>JAJLRJ010000010.1:4392918-5072918 GCA_024195265.1 Dendrophyllia cribrosa | reverse complement strand
TCACATGCATAGCTCATGAGAAACTCAGGTCAATTATCTTCAAAACCCGTGCAGTCGCTTGTACGTGAAATAATCGATATATGTACATGTACAATGTACACAAGGGTTTTAAATAAGTGAGTGTCTTTGGTCTCTTTGTCTTAATGATAATAATGTATCGCGCAGTGCAGTGACTATAATCAAGCTTGTTGTGGAATGTCTAATTTCATGAATTTCAATGTTGATTGTTAGTGAACAAAACAGTAAAGGTGACAACATTGCCAGATAAAAGCAGGGGATGGGAATTTGAATGAGCCAATCTTCAAAAGTTCAAATTCCCGGGGTATGCCAGTGGCATGGGTGGGGATGTTGAAGCTTCAATTTGACCAGTGCATTATTTGCTTAGAACAACTGGAAAACAGTACATATATATAAGCCAAAAACTAAATATGTTACGTCACTGAAAAAAAATTAAATGCAGCTGTCATGCTGTGTCTTATTGTATCATCGTAACAATAAAAAATATTGTAATACAGATTTTTGAGAAACCAGTATTTAAAGCAAATTTATGTTATTGATTTTATTGCACTCTAAAATGGAAGCTTAACCCATTGACACCTGAGGATTTTTACGTTTTTGAGTGATTTTCTGCATACACATGCCCCATTGGATTTTGTGACTTCATATTTGGAGTTACCATTGAAAGTGCTGCTGTTCTAAAACACTGAAGGCTCGAGTTTACTGGAAACGTCATTGTGACGATCTCATTTTGCTTGGTTGATTTGCAATAAAGGGTCCAATATGAATTATCTACGATTTTTGGTAAGTTCACAGCCATTTTTCATCTTTAGTAGCTGCCTGGTGAGCATCATTAAGCTTGGAGGTAGTTCAGAGTCCACTTCTCAATGAAGCGAGTTAGGTGTTGTACTTCGTTTACGAATTTGGCTCGTTGCTCGTTGAACTGGAAAAATGGCCGCCTGGAAACGAAGTAGCTTTGGGACTCGACTCTGGATGAATTTCTCGACCTACCGCGACATATTTTGGAAGTTGCGACCACAGGAGAACACAACAAGCGCGAAATTTCGGCAGTGGGTCAGAGTGGCTGTGGACTTAGTATAAATATGAAATGTGTGCGGAAAGAATCGAGCGCTGTCAAAATTTTTGGCTTTTTCCCAGCATGCAGTGCGGTGGTGATGTTGAAAATCGAGGCAAGGTGAGTATGCACTAGTATAAGAAGCTGTAGCTACAATCTCGGACGGAATAAAAAGAGAAATAACATCTCCCCTCCCCCCGATTCAGTGATGGATTCGCGCGAAAACCAAAACGCGCCATTTTTCCCATCACTGAATTGGGGGGAGGGGTGGTATTAATTTTTCATTTGAAATGTCCAAGATTGTGTATAGGATTTCTACGTGACAAAACAAAGGGAGTTACTAATTAGACGGCCATTTGTCAACACATCTATCGCAGTATATAAAGGGTCTCTGACGCAGTCACGCGCGTCACAGTTTCACGGTAGCATCTAAGTTTAGGCATTACGGGCCGGTTATTTTCAGTAACACAGACTAAATATAATGCGTTATTCTTCGCACAACTTCCCAAAACACTACAGGCAACAACAAAGAATCATATCTACACTGGAAAATCTATATATGACTCATGCCATCCAGAAAGAGAATACCCAAAGAAACAAAGGCTGTTATCCAAGTCTTAAAGACCACTACAGATCTTACATTAGACAAGATCGCTGAACAATGCAAGGTTTCCATAGCAAGTGTTCACCGCATAATAACCGCCAAAGACAAAGTACCTGAGAATAAGAGACATTTGTGCGGCAGAAAGAAAAAGCTTACTCCTGAACACGAGGCATTGATTCTTGGAAGCATTGAAGAATTGAGACAGCGAGAGGGCCCATTTTCTTCGCGGCGCCTGATGGAGCGGTCAGGAATTCGTCATGTCACTGATCGAACTGTTCGCCGTCTGTTAAACAGAAATGGGTACTACTTCCTTCAGGCTCGTAAAAAGGGGCTTATGAGTGAAACGGACAAAGAGAAGAGAGTAGAATTTGCCAGAAAGATGCAAGGAAATTACCCTCCGAGTGTATGGACAGACACTATCGCCTTCTACTTAGATGGAGTCTCGTTTGTTTACAAGACGAACCCCATGGATCAGGCCCGAGCTCCCAAAGGGAGGGTATGGCGAAAAAAATCTGAAGGTCTGACTCAAGGGTGTTTGGCTAAAGGAAGTAAAACTGGAACGGGAGGGAAAGTTGTCAAGATGATGGTGGCAATAAGTCACGGTAAAGGAGTAGTGATTTGCGAGAGATACGAAAAACTGGATGCGCAATATTTTGCATCTTTTATTGACCAACATTTTAACACCATGTTTGCACGATCTTGCAAAGGATTAACTCGACTGTGGCTGCAAGACGGTGATCCCTCCCAAAACAGCAAAACAGCCCGTGATGATATGGCTCGTTGTCATTCCCAGCTTTTAAAAATACCGCCTCGAAGTCCAGACTTAAATCCTATTGAGAACATTTTTAACATTGTGTCTAGAAAGTTGGAAAAAGACGCTCTTAATGGAGCTATTACCCGTGAGTCATATGCAGAGTTCTGTGATAGAGTGCAGAGAACAATCTATGGTATTTCTCAGGAGTTGATCGATAAAACTATAGAATCTATGAGTAGTCGTATCACCGACATAATAGGAAACAACGGCGAAAGACTGAAATATTAAACTATTTTCCATTGTGTACTTGTACTATATTTAAATGATACTTTTACGTTTCAGTGACGGTTTACGATATATTTCATATGATTTAACGTGGGTTTGCGACGGTTTACAACGGTTTTTGACGATTATGGGCGATCAATTAAATAAACACTGATCTATGGCTATTTTTATACAGCGATGCAACGAAACCGTGGTAAATCGTAAAAAATCGTCGGGAACAGATTGTAAATCGTCGCATATTATATATTCATAGATGAAAATCGTGTTAGAATCTTTTGTATGGAGAAAACGATTGTACAGAAAGAAAATATTAACAAACAAATATAGGTAAACAATGACAGACCGCTTCTAAAATACAGCTTTTATGAGTGTGCGGCTGATTGGCCTAGTGGCGCAGCGCGAAAGTCCTGTTTATGATGCATATGAGAACGCACGCGGGTTCAAACTTCTCCTCTCCCTTTTTTTTTTTTTTTTTTCCCTTCTTGGCCTTTCTTTCTCTCTTATTTGCTTTCCACCGGCTGAGGCAAGTCTATTTTGTATTTGCTATACCTAAAAGTAATAAAATATAGCTTGCACCAAGCAAGTATGAGCGTCTTCTTGTTTTATCCATTAACACGAGCAACCTAGTTCTGAACGAGGTTGTAACACGGGTACATTTACCGTTACTTTCATAACTAATACAATGTAGATTGAATGAAATAGAAGCGTCTCACTACTGTTTAATTAATTAATTAATTAATAGGAGCACAAGCGATCTGTTGTTGAATACTCATCGCTAAGTACAGCACAGTCATTGTCAGTTATCGATTTAAAATGAGTTCTGCGAAGCATCGTGCGCATGAAGCCACTTCAATCTGGTCGTTTTGCGCAATTTGTCGGCAAAACTGGAACGAATACCAGCGCACTGCCATCATTTCAGTTTCCCTTTCGTCTATGGCTCCTCCCTTCACGTACACGAAATCGTGTTTACTGGTACAAAAAATTGGTGTGTCCTCATTAAACTCGAGGTCCTTAGAAAAGTGTGACTTTGGGGCAGGAAGATGTACGGGCTGTCCCTCGAGCATTAAGAGGAAATCGTGCCATTGGATGGTTTGCGCATTCCATCGAAAGTCATTTAAAAATATGACCTCTGCTTTTTCAGCCCCCACCCAGGCAAAAGTGGACGAAGCAGGATTACTAAATGACTTATAAACTACATTTAAAGGATTAATGATGAACGTTTTCCCTGTGTTAGCTGGTCCCTTTATAAGAATGTTTCTGAATTTTCCTCTCCCTTGCTCCAATAAATTCCTAACAGCCTGAGTAAAGGTGTCTTCCGAAATGTCATTCCACCGGAGTAGCTGTTTGGCACACTGTAGCCATTGTCCGTTGCACTGTTTGTTGCACGGGTCTTCCAGAGCGTTCTCTAAAATCTCCAGTCTGGTCATTCTCCTCCTGCGTAAAGCTTCACCGGCCTTCTCCATTTCCCATGCGGTTGCGATTACTTCTTCAACTACTTTATTTCCTCTGTTGACAACGAATTCAGCCAGGTCGGTTTTTCCTTCCGCTTTTTGGATGCTTGCGAGTGCGAGTAGTTCAGTTCTAGTTTTTATTTGCTTCGACACCACTATCTCCGACACTTGAAAAGAGCTTAAGCGCTGAGATCGCCTTCGTTTACTTGACGCCTTTTTCGTTGCCCCTCCACCTGTAGAAGCAGAACTTTCTTCATTTTCCTTCACCCCCAACTCATCTTCTCCGCTTGCAGAATCTGTCGCTGAATCCTCTAAATTGTCAACCCGTCGTCGTTTCGCACGAGCTTGACTTGCTGACATAGTTCTAGGTGGGCCTGAGTTGATTAAGTCTGGATGACCGGGAGACTGAAGAAAGTTTTCGTCTTCTTTCGTTGTGTACAACCAAGCACTGTAGTAATTCACGTGACGGTTTGAGAAGTGAACATGGACATTCCACTTGTGTTTTAAATATTGGCGAATGGGTAGCCACCGCTTAATCTTGTCTAGCTTTATAGCCATATGATAATGCTTTCCTCGCTTTTTATGCCTTTCTTGGCAGCATGACCACTGCACTATTTTCGCTTTTGGACCCTCACATTTTGAAACGGCTTCGCAAACTGCAGCAGCGAATGATTCTTTTTCAGGAAAAATACTGAGATCCGCTTGGCTATAAGTTAACAGATAGACGCTTCGTACTTGTTGTGGTGTGAGCTGCTGCAAATCGTCTTCAAAACCGTCAGATTGGCTCTCCGAGGAACTAGAACTCGAACTATACTGCGAGAGCAACTCCATTATTGTGAGGGGCTGAGTTCGCGACCTTCAGCGGAGATATGGAACGGTTATGTTAAATTCCCGCACAATGATAACAATAGCGGTTTTCACAAGGAACCTATCGGCTTCGTTAAAAGCAACATAACTTCACTTTTGGTCAAAGCTCAGAACATGCAATTATGCATATTTAATAGTTATGTCAATAGAGTAGATAACAAATAAAAACACATTCATTATGATACTATTTCAGTCATCTTTTCAATCCCGCACAGGGTTCCTTCTTTTCAGCTAACAAGTTCTTTCTGTTATCTTCATTTATTGAACGTGCGCCTGAAGCTTTTATATTCCGGAATGTGATCTATTTAGGTTCTTGTAACGCCAGTGTGAACCTCGGACAATCTCGGACGGAATAAAAAGAGAAATAACACCTCCCCTCCCCCCGATTCAGTGATGGATTCGCGCGAAAACCAAAACGCGCCATTTTTCCCATCACTGAATTGGGGGGAGGGGTGGTATTAATTTTTCATTTGAAATGTCCAAGATTGTAGGCCCGAGCAACGAATAAGAGCAAAAAAATTCACTGCTAAGCTAGGACATGGACTGAATTTTGCTGTAAATGTTGACTTTTGGGTTTGCCACGATGATTTGAATAAAAAAAACTAAAGGCAAAAACATGATTTTTGTTGTTTTTCTATGACGCTAAAAACGGTAATTTTTGTTATTGTCCAAATTCAAACGCTGATATTCTGCAAAAATCGCCGACTTTTTTGTGTTTATTGGGTATCTCAATTTGAAAGACTTTCTAGTCAATGCTCACAACTGCTAGTTAAGGCAATGTTCGCACGATTGAGAAAGTTACAATTTTTTAAAGCAGTGGAGTCTTGTACGGGTGGTTACGGGCGGTTCAGGTGTCAATGGGTTAAGGGCAAAAAAAATACATTTAGCAAGGGAAAAATCAATGTCATATCTATACTACTTCCCTTGGCTGCTAACAAACATGTCGAATGCAGTCTTTTAATCTGTGATAAAAACTAGTTTAATATGCTAATTTGCAGAGCCTTTTAGCTCCATTTTACTTAGGGCGGAGGGGGGACATACTGTACTGTATTAATAAATCAAAACATAACTATAACTTACCTTCACTCTGCTGAGTCAATATTTCCTCCACAGGGATGACAGTGTATGCTGAACAAACCTTAAAAATACAATTTATATGTTAGCTGAATACACATGTAGAATCTCAATGCTTATAATTTGTCTTGTGAACTTCAAAGCAAGAAATAAAGTGAAGTGTAAAGTTTTCATTTTCAAGGCTAATATTATGTATCTTATATGGTATAAGTGTGTGGCACAGAACATAATAATACAAGAAACATTAATTTTCTTATTAATTTTTGTCTAGTTTTACAGTATTTTATGCCCAACAAGATCAGAAGCTGAACACAGCTTGAACGTGTAGGACCTTTAACTCATTCCCAAGCCTTTACAGAGAAACAACGACTTTTAACGAATGCGAAAACAAAAACAAACAAAAAATCAAAGGCTCCTTAAGAGCCAACCCGTGAATAAGAAATGCTAAATCACGCAACGCAATATTTAAGTAATCACTTAATTCATGTCCAGTTCGAGGAAAAAAAAAGAGAAGAGTCACGGGCGTAGATTGAACCGGGACCTCCCGAGTGCAAATCCGGCTCCTAGCCTACAGAGGCCATCAAGGAACACATGCTCAATTAAGACTAAATTTTGTTATTTAAAAGTAGATACACATCAAAATGCGTGTCTCGATTAGAAAATCCTTTTAGATCGATTTTATGTCGCATGAAAGACTCCAAATGCAAAACATCTTTAAGCTTATAATTGTTGTTTATATTCGTTTTTTGTTATCGCTGGATTCAAGCTGTTCTTGTTACAAAACACATTCGTAACAAAGCATTATGTCACTATAAGTTTACCGATAACCCGTTCATTACGCATGCCCATATTCATGGGTTAACCAGCAATTTTCAGTTTGAAAAAAAAACGTCCTGGGAGATAATAATTGAAGTTGCGTCCTTCGGCTCCCTCCGGCTCAATAGTCCCATCCCAGGGGGAGGGGCAATGCTAACCCAAATTTTATACTCATTTTTAGACCAACATGCATGATTAATTAGGGGAATTCCCTGCCCCCCCCCCCCCCCCCCCCCCCCCCCCCCGCCCCCTCCCACTGCCATGGGGGATGAACTGCATCATGCAAGAAAGTCGGATGTGCTAGCTAGGCTTATATAAATTTTCATGCCTGCAGCAACCTTTATCTTGACATTTCTCCTATTTAATGTCTTTAATATTAACTAACAGATGAGGTTTGTCATACTGCAGTGTGATATAGAAGGAGATAAAAAGAGAGAATTGTTCTTAGAACTAAAATTAAAAATCATGATAATCAAAATACGAATGTACCTTTACTGATGTCGAAGAAAGCCAAGAACAAAGAATGTAAAACTTTGTAAATTGAACAAACCTTTAAAAGACAATTTACATGTTAGCTGAGAAAATGAGTACACATCTGGACACATTAAGTTTTCTTGAGAACTTTAAAGCAAGAAATAAAAAGGCTGAAGTCAAGTCTAAATAAGTTATATCTCGTAATGGTAAGTTTTTTTTAAATGTTTGTATTCAATCATTCTTTTTTTGTGTAAAGTTAAGTGTATGACACAAAACAATAATATAAGAAGCATTTTATTATTTTTATTTAATTTACAGCATTGTGTAGACTAATGCCCCCGATGACAAGTCAAGCTTAAGATTTTTTTTCGGATCAGACCGGGAAAGAGAATGTAGGACTTAAAAGACAATTTACATGTTAGCTGAGAAACTGAGTACACATCTGAACACATTAAGTAAAGTTTTCTTGTGAACTTCAAAGCAAGAAAAAAAAAGGAAAAAAGTCCATTTCTTACCTCAAACGAGCTTTGGCCCCAGTCTCCGCTCAGAAACAAATGTTAGCGCGACAACGTGACTTGAGAGTGATGTTACCTGGGTGCAGAAGAGTCAAGACTCAGTATATATCTCTTATCAAATGGTAACTTTTTCTTAAATAAAATATTTAACTTAAGTGTATGACACTGAAAACAAAATACATGTACAGTGTACTGAAAAAAACTAAATATTAGTGTAAAACAAAAGTGAACTAAGTTAGCAAACTGATAAATCCGTTCAGCAGCTGCACTTGGGAATGGAGAATAAAAACCAGATCTTTAAGTTATATGGTAGAAGCTTCTTAAAGGCGCCTGATGTCATGTGATTTTTTTCTTAGCAGTGGAACACCCAAATAACAATAACTCTTCGAAATCGCGTTACATCACCCATTAGGAGCAGGCAAACAACAAATAGCAATAGGCTAGGGTAAGTCAATTTTATTCACAAAAAGTTTGAATTTTTAAGTTTTGAAACAAAACCATTGCATTCCCATAAAAACCTATAAATCAAATCTTTGTAACACAATTGAAGGGCCGAGAGCATGTCCAGCCTATATGACTTTTTAGGCCTTTTTTTATTTTTTCTTGCTCAGATTTGTCCAATTTTGGCATGTGAACTAGAAATTAGTTGCAAAACATTGTTGCGAATATTTTTCCGATGTTTTTTCCGTCGTTTTCGAGAAATACCGTATGCAAAAAAAATAAATAAATCAAAGGCTCCTATTGTAACGCAATATTGCGGTAAGCTTCTGTTTTCGCACTGACATGGTTCGATATTTTTTTAAAATTAAACGTAAGGAATTTTGACGAACGCAAGAAAAGTAAATCACTTTCATAATGTCCAGTTCGAAGAAAAAAAAAAATGATGCTGAGCGTGATTCGAACCCGGAGCCGTCCGAGCGCAAATCCTCGACCAAACCACTAGACCACCGACGAACACATGCTCATTTCAGGCTAAGTTTTATTATTTAAAGGTTGATACGCATCAAAACGCGTATCTCGATTTCAAAATCCTTTTAGATCGAATTTAATGTTGCATTAAAGACTCCAAATGCGAAACTTCTTCCCGCCGGCCAGCAATAACTCACTTCGAGCTGCCCAAAGCTGTATTTCAATTGCCCGACCACGCACAGCGGACCCATCTACCACTGTCGCAAAGCATGTCGGGAAATCCTACAACAAAACCGAAATGGAGTTCCCGCCCGAAAGTTATTGCAAAATACTATAAGTCTCAAAGCACTTCGGATATCGGGCATTTCGACCACGGCACGGGATGGGAAATGGCCCACAAACCTCAACGCTGCCCCTTTTCTGATCCGAAGTGATTCCAGACTTTCCCGCCGGCTCGTCTTCCCGACCAAGGTCCGTTTTTCACCTCGAGCGCTAAATGGCGCTTCAGACACAAGGAAGGACAAGAAACACGACTCGTTTCTTTGAGAAGTGCTAGAGACTCAAGGATTTTCGGACTTAATGATGTCTTTCAATCACCGGACGGGCCTCATAAACGTTGGCTTACACACACGCTACAGAGGCGATGTGTTGCCATAGTGAGCTCACGATAGATAAGCGAGCCAGGCGTGCGTAAATAACGGTATTTTCGTTTAGTTGTTGGCACTGGTCAGAAGTATTGCAGTCGCGTATTCTCACGGCCAAACTGCTTTCAAATGGCTTCGAAATTGCGCTCTGAATGTACCGTCAAAGCACTGGAGGGCCAGAACTCTGCTTTTTTCAGGTGAAATTGGTCAAATTCCTTGGGGTTAGTGCAAATTCGACAAGGGCTTGTGATATCATTCGCTGTACGATAAAATGAGGCTATTCTGAGCTATTCTGAGCGAGAAAAAATAAAAAAAGGCCTAAAAAGTCATATAGGTTGGACATGCTCTCGGCCCTTCAATTACAATACCGCTCATAAAGCAAGGGTGATGTCCCGGTTATCTACAGTGAGCTTGGGCCACCTGTGAGTCTCCGTAATACATGGTGTCATACCCGTAAAGCCCTGTCCGAGAGGTGCAAAACCAAGATTACCTAAAATATGCTTATTTCATTTCTCATCTTGCTTACCTTTTCAGGATGATAAACTTTTCCCAATTTGGCCAGTTTTCTGTCTGAATTTTTTGTGCAAGTAGGGCAAAAGGATGGTGCGTAGTAGGCCTGAAACAAATGTAGCAATAAATGGTATCAAACACATTCAATCCAGATAAAACTATCCGTGTTTAAGAAAACTATCTGTGTTTGCAAAAAAAGCCAGGGTAATATTGTAAGCATTGTAACTGTTTCACTGTCTGATCATTGAATCATGTTCTGCAAATTTCAAATCTTCCTTTTGATTTCAATTTCAGTTTGCTGGCGTGCTCCTTTATCAGTCCTTTGCATGGATGAGAAACAGCCACTGCTTTTATACTTATCAATCTTTAACGCGTAGGGAAAAGAAACATTTTTTAACTAAAAAAAAATTGATGAAACACATGCAGATTTCTCGGAGACCAAAATCAATCGTTTGTTTGAAATGTGCATTATAACTAGTACCAATCTGACTAATGCATATATTTGCTTGTACGCTATTTCTCAGATGAGAATTACAAGCGTTTATTGTTATTATGCTACTGACAAGAAAGTAGTTTCGGAAAGAGTAAATTGCACTTCATCACTAATAAAAAAAATAAAATATTTATTACCTAAAATAAGCTTAGACATCACTATTATTTTTCATTCCTCATCTTGCCTACCTTTTCAGGATGATAAAATTTTCCCAATTTGGTCAGTTTTTCTGTCTGAATTGTGCGAGTAGGGCAAAAGGATGGTGTGTAGTCCTGAAACAAATGTAGAAATTGGTATCAAGCACATCCAATCCAGATAAACAACTATACATGTTTTTGAAATAACCATTCATTAAATCGGTCTAGCTAGACTAAGCGTGCAGTCATGCAAAATCCATTAATTTATTCTACCTGTGTTCTCTGTGAAAAATAAGTTCTCTGGTCGAAGAAAAGCTTCTAAATGAATGTTTTTTTTTTGTGTGAATCAATTAAGAGATCTTCACGGCTTCGTAAGAGCGCCATAATCTCTTGGCCGCACCTTGAAATGGATGGGGCGTAAACTAACAGACACTATTCTTAGAAAGATCACGAGATCAGATTGAGCAGTCATTTGGAATCATACGTAACATGATCAATATAATTTGCAAAAGGTCATGCCATGTGTAACATTACAGTACTGTATTTATCACCTAAAATATGTTTAGGTATCACTATTTCATTTCTCATCTTGCTTACCTTTTCAGAATTCGGTCAGTTTTCTGTCTGAATTGTGCAAGTAGGGCAAAAGGACAGTGTGTAGTCCTGAAACAAATGTAGCAATATATTATTGGTATCAAACACATCCAATCCAGATAAAACTATCTATGTTTAAGAAAACTATCTGTGTTTGCAGAAAAAGCCAGGGTAATATTGTAAGCATTGTTACAGTTTCACTCATCTTTGAATCATGTACGTATACTGCAAATGTCAAATCTTCCTTTTGATTTCAATTTCAGTTTGCTGGCATACTCCTTCATCAGTCCTTCGTATGGATGAGAAAAGGCCACCGCTTACTTTTTAATCTTTAATGCATAGGGACTAGAAACATTTTTAACACAAAAAATTGATGAAACAGATGTAGATTTCTCGGAAACCTAAATAGATCGTTTGTTTGAAATGTGCATTAATATAACTACATACATGTATATTGATCATAAATGCATAGATTTGCTTGCATGCTATTTCTCAGAATTACATGTACAAGCAGTTATTAATTAAACAAATGAATGCTACTGACAAGAAAGTAATTTCGGAAAGAGTAAATTGCACTTCATCACTTATAAAAGAAGAAAATATTTCACTACCCAAAATATATTTAGGCATCACTATTTCATTTCTTATCTTGCTTAACTTCACAGGACGATAAACTTTTCCTTATTTGGTCAGCTGCTTTCTGTCTGAATTGTGTGAGTAGGGCAAAAGGACGGTGTGTAGTCCTGAAATAAACGTAGAAATTGGTATCAAACACATCCAATCCAGATAAAACTATCCATGTTTATGAAATAACCATTCGTTAAATCAGTCTAGACAGAGCGTGCACTCAGGCGTAAAGTCGATTCACTTATGCTACCTGTGTTCTCTGTGAAAAAAAAAAATTATCTGGTTTAAATAGAGCTTCTAAATGAATGTTTCTTGTGAATCAATTTAGAGAACTTCTCAGCTTTGTATCAGTGCGGCTATTTCTCTCAGCCACACCTTGAAATGCACGGGGCTTAAACTGAACAGACACAGTTTTTCTTAGAAAGATCATGAGATTGGATTGAGCAGCAATTAAATTTACAACAGGTCACTCCATGCGAGTAACAGTACTGTTCTGAACTGTAGGTTAATTAGGGTGGCCCTCTAAAAATTCACGATCAAATTGAAATGTTTAGTTTTTGGCACAGAGTCCAGGAATTGAACCAACTAACAACAAATTTAACCCACATATGACACCGAGTACAGGAATTGAACCAACTAACAACAAACTCAACCAACATATCACACAGAGTACAGGAATTGAACCAACTGACAACAAACTCAACCCACATGTGACACAGAGAACAGGAATTGAACCAACTAACAACAAACTCAATCCACATATGACACTGAGTACAGGAACTGACCAACTAACAACAAACTCAACCCACATACGACACAGAGTACAGGAATTGAACCAACTGACAACAAACTCAACCCACATGACACAGAGTACAGGAATTGAACCAACTAACAACAAACTCAATCCACATATGACACTGAGTACAGGAACTGAACCAACTGACAACAAACTCAACCCACATGACACAGAGTACAGGAATTGAACCAACTGACAACAAACTCACCCACATATGACACAGAGTACAGGAATTGAACCAACTAACAACAAACTCAATCCACATATGACACTGAGTACAGGAACTGAACCAACTGACAACAAACTCAACCCACATATGACACAGAGTCCAGGAATTGAACCAACTAAAAACAAACTCAACCCACATATGACACCGAGTACAGGAATTGAACCAACTAACAACAAACTCAACCCACATATGACACAGAGTCCAGGAATTGAACCAACTAACAACAAACTCAACCCACATATGACACAGAGTCCAGGAATTGAACCAACTGACAACAAACTCAACCCACATATGACACAGAGTCCAGGAATTGAAACAACTAACAACAAACTCAACCCACATGTGAGACTGAGTCTAGGAATCGAACCAACTAACAACAAACTCAACCCACATATGACACAGAGTCCAGGAATTGAACCAACTAAAAACAAACTCAACCCACATATGACACCGAGTACAGGAATTGAACCAACTAACAACAAACTCAACCCACATATGACACAGAGTACAGGAATTGAACCAACTAACAACAAACTCAACCCACATATTACACAGAGTACAGGAATTGAACCAACTGACAACAAACTCAATCCACATATGACACAGAGTACACAGAGGAACTGAACCAACTGACAACAAACTCAACCCACATGACACAGAGTACAGGAATTGAACCAACTGACAACAAACTTAACCCACATATGACACAGAGTCCAGGAATTGAACCAACTAACAACAAACTCAATCCACATATGACACTGAGTACAGGAACTGAACCAACTAACAACAAACTCAACCCACATATGACACAGAGTACAGGAATTGAACCAACTGACAACAAACTCAACCCACATGACACAGAGTACAGGAATTGAACCAACTAACAACAAACTCAATCCACATATGACACTGAGTACAGGAACTGAACCAACTGACAACAAACTCAACCCACATGACACAGAGTACAGGAATTGAACCAACTGACAACAAACTCAACCCACATATGACACAGAGTACAGGAATTGAACCAACTAACAACAAACTCAATCCACATATGACACTGAGTACAGGAACTGAACCAACTGACAACAAACTCAACCCACATATGACACAGAGTCCAGGAATTGAACCAACTAAAAACAAACTCAACCCACATATGACACCGAGTACAGGAATTGAACCAACTAACAACAAACTCAACCCACATATGACACAGAGTCCAGGAATTGAACAAACTAACAACAAACTCAACCCACATATGACACAGAGTCCAGGAATTGAACCAACTGACAACAAACTCAACCCACATGTGAGACTGAGTCCAGGAATCGAACCAACTAACAACAAACTCAACCCACATATGACACAGAGTCCAGGAATTGAACCAACTAAAAACAAACTCAACCCACATATAACACCGAGTACAGGAATTGAACCAACTAACAACAAACTCAACCCACATATGACACAGAGTCCAGGAATGGAACCAACTAACAACAAACTCAACCCACATATGACACAGAGTCCAGGAATCGAACCAACTGACAACAAACTCAACCCACATATGACACAGAGTCCAGGAATCGAACCAACTAACAACAAACTCAACCCACATATGACACAGAGTACAGGAATCGAACCAACTGACAACAAACTCAACCCACATATGACACAGAGTACAGGAATTGAACCAACTGACAACAAACTCAACCCACATATGACACAGAGTACAGGAATTGAACCAACTAACAACAAACTCAACCCACGTGACACAGGGTACAGGAATTGAACCAACTAACGACAAACTCAATCCACATATGACACCGAGTACAGGAATTGGACCAACTAACAACAAACTCAACCCACATAATTATGACACTGAGTACAGGAATTGAACCAACTAACAACAAACTCAACCCACATGTGACACAGAGTACAGGAATTGAACCAACTAACAACAAACTCAACCCACATAATTATGACATCGAGTCCAGGGATTGAACCAACTGACAACAAACTCAACCAACATATGACACTGAGTACAGGAATTGAACCAACTAACAACAAACTCAACCCACATATGACACCGAGTCCAGGAATTGAACCAACTAACAACAAACTCAACCCACATGTGACACAGAGTACAGGAATTGAACCAACTGACAACAAACTCAACCCACATATGACACAGAGTCCAGGAATTCAACCAACTGACAACAAACTCAACCCACATATAACACAGAGTCCAGGAATTGAACCAACTGACAACAAACTCAACCCACATGTGACACAGAGTCCAGGAATTGAACCAACTGACAACAAACTCAACCCACATATGACACAGAGTCCAGGAATTGAACCAACTAACAACAAACTCAATCCACATATGACACAGAGTACAGGAATTGAACCAACTAACAACAAACTCAACCCACATATGACACAGAGTACAGGAATTGAACCAACTAACAACAAACTCAACCCATATGACACAGAGTACAGGAATTGGACCAACTAACAACAAACTCAACCCACATGACACTGAGTCCAGGAATCGAACCAACTAACAACAAACTCAACCCACATGACACTGAGTCCAGGAATCGAATCAACTAACAACAAACTTAACCCACATGTGACACAGAGTACAGGAACTCAACCAACTAACAACAAACTCAACCCACATGACACTGAGTCCAGGAATCGAACCAACTAACAACAAACTCGACCCACATGTGACACAGAGTACAGGAATCGAACCAACTAACAACAAACTCAACCTACATATGACACCGAGTACAGGAATTGAACCAACTAACAACAAACTCAATCCACATGTGAGACTGAGTCCAGGAATCGAATCGAACCAATTAACAACAAACTCAACCTACATATGACACCGAGTACAGGAATTGAACCAACTAACAACAAACTCAACCCACATCTGAGACTGAGTCCAGGAATCGAACCAACTAACAACAAACTCAACCCACATATGACACAGAGTACAGGAATTGAACCAACTGACAACAAACTCAACCCACATGTGACACTGAGTCCAGGAATTGAACCAACTAACAACAAACTCAACCCACATATGACACAGAGTCCAGGAATTGAACCAACTAACAACAAACTCAACCAACATATGACACCGAGTACAGGAATTGAACCAACTAACAACAAACTCAACCAACATATGACACAGAGTACAGGAATTGAACCAACTGACAACAAACTCAACCCACATGTGACACTGAGTCCAGGAATTGAACCAACTAACAACAAACTCAACCCACATATGACACAGAGTCCAGGAATCGAACCAACTGACAACAAACTCAACCCACATATGACACAGAGTACAGGAATTGAACCAACTGACAACAAACTCAACCCACATATGACACTGAGTACAGGAATTGAACCAACTAACAACAAACTCAACCCATGTGACACAGAGTACAGGAATTGAACCAACTAACAACAAACTCAACCGACATATGACACCGAGTACAGGAATTGAACCAACTAACAACAAACTCAACCCACGTGACACAGAGTACAGGAATTGAACCAACTAACAACAAACTCAACCGACATATGACACCGAGTACAGGAATTGAACCAACTAACAACAAACTCAACCCACATATGACACCGAGTACAGAATTGAACCAACTAACAACAAACTCAACCCACATATGAGACTGAGTCCAGGAATCGAACCAACTAACAACAAACTCAACCCACATATGACACCAAGTCCAAGAATTGAACCAACTCACAACAAACTCAACCCACATATAACACCGAGTACAGGAATCAAACCAACTAACAACAAATTCAACCGACATATGACACCAAGTCCAGGAATTGAACAAACTAACAACAAACTCAACCCACATATGACACCGAGTCCAGGAATCAAACCAACTAACAACAAACTTAACTCACATGTGACACCGAGTCCAGGAATTGAACCAACTAACAACAAACTCAACCCACATGTGACACCGAGTCCAGGAATTGAACCAACTAACAACAAACTCGACCCACATGTGACACCGAGTCCAGGAATTGAACCAACTGACAACCAACTCAACTCACATGTGACACCGAGTACAGGAATTGAACCAACTAACAACAAACTCAACCCACATATGACACAGAGTCCAGGAATTGAACCAACTAACAACAAACTCAACCAACATATGACACCGAGTACAGGAATTGAACCAACTAACAACAAACTCAACCAACATATGACACAGAGTACAGGAATTGAACCAACTGACAACAAACTCAACCCACATGTGACACTGAGTCCAGGAATTGAACCAACTAACAACAAACTCAACCCACATATGACACAAAGTCCAGGAATCAAACCAACTGACAACAAACTCAACCCACATATGACACAGAGTACAGGAATTGAACCAACTGACAACAAACTCAACCCACATATGACACTGAGTACAGGAATTGAACCAACTAACAACAAACTCAACCCACGTGACACAGAGTACAGGAATTGAACCAACTAACAACAAACTCAACCGACATATGACACCGAGTACAGGAATTGAACCAACTAACAACAAACTCAACCCACGTGACACAGAGTACAGGAATTGAACCAACTAACAACAAACTCAACCGACATATGACACCGAGTACAGGAATTGAACCAACTAACAACAAACTCAACCCACATATGACACCGAGTACAGAATTGAACCAACTAACAACAAACTCAACCCACATATGAGACTGAGTCCAGGAATTGAACCAACTAACAACAAACTCAACCCACATGTGAGACTGAGTCCAGGAATCGAACCAACTAACAACAAACTCAACCTACATATGACACCGAGTACAGGAATTGAACCAACTAACAACAAACTCAATCCACATGTGAGACTGAGTCCAGGAATCGAATCGAACCAATTAACAACAAACTCAACCTACATATGACACCGAGTACAGGAATTGAACCAACTAACAACAAACTCAACCCATATCTGAGACTGAGTCCAGGAATCGAACCAACTAACAACAAACTCAACCCACATATGACACAGAGTACAGGAATTGAACCAACTGACAACAAACTCAACCCACATGTGACACTGAGTCCAGGAATTGAACCAACTAACAACAAACTCAACCCACATATGACACAGAGTCCAGGAATTGAACCAACTAACAACAAACTCAAGCAACATATGACACCGAGTACAGGAATTGAACCAACTAACAACAAACTCAACCAACATATGACACAGAGTACAGGAATTGAACCAACTGACAACAAACTCAACCCACATGTGACACTGAGTCCAGGAATTGAACCAACTAACAACAAACTCAACCCACATATGACACAGAGTCCAGGAATCGAACCAACTGACAACAAACTCAACCCACATATGACACAGAGTACAGGAATTGAACCAACTGACAACAAACTCAACCCACATATGACACCGAGTACAGGAATTGAACCAACTAACAACAAACTCAACCGACATATGACACCGAGTACAGGAATTGAACCAACTAACAACAAACTCAACCCACATATGACACCGAGTACAGAATTGAACCAACTAACAACAAACTCAACTCACATATGAGACTGAGTCCAGGAATCGAACCAACTAACAACAAACTCAACCCACATATGACACCAAGTCCAAGAATTGAACCAACTCACAACAAACTCAACCCACATATAACACCGAGTACAGGAATCAAACCAACTAACAACAAATTCAACCGACATATGACACCAAGTCCAGGAATTGAACCAACTAACAACAAACTCAACCCACATATGACACCGAGTCCAGGAATCAAACCAACTAACAACAAACTCAACTCACATGTGACACCGAGTCCAGGAATTGAACCAACTAACAACAAACTCAACCCACATGTGACACCGAGTCCAGGAATTGAACCAACTAACAACAAACTCGACCCACATGTGACACCGAGTCCAGGAATTGAACCAACTGACAACCAACTCAACTCACATGTGACACCGAGTACAGGAATTGAACCAACTAACAACAAACTCAACCCACATATGACACAGAGTCCAGGAATTGAACCAACTAACAACAAACTCAACCAACATATGACACCGAGTACAGGAATTGAACCAACTAACAACAAACTCAACCAACATATGACACAGAGTACAGGAATTGAACCAACTGACAACAAACTCAA
The DNA here is from genome assembly GCA_024195265.1 of Dendrophyllia cribrosa. NCBI lineage: Eukaryota > Metazoa > Cnidaria > Anthozoa > Scleractinia > Dendrophylliidae > Dendrophyllia > Dendrophyllia cribrosa. Next base: position 5,053,821 of record JAJLRJ010000010.1, on the reverse strand, counting down.
CCCACATGTGACACTGAGTCCAGGAATTGAACCAACTAACAACAAACTCAACCCACATATGACACAAAGTCCAGGAATCAAACCAACTGACAACAAACTCAACCCACATATGACACAGAGTACAGGAATTGAACCAACTGACAACAAACTCAACCCACATATGACACTGAGTACAGGAATTGAACCAACTAACAACAATCTCAACCCACGTGACACAGAGTACAGGAATTGAACCAACTAACAACAAACTCAACCGACATATGACACCGAGTACAGGAATTGAACCAACTAACAACAAACTCAACCCACGTGACACAGAGTACAGGAATTGAACCAACTAACAACAAACTCAACCGACATATGACACCGAGTACAGGAATTGAACCAACTAACAACAAACTCAACCCACATATGACACCGAGTACAGAATTGAACCAACTAACAACAAACTCAACCCACATATGAGACTGAGTCCAGGAATTGAACCAACTAACAACAAACTCAACCCACATGTGAGACTGAGTCCAGGAATCGAACCAACTAACAACAAACTCAACCTACATATGACACCGAGTACAGGAATTGAACCAACTAACAACAAACTCAATCCACATGTGAGACTGAGTCCAGGAATCGAATCGAACCAATTAACAACAAACTCAACCTACATATGACACCGAGTACAGGAATTGAACCAACTAACAACAAACTCAACCAACATATGACACAGAGTACAGGAATTGAACCAACTGACAACAAACTCAACCCACATGTGACACTGAGTCCAGGAATTGAACCAACTAACAACAAACTCAACCCACATATGACACAGAGTCCAGGAATCGAACCAACTGACAACAAACTCAACCCACATATGACACAGAGTACAGGAATTGAACCAACTGACAACAAACTCAACCCACATATGACACAGAGTCCAGGAATTGAACCAACTAACAACAAACTCAACCACATATGACACCGAGTACAGGAATTGAACCAACTAACAACAAACTCAACCAACATATGACACAGAGTACAGGAATTGAACCAACTGACAACAAACTCAACCTCACATGTGACACTGAGTCAGGAATTGAACCAACTAACAACAAACTCAACCCACATATGACACAGAGTCCAGGAATCGAACCAACTGACAACAAACTCAACCCACATATGACACAGAGTACAGGAATTGAACCAACTACAACAAACTCAACCCACATATGACACTGAGTACAGGAATTGAACCAACTAACAACAAACTCAACCCACATGACACAGAGTACAGGAATTGAACCAACTAACAACAAACTCAACCGACATATGACACCGAGTACAGGAATTGAACCAACTAACAACAAACTCAACCCACGTGACACAGAGTACAGGAATTGAACCAACTAACAACAAACTCAACCCACATATGACACCGAGTACAGGAATTGAACCAACTAACAACAAACTCAACCACATATGACACCGAGTACAGAATTGAACCAACTAACAACAAACTCAACCCACATATGAGACTGAGTCCAGGAATCGAACCAACTAACAACAAACTCAACCCACATGACACCAAGTCCAGAATTGAACCAACTACACAACAAACTCAACCCACATATAACACCGAGTCAGGAATCAAACAACTAACAACAAATTCAACCACATATGACACCAAGTCCAGGAATTGAACAAACTAACAACAAACTCAACCCACATATGACACCGAGTCCAGGAATCAAACCAACTAACAACAAACTTAACTCACATGTGACACCGAGTCCAGGAATTGAACCAACTAACAACAAACTCAACCCACATGTGACACCGAGTCCAGGAATTGAACCAACTAACAACAAACTCGACCCACATGTGACACCGAGTCCAGGAATTGAACCAACTGACAACCAACTCAACTCACATGTGACACGAGTACAGGAATTGAACCAACTAACAACAAACTCAACCCACATATGACACAGAGTCCAGGAATTGAACCAACTAACAACAAACTCAACCAACATATGACACCGAGTACAGGAATTGAACCAACTAACAACAAACTCAACCAACATATGACACAGAGTACAGGAATTGAACCAACTGACAACAAACTCAACCCACATGTGACACTGAGTCCAGGAATTGAACCAACTAACAACAAACTCAACCCACATATGACACAAAGTCAGGAATCAAACCAACTGACAACAAACTCAACCCACATGACACAGAGTACAGGAATTGAACCAACTGACAACAAACTCAACCCACATATGACACTGAGTACAGGAATTGAACCAACTAACAACAAACTCAACCCACGTGACACAGAGTACAGGAATTGAACCAACTAACAACAAACTCAACCGACATATGACACCGAGTACAGGAATTGAACCAACTAACAACAAACTCAACCCACGTGACACAGAGTACAGAATTGAACCAACTAACAACAAACTCAACCGACATATGACACCGAGTACAGGAATTGAACCAACTAACAACAAACTCAACCCACATATGACACCGAGTACAGAATTGAACCAACTAACAACAAACTCAACCCACATATGAGACTGAGTCCAGGAATTGAACCAACTAACAACAAACTCAACCCACATGTGAGACTGAGTCCAGGAATCGAACCAACTAACAACAAACTCAACCTACATATGACACCGAGTACAGGAATTGAACCAACTAACAACAAACTCAATCCACATGTGAGACTGAGTCCAGGAATCGAATCGAACCAATTAACAACAAACTCAACCTACATATGACACCGAGTACAGGAATTGAACCAACTAACAACAAACTCAACCCATATCTGAGACTGAGTCCAGGAATCGAACCAACTAACAACAAACTCAACCCACATATGACACAGAGTACAGGAATTGAACCAACTGACAACAAACTCAACCCACATGTGACACTGAGTCCAGGAATTGAACCAACTAACAACAAACTCAACCCACATATGACACAGAGTCCAGGAATTGAACCAACTAACAACAAACTCAAGCAACATATGACACCGAGTACAGGAATTGAACCAACTAACAACAAACTCAACCAACATATGACACAGAGTACAGGAATTGAACCAACTGACAACAAACTCAACCCACATGTGACACTGAGTCCAGGAATTGAACCAACTAACAACAAACTCAACCCACATATGACACAGAGTCCAGGAATCGAACCAACTGACAACAAACTCAACCCACATATGACACAGAGTACAGGAATTGAACCAACTGACAACAAACTCAACCCACATATGACACCGAGTACAGAATTGAACCAACTAACAACAAACTCAACCGACATATGACACCGAGTACAGGAATTGAACCAACTAACAACAAACTCAACCCACATATGACACCGAGTACAGAATTGAACCAACTAACAACAAACTCAACTCACATATGAGACTGAGTCCAGGAATCGAACCAACTAACAACAAACTCAACCCACATATGACACCAAGTCCAAGAATTGAACCAACTCACAACAAACTCAACCCACATATAACACCGAGTACAGGAATCAAACCAACTAACAACAAATTCAACCGACATATGACACCAAGTCCAGGAATTGAACCAACTAACAACAAACTCAACCCACATATGACACCGAGTCCAGGAATCAAACCAACTAACAACAAACTCAACTCACATGTGACACCGAGTCCAGGAATTGAACCAACTAACAACAAACTCAACCCACATGTGACACCGAGTCCAGGAATTGAACCAACTAACAACAAACTCGACCCACATGTGACACCGAGTCCAGGAATTGAACCAACTGACAACCAACTCAACTCACATGTGACACCGAGTACAGGAATTGAACCAACTAACAACAAACTCAACCCACATATGACACAGAGTCCAGGAATTGAACCAACTAACAACAAACTCAACCAACATATGACACCGAGTACAGGAATTGAACCAACTAACAACAAACTCAACCAACATATGACACAGAGTACAGGAATTGAACCAACTGACAACAAACTCAACCCACATGTGACACTGAGTCCAGGAATTGAACCAACTAACAACAAACTCAACCCACATATGACACAAAGTCCAGGAATCAAACCAACTGACAACAAACTCAACCCACATATGACACAGAGTACAGGAATTGAACCAACTGACAACAAACTCAACCCACATATGACACTGAGTACAGGAATTGAACCAACTAACAACAAACTCAACCCACGTGACACAGAGTACAGGAATTGAACCAACTAACAACAAACTCAACCGACATATGACACCGAGTACAGGAATTGAACCAACTAACAACAAACTCAACCCACGTGACACAGATACAGGAATTGAACCAACTAACAACAAACTCAACCGACATATGACACCGAGTACAGGAATTGAACCAACTAACAACAAACTCAACCCACATATGACACCGAGTACAGAATTGAACCAACTAACAACAAACTCAACCCACATATGAGACTGAGTCCAGGAATTGAACCAACTAACAACAAACTCAACCCACATGTGAGACTGAGTCCAGGAATCGAACCAACTAACAACAAACTCAACCTACATATGACACCGAGTACAGGAATTGAACCAACTAACAACAAACTCAATCCACATGTGAGACTGAGTCCAGGAATCGAATCGAACCAATTAACAACAAACTCAACCTACATATGACACCGAGTACAGGAATTGAACCAACTAACAACAAACTCAACCAACATATGACACAGAGTACAGGAATTGAACCAACTGACAACAAACTCAACCCACATGTGACACTGAGTCCAGGAATTGAACCAACTAACAACAAACTCAACCCACATATGACACAGAGTCCAGGAATCGAACCAACTGACAACAAACTCAACCCACATATGACACAGAGTACAGGAATTGAACCAACTGACAACAAACTCAACCCACATATGACACTGAGTACAGGAATTGAACCAACTAACAACAAACTCAACCCACGTGACACAGAGTACAGGAATTGAACCAACTAACAACAAACTCAACCGACATATGACACCGAGTACAGGAATTGAACCAACTAACAACAAACTCAACCCACGTGACACAGAGTACAGGAATTGAACCAACTAACAACAAACTCAACCGACATATGACACCGAGTACAGGAATTGAACCAACTAACAACAAACTCAACCCACATATGACACCGAGTACAGAATTGAACCAACTAACAACAAACTCAACCCACATATGAGACTGAGTCCAGGAATCGAACCAACTAACAACAAACTCAACCCACATATGACACCAAGTCCAAGAATTGAACCAACTCACAACAAACTCAACCCACATATAACACCGAGTACAGGAATCAAACCAACTAACAACAAATTCAACCGACATATGACACCAAGTCCAGGAATTGAACCAACTAACAATAAACTCAACCCACATATGACACCGAGTCCAGGAATCAAACCAACTAACAACAAACTCAACTCACATGTGACACCGAGTCCAGGAATTGAACCAACTAACAACAAACTCAACCCACATGTGACACCGAGTCCAGGAATTGAACCAACTAACAACAAACTCAACCCACATGTGACACCGAGTCCAGGAATTGAACCAACTAACAACAAACTCAACCCACATGTGACACCGAGTCCAGGAATTGAACCAACTGACAACCAACTCAACTCACATGTGACACCGAGTACAGGAATTGAACCAACTAACAACAAACTCAACCCACATATGACACTGAGTCCAGGAACTGAACCAACAACAAACTCAACCCATATATGACACCGAGTCCAGGAATTGAACCAGGGCCACATTGGTGGGAGGAGAGCACTCTCGCTACTGTGCCATCCATGCTCCCGGTGCCTGCTAAAGGTGTATTTTCATGCATTTTTTTAATAGCTTTCTTTTTTTCGTCTGAACGGTAATTCCATACTATAGATGTTAAAAAAATTGAATTGCTTATGATTCACCTTTGAATTTTTGCACTTTTTCATTCTTGTGTGTGGTTGGGGATTGGCACTAGTTGCACATGTGCAATGTCGATTTAGTGATGTCTTGTGTTCAGTTTCATAGTCTCCACCATGTTAGCAGTTTATAATGTGCGAAATAATGTCCCTAGAAACGACTCTAAAACTGTAGTTAAGGATCACCCCCCTTAATAACAAAGATTTTTGCTCGCACTCCATCACTCACATCATTAATCAAGTAAATCTTGCTGCTGTCAAGAGTGTCTCAAAAAAGTCAATATTTCAGACATATTTTACGCAGAAAAAGCCAGGGTAATATTGTAAGCATTGTTACAGTTTCACTCATCTTTGAATCATGTACGTATACTGCAAATGTCAAATCTTCCTTTTGATTTCAATTTCAGTTTGCTACAAGCAGTTGCAAAAAGGTTGAGACACTTTCCAAAAAAATGGTCATTCCGTATAAAAGCGACCGCGTAACACAAATGAAATCAATGCCATGTGCTACTGACCCCCCTCCCCCTTACAATGTTGATTATGCTACCAGTGTTCTCTGTGAAAAAAAAGTTCTCTGGTCGAAGAAAAGCTTCTAAATGAATGTTTCTTGTGAATCAATTAAGAGATCTTCATGGCTTCCCAACAGCGCCGTAATCTCTTAGCCACACCTTGAAATGGACGGGGCGTAAACTAACACTACACTATTCTTAGAAACATCACGAGATCAGATTGAGCAGTCATTCGGAATCAAATGTAACATGATCAAAATAATTTGCAAAACGTCACGCCATGTGTAACAGTACTGTATTTATCACCTAAAATATGTTTAGGCATCACTATTTCATTTCTCATCATGCTTACCTTCGCAGGACAATAAACTTTTCCTAATTTGGTCAGCTTTCTGTCTGAATTATGCAAGTAGGGCGAAAGGAAGGTGTGTAGTCCTGAAATAAATGTAGCAATTAGTATCAAACATATCCAATCCAGATAAACAACTATCCATGTTATGAAATAACCATTCATTAAGTCAGTCTAGACAGAGCGTTCAGTCATGCGAAATCCATTAATTTATGCTACCTGTTTTCTCTGTGAAAAATAGGCAGTCTATGACTGCATGTAGCTTACTGCACCTGTTATTAATCCCCTGGATTTCCAAGCCGAGAGACCCCCCTCTCCTATCCGGATTTGCAATAAATTTTTCGAAGCCCTAAATTTACAGGTAATGAAAAAAAAATACATGTAATCGCATTCAGGAGATTTTGTTTTTATAATTTTCAAAAGCGTGGTGATGAGTGCTATAAATTGGTGAAACATTTTAAAAATATATATTGCGTGACGCATCATGAACCCCCCTGTGATTTCAAGACTAAATCGAAGTGAAATTTTTCTACTTCCTAAAAACTGCTTTGATTTTGCCATGTATTAGTTTTTCCCGGCTTCATAGTTTTTCAAAGTGTTGTCGCAAATACACAATATTTCCTTGAATGAAAATGTCTTCCCCTTGAATAAAAGAATTAAACGTTTATCAGAATTCAGTGATTTTCTGCTTCTGGAAGACGATTTGTTTATCCTAGTTGCAGCGCTAGCATCTGCGAATTATATCATAAACATCACAAAATAATATTGAAATTCAGCAACCTACTTTATTATTTATCTAGTTTTTCTAAAATTTCCGACTTTTCATGTGTTAGAATGCCATTCTTATCCAATTTAGTTTAGTCTCAAGAGCAAAACGTGTCAAATTATCGCATCAAGGAAACTGTCGGCCACGCAAATTTGTTCAGCATCTGGCGAATTTCTCGCTCGACCGATTGTGGTCAAGTTTTCTAAATATTTCTCAAAAGCCACTAATAAGACAAAGAAACAGTCTATGAAATGTTTCTTACAAAGTAAATGGACATTAAAAAATATGACTTTCTTTACCGTAGTTTTCCAGGAATGCTTGAAAATTCTTAGTAAAGACTGCCAAGTATAAATTCTGAAAGAAGACATGTCCTCACTTGTGACAAATTTCATCGCTTTCAGCTCTCAAACCACCACTACAAAGGCATAAAAATCTTCTAAAGGACTTTTTCTTTCCATTTCGAAGTCTTAAAAGGTGTACTTTCATTCCGGTTATGCAAAATAAACGTCTACAAAATGGAAGCGTGGAGTTCACGGGCGGCCATATTTGTTAGAAATCTGATAGTCTTCTCTGAGTGAATATTCGATTCGGGCCATTCGAAGCTATCCTCGACAAACGTTGAACAACCGACGAGGTTGCGAAGCTATCCTCGACAAACGTTGAACAACCGATGAGGTTCCAAAACAAAAAAGGAGTTAAGATCGGGGAATATCGGGTCAAAATCAGCAGAGTTCGTTGTGGGCTCGGATTCTATTGTTACACTCACTCACTCAATCACTCACTCAAACGGATAGCATAGTAGCTTACGCCTCTTTAGGCAGTAAGCTACAAAAATGAGTTTTCTGGTCGAAGAAAAGCATCTAAAGGAATTTTTCTTGTGAAATCTTCTTGGCTTCGTATCAACGCCGCCATTTCTCAAAGCTGCACCTTGAAATGGACGGGGCATAAACTAAACAGACGCTTTTCTTAGAAAGATTACAAAATCAGATTGAGCAGTCAATCAGAAGCAAAAAGGTCCTATGGGGAGGGGGGGAGGGGGGAGGGGGGAGGGGGGTTGGGAAGAATTCACAGAACAGAAATGCAAATTTATCGTAAACACGAATGTCATTAATTGATCGCTGCAGGTCTGGAATAGTTTCAAACACATAGGGTGCGTTCGATTGGGAAATCCGGATTTCAATTTTGAAATCTGGATTTGGGATTTCTCAATAAAACACGAAATCCAAAATCGGATTTCCAATTACCAAAATCCTTTTCCAAGATAGATTTCAAAAAGAAATTGAAATACGGATTTCATGGATTTGCTACTTTTGCATTTGATTGGGAAATCCAAAAATGGATTTGCAAAACTGTTCTCATGAGCAGCGGTCTGTTTTCCGCTGATCATGTGTGCGCATTGGCGCGGGAATTATTTTTCTGCCGCCATTTTCTTGGATTTATTGACAAAAACGGTGAGTACAACCTTTTTTAGTCCAGAAATCACATCTCTTTTACAAAGGAAAATGACTTTGAAAATCGTCGAGCAGAGTTGTTCTAAGCCTGATTAGCACTAATCCTGGCTTCACTGTCAGCAGAACATATGTTGAGTTGTCATGGTAATTGACCCTGGATTAGCGTTAATCGTCCTTTGAACAACTCGGCGCTAATCCAGGGTTAATTACTATGACAACTCATATGTTCTGTTGACAGTTAATCCAGGATTAGTGCTAATCAGGCTTTGAACAACTCGGCCCAGGTCTATAACTTGGTACCACCAGTTCAAAATAACCCACGATTCTCACCCGATTCACGGGAAACCTGCGATTTCCAAGCAGCAAAATCCACAGAGAATCATCTGCCTCGTTGTCATCAGTTTCCATAATTTCCCTTTCGTGAGTCTTATCGAATAACTCTTCGAAAAGAAGCAGGAGCAAATGCAGCGCTCGCTGTCTGGTTAGTATTCCATGTATGACCCCATGTTATGCCGCCATGTTGGATTACGTGCGCATAATCAGCTGATAACAGACCGCTGCTAATGAGAACAGTTTTGCAAATCCATATCGAACGCAAAAGTAGCTGAAATCCATGAAATCCGGATTTAGATTTCTTTTTGAAATCCATCTTGGAAAAGGATTTCGATAATTGGAAATCCGTTTTGGATTTCGTGTTTTATTGGGAAATCCAAAATCCGTATCCAGATTTTGCAATCGAACGCACGCCATAAATTTTGCTTGCGCCCTATATCGCTCAGATCATGAAAATTTGATACAAGCAAATTTAGCTTCTTTCAAAAAGGCAATATTTCCTCCAGATATTTTACGCGGAAAAAGTCAGGGTAATATTGTAAGCATTCTTCCTGTTTTACTTTCGTCGCATCGTGTTCGGCAAAGTTCAAATGTCCGGCTTCCTTTCGATTTCAATTTCAGTTTGCTGGCATGCTTCTTCATTTAAAAATTGTCCTCTGCACGAATGAAAAACGGCCGCCGCTTGCTAATCTGAATCTTTAACGCGTATAGGGACTAGAAACCAGGAAAAACATTTTTAACACGAAAAAAATCGATGAATTACATGCAGATTTCTCGGAAACCTAAATCGATCGATCGTGCATTATAACTGATCTAACTAACGCATAGATTTGCTCAAGCGCTATTTCTCAGATGAGAACCAGCGATTATTTATTAAACCAATGAATGTTTCTGACAAGAAAGTAATTTCGGAAAGAGAAATTGCACTTTGTCACTTATAAAAGAAACTATTTCATTACCTAAAATATGTTTAGGCACCACTATTTAATTTCTCATCTTGCTTACCTTCGCAGGATGATACACTTTTCTTAATTTGGTCAGCTTTCTGTCTCAATTGTGCGAGTTGAGCAAAAAGACGGTGTGTAGTCCTGAAACAAATGTAGCAATTGGTATCAAACACATCCAATTCAGATAAACAACTATGAAACTATCCATGTTTTGTTTGAAATAACCATTCATTAGATGAGTCTAGACAGAGCGTTCAGTCATGCGAAATCCATTAATTTATGCTACCTGTTTTCTCTGTGAAAAATGAGTTCCCTGGTCGAAGGAAAGCATCTAAATGAATGTTTCTTGTGAATTGATTTAGAAAACTTCTTGGCTTTGTATCAACACTGCCATTCTTCAAAGCCGCACCTTGAAATGGACGGGGCATAAACTAAACAGACGGCTTTTCTCAGAAAGATCACGAGATCAGATTGAGCAGTCAATCAGAATCAAAAGGTCCTATGGGGAGGGGGTGGGGGGGGGGGGTAGGGGTTGGGAAGAATTCACAGAACAGAAATGCAAATTTCTCGAAACAAGAATGTCATGAATAGATTGCTTGTCTGGAATTGTTTCAAATACATTTTGCTTGCGCCCCATCGCTCAGATCATGAAAATTTAATACTAGCGGTTTATATTATTCAAGCAAATCTAGCTTCTGTCAAGAAAGGCAATATTACCTCCAGATATTTTACGCGGAAAAAGCCAGGGTAAAGCAATGTTCCTGTTTTACTTTCGTCACATCGTCGTGTCCTCCGGCAAATTTCAAATCCCGCTTACTTTCGATTTCAGTTTGCTGGCATGCTTCTTTATTTAAAAATAGTCCTTCGTGTGGATGAGAAAAGGCCGTCGCTTGCAAATGTCAATCTTTAACGCGTATAGGGACAAGAAACATTTTTAACACGAAAAAAATCGATGAATTACATGCAGATTTTGTCGGAAACCTAAATCGGTCAAATCGTCGCTTGTTTGAAATGATTATAACTGATCTGACTAATGCATAGATTTCCTCAAGCGCTATTTCTCAGATGAGAATTACTAGCGGTTATTTATTAAACAAATGAATGCTACTGACAAGAAAGTAATTTCGGAAAGAGTAAATTGCACTTTATCTAAAGAAGGAAATATTTCATTACCTGAAATATGTTTAGGCATCACTATTTCATTTCTCGTCATGCTCACCTTCGTACGATGATAAACTTTTCCTAATTTGGTCAGCTTTCTGTCTGAATTGTGCAAGTAGGGCAAAAGGACAGTGTGTAGTCCTGAAACAAACGTAGAAATTAGTATCAAACACATCCAATACAGATGAACAACTCAATCCATGTTATGAAATAACCAGCCATTAAATCAGTCTAGACAGAGCGTGCGGTCATGCAAAATCCATTAATTTATGCTACCTGTGTTCTCTGTGAAAAATAAGTTCTCTGGTCGAAGAAAAGCTTCTCTAAATAGATGTTTCTTGTTAATCGATTAAAAGAACTTCTCGGCTTCGTCTCTCAGCCGCACCTTGAAATGGATGGGGCGTAAACTAACAGATACTTTTCTTAGAAAGATCACGAGATCAGATGGAGCAGTCAATCAGAATCAGACGTAACATGATCAATATAACTTGCAAAAGGTCACGCCATGTGAGTAACAGTACTGCTCTGAACTGACAAGTCCTAGTTGAAAATGTCCAGTCAAACACAACAATGTCGAGTTAAGGTACTAGCTAATTTGCGAGGAGTATGGAAAGCCAGAGCTACATTTCGGTCCGAACTAAGAATTTCTCGGATACATCTCAGTAATGTCTAGGCCCAGGGGGGCGGGGGGTACTCTGTATATTTTCGGGTGGGGGGTGTGCCCCTGGGACTCTGAAACCCCTACCCTATACCAGACCATGTTTAGCTGATTCTACAACCCTATATTAGACTAGACACCTAAAATCCCTACCCTATCCTAGACTTGCTATTTTTAGAAGTGTGTCACTATTAGTGAAAAACTGTCTGTCAACAATTTTGCCGCGATTATTTTATTTCCGTTTAGGGAAGGCTCTTTCTCTTCCAAGTTTCAATTTCTATTCTAGACTTAATTCTTCATACGACTGATCAGTTTTTAATTTCCCGGCAAATGATACCCTATTCTAGACCAAAACTTTCTGATTTCTATACCCTATCCCAGACTAAACTGCTTAAAATCCATGCCCTTCACAGCGGCACATACCCACATAACTTATATATGAGAGTTCCCCTCCCATCTCAGCAGTTTGAATATCGTGAGATTTTGATTCAATTACAGCAACAAAACATACAGTAAGTGAAGGTGCATACATAAGAAAGCGATAATGATGATTTGCATGATGTATTATACAAACGCTTGCTCCTCTTACATTTGTAAGAGGAGTAGTCAGCGTGTTGGAGTCCTGATGAGGCTCAGGAATATGATACCAACAGACACCAAGCTGAAGTTGTTTAAGGCAGCCATTCTTCCTTATTTGACATACAGCCATCTTGTCTGGCATTTTTGTAGGGCGAGTGATACTAGAAAATTGGAACGTATTCAAGAAAGGGCACTCAGGGCAGTTTACTGTGATAAGGGGAGTAGTTACGATAAATTATTAGACATGGCTAACCTAAGTACACTGCAGAACAGAAGACTACAGGATATAGCCATCCTTATGTATAAGGTAAAGAACAATTTATCTCCTAATTACATATGTAGCCTTTTTCAAATTCCACAACTTAAGTACACACTGCGTAATAATGACTTTGGTAACCTAGATGTAATACTGTCACTTTTGGAAAACATTCGCTTAGATATATGGGACCCAAAATATGGGCAATTGTACCAAGAAATGTAAGGGAACTGACATCCATATCATCGTTTAAATGTTACATACGCAGAATAGACCTTGTTTCTAAATTGACTGATAGTAAATGTGACAACTGCCTTTTATGTAAGACTTAGGTTAGATTTTAAATTGTACATATTATATATAGTTTTATTTTAAATTCTTAAATATTTTTTTAGGTAGTTTTTAGTGTCCCCAGTTAGTGGTTGTATAACTGCTATTTTAGATTTGACACATGAATAAAGGTTGTTGTTGTTGTTGTTGTAGTTCTTTGCGTTTTAAAATAAAAGAATTTAGAACAGAAAAACAAACCTTTATCGACGGGCAGATGTTCTTAGAAGAGAAGATGCTCAAGGAAACACTGGAGGCTGGTGGTACGTGCTGAAAGTGATAGAGGAAGTTGAAACTGACGGATTTATTAGATGCGGCGTCTTTGTTGCTGTAAATGACGTAATTGTTTGGGAATGACTCACGCGATATTTCTGTCAATCACTCAAGGATCCTCGGGACGAGAATCAAGTATAAAATCACTTTTGCAGGTCTGCACCCGCGTATCTAAAACGTCTTTTTACCCGGTTGTGTTCTTTTTTTATAATTTAGCGTCTGCTTCATTCCTCGCACACAATTCATCTCCCCTGAAAGATCTCATTATTGATCAGTGACCTTTGCGAGAAGGCCGGTTGCGCAATTTCCCCGTGACACATATCTGACAGGTGTCAATCAACCAGTACTGAGCCCGATCAAGCGCACGGGAATAGTAATCGATTCAATGATGCATTTAATTACATAAGAGCTGCTACAAGCACTACACTATGTGGTTAGCTAGACTTGATATGATTGCGCTCAAGACTACAAAGCAGCCGTGGACAGCTGTTTCATTCTTTTTTGTTGGGATTGGATCCCGGGGGGGGGGGGGGGGGGAATACTCCCCCAAAATACCTATACGGGTATGTGCCGCCCAACGGGGTCGTGATTTTGGGACTCCTGATCTAGAACGGGGTATCCATTTCAGAGACGTTTCCTAGAACGAAGTATAATATTTCGAACGCATGAAAGCTTCAAATTATCAGCAGCCATTTTTTCTAGAACGGGGTATTAAAAATTGACCTATTTCTAGAACGGGGTATCATTTTGAGTGCAAATTCTTTCTAAAACGGGGTCCAAATTTGGAGACCCGGGCGGCACATACCCACCCAAAATATACCCGAGTACCCCCGCCCCCCCCACCGGGGATTGGATGAGATTCAATGACTCTTCACCTCTATCCCTTCACCATTCACTTCACGTCATTCTGTGAGAGATAAACCTGTTTATCAAGATTAAAATGCGGACAACGGAAATGCCGGGCAAGCCCAGTGTAGCCCAACGTTATTTGTAATTATTATTTCTACCCAACCTACCCTTCCCTGGGTAAAATCGCTGAGGTGAACAAAAGCATACCACTTTATGCTTTTGCAATACATTGATGCTTATGGTTATGCAAATAAAGCTTGTTGTTGTGGTGTAGGCAATATAAAGACCCACAGAACCCGAAAGAGAGTGGTTGTTGTGTATTTAAGAAAAAAAGCAAGGGCGAAGTTCTATTTATATCAGTCACGCCACCTGACGCCACATATTCACAAAGGTGGCAAGTGGCCAAAGACCGATCTGATTACTTGCTAGTGCATTTTACTGTGGCGAGAAGGGGGGGGGGGGGGGGGGGGGGGGGGGGGGGTGTAACGTACCGATATAGTTGTATTTTAGTTTTTTGAGTACTACATTTTCCAGTAGACCTGCACTGTTTGCAAGCTCGTCCGTGATTGGATGGCGGGTTAGTTCCGGTGGTCGTGGTGGTCAACCAATCATATCATGTTTCGCTTTGCTCGTTGTAGGACTTCGCACGCGGATTTCGCACGCGGAGGGTCGCGGTTTGGTGTTTTATATTATTTGTTGGATTTGTGGTTTGCTTTTGCGGATTTGTGGTAGATTCTGTAACGTTTTTTCCTCGAGGTGTGGTGCATTGGTCGTTTTTGGTGGATTTGTTTTGTGATTTGTTTTGTTGTTGCAGTCGTAATGAGCAGCAGAGGCCGTGGAATGTGTCCTGGATGCAAACTGGAGTAATTTAACCGCTCAAAACCTCCCGATTGTCCACTCAGTCCTATTACCATTATTAATTATACATAAAGCTGATTGAAGAAACGCTGCCGGGTAAAAAGTATAAACCATACGACCGAAAGGTTCTCTGGCCGGGAAACGTTTTCTGATAAATTGCACATTGTTTTAACAAAGAATGCTTAGAATCATTCATTATTTGGAAGGAATTGACCCTAAGGGACGGACCATTAGATTTTTGAGGGGGAGGGTGGTGGGGGGGCAATTTTTTGGTGCAGGATATTTTTTCTACGCTGGATACTGTGCAGGATTTTTTTAGCTTACTGCCTAAAGAGGCGTAAGCTACTATGCTATCCGTTTGAGTGAGTGAGTGAGTGAGTGTAACAATAGAATCCGAGCCCACAACGAACTCTGCCGATTATGACCCGATATTCCCCGATCTTAACTTCTTTTTTGTTTTGGAACCTCGTCGGTTGTTCAACGTTTGTCGAGGATAGCCTGCGAACAGGCTCCTGGTTCGGAGGGGCGCTATTTTCCGGCGCGAAGCGCCGGCAACGCATAACCCCGCCGTCCGTCTGGAAGCCTGTTTTAATGCCTGACACATATACGTGTTAGGAATACAAGAAAGGCCATACTATAGACAGGAATACTATAGCAAGTCAGATCTGATGTAACAGCAGCTTGATAGCATGAAGCCTGGCTCAGGTGTTGTAACTGCCCCTACAATTTTCTTTACACCAGCCCCCTGTTGATGTCGCTCCCACAGCCCATCGTAGTGCACCCAACCATCTTACAATTACAGGGGCGGCGCCGGAAATATGTTGGTGGGGCGAATCGCCCGTGCCGAGCGCCGAAGGCGCGAGCTTCTAGGGGGGTCCGGGGACATGCTCCCCCGGGAAATTTTTGAAATGATACTCTCTGAAATGCTATTTCCAGCGTTCCTGAGGCCGGAGAAAAAGTTTCCAAGGCCAGCTTTGAGTTCAGTTTAATTCTCATGAAAAGTACACGAAACACTTTCTGAAACTTGGATGTAACTCCATTTTGGTTGTTTCTTCAAAGTAAACTCGACTGTCACTCGAATATTCTCTGTCAGTTCTTTTTAGTGTGGGAAGGCTTTGGAAACGAATTTTCCAAAGCGATTTTCTCTGTCATTGGAGGCAGAAAGAAACTGATTTCCAATATCAGCCATGTTTTATTTGTCAGTTAATGCAATGTCTGGATAATGCAATGATTTAATCTTTCTTGTGACATAGTTTGTTCGTAGATATGTCTTTAGCCTTCTTAGGGCAGAGGCTGAGCGCTAACTCACAGCATTGCAGGGGCGTAGCCAGGACTTTTTCAGAGTTAAGCACAATCACTGTTTTCAAACACTCACCCTACCTCCTCCCCCCACCCTCAAATCCCAAATCCTTCTTTTTTAACGACTTTTTCAGGTACGCACGTGCGTACGTGCGTACAGGTAGCTACGCCCCTGCATTGATGGATTTGTTTGATGGATTTGTCGGTAGCTGGAGTCCGATAGCTGACGTCCGAGTAACTCAAGCGGTATTGAAATGCTTGGTTCACAATATTCAATCTCCAGTCTAAAGTCGCAATATCTCCAATGCTAAAATTGTAGGCTTTTGATTTATTAACGGAATATTTATTTTGCAAACTCTAATGCATTAAACGGCGCCCCGCCATCAGATCTGGTCAAAGGATGTTGCTACACTATTCATCTCCGCCCGCCGCCATTTTGAGCTGTCGAAAGTTGTTGGGGCAAATGCCCCACCTGTCCCACCGGTAGCGCCGCCCCTGCAATTAAAAGCTTGTTGTACAACACATAAACAAGGTATTTCTCATCCATTAAGATATGACATGTACGTACAATGCCACTGTACAACTATAAAAGAGCCATTTCTTGTGTCAGAAAATATTTTAAATGCTGTAATAAGCTATAAAGCCTACAAAGAAACACAACTTACGTCGGATCGAAAATAAACCATTGTTATTGGCTAAGCTAAACAAGCCAATGAAACGATAGAACACTTGATCCTCCCCAAGCGCTCATAAGTCGCTAACATTCTACAATGTCAAATTATTCTACGAGACCTCTCTACATGTGAGCAACTGATGAGGTTCACCAATGAACCGAAACTCGAGTTTTGCTTATAGAGTGTACAAAAAAAGAACAATTGCATCTGTAAGATTTAAAAAAACAGCTATCATGCTGGATATTCAAATATTCAGTTCAAACTGGATGCAATGACGCCATACTTCTGACAATGAAGATACTGCCTAACTCCGAGAAACACATAAAGTTAAACGCAGAAAAAACAGCACGATGCCTCTTTTCCAATATAGACCGTGACTATCGCATATATTATGCTAACCGCAGACTTACGCGCTCACATTCACGGACTGAGAAATGAACTGATCCGGCCTAAGCAGCAAATAATTCCTACTTAAGCGGCTTCTACTGATCCTGCAACTCTTTCAAATTCAGCCAAAGAAACTCCATTGTTATACCATGAGCTAGCAAACAAACGCCGGACGGCGTAACTAAATATTCTAAACGGCTCTGGAAAGCGTAAATTCCTCCTGTCGGTTTCACAGCTAGAGATTTTTTCCGAAGATCAAAGAAACGACAACATTTAGAACAACAGGCCTGTTATATCTTTATTTTGATCTGAAAGGAAAAATCTCTCAGGCACGTACTTGGGGTAGATTTATTCAAAAGCTGGGCTAAAATGCTTTTAGCGACGAGCAGGATTTGTGCTGGTCTGTCACTTTTAGCTACTTTTTATAACAATTTAAATAAAAGATATATTTGTATGAGCAGTTGTTCTACATTGAATGGAAATATATTACAGAGTCAGAATGTGTTTGTTGTTCTTAATAAATGTTCCACTTGTCCTAGAAATACATGTTGCACTATCTAGGCGCTTTGGTTTCCTATGTCGTCACTATTTCCATGCAGTGCGCGTCATGTACGCTGGCACGGTGACAAGATATGACATATTGCCAGTGGCAGTGGTCTCCTTGCTTGTGATTTATCTGTGTTCTGCCCAACTGCTCCTTACGGTGGCCTGGAAGGGACATCGACTTCTTTTTTCTATTCGCGATTTTTTTTCAATTCGCGACTTCTTTTTTCATTTCGCGACTTCTTTTTTCAATTCGCGACTTTTTTTTCAATTCGCGACTTCTTTTTTCAATTCGCGACTTCTTTTTCATTTCGCGACTTCTTTTTTCAATTCGCGACTTCTTTTTTCAATTCGCGACTTCTTTTTCATTTCGCGACTTCTTTTTCATTTCGCGACTTCTTTTTTCAATTCGCGACTTCTTTTTTCAATTCGCGACTTCTTTTTCATTTCGCGACTTCTTTTTCATTTCGCGACTTCTTTTTTCAATTCGCGACTTCTTTTTCCATCCGCGACTTCTTTTTTCATTTCGTGACTTCTTCTCGATCCGCGACTTTTTAATTGTATTTTGGTAATGAATTGCTCTGTGGTAATTTGAAGAAGAGTACATATGGAATATTCATGCCAGTAGCCATGTTTCTCGCGGCCATCTTGATCTTTCTTCTGTTTCCATGGTACTGTCATTGTGTTTTACCAGATTACCTTCCAGTTGTGGGAGAGACATCTATCAACAGAGATGAAGTGATAGCTACCTATTTTAATCTTGGTCTTGGCTACAGCGAAATATTAGCGTTTTTAAGTTGTTTTCATGGAGTTCATCTAAGCTTACGACAACTTAAAAGAGTGCTGAAGTCTAAAGGACTTTGCAGAAGAAAGAATTATAGTCCTTTGCAAGAGGTTGTAAATGCTATCGAAAAAGAAATTTCCGGAAGTGGAAACTCTATTGGCTATCGACAAATGCACCAGAGACTCGTAACAGATCATTGCCTCGTAGTAAAAAGGGAAACAGTGCGAATCATACAGAAGCGATTAGATCCTGAAGGAGTTGATTTGCGCTCAAGACGTGCTTTTCGACGAAGGTTATATTCTGTACAGGGTCCAAATTACATGTGGCATCTCGACGGATATGATAAACTCAAACCGTTTGGATTTCCGATCCATGGCGCTATTGATGGTTATAGCCGTCGTATATTGTGGTTAAATGTTGGGCCGTCAAACAATGATCCAAGGGTGATAGCCAGTTATTACCTTTCTTGTGTACACCAAATTGGAGGAGTACCAATGATCCTGCGAGGTGATAGAGGAACTGAAAATTCACATGTGGCTGGTATACAACGCTTTCTCCGTAGAAACTCTTGTGATGCTTTTAGTGGAACTAACAGTTTCATGTACAGGCGCTCAGTTTCAAATCAGAGAATTGAAGCCTGGTGGTCATTTTTGCGCAAATCTGAAACTGACTGGTGGATAAAGTTTTTTAAGGACTTGAGAGATTCAGGGCAATTTAGTGATGCCAATCCTCTTCATGTTGACTGTATCAGGTATTGCTTCACTTCTTTGATACAAGGGGAATTAAACAGAGTTGCAAGGCACTGGAATTTACACAAAATCCGCCCCTCATCTAACACTGAATCTTCACCAGGTCGTCCAGATGTTCTCTTTTTTCTGCCTCAGTTACTAAACGCCGCTGATTACAAGACGCCCGCACCAAATGACGAAATTGAAATTGCTACAGAAATGTGTTGCACCAACGTTGGTGAAACAGTTTGCTGTGACGTATTTATGGACCTAGCAAAACTGATTATGGAGGACGAAGGACTGAATCACCCTTCAACAACAGACGAAGCCTTGGTTCTTTACAGAAAACTGGTAATTTGCTTTGAAAAACTACTTTGATAGTTGCAAACAATTGTGATGAAATGCTTATCTCTGCTTCAGGTACCGTTGCTCTTACTAGATAACGCTGTAATGTAAATGATGTTAGGAAGTGTTAACTGCAGTGGGTTTTTTTTTAGGAAGTGACCTTCCAATTACCTCTGTAGGTTGTCATTTGTAAGGGATATAATGCGTGCTCTGATTGCTTAATTTAAGAGCATAATTTTCATGGCCATAGGCGACCGCTATGCCGTGGAAATGTGTTCTTGGAGACTAACCAAATTTAAATTGACTTAAAAAAGAGAAAGAAAGAACAAAACAAAAACTCCGTATACTAAACAAAGTAACTAACCCGTACTTATGAACGTATCCCACAGCAAAAAACGAATGATCTGACTAAATTGTAACGATTGTTTTAATAAAGTAAAACTTGAACAATAACCTTGAACAATAATTAATGTAGCTATGTCATGGAAATTCATTTCGGCCATAACCCTAATGCATGAACTATAACCATTGTTGTAGTAAACTAAAACTTGAACAGTAACGTACTTTTAATTATCAATGTAGCTATTGCCATGGAAACTCATTTCGGCCATAACCCTAATTAACTGTAACGATTGTTTTTGTAAACTAAAACGTAAACAATAACGAATTATAAATTATCACTGTATCTATTGTCATGGGAAATTCATTTTACAGAAAATTACCTTGAACTGTAAGAATAATGATTTTAATTAAAAATGTACAATAAAAAGGAACGTTAAATACCCACTTCAAAATTTCCTGTTAACGACAAAAAGTAGTTTACTTTAATTCCAGGACTCGCTGATCCAGTCTGACTTGGGAATTTTTGGTGGATTCGTCTGTATAAAATGTCACTTCTCAAGTTTGTGAGAAAACTTTATCACATTAGGCGTAGAAAATTAAGTGACCCCAAAGATTTTAACAAGATCTGGGGTCAATTTAATAAAACTTTTACACCTGTAATTTACAAGTGTAGCTATTGTCTTCAACCACTGAAACAATGGCTACACTTGTAAATTACACTTGTAAAAGTTTTATTAAATTGACCCCTGAATTATTATTATCGATCGTGACTTTTGTGATTGGTAAGAAAAAGTCCATCGCAACACGGAAAACGAATAACCACGCCTTACTACACTTGAGAATGTCATATTCGCTATGATTCAGCAACCAACGACTGTAAATGAAGCTACCAATGAAAGAGGACACTCGTAACATAATAATAGTAGCATTATAATAGCACACTAACATGATCATTTGACTACAACTACCAGAATTTCAATTTCATTTTTCCTTTGTTATATAAATTTCGAAATCCCAGTGGGTTTTAAATAACAATTGCTCTAATTAGCCTGCGAATGCAGCCGCCTCTCATCGTTCCCGGCAGCTGGGGGCGTTCGCGTGAGTCACCCTTAGCGGCCGGGAACGATGAGAGGCGGCTGTATTCGCAGGCTATTGCTCTAATAAGCATACGAAAAAGAACAACAGAAGGATCCAGCCTGGCAGTTATGGTCAAATGACGTCATCACGCAAATCGCCTGTTACTATAGTGTATTACCACTCGCACTCTAGCAGAGCTACGGCCGTTGGGCGCAGCTCTTTATTGTAACTTAAGCACATCTCGATATTCGATTTGTGAGCCGTCGACAAAGACAGAAGGAGAGAAACTGGCAGTAAGGATGCCTTCTGTGCAGCGACAAGTTTCTCTAGCTCTGTATCCCCATCTTGTCCTTCCAGCGCCTGTTCCCAGGGATCTTTCAAGGTCAGAAACTCCAACAAGGTGACACCGAGAGACCAGATGTCACTTGAATATGATGCACGGGCCTTGTGTATAAGGCATTCTGGTGCTATGTACGATGGTGTTCCCTCTATAACATTTCCCCCCAGGGTCAGGCTAGCAACCGACAAGGAGGCGCGTTGTCTCAAACGTCCGAGACCAAAATCACAAATCTTGGCATTTCCTAATGAGGATGTTATCAGTATATTTCCTGGCTTCACGTCGCCGTGAACAACCCCGACTTCATGGAGGTATGCAGTACCTCTTAAGACGTCCTTAATCAATTCTTTCTTTACTGCTTCATCGATCACTGTTTCTTGTCAATATGGACCTGCAGCGACTTGCCGTTCACAAACTCGGTTACGATAAGAATATCCTTCTTTCTTGTTGAAATACCAAGGAAAGTGACAATGTTAGGGTGCTGCAGCATGCTGTGGATTGTGGCTTCTCGGAGGACTGACTCTTTCACGCTTGCTCCACGGCGAATTTGCTTTACAGCGATGTCAGTGCCCAGCCAGGTTCCTCGGAAAACCCTGCCAAAGCTACCAGCACCAATAGCTTCAGACCAATTGACCGACAGTTTCTCTAGGGGAATTTCGAGCACTCTCCGTTCCGTATTGCAAGAAAACAATCTGTTGAAAAAAAAAACACTTGTAAATAAGTGATAACTTTTCATACGGCGCTTCTGTATCTTTTCAATGTATATCACGCATTAGAGGGTGCTTTATATGCTGGGCACATATTATATGATTCAAAACAGTTGAACCGGATCACTTGGAAAAAACTGACCAATCAAAACGTTCGTTTCGAACAAAGGATGGCTACCTTTTTCGCATACAGACCAACTTCGTTGAAGCACAGAGACAATGTATAAACAAATTTATTCGAGACCAAGGGAAACCAAATAAAGGTTTGTTTCACTTAAATTTGTATGCTACCGACTCCTTTGTACTGTGTTTACTTTACAGATCCAGTCCAGCCGCAAATTGTTGTTGTCAATACCATTTTAACTCGAAAACTGGTTCTTTTATCGGCCACGCCAAAACCGTTTCAAACCACTTATGATTAGGAATTTAAAGTAACCAAGTAAGTAGTTTGCAGTTTGCTAAAACAAATGATTAATTAACTTTAGGTGGCTATTCACTCGTAGTATTTACTGTGCAGATTCCATTTGTACCTTTCACATTTCTCAGCCTTAGAGCTGGATACACCACTAGACATTTCTGGAGCTCTCTTCGCCTCGACTTCTACACAATTTGAGGATAGCGCCTGCTCTCCGTATAGAACTTTACAGAAATATGTACCAGGTTTGGTTACTCTGATTAAAGCATGGAAAGCACCACGTAGAATAATGTTATCATTGAGAGACCATTCATACGTCACAGCAATTTCATTATGAAAATTGGTCACAACCGCAAGGAACAGTTGACTGCCCTCGTATCCATACACCTCGTCGGGTCCATGAAGTATTTCTGGCTTATCATAGCTCTGCTTTGCCATTGGGGAGACATAGATCTGAGTAAATGAGTCTGAACCAGGTGTTCCACTTGACTCGATCAACGGCTCAAGATAAACGTGCTCATCAACTGTCAGATTGAATACCGTGAAGGAGTCGTTGCATGGATGGTATTCTTCCTCACTTTCATCTAGAAACTCAGCCGATCTAGAAGTGTAACAATTTGACCATCCATTTATAAACATGGTACTCAACTCTTGGGTATATTCTGAGGTTAGCACTCGCCTGAATTCAGCGTTAAGTTTTCTTCTACTGTCATCAACGTAGAATACTGCATCCTGGCCATTCTTTTCACACTGTAACGTATCGAAATGGGATGCAAGACCGTGGTTAAGGCTGGTGTTAGCCTCTTCCAGGCGTTCAGTTAGTGGGGCGCGAAAGAAAAATCGGGCGCAGGAGAAAAAAACGGAGGCGAGGCTGGGGAGAGCCTCGCCTCGGTTTTTTTCTCCTGCGCCCGATTTTTCTTTCGCGCCCCACTAACTGAACGCCTGGAAGAGGCTAGGCTGGTGTCCATTAATGTGTTGCTGGGCATTGAACTCTTGGAATGCGATTCCGCCTTACAAAGGTCTTCTTTCTCACTTACGTCTTTAATTGCTTCGGAAGAACTCTTTTTCTTTTTACTTACTGAAGCATTGGTTGGATCCAGTGTGCTTCCTTCATACTACAATTTGAAACAAAAGAAAATTACCATGTACTTGTCATTTTGTAAACATGACAGCAAACTTTAAGTATGACAACATATGCAGTCAGCTTCACACTAAGGCTAGTCTGGGCTACTAAAACATTGTGGTGTAAACAAATTTCCGTTATCCCTTGGGATTCCATTCAGTTAGACAGAGAAACGTGAAATTAAATCTATACTGGGGCAAGTCCCTTTCTAATTTGCCAATGTCTGAACAAGGAACAGTTCTTTTTTTCATGATAAAAAAAGTCAGTGTTGAGCGACCCTTGTGGGCTACAACTTTTTAAGACTCTCCAACCTCTAAAAAAAAAATCAGTGTTGAGTGCAGATTAGCTTTTTTTTTTAAATGTACATTTTCATCTTTGCAATCTCATTTTATCCTCGAGTATTACAACATCCCCCCCCCCTACCTGAGCCCAGGGAATGACATATTTTCTCACAATTTGCACTCCAAGGAAAACTGTGATATATTGTCACCCTGCTAAAGCTATAAGACAAAATATGTTACAACTACTCTGTACTATTACTGTACAGGAGATTATTAATCAGTACACCCGTGATTGACAAAACTTATATACGTTTTGAAAAAATTGTGAACTTAAGAACAGTGATGATACAATTACCTCTTCATCACTATCACATGATATACGGGTGGTCATTAGGTATAACCTAATCTTGGTAAGTTTGGTGCTCAGATAGTAGTTTTCAACGGTGAAGGGTTGCACACTGTTGTCCAGAAAAACCAAGGTAGAACCAATCTCCTCCTGAGAAAAGTTTCCAAGATTAAAGATAACATCATCCTCTCCACAGATTGGGCTCTTTCCACTGGGGAAAAACAGCTTTTTTGCATACAAAATAATAATTATCCATTTTCCTGCTAGATCCTTGCATCTCAGCGTTTCTAGTGCCACCTCCATCTTTACTGCGCATCATAACAAACTTATCCTCAAGGCTGTTGCGATGAAGCCATCCTATCTCTATGCGCCGCATTCGTTCTACATTTCGTTCAGCCACTTTTCTTTTCTTAACATTTCTTGAGGTAGATGCAGTTGTGGAATAACGGTTTCCTTTAAGCAATGAGGCTAGTTCTGCTTTCTTCTTTTCCCTCTCGCCTGCTAATGTTTCTTTGCATTTCTTCTTCTCGCAGAATGCCCTTAGTGCTAACATGTCCCCTTTTGTTGCAATGCCCATGTCCCTTAATGTCTTGTCATCGGCAGCAGTAACACTGCATCACAATCCATCTATTGCATATGTAACAAATAGAGAAATCATCTTCTTAACAACAAATACTGAAACAATTTTATACAAGATAAAGCCTCTTTAACACCAAGGCAGTACAGCATGCAAAGGGGCCGAGGGAAGTGTCAATTAAAATATGATTTAACACACAAAATGTTTTTATCCAGAAAAAAATATTCTACTTTAAATGGAAAATAATTTACCACGTTAAAGTTAATTTTTTTGTCATCACAGTTAAAAAATTTTCTAAGGTGGTCAGTTAGCATTTGCATGTCCTGACATAACAAAGAACTGAAAGTGAATTGAAAATGATACAATTCTCAAGAGAAAACTTTTTTTTCATTGATAACAAATTTATGTCACACAGAGTTGTGACATCACATAAACACTTTATTGGTCCTATTTTTAAACCAAGAAGAATTCATCATCTCCAATGCCACATCCATGAGAATTGTAGGTAGCACTCAAGTAATTAATGCTATAGGTAGCTGCCTAATTTGTCTAGCCCTACATGATTATTCTAGGAAGCAGTTCATTATTACCTTATTTAACAGTTCTTAATAATATTGTAATTTCTTTCCTTATCTTTTTGGTACAAATAAATGTTGTTGTTCATGATATCTGGTATAATTGTCTAGTAGCATTCTCTCTACTCCCCTTATACATGATCATGCTTTGCACTTTGTACTCATCACCTCCCCTCCAAATTTCCTCCCTAAGTGCCTATCACATAGATTGTTCCTAATCTTCAGCACTGAGTAATAAAGTAAGAAACATTTGATGTTTTATCTCTTTCATGGAACAAACCTTTTCTGTATCAAATATTCTTATGGTTCTCTCAAAAATTCCTCTGCTCCTTAGAAAATCTGTTACCTGTTAAGGATAATGATGCCTTTTTAACTCAAGACCAAAAAAAATCAAAGATTATTCAGACATATACAGTGTTAACTAGCATAAATTATTGGTCGCAGGCCTCACTGCCAATAGGGGTTTAATCAGTCTGGTAATTTTGTATAATCATTAAATGCAATGTAAAATATTTCAGCAGTTCAAGAAAACGAATTTGTCCATTATGCTAAGCAATGGAGATGTATAACGGGTATTCCAAAACAAACCAAGTGCTTCTACATAAAAACTACAGTGGAAACCCACTACCTAGAATGAAAAACAAAAAAAAAAAACAGTTTGGGATAGATGGGAGTTCAAGATTAAGTTACTGATGTTATTACTTAGAATGTATTGAAATAATCGAATTCAAATGGCTAAATGAAGAGGGAGTTTATCATAAATTGGTCAACTGGAAAAAGTACAAATTAATCAGTTAATTCATAAGCACATAGTGGAATGGAAGTTATCTTCGAGTGTTCAGCTCAATATGTTTGCATGGCAAGTGCTTGAAAGGGGGAAAACAGGAATGCACAAAGCGAGAGGAAGGAACACGAAGCGTAACGGGAAGGAGGGTAAACCTTCCTTTCCCTTTCCTCCGCTAGTTTTCTCCCTTCCCTTTCTAGCACCTGCCACACAGGCTAGGATAGGAATGTCGAAGTTTTCTTCTTGTGGTTTTGATTGTGAAATTACATACCAGTTTGATTGGTAATCATTTACTCATGAAACACAGTCTATTTGCTAAACTGTAACAATCAAATTACGACAAAACAGTGTAGAAATACAGTGTACTGTGAAGAGTGTAATCATTCAGTGTATTCCTTGGGTTAATGAAAACCACACTAAACATGCCGAATTTAACAGAGCTAACATACAGTAACATAACATAATTTTATTTCAACAGTACAGCAGGAATTGGTGAATAACATGAACTGATCAATGATTCTTTAGTCACAGCATGAATTGCTGAATAACATGCATTGATTTATGTGTATTTCTCAGGTTAATGAAACCACACTATAAAATGCTAACTTTAACAGGGTTAACACAACATATAACATAATTACAGAAAGAATTGCTGAATAACATAAACTGATCAGTGATCCTTTAGCTACAGCATGACAATGAATTGCTGAATAACATGCATTGATTTGTGTGTATTTCTCAGGTTAATGAAACCACACTAAAATGCTAACTTTAACAAAAACAACATATTTTAACATTGGTAACATAGTTACAGAAGAAATTGCTGATCGAATAACATTTACTGATCAGTGATCCTTTAGCTACAGCATGACAATG
The DNA here is from genome assembly GCA_024195265.1 of Dendrophyllia cribrosa. Lineage (NCBI taxonomy): Eukaryota > Metazoa > Cnidaria > Anthozoa > Scleractinia > Dendrophylliidae > Dendrophyllia > Dendrophyllia cribrosa. Next base: position 5,026,277 of record JAJLRJ010000010.1, on the reverse strand, counting down.
AATTGCTGAATAACATGCATTGATTCATGTGTCAGTTTCTCAGGTTAATGAAACCACACTATGAAATGCTAACTTTAACAGGATTAACACAACATACTAAAAAATTATTTCAACATAGGTAACAGAGTTACAGAAGGAATTGCTGAATAACATGCACTGATTGATCAACGATCATTTGTTTCTTTCCTGCATGTAGGAGAAGTTTTTCAAGTTCTTCATGAGAAATGTTATTTATCTTAGTATCATTGTTGATTGACTCTAAGAAACTTTGCAAGCCATCATTAAAGCATGTGAATGCTTCAAGTTTACCAGTTGTTGTTTTGATTGTCAAATGACATACTAGTTTGTTATTACATGCTGATTTCAACATAGAAGTTTTACAGCGTTCACATGTAACTATATCTTTGTCAGCTACTACTTGAACTGTATTATTACAGACAATACAGGATGTTGCCTGTTTGACATGTACTCCTAGACACTGTCCTTCCACAATATGATCTTTGATCTCTTTTGATGTTAGGTTAATATCATCAATATCATCTTGAAGCTCAACAGTGGAAGACTCATTGGCATTTAAATACTTGGTGTCATCAAAAACTTTTACTGTGACACTTTTAAAGAGATATGACTTCCCACAATCAACTTTGTGAATCATATCTTCCCACAGTGCAATCTTGATGCTCTCAGTGTGATCAGCAACAATGCAATCAACTTTCATCAATCTTTGGCCATTTATTATGACAGGTTTACTTTCTTCGTTTTTGAACATAACTTTAGCACGGACATCCACAGTTTTGAAGAGATCAGTTGAAAAAGCTTCTTTTATTGTAACCAAGGAAGAGGAAACATCTGGGTTGTAGGTGAAATCAGTATCTGTAGGTGCTACCTTTGCCTTTTTGGTTATCTTATATTCTTCGCAGTTATTAGAAAAACTTGAGCTGGGTAGCCTTTTTAAACCTGAAATTTTGATGGGTGATTTCTGTTGGTGTGCTTGCTGAAGACTGGTTCGCTGTTTTGGATCATAACATACTGCACGGATCTTGTCAGCTTGTGCTGTTTGGATTATACAGTTAAAGTAAGGTACTCTTGAATTTTTTGCTGTCTTTACTGGAGAGAGACCATGTACATAGCCTTTGAATTCTAGATCTGAAAATAATTGCAAATAACATAATAAATACAAACAGCATTTCAAATTAAAACTTCTCTTAATAAAGGTTTTTGTTCACATTGCCTGTGAAGGTTTTTTAACTTAAGTAGGTGCAAAAATATACTGGTATTCACCTTCTGTAGCGTTTTCGTTTGAAGATTTCCTATTGAAAAAAGAGAGAGAGAGAGTTAAATTTTAGTCAAGTATACATGAAAAACATAATAATTATTTATCCTCTATACTTACTTACCTTGGTGGGGTTGAAGTCGCCATGCTGTGAACTACTCTGAAAAAATTTTTAAACACAATAAGTATTCTAATTTTTTCTTAATAGCGCTTTGACAAGCTTTATCGATTCAATACTGGATATGCTTATTCAGTTAAGTAATTATGTTATTTGGTTCAAAGCAGTTTATTAAAGCACAAATTGCTTTGTGGTCTGAAAAATAGGTTTCTAATATTTGAAAGCGTGCTTGTGCCTGTGGTAAGTTAGTGTATATATGGTCAATGCAAGTATTGCTGTCAGTGGTACTACAGGAAACTAACTGCCTATAGCCATTGTCTCTTACGAACAAGTTGTAAAGTGGTGTACGCTGTGAACCAATGAACCAGTTTACATTGAAGTCGCCTATAAATATGTTAAATTGAGTTGGTAGAGAGTTTAATGTCTCTTCGATTGCACTACATGTTTCCCTCATTGATACAGAAGGTGATCTGTAGACTGCTACAATTGTGACATGAGGGATTATCATGAATCTCATAATAGTTATTTCTACACCATTTCTATTAGAGGGATATGGATACTCAGGATAATAGTCAACTCGACTATACACTGCCGTGCCTCCATATGGTCGTGTATTGTCTGAACGTCTTGAAGGAGCATCATTTCTAAACAATGTGTATTCTTCATCTTTTATTAAATACAAATTGTCACTGTCAAATTGAGAAAACCTTGTTTCTGAAAAAATATTTACATCTGTACTTGAATAATTCAAATCTTTACGAACATCTTCTATGTGTCTGTGTAATGATCTTGCATTAAGGAAACATACTTTAAAACTAATCTGAGATGCATTATATATTGGAGTTACTGAAAGGGACAACTTCCCTTCACCTCTTAAACGATCCATTTCTGTTTGGACATCACAATTAACAGCTATTCTGTTTTCACACAGATCAGTGATAAAAAGGCCATCTATAGTAGTAACCCTACTAAGACCAACATAATGTATATGTGGTACTGCCCTTCTAGTGTCAAAGTTTACTACAACTATAGTTTCAGTGTCACCTTGTGATCTATGAATAGTTCTAGCAGCAGCAGGTCTTAGTGGAAACTGTTTTCTAACCACTTGTACCGATCTATTTCTGCCCACAGCAAACTGTGTACTTACAGGTTTTATTGGTGTCCACGAAGGTTCAATACCCTGGACATACAACTGTCTGTTATCATGTCTGGTTTTCTCACCAACTTCAGCATGGTCAAACTGTACCCATATTATACCAAATGGTTTGCCTGACTGGTGTATTTGTATTGATTTAACAACATTAGTAGCGCCATTTGTCATACCATCATCTGTTCTAGTATTAAGAGATATCTCAGTCCTTTCTCCCACTGCTAACCTTAGGATGGAATGTAATTGTTTAGTTTTCCTAGGGTCACTTGGTATTTGTTTCAATACTTTGTCTTTGAGCTCCTGTGACTGAGCACCAATTACACTATCTTGAGCCTTAATAGTGTACTTTTGACCTGACAGTGCACTATGAGCCTTGTTATTAAACTCATTCACTTTGTTATTCTGAATAAACAGGTGTGGTGCATCTCTAGGATAGCTAGCACTACTTGGTAAAATAATCCTTTTTTTAATTCCATAATGTCTTCGTTAGTATGGTTACCTTCTCTTAACCTGTTTAACATTTCAGCAAATTGTTTACTCTCTCTTTGCCTCATTATTTGCTTTAGTTCAAACATTTTGAAAAGCTCTTGCCAGATATTAGGGGCAAGGATACCATATTCATTATTGTCCATATGTTTGAATATATAACCATCCATTACAGGCTGCAGTTGAAATAAATCTCCAATAGCAACAATACTAACACCACCAAAGGGTAATGAGGTACCTTTGATATCTTTTAGTCTATTGTTGATCTGTACATTGAACATAGTGTTACCAACCATAGATATTTCATCTATGAATATAAGCTTAACACCACCAAGTTTGCATCTTAGTGTATTAAGTCTACTTGAGTCCAGAGGCTTGTAGATCTTTAATGACTGACATGCTGGTATGGCTAGGGCACTGTGAATGGTATTGCCTTTGATATTATATGCTGCTTTACCAGTAGGTGCTAACATCAATACTTTCAATTCTGCAAAATTATCACCAGGTCTACTATTGTAATACTTAAGTGCTGCTTGATACAAGGCCTTGGTAACAAGCGATTTACCTACACCTGCACCTCCACTAAGGAAACAGTAGAATGGCTCATTCGATGTTTTGATTAAATGCAAGACATGATAGAAGAATTCCTTTTGTTCTTTGTTTAACATCTGTACAAGGTGTCTATATTCATCATCTTGTAATTCATTCATCAGCAATGGTTCAGTGTTCAGATCAACTGATGGTATACCTAAATCATCTGATAAATTATAGCTCTCATTAAAGTCAGGCTGCAAGTCCTGGTTACCTTCAGCTACATCTTGTTGTTCAAGATCTTGTGTACATGGTGCAATAGTATCATATGTGTCTTCAATTCTACTCATTTCCTGTTGTATTTCACTGAAATCTTCATTACATACAGCATACTGCTTCAATTGTTCATTGATTGCATTACATAACAGCATATACCGTTCTTGGTAGGAAGAACATATTCCAAGTAAGTCGGTTTCTTCATTTCTCCATGGTGTAAACAACATTATAAGTTCACGGTAATGTTTTTCTGGTTCAGTTTCTTTATTGAACCATACACTCCTTATTATTCTCGCTTTAGTTCTTCTTTTAGTTTTGCTAGAAGTTAATTTGCTATGCTCTTCATCATCATTCTGATTATCACCAATAAAAGTCTCTAATGGTAGACCATCTACATCTACTTGATTTGTTTGTTTGACATATGTTTTTTTATCACTATCATACCATGCCACCCAGTCGGCCAGTGTCAGGTTTTCTAGTTTTGTTGGCCGCTTACAATACCGCTTTAACATTCCACTGGTATAAATTTCCTTGCAGTCATCATCCATGTCTTCAATTTCATTCATTGGTTTCAAAAGCTCTACCCTCCCATCAGGGGGTGAAGTATTTATAAATACTATTTGTCGAGATGCTTTTCTCATAGGCAATTGTAAGACGATATACACTGCTTCTTGTGCACTGATCTCCACATTATTAACAAATTTACTACCGATATCTCTGACTTGCTGTCTAATGCTATTATTCCCTCTTTTTGCCTCAGAACAAGCTTCTCTCAAAAGTTCACTCATTCCTTTCTGACCCTTTGATATGTAATAATTGACTATGTACACTGCACATGCATATACATCCAGTACATACTGGATATCCATGTTGGCCCGCCATGCAGTAAGACAAGCAGGGTTGTAATTGTTTATTCGTAATTCATTTGGATTTCTTTTTAAAAACACAGTAGGAGTGTTAAGAGATGACCTTATAGCAAGTAAATACTTTTCTTCTGTTACACTTATGTTGATGAGTAACTGATCAAAGGAAATGTCTTCGCCTTCTTTCATATCATCTAGATACTTTTTTATAGTCTGCCAATTACCTTTGTGCATTTTAATTTCATTATCAGCTGCATCTTTATGTAGAGGATAGAGTATCATTGTGTGTTTCATTGGCGGCTGTGGATAGTTGAACCTACATTGAGTTTTGGTATTCTTACGACATGTATGTGAATGTCTATGCACTTGTCTATTGACTAAATTCAGCAGTTCAGGATTATCTGCTGGCTTGTGACAAGTTACGATCTTATCAATGTATGCTGTCAATTGCACATCACTATCTACTTGGAACTGCGGAGCTTCTTCAAGCCATATTAGCATGTGTATATGAGGTGACCCCCTCTGTTGATATTCTACACGATAAAACCAGTCTGATATTTTACCTACAGGTTCAGCTGAACTCAACAGAAAGTTTGTTAAAAATTGATTGACTTGATAGTCAAATTGCCTTGCACATGTTACAGGATCACTCTGTATCAAGCGACACCTGTCTTCCCAGTTAAAGTTCTTTAGCTCTTCATCAGTGTACTGTTTATGATCAACAAGTTGACCAAGTATCCTAATTAAGTGTAGCCACTGTGTTTCTGCAGACGAAAAACTACAAAACAGTGTAGCAGGTCCTAATTGTCTTATCATTGCAAAGAGGTCTTTCTTAGCTTTTTCAAAATATGGAGGTGAACCACGTAATGCATTTAGGAATTTATATCCCTCATCAAGTTGAATTAATCTATTCAATGCTCCTTGTTGTTTTAATTGCCCCGCAGTGATATTTCTGTCATTGCCTTTACACTTTCTAAGAGCAATATGTGACTTTCCTAAAAGGATTTTCATTTGCAACTTTTTTGCTTTGTAAAAAATATTTTCAACACACATTGCAGCTCGTCTATCTGACTGTCTTAATTCCGATTTACAAATATCACTATAATTAACTTTCACTTTTCGTTGGTTACTTTCAGGTCGTGCTTGACCAAGAAATATTCCAGGATATGCCAATTCTTCACAATGTTTATCCATGAATACACTTAATGGTCTGTTGCCTTCAGCAGGAGCAATATTAAGAATATGTTGTTGCTCATTGTCTTCTAAAAAGTCAGTTGCTGTAAACATAGTGTCAGTAACACCTGCAGGTATTTCTGCTTCATCTTCGCTCCAATCATCAGCTTTGTCTACTCTGTCAGAATCATTATTGTCATTGTTTTTATTGACTGATTCCAGTTGTGGATTGCCAATCTCATTGTCATCATTTTCATCTTGTATCATTTCTATATTGTACTTATTGATCCAGTCATCATCAAATACAATACCTTCATCTCTATAAAGGTTACTATAATCCATTAGCCACTTTGCTGCTTGAACCACCTTATGTGGTCTAACATTTAATGACAATGCTGAGCTTTTGTATTGCAACTTCCGTTTTAAATTGACTTTGATTGTACCAGTGTGGCTTTGTAACCGTGGTAACAAACTTACTGTATGAGTCACATCAGCTGGAACATTAACAATATTGCCATGTACCTTAAGCTGTCTACCTCTAGGAGCTTGCATCAGTTTTAGGAATGCAATTCTTGGAGCTAGTAGTCTACACTCTAATTCATTGAGATCAAAGAATTCTGGTTTCTCTGGAAACACCATACCATTTGCTACGGCACATGGTGGGACTTTGTTCTTAACTAAGTGACTGTGACATGTGTTGCAAACCCACTCTTTGCTATCAACACTTTTTCTATTATTGAGATATTTGATAATGTCAGGAATTGACTGTCTAATTTGATCAGCATTTCTTACACTATGTTTATACCATAGCTGGTCACAGCAGGTACAGACAAAGAGTGGACCTTGACTCACAATTTGATGAAATTTTGCAATTGTACATTCCATAGATAAACTAGATGCTCTATAGTTTCTCTGGTACTCATTCCGTTTTGATGCATTTGTTTTCCTATAATTTGTCTGGTACTCATTGCATTTTGCTTTTTTCTCTGGAGATGCATTTGTTATCCTATAGTTTCTCTGGTACTCATTGCGTTTTGCTTTTTTGTCTGGAGATGCAATCGTTGTCCTATAGCTTCTCTGGTACTCATTACGTTTTGCCATTTTTTCTGGTGCTACATTTGTTTTTCTGTATTGTCTCATGTAAGCAGCCCTTTCCTGTTTTCTCTTTCTCTTATTGTTTAATTGACAAGTTTCAGTAATTTTGTTTTGATTTGTGGATAAATTAGCATTGCAGGAGTTGCCCATATTTCTATCACTTTCTGTTTCTAGTGATTGGGTATTGTCATTTTCCCTTGGATCATTTATAAATGATGCACCAAAATTTCCCATGTCAATTTGATTTGAATTTTGACTGCATAATGCTGAACATGAGGAGACATAGTGCACTTGGCCTATGTGTCCTATGTATATTGACTGAGGATTTTCTACTGTATTTGCTGGTTCAACCAATGTCACATCTCTAAAATTCTCATCTGACTCTATGATATAAATTTTTAAATTCATTGCATCAGCCACTGCTTGTATGACAATATTATCAGCCCATGTCCCTTGCATTGACATACGAGATAAATACTGCAACCATGATGTCTCTGTGTTACTTTCTATGAATCGTTCTGGATTTTCTGTCAAATACCTAACTCCTCTAGCTCTAAGTTCCAAATGACGACTTGAATCACCACATAACTGATGTGATACAGATTTGAAAAAACAATCACCTCCTCCACCAACATCTAAGGGTGTTAATCTGTATCTAAGCATTCTGCATTTCAATACAAAATCTTGGTCAATAAAAGATACCTCTTTTACAACTGACAAATTTTCCACTGTTGCGGGGCCAGGATTTAATTCAACATCTCCAGAGAGCAAAATATTTTGTTCGGATGTATTACGTATCAGTGTTGAACATTTTGTTGACCTAAAATAGTAGCTATAGAAACTATCTTCTTTCCAAATGCATCTAGTTTTCCAGAGTTTGTAATTTGCAGCAATACCATGTAAAACAGATGAAACAGGAACTGTTCTTTGAAGCATTTTCTTGCGCTTCTGTCGTAGTTTTCTCAATTTCAGTGACTGTATAACTTTTTTTAATGGAATTCTGGACGGCTCTCGATTTCTTACCCTTCGAGTTGTTACTTTTGAACACAATCGAGAATGCCTATGATTTTTCACACATTGAGGTATTTTAGACTGATAAGGGTGCGAAGCTGTCTCATTTATGCAAGCTTTTGTCTCGCAAAGACGATTGATTTTTGACCCATTGTTGGGTTTAAATGACTCCCAAAGGAGTTTATTATTCGCTCCCCGAAGGGAATGTTGGCTCTCTCGAAAGAGATCATTGGTTCCCCGAAGGGAAATTTGGCTCTCTCGAAAGAGATAATTCGCTCCCCGAAGGGAATTTTGCTTTTCTTGAAAGAGATTATTCACTCGCCGAAGGAGGAACGACTCTTGCAGCTCTTGTTGACAAGGTGTCGCGGCACGCCAAACCTGTTCAGCTGCATAAAACACTCGATTGCGTTTCGATCGAGTCATACAATTTCTGGAAAATTGGAAACTGACTTCTTTGCTAACAAGTTCTTCATAAATGCGAAGACAGCTGCGCTTGATTCTTAAACCTAAACGGTTTAAATTCATTATGAAAGAACAAACTCACCTTCAAGTCGACGGCGTCAAACGGTGCAGCACATGGTAAATCGAAGATAAATTCCGAGTAATATTCCATGCTATGCCGAAGCAATCGTCGACACACGGTTGTGCAACCGACGATGCTCCGAAAGAAACAAAACCTAAGATCGTGAACACGTGCTAATTCCGAGTAATATTCCAGGCACCAACGATGCTCCGAAAGAAAAACGATGGCTGCGATCGGGGAATTTCGGTTCCAAATCGGCAGAGTTCGTTGTCGGCTCGGATTCTATTGTTACACTCACTCATTCACTCAACAGGATAGCAATATGGCTTACGCCTCCTCAAGAGGCAGTAAGCCACAAAAACAGTTTGGGATACATGGGAGTTCAAGATTAAGTTCATAGTGAATGACTGTAAGAACTCGGAGAAGGGGTTAATGGGTTTGAGTTCCAGATAGCAGGGAGTTCAAGATAGAAAGGTCCAACTGTAATTTATACTGCATATATACAGAAATCTCTCCATAAACTCTTCAAGCAAATGCTTCATTAAAATAGTCTGCCTACATTAACAAAATGTTTGTTTCCAAAGGTTACATAAATTAATGAAGTGTGAAAAGTTCTGTGCAGTGTCACACCAACCACTGCAAACTGCATGACTATAACTAAGCTCACAAAATTTGTGAGCTTATTTAATGGCTGTTAACAAGGAGATGACAACTTTGATGCCTTTCCGCCACCTACATTTTCCATTTCTTGGGAAAATAGGAAACTGTTTTTGAAGTCCAGTCCAACATTCCAGCAATTCCATTTGTTTGTGCATGTGCAATATGCAAGAAAAACATTTTATAGTGCCAGTGTTTGTCATTAAATCAGTTTTAGTAAACATCAGGTTGAACACTGCACAGAGCTCTTTTGTTAATGTATTACCAAAATTCTAACGACACAACAGAATTAAATAATCAAAACAATGCGCTTTATATCACAGGCGGCCCAAGCTCACTATTAGATAACCGGGACGCGTCGCAAAACGCAAAAACGTTGCGTTCCCATACAAACCTTTATAAATCTAATCTTTGTAACACAATACCGCTCATAAAGCAAGGGTCACGTCCCGTTATCTAATAGTGAGCTTGGGCCGCCTGTGTTTATATACTAAATGCTCGGTCAATGGATTGAAGAATCGTATACAACGAAGCATTCGTATTATGATTTCATGGTTGATTTATCGAGAGAAGCTCCTGGTTACAATCTCTCTATTTCTCGAGTTCAGCGATTATCTGAGAAAATATATCAGACTGTTATACAGGAGAGTCCAGGAGATCACTCGGAACGCCTGACAGTCTCGAGCTCGCTAAGCATAATGTTCGTAACTACATGGGACACGAGGTCTTTGGAATTGGATATCTTCCTGTGAAATGACACTAAAAATGATCGATTTCGCATCTTACCTGTCTGATCGCTTCCTGTTCTTTCTCCTCCGTTTCGCTTTCCTCCTGTCTTCTCCTCTCGGTCACGCCATCGCTCGCCATCGCCATATTGCTAGCTCTGATGTGCTGTGTTACGTGAGCCCGCAGTCTCAAGACACGCACAAAAAGTCGCGTTTAAAATAAAAGAAGTCGCGAATTGAAAAAAGAAGTCGCGCCGATTGAAAAAAGAAGTCGCGGATGGAAAAAGAAGTCGCGGATGAAAAAAGAAGTCGCGAATAGAAAAAAGAAGTCGATGTCCCTTCCAGGCCACCGTAGCTCCTGGATATGAAATATTGTTCTAAAAATATAAAGCTTTGCAGGAATTTTTATTCTGGGGTTTTTGTTTTGCACGATATTTTTTTCGCAGTTCAAGGCTGTGCTCGAATTTTTTTTTTGGTATTTGCCCAATTCCCCCCCCCCCCCCCTGAAAAATCTAATGGTCAGTCCCAAAAAAAATGAAAATTTAATGTCACCGAGCTTTAATATTGCTTTGTTCCAGAATTCCATTGTGTCGTATTGTTTATGTTTTTCCCGACAACGTATACAGCTATGGGCTATAGTAGAAGCGAAAGTTACTAAAGATTTCTACATGTTGAAAATAATGGCAATATTACTCGAGAACGATACCAATATCGATACCATATCGATGTTCGCAGTATCCATAACAATTTCCCGTGAAAAATATGATAGATCATCCCCTGACCCACCCCCACTTGGGCTCATCATGTCGTGATAGTGGAACTGGGTACTAATTTGCCTGGATAAGCAAGATGGCGGCGGCTGTTCGACAGTTTAGTCGCCTTTTTCAATGCAAATCGCTTCTTCATCGAGTGCCCGCGGTTTCTTCTGTCCGGTAAAGTATCTATTTTAGACTTTAAGCTAACTTTGGCGGGATAAAAGTGCAATAATGTGGTGGAGAATTGTGTGAAAATCAACGTTTTTAATATGTTACTAACAATATATAACAATAACATAGAACCTTTTTATGCGTGCAGTTTCTCACTTTTTGTTCATTTTATCTGACCCGTAAGCCGTTAACTTCCTTTCTTCAGTCCAACGGTGATTGTTTGGTCATTATTCAGTAAAGAATCACGTGTAACAGTGTGCGTGAAATGAAAAACATCCATTGAATTGCAAGAGATCAAGATCATCAGTGATTTGCGAGATGTCGACGTTTGCATTGTACAGTGAGCCCCTTTACATTGTATATTGGCATCTACAGATTTGATCTTGTTCTGCAAACTGTCGATTTTTGTTCACCAAAATCAACATTTTTACACTGGGTTGTATTTTTTCAATGCCTGCTGAAAATATTGTGAGTGCTGACCAAGGGGAAAAAAAGCAAGGCGAGGGAATGCCTGTAAATATTTTTATAACAAATTTATTCCGCTCACTGACACCACCTACAGCAGCCCGGTAACGTGAACTTCATATTCGGAAAAAAACTTTAAAAAAACCTTCATATTCGCTGTTTGTGGTTTTAAGTTGTTAATCAATGTTGCTATAGGGAGTCAAAGGGCTAACATGCATTTACATTCCTTTTGCTTAAACATCTTGTTTTGTTGTTTGTTGACTCTGAGCAGCTATCTTCGACGTCTTCCTGAAAGTGAAGTTGAGGAAGAGAATAAACCGCTTAAGTTGCCCGGTGTGTTATCTACAATGACCGGAACTGTCATGTATCCAGATGAAGAGTCTGCCAAATGGGATGTTGATGGTATGGACTAAGTTTGGCTTTTGTTACTTTTAGGAGTGTCACGCAACATAATTACAACAACTGTATTTAGCGCACACTAAAAACCATAAATTAAATGGCTTTTTAATGTATCAGCGAAAAATCTGAAAAAGAACGAAATTGTACTGTTTACAAGTACAATCTATTAATAAACAACGCTAAACACATCCAGGCAAAAGTTTTTCGGTAATATAAATTGGAATTTTTAAACTAAAAAAGTACAGAATCGCGACCAAAGATCACAAATTCAGGTGTCTTTTCTTGAAAAATGAGCTGCTGCACATCGGAAATCTCATTTTACATATTTGTGTATTGTTTAATTATAAGCTTCAGTACTTTCCTGCTGGTGTTTGTGAATTTACTTCAGATTAAGAATAACCCTGTAAAAATGTATCATTGTTGTCTGTATTCAGTTGTAATTTAAAACTCGCAAAGAGATTATTGGCCAAGTTCTTCCCTTTTTATAAAAAAAATTATCTGCAAGCAATTTGTGTATAAGCAAAGTTATTTTGACAAAATTTAATATTCGGTATAGTTTGAACTTCAAAACAGCAAAATTTAGAAATTACATGTAAACCTCCCTCCTACCCTCTCCAAATCCATTGCTTTTAGAGGCAGTCCTATCCAATGTCCGCCCCCCCCCCCCTCTCCTCCCCCTCCACCCACCCTCTCCAAATCCATTGTTTTTAGAGGCAGTCCTTTCCAATGTCCTGTGATATTCTTGTGGTCATACGAAGTTGACAAACAGCAGACACAGTTAACAGTGCAACATTTTACAATTTGAGATTTCAAGATTTGAAGCTGGGCAAGGTCCTTGTTCCTTCCATAAAAACCGGTTTGAATTCCTCAACCTAAGTGCTTAGAATGGATATGGATAAGCGCTATATAAGTGTTATTATTATTATTATTATTATTATTATTATTATTATTATTATTATTATTATTATTATTACATTGTAACTTCCAAGTTTGTGGATGAAATCCAGGGGTGTCACCATTCAAATTTTTAACCCAGGGCTTGAAAAAAAAATTAATTCCAGCTTGTCCTTTTGGACAAGCAACTCTACATGTAAAATTGTGCTTGCCCAAAGTTTAATTTTTTGTTTTAAAATCATTTTTATTCAGCCGACAGCTTGCCTGAGCCTTGCTTGTCAGGCGAGTAAGCAGGAAAAGCTAATGTCCCACAGGAAAACAGTGTCTGATCTAGGATTTCCATCTAGAAGGGCAATATGTCCCAGTCAACAATTTTCAGGGTTCAGTTTTTTAGAGGACACTAAATTTGTATTCTATTTAATATGAAAAACAACTCTGGGTATAGAATTGCTTTCGTACAGTATTGTTATCAACAAATTAAATGTACAACTTAATTTAAGTCTGTTTATAGAAAAGAGCAAGTTTATTAGTCGTGCTCTTGGCTACGAGCCGAGTGCACGACTTATAAATTCGATGGCAACTTGCAAAAAATTTCCCATTTTCAAGTGGTTTATAACCTGAGGCGAAGTGTTAGTGACCTCATATCAGTTGATATAGCAACTTCAAGCTCATGGATGATTGGATTTATTTACAACATAAGAAAAAGGAAAATGACAAAATGAAACATATCAAGTAAAAGGAACTTAATTTTTGCTGGATTTGGCAAAAGTTCCATTTGATAACGATTTTGTTTTCTTTCTTTTTGAGCAACACATAAATGGAAGTAATATAAAAGTCAAAGTTGACCTTGCATGCACGAGTGATTGTGAAAGACTATTTAAAGGTTTCAAATGACATACAGTGTATATAGTAACGTGCGTGACGCATCACCTAGTGTGACCGGAAAAGCGATTGTACATGTAAAACAAATCATAACAATATATTGAATTAATTCTCGTACCTTAGGAGCAATTACAAGACCCTTAAAACTTCTTAAAGCACGACTTCAATACTCGAGGAGTTGTTGGTCTTGTTCATAAACAGATGTATTTTCCTTGCTTCAACAGATCTTTTTTCAATTTTCATCTTAGAAATGGAATGCAAACTAATATAACAAAGATGATTGTGTGTTGTCTGTTCTATGTTACAGCATTCTTCCACTCTTTGAATAAAATTATTAAAGGAAAGTTTACAGCTTTCGTTTAAAAGAAGGGAACAAGTACTGCATCAGTATCTGTGGATTTCCAGTATATACCCAGCTTTGAGTTAAACTATCTCAACAGAAACCAGATAAAACAAAATTTTTAGATTTCTTTTCCAGACAAGAACAACCTAAAATTATATTGGTTTTTAATTTGGACAAAGTCGAAGCAAAGCCTAACAGTTTGATTGCTTCAATACAAGAGAAAATTGCTTTATGGTTTCATTGAGGTTCAGGGTGGGCTGCTACGCTTGCAGTAACAAGTTTAAAGCTCTATTTCTTGAAAATTCTCTTTTCCTTTTTTCTTTTCTATAAGAGGACAGCTCTGTTGAAGTCAAAACTCTCAACTGCAGACCCCTCTACACTAACTGTCATGAGATTGTCAAGCGTTGGAAAAGTGTCTGGATGAAACTTGAAAATACTCCACAGCATTGATAACTTGCCAGTTGGGTACTGCTGCTCGTTAACAACATCCTTTAATAAAGACCATTTCATCTTGGTTTTTATAGGATCAACTACAGCAGGAATTACTCTTCCACTGACAACATTTGCCTTGTCTGATCCATAGTGATTCAACAGTTTCAGTAACTTATCATTTCCATAATTCGAAAGGTCTTCAGCTGTCATGAAAGCCACTTTTCTCAGACTTAAGATTGCAAATGCATCAACATGATCCTGTGATCCTTGAGGAAATCTAGCAGTTATCTGCACAGTGAGATTGTCAATAAAAGCATCTCTGCTTTTGATAGCCTGAGCTTTTGAGTTTCCAAAAAAATGCCGAAATCTTTCTTAAGTTTGTTTTGACATGATCTTTTTCAGCTTGATCAGTCACTACCTCACAAGGGTTTGAATGAATTAAACACCCTATAACAGTTATTTATACTAGTTTCCCTATGACCTGGAGTGCGACGGCCATTTTGTTTATGTCGGGCTCAAATAGGATTCTCCGCATTTGGGTTCTCGTTTTCGCATTCTCCCCAAATTTTAAACAGGATGTTGCTTTCAAAAGATTTTAAACAAGGAGAAATCACAAATTCCTTGCATCCACACTGAAAATTTGAAGTATGCAAAAATGACCCAGGAGACGAATTAGAAGGGGACATTTTTGCTCAAACTGCGCCAATCCCGCAATGGTGCACTCTAGATCAGACACTGGGAAAATCAACTTGACCTGTGTGACTGGATGGGACTTTTCTTGAGTACTTTTGTATGTTCCTAACACCATTTCTTTTTCAATATTTTACTACAATTAATGAAATTTGGTTGGAATTTTTATTAAATTTTTATTTTTGCACTCATGGGAATTAAAAGGTTAATATAATTTTCTCTATTTGTAGTTCCTGCCCAGGAAAAGATTGTGACTAACTTACAAATGAACCTTGGACCCCAGCATCCTGCAGCTCATGGTGTGTTACGACTTGTTCTGGAACTTGATGGAGAGGTAATGAATGTTTTTTTCCTTTTTTTCCTACTTTGGGACTATTACCCCTCCACTACCAAGCTCTCACGTAACCACATTCAAAACTACATGTCAATTATTTTATTGCATTTGACGACAGCTGGAAATTGGTACCTACTCTAGGCCTCACTTGCATTCTTGTGTTTAAACTCCTTGTGGCATTGAATGCACTCTTTAAATCTGTGATTACTACTGGTCATAATAATGTTATTATTACTACTGGTCATAATTATTACTACTAGTCATTATTATTACTACTGGTCATTATTATTACTACTGGTCATAATAATTACTACTGGTCATAATTATTACTACTGGTCATAATTATTGCTGCGGAACGAGCGCAGCGAGTGAGCAGCAACATAATCAGGATTTAAAAGAAATATATGAGAAAAATATATTAAGCTAGGAAAAATCTCGAATTGATCGCTTTTTACCAGAATTCACTGCACCACAAACACATTTTGGGCCAGAATGCACTGCATTACGAACATTTTGGGCCAGAATGCACTGCGCCACGAGCAATAGCATTTTGGTCCAACATGTCCCAGATGAAATCGGAACTGAAGTGTCGAAGACTATCGCGAGTTGAGCGAGGACTGTGAGGCATGGTGATAGGACCGTTGGATAGCAAAGATTTTCGAAGATTGTACGGAATAAAAGACAAATTTATTTTGAAATCACTCTGACAACGGTCGATGAGACTGAGCTGAGCGCGTGGGGACGCGAAACCTGAGCTGAGCGCGTGGAGACGCGCACACGATACGGCTACATGTAGCTAGTAACGCAACATATTCATTATCAATAATTAAGTTAAATCTAAATTTTCACACCTTCCTTGTGGTGAACGCGTCCTTTGCTCAACAATATTGTACAGACATTGCAAGAACTTGATGCGTGAATTACAAAACAGAATTAGTCTTATCAGCTGGAGTTTTCGTCGATTCATCCCGGTTACATTTGCTTTCCTTCCCCTCAAAAAACAAAAGAGAAAATTTTGTAATGCCAGCGAGACGATAAAATGACATTATTACAACAAATTTACCGCAGCAATTACTATCTTTTGGATACACTAGTTACTACTGGTCATAATTATTACTACTGTTCATAATAATGTTATTATTACTACTGGTCATAATTATTACTACTGGTCATAATTTATATTAAAATATGGAAAAACAAACAGCAGTATAGGAAAATGCCACTTCAATTAGAATGTCGCACTTAAGGAGGCTAGAAAGGGTTTTCAGCTGCGTGCGCGCGACGTGCACTCGTCATGCATTGAAGCATGCGTCAGCTGATTTTCCTATAAAAAAGTAGCAAGTAGTTAAGGGGGGCTACCGGGGTCATTTTTCCCTAACCACGCCCATTTTTTTTTTGAATTGGGGACATAGTCAAAATTCCCTATATACGTCATCGCTGATGTTATCCCAATGGAAAAAATGGAGACCACACAAGTAAATTGGGTTCAACAAGTTTTTTAATGAAAAAATTATATAGGGGATTTTGACTAGAATTATTTTTCAATTTTTTTTCAAATTTTTTTGAATTTTTTTTGAAGTTTTTTTTCAATTTTTGAGTTATATAGGTGATT
Organism: Dendrophyllia cribrosa; assembly: GCA_024195265.1. Lineage (NCBI taxonomy): Eukaryota > Metazoa > Cnidaria > Anthozoa > Scleractinia > Dendrophylliidae > Dendrophyllia > Dendrophyllia cribrosa. Next base: position 5,009,419 of record JAJLRJ010000010.1, on the reverse strand, counting down.
TTGAGTATCGAATTTTTTCAACAATTTTTTTGATTTTTTTCAAAATTTTTTTGGGGAAGTGGTCAAATTTCCCTATGTACGATCCTCCTGGGGAATGAATTGGGGAAGTAGTCAAAATCCCCAATATGAAAGAAGAAGCCCACACAAGGATGAAAGTTCAATAACATGTTTAATGAAAATCATCAACAAGAAAAAATTTCAAGGATTAACGCTTTCTTCTTTTCTTGAGTAACTTTCCGATCGGGGTTTTGAGCAAAACTTATCTGGATGTAACGGTGATAAAAGCGCTTATCATCGAGCGTTGAATAATTCTTTTAACAGAACATAATACAAGCAAACACTTGGTAATTAGACCACATGAAAACCTTCAGGGCAAAAAATTCAAAGAGAGACATTTTCCGCGAAGACCGTGTTGAAAATCTTTCTCTTTCGATTCCATCGCATGTTAGAGCGAAAATCAGTTTGACTCACCTCTCAAGACAATCCGTGAATGACAAAAAAAAAAAAGTTTGACTTCAATGCTCGTAGAAAATTCCTTTGAAAGAAGAGAAAGTATTTTAACAAAGCAAAGTTTCGTCGCATGACGAATCGAGCAAAAAAAAAATAAACAAACTACCTGAAACTACGAACTGCGAAGAAAAAAAATCCCTTTCCTTCACCGAAAACCTTCCACAAAGAGAGTTGTCCGACTTTTTAGCGATGAACCATCTTTGTTTCACTCGAGCGTTGAATAATTCTTTTTGCAGAAAATAATACAAGCAAACACTTGGTAATTAGACCGCATGAAAACCTTCAGGGCAAAAAATTCAAAGAGAGACATTTTCCGCGAAGACCGTGTTGTAAATCTTTCTCTTTCGATTCTATCGCATGTTAGAGCGAAAATCAGTTTGACTCGCCTCTCAAGACAATCCGTGAATGACAAAAAAAAAAAAGTTTGACTTCAATGCTCGTAGAAAATTCCTTTGAAAGAAGAGAAAGTATTTTAACAAAGCAAAGTTTCGTCGCATGACGAATCGAGCAAAGACAAACAAACTACGAACCTGCGGAAAGATTTTGCAGTGAAAAAAAAAACCCTTTCTTTCGCCGAAAAGGTTGTCCTTTTTCCAAAGCCACCTCTCTTAAACCTTCCACGAAGAGAGTTGTCTGATTTTTTAGCGATGAACTATCATTCTTTGTTTTCACGCTGTGAAAAAAGTTTTCTTGTCCTTCTCGGAACAGTGTTTTCCTAGAAAAACCCGGCTTACGCCATCACTCGGTTCCAGACCACGCCGATAAAAGAGTTTGAAATAAATAATTTTCTCGTCCCAGGTTTTTGCAATAATCTTGCATTTCATTTCTTCTTCCGAGCAACTCGTCTGGCTTTGCGTTGTAAGTGAATGAGAGAAGAATGACGGTGGGAGTGTTTCTTTTATAGAGGATGAGCTGGCGTCAGCTATCGCGCACTATCGTTCCCTATCGTTCCCTATCGTGCCTTCATCGTTCCTTTCCAGTCCTCACGCGGATTTTTTTCAATCCTTTAAAAAAGCGGCGAGTTAGTTTGTTTTTTGTTGTGTGTTAAGATGGAAGGAGAACATTGCATTGTTTGTTTGGAAGAAGAGTGGTGTCTACCCGTCACAAATTGCTGTGGACAGTCGATACACGAAGAGTGCATGGAGAGATGTCTGAAGGTGCGACCTCGTTGGCCGCATTGTCGCAGAGTCACCAATCTTGTAAGAGAATTTTCATTCCATGAATTGCTTGAAAATTTGTGCGGACTTTCCATGGATTTTTTTTCTTTCAGCCCTTGTTATTTGAAAGCCGTAAGGAGTGGTCTAGAAATCAATGGAAAGAGTTGCTGAAGAAAGAAAAACATTACGTTCCAACTTTGTCAGAGGAGGAAACGCCCGGTTTGACATCTATTTATATGTACGAGTAACTCAGTTTGAGCGAATTACTCATGCTCATGGCATGACTCAGTTTGAGTGAATTACTCATGCTCATGGCATGACTCAGTTTGAGTGAGTGACTCATGCATGGTAAGAGTAACTCAGTTTGAGTAAATTACTCATGCTCATGGCATGACTCAGTTTGAGTGAGTGACTCATGCATGGTAAGAGTAACTCAGTTTGAGTGAATTACTCATGCTCATGGCATGACTCAGTTTTAGTGAGTGACCCATGCATGGTAAGAGTAACTCAGTTTGAGTGAGTTACTCATGCATGGTAAGGGTAACTCAGTTTGAGTGAGTGACTCGTGGACATTACTACTCCAAGTGATAATTGTTGGAAAAGGAAGTAAAATTTAGACTTGAATTTTTAAAACAACTGGAAACTATGAGGTCTTTTAAAGTGGTTTATTACTAGATTTTTTTCCTAAAAAAGGTTGAAAAGATACAATTTTTTTTGTATTAATAAAAAAAATCCAACTGATCCTCCAAGCGTCCTCATACGTCCCCACTCGGTGAAAATGATACTGATATCACCAAAGGGAAAGATCGAGGTGCCCATTTAGAGGATGACATCTGATCGTCCATCAAAGTATGGAGTTTCTTTATTGATCCAAACGGATCATTGTTCAGCTTCTTGGTCTTCTTGGTCTTGAGTGGTTTAACCTTGTCGCACATTTGTAAAAACCAACTGTCATCGTCGAGAGTCATTGGGCTTTTTCTTTTTTTAGTTTTTGTTTTACGATCGTACACGTTGACGAAATATAGCCCACCCTAAAGGTGGTGTCGGAATAGGAGCAGGATTTAAAAAACGTCTCTCAATTTCCTCCTCTGACAAAGTTAGAACGTAATGTTTTTCTTTCTTCAGCAACTCTTTCCATTGATTTCTAGACCACTCCTTACGGCTTTCAAATAACAAGGGCTGAAAGAAAAAAAATCCATGGAAAGTCCGCACAAATTTTCAAGCAATTCATGGAATGAAAATTCCCTTACAAGATTGGTGACTCTGCGACAATGCGGCCAACGAGGTCGCACCTTCAGACATCTCTCCATGCACTCTTCGTGTATCGACTGTCCACAGCAATTTGTGACGGGTAGACACCACTCTTCTTCCAAACAAACAATGCGATGTTCTTCTTCCATCTTAACACACAACAAAAAACAAACTAACTCGCCGCTTTTTTAAAGGATTGAAAAAAATCCGCGTGAGGACTGGAAAGGAATGATGAAGGCACGATAGGGAACGATAGGGAACGATAGTGCGCGATAGCTGACGCCACCTCATCCTCTATAAAAGAAATCCTCCCACCGTCATTCTTCTCTCATTCACTTACAACGCAAAGCCAAACGAGTTGCTCGGAAGAAGAAGGAAGAAATGAGATGCAAGATTATTGCAAAAACCTGGGACGAGAAAATTATTTATTTCAAACTCTTTTATCGGCGTGGTCTGGAACCGAGTGATGGCGTAAGCCGGGTTTTTCTAGGAAAACACTGTTCCGAGAAGGACAAGAAAACTTTTTTCACAGCGTGAAAACAAAGATGGTTCATCGCTAAAAAATCAGACAACTCTCTTCGTGGAAGGTTTAAGAGAGGTGGCTTTGGAAAAAGGACAACCTTTTCGGCGAAAGAAAGGGTTTTTTTTTCACTGCAAAATCTTTCCGCAGGTTCGTAGTTTGTTTGTCTTTGCTCGATTCGTCATGCGACGAAAATTTGCTTTGTTAAAATACTTTCTCTTCTTTCAAACGAGTTTTCTGCAAGCATTGAAATCAAACTATTTTTTTTTCATTCACGGATTGTCCTAAGTGGCGAGTCAAGCTGATTTTCGCTCTAACATGCGATGGAATTGAAAGAGAAAGATTTACAACACGGTCTTTGCGGAAAATGTCTCTCTGAATTTTTTGCCCTGAAGGTTTTCATGCGGTCTAATTACCAAGTGTTTGCTTGTATTATTTTCTGCAAAAAGAATTATTCAACGCTCGAGTGAAACAAAGATGGTTCATCACTAAAAAGTCGGACAACTCTCTTCGTGGAAGGTTTTCGTTGAAGGAAAGGAATTTTTTTTTCTTCGCAGTTCGTAGTTTCAGGTAGTTTGTTTATTTTTTTTTTTGCTCGATTCGTCATGCGACGAAACTTTGCTTTGTTAAAATACTTTCTCTTCTTTCAAACGAATTTTCTACGAGCATTGAAGTCAAACTTTTTTTTTTTGTCATTCACGGATTGTCTTGAGAGGTGAGTCAAACTGATTTTCGCTCTAACATGCGATGGAATCGAAAGAGAAAGATTTTCAACACGATCTTCGCGGAAAATGTCTCTCTTTGAATTTTTTGCCCTGAAGGTTTTCATGCGGTCTAATTACCAAGTGTTTGCTTGTATTATTTTCTGCAAAAAGAATTATTCAACGCTCGAGTGAAACAAAGATGGTTCATCGCTAAAAAGTCGGACAACTCTCTTTGTGGAAGGTTTTCGGTGAAGGAAAGGGATTTTTTTTTCTTCGCAGTTCATAGTTTCAGGTAGTTTGTTTATTTTTTTTTTGCTCGATTCGTCATGCGACGAAACTTTGCTTTGTTAAAATACTTTCTCTTCTTTCAAAGGAATTTTCTACGAGCATTGAAGTCAAACTTTTTTTTTTTTGTCATTCACGGATTGTCTTGAGAGGTGAGTCAAACTGATTTTCGCTCTAACATGCGATGGAATCGAAAGAGAAAGATTTTCAACACGGTCTTCGCGGAAAATGTCTCTCTTTGAATTTTTGCCCTGAAGGTTTTCATGTGGTCTAATTACCAAGTGTTTGCTTGTATTATGTTCTGTTAAAAGAATTATTCAACGCTCGATGATAAGCGCTTTTATCACCGTTACATCCAGATAAGTTTTGCTCAAAACCCCGATCGGAAAGTTACTCAAGAAAAGAAGAAAGCGTTAATCCTTGAAATTTTTTCTTGTTGATGATTTTCATTAAACATGTTATTGAACTTTCATCCTTGTGTGGGCTTCTTCTTTCATATTGGGGATTTTGACTACTTCCCCAATTCATTCCCCAGGAGGATCGTACATAGGGAAATTTGACCACTTCCCCAAAAAAATTTTGAAAAAAATCAAAAAAATTGTTGAAAAAATTCGATACTCAAAATCACCTATATAACTCAAAAATTGAAAAAAAACTTCAAAAAAAATTCAAAAAAATTTGAAAAAAAATTGAAAAATAATTCTAGTCAAAATCCCCTATATAATTTTTTCATTAAAAAACTTGTTGAACCCAATTTACCTGTGTGGTCTCCATTTTTTCCATTGGGATGACATCAGCGATGACGTATATAGGGAATTTTGACTATGTCCCCAATTCAAAAAAAAAAAAATGGGCGTGGTTAGGGAAAAATGACTATGTCCCCGGTAGCCCCCCTTAACTACTTAGCACGCGCAGCTCACCGGAAATAAAAATACTGCGTCAAATTGCGCGACCCGGAAATAAATCATGCATAAAATATTCCTCTTTATCTTAAAAATTTGCTTGGTGACCTTTGTTGAAATTTTTCATGCAAGTAGCGTTTAACTTTATCTAACATTTGAGACATTTTAGAAAAAAACTGTAGAGTGGAATTTTTTAAATCTTTAAAAGGCCTTTTTTGATTTTTCTTGATTTCCACAAATTTACACAGGAAGTGAAGAATATTGCAAACTTTTAAAAATGCTTAGAAAAAACATAGGCAACTGAGTTACCGGTAGTTTTAAAGATCATAGATAAAAAAAACTGACTTTTGAGGGGTATGTCTTTGGAGGGTTATAGTTACCATGACAACAGATATGATGTCATAAGTGGTCTTGAAGGAAACTTTAACAACCCTGTCATAAGCTTATCTATAATTTGTTTCAGAGACTAAAACCATAAAGTTTGAATGTTTAATTGTTCTGACATGTACACAAGCTGTAAGAAACCCTTTCAAGCCTCCTTAAAGATTTCATCCACAGACAAAACAACCTTGTACAGTAATATAAACAGTACAAAGGGAAAATACAGTATACTGCTCAATTGGCATTCATTTGAATGGACATACTGTAGGATTTTATCTACAGACTCAAAAGTTAGAACCACCTTGTACAGCATAATAAACAGTACCACAGGAAAGTACTGCTCAGTAGCTTTCATTTCAATGGTCACACTTTAGGATTTCATCCACAGACTCAAATGTTAGAACTACTTTGTACAGCACAATAAACAGTACCACAAGAAAGTACTGCTCAGTAGCTTTCACTTGAATGGTCACACTTACAATGTAAGGTTTTATCCGCAGACTTAAACGTTTGAACCACTTTTACAGCACAATAAACAGTACCACAGGAAAGTACTGCTCAATAGCTTTCATTTGAATGGTCACACTTTAGGATTTCATCCTCAGACTTAAAAGTTAGAACCACCTTGTACAGCACAATAAACAGCACCACAGGAAAGTACTGCTCAACAGCTTTCATTTGAATGGTCACACTTTAGGATTTCATCCACAGACTCAAAAGTTTGAACCACTTTGTACAGTACAATAAACAGTACCACAGGAAAGTACTGCTCAATAGCTTTCATTTGAATGGTCACACTTTAGGATTTCATCCACAGACTCAAAAGTTAGAACCACGTTGTACAGTACAATAAACAGCACCACAGGAAAGTATTACTCAGAAGCTTTCACCAATGAAGCTTATTTTGTCTTCTTTGTTTGTTGTGTTCAGGTTGTTTGCCGTGCAGATCCTCATATCGGACTGCTGCATCGTGCCACAGAGAAGCTAATTGAGTATAAGACATATCTACAGGTACAGTGTGTTTTACATGGAGCAGATGTTAAAGAGTGAGAACTAGAAAGGGAAATGTAAATCTAAAGGAAAGGCTGGTAGAACTGACTTTAGGTCAAAAATGCGGTCAGTACAAAATGCAGATTGCAGACTGCAGACTACAGACTGGGTATAAAATGCAGAAAAGGAAAGGAAACTTTTAGCGTCTGATAAACTCAGGAAGGCGATTGCATGACATTGGACAGTCTACATTTTATACTCAATTTTGGCCTCAGTCTGCAGTCTGCAGTTTATACCTAGTCTGCATTATAAACCCAGTCTGCAGTCTGCAGTCTGCAGTCTGCGGTCTGCATTTTGTACTGACCGGTCAAAAATGAAACATCCAAAAAAACTGAACACAAGTCCAAATCAAAGGCTCCTATGAGCCAACTCATGAATTCATGTACAAAACAACCTTTGGACCCTCCCTTCTCCTACGCATTTTGCTCCATCAACCCCCCCTCCAACCCCCAACAAAAATGTACAATTTATTTAAACTGGGCAAGTGGGCAAGTGCTAATTGCTCATTGCTCGTGGTGTTACTCACCTGGGCAAGTGGGCAAGTGCTAATTTGCATCCCTGTGAAGGCCAAACTTGGTTGCTGCAAGTACATGTATGAGCACTAATATCTTAATATTATTAATATATTTGGCACAATGAAATCCAACGTGATAGTTTCTTGCATTGACAGAAATACCAGTCTTTAAAAAGCTTCAAAAGCAGCCTTTCAAGTGCTAGCCTTTTGTCAGAACAATTTGCTTTGAAGGGCGAGTGCTTGAAATGACAGCTTTTGAATTTCTTTACAGTGGCCAAATTGTAGTGAATAATTCTGTGTTTCTTTTCTTGTAGGCTTTACCATACTTTGATCGTCTGGATTATGTTTCTATGATGACAAATGAACAGGCTTATTCTTTGGCTGTGGAGAGACTTCTCAACATTGAAATTCCAGAGAGAGCAAAATGGATAAGAGGTAATTTGTGCAAGGGATACTTCATCTTGTTACAGGACTGTTTTTTTTTTAACAAAAGGCGATTAAAAAAATTTTAGACTGCAAAACAGTTTTTCTCTTTTAAAGCTTGTTGAAGAGATAAAAAGGGGCAGAAAGTGTAAATACTCATATGTGAGCATATATTGTTAAGGCAGACAGACCCTCTGATAGGATATGGGAAAAAAATTATGTGGCATATTCAGTGCAAATTGTACGATAATATTACTACACTAACACACCACTTTCATAATGGCGGCCGATTTATTTATTCTTTTATATGTATGTTAATTAGCCTTTCTGGCCTTGCTGGCGTGTGCAAAATTCAAAAGAATTTTTACTCTCAAATGAGGCCAGTGAGGCTAATTAACATACATATAAAAGAATAAATAAATCGGCCGCCATTATGAAAGGGGTGTATAACATATTGAAAAAAATTCCTCAGTTCTGATTGGCTAAGAGCAGTGCAGTTGTAGTGTAGCACCAGTGCGAAAAGTGTAACACCTGTGCTAATTACAAATCTTGAAATTCTTGATAAAAGTTCTTGTAAATTCTTATTGAAAACATTCTTTCAGGATTTTATGTGCAAATGAAGCTTTGAGTTTCTAGTATTATGGGCTGCTCTTCAATAAAAACTATAATGAGGAAAAAAAGCAAAGAAAAAATATACAACTAGAGAATGAGGTTTCCCAATATTTCGGACATTCAAGCTGTCCTTCTTCAGGGGATTTAATGGAGATATGGAAAGTTATTACAGTATTTTATATAGTAAACAAATTGTGAAACGGTTATAATTAAATTTTGATATATGATACGGGCTAGGAATTTAAAACAGCGAATGGGAATAAAGCTAAACTAAGTCAATAAACATTTGATATGATGGCATAATATAAAAATAGAATATGATATACAAATTGTAGGAAAATTAACAGTTGTCTCCTGTTTATACCATGCGGTTGCTTGGTTTTGGCCATTTCTATATACAATGTTTCGTAAGCTCTACGTACAGATTCTCTTTTAGAATTGATGAGTTTGAGTGGTATGAGTTCAACGTCTGTGAGTTTGTGTCCTTTTTGATTAAAGTGTTGTGGTACGGCATCGGTGGTCTCATTCTGTATGCCTCTCCGGTGTTCTCCAAATCTGTCATGCAATGCCCACTTTGTTTGTCCAATATATTCCGCTGGTGCATCAGGGATGTGTTACTTTGCATTTGTGACATTGGATCATGTAAATAAGATATTTTGATGCGCATGTAATAGTCAATAGTGAAAGCCAATCAGTGGCTTAAGTGTCAAATACGCATCAAATTCTCACTTCCTGTCTGTAATAACATAGTTACTTCCTCTATGTAAATGTTTTCATGTATAATAATTTATTTATAAGAAACCATGAAGTTTTCTTGTTCAATTTGTGATTTACTTGGACTTGTTAATTTTTTAAAAAATGCTTAAATTGATTACTTTTACTTATTTTCAGCACATTTTTTCTCAGTTTTTAAAAGAATCAGTAATTTCTCTCTCCCCAGAAGTTTTGCATTATAAAATGTGGTACTTAACTGTACATATAATTAAAGTTTGTGTATTAAAATCAGTCCTTTTTGTTTCAGTGTTGTTTGGTGAAATCACAAGAATACTGAACCACATCATGGGTGTCGGCACTCATGCACTTGATGTGGGGGCTATGACACCGTTCTTTTGGATGTTTGAAGAGAGAGAGAAGGTGATTACTATCTATTACTAGCAGTAATCACAGATTATGGAGACGCGTTTGATTGAATTTCCGGCGGAAATGAGCCCCTGAAAAAAAAACAATAGGGGTGGCCATTTGGAAGACCGTCTACCAAGAAATCTCAAATTTTACTGCACATAAACCACAGGACAACCAACACGAAATTAGGATTGCGTTCTTCGAACGCGATAAAAATAATGTTCAAAGAAATGTGGATACTATGATAAGTTGGATCAAGTTCATTAAATCTTGAGAAAGCATGTGCCTAACATTGTGCACATGCCTTATCGAGTTATACTGCCAATCCCAACCCTCTTTTGTTGAATTTTCACATTTCTCACTTAGAAGAAGTGGCCGCTTTATCTATGATGGCAACAAGTTTTGTTGCCAACTTGTGAAATATTTAAATGCCCCACCCCAGGGGTAGTAGTCAGGTATTACAGTGCAACCCCGTTATAACGGACACCGAAGGGACAAGAGAAAGTGTCTGTTATAACAGGGTGTCCGTTATAATGGGGTTTCTTACAGATTGTCACTTTATTGAATTTATTAATATAAACCTCTATTATAGCATACACATCAATAACGCAACATTTGAAACGTCTCAAATGAAAGCAAAACATAAAACCTTGACAATCAAGTTAAACTTTGTTTTTTTTTTTCTAACGAAATGTTTATCCTCTTGCAAATGTATTCATTTCCATTCGTTTCTAATCAGGATTAAATCTTCACGAACAATTTCACAGCAATACAGTTGTTCTTTCGCAAACAAAACTGTTATTTCCTAGCGAAAAAGTCTGTGACGGTTGTTTGCTTTGACTCGTTGAATTTTTTTTTCAGCCAAACAGAAAAATGACAAAGTAGAGAAAAATAAAAAGAAGACTGCACACTGAATACTGTGGTGTTAGCTTACGTTTCTGTCTTGCCACTGTGGCGAACTCTTGTCACATACATTATCCAGACGGATATTTTTAATTGTACAGTATTGGTGCAGCCATTGGCGCAATGATGTGACGAAAGGTTGTACTCAGACTGTCTGTTATAACGGGGTTGAGTTTGTATTACATTTTTCTGTTCGGGCTGTAAAAAAGTGTCCCTTGTCCATTATAACAGGTGTCCTTTGTAAAAGTGTGCGTTAGGCAGGATGTCTGTTAGGCGGGGTTCCACTGTATTGTGATGAAGAGGTGCGAAGACCTTTTTCTCAGTGCCTCATTTGCACTTCCCCATCACGATTACAGCTGAGTAAACCCCATTCATGGCAATTCTATAGTACTTTCAAAGCAATTTCATGGCAGTTCATTGGCAATTTCATGACTTCATAGCAATTCTATGACAATTTCATAGCAATTTTATGGCAATTTCGTAGCAATTTTATGGCAATTTTATGGCAATTTCATAGCAATTCCATTGCAATTTCATGACATTTTCATGGCAAATCTATGGCAAATTCATGTGCACTATTTTGTCTGTCCTAAATTCAAATTGTTGTCCCCCTAGATGATGGAGTTTTATGAGCGAGTGTCTGGTGCCCGCATGCATGCTGCTTATGTCAGGCCTGGAGGAGTTGCGCTGGTTAGATTATCTTTTATTTGTTTCACCACTGTACTCTTCAGGTTCATGTTATTCCGTGGTATTGCATTGTGCATCAATATCAGGGAATGTGCGCATCATTTGTTGTATCATAAGTGTATATCATCAACTTTTTTTTCCCTAAAGAATAATCTTAACTTGATCTGTGATTCCACTGGTAAAAAACATTAGCACTTTAATTTGAGTTTGACATGTCAAATATGATGTAGTTATCAATCTGATGTGAAACCATTCTTGTCCTTTTCAAGCAAAAATATGTCACCTCTTCATAATTTTTCCATTTCTAGTTCCTGTAACCATTGTCCATATTCTTGCATAAACATGATCATTGCCATGTTCTTTGTTCTTTGTGCAGTTATCTTATTTTCTGTCAAATTTGCTTCTTTTTTGTGCTCATAAAAATATATTCTAAGGCTTTTTTGAGCCAAATTATGAATGTGAAATGTTAAGTAATGATCCGCATAAGAAGGATAGCGCCAACGGCAATGGAATGTCAAACACGATGTAATGTCAAGATTTTTCATTGTTAAAACTAGTGATCTCATTGGCCTAGACTCAAAAACCACTAAAAAGTTGTTGTGGGAAAGAGCCAATGCCGCAGAACAATGAAGATTGCTATCGTTCTTATGTGGAACAATACTTTAAACTTAAAAGATTTGACACATCTTTGGACCCTCCCCTCCCCTGTCGTAGACGTTTTGCAACCCCCACCCTCTGTGTTGAACTCCCCACCCTCCCTTTCCTCCAATGCTGCCCCCATGGATAAGGAGGGTGACTATTACATATTGTGGGCTCATGTTCACTGACTCTCCCCCCCCCCCCCCCCTTTAGGCATTTTGCTCCACCGTTTCCCCTCCCCTTGCATCCAACTCCCCACCCTTCCCCCCTCCAACATCATCCTTGTGGGTAAGGCAAGTGACCATTACTTATTGCAGGCTCAATGTTCAATGACTCTCCCCTCCCCTAGGCATTTTGCTTCACCACTTCCCCTCCCCCTGCATCCAACTCCCCACCCTTCCCCCCTCCAACAGCTAATTGAGTGACAGCTGCTACAAGTGGTTCAACGCTTCGCATATTCACCTGTTAAAAATCATTTTCATTGTTGTTCTTTGTCTTTACAGGATTTACCTCTGGGTTTGATGGATGACATCTATGATTTTGTTTCCAAGTTCTCGCAGCGACTGGATGAAGTTGAAGAGGTATGCTCAACACTTTTTCCCAATTTACAATGTTTTGCATAACCTCTTCACAAGTTATAAAATTCAGCCATTGCCCACCAACGAAACGTCTGCACTGCGTTCCTAAAGGGCTTGATAAGTTAAATTAAACCACAAAATCATGCAACGGAAAGTTTGTGCTCTATTTTTTTCTGTTCATGTGTAATTAGAAAGATTTCATGCAAGCTTATTAATGTTTCATGAAACAGCATAAATTATAGATGAACCAGGTATGAAATGTGTTTTAAAATTAACAACTAATGTCAACAATGAAATTGCAAACATGTCGTGAGAAACATGTTTCGTTGCAACATGTTTACTCTAAACATGTTGACTCTGAACATGTTTACTCTAAATATGTTTTCTCTGAACATGTTTACTCTAAACATGTTTACTCAAAACATGTTTTGGTGCTGATGTGAAAACAGCATTAGAGAGGTGTCCGCCTTACAGGGGTGTCCGCCTTACAGGGGTGTCTGCCTTACAGGCGTGTCTGCCTTACAGGGGTGTCCACCTTACTGGGGTGTCCTTCTTACAGTGGTGTCCCCCTTACAGGGGTGTCTGCCTTACAGGGGTGTCCACCTTACAGGGGTGTCTGCCTTACAGTGGTGTCCCCCTTACACGGGTGTCCGTCTTACAGGGGTGTCTGTCTTACAGGGTGTCCGTCTTACAGGAGTGTCTGCCTTACAGGGGTGTCCCCCTTACAGGGGTGTCTGCCTTACCTGGGTGTCTGCCTTACAGGGGTGTCCGCCTTACAGGGGTTTCCACCTTACTGAGGTGTCTGTCTTACAGTGGTGTCCCCCTTACAGGGGTGTCTGCCCTACAGGGGTGTCCACTTTACAGGGGTGTCCGCCTTACAGGGGGGTCCGCCTTACTGAGGTGTCCATCTTACAGTGGTGTCCCCCTTACAGGGGTGTCCCTCTTACAGGGGTGTCCGCCTTACAGGGGTGTCTGCCTTACAGGAGTGTCCCCCTTACAGGGGTGTCTGCCTTACAGGGGTGTCCATCTTAATAAAGTTAACTGTAATTTCTACCTCTGTAATTCCGACATTTGGGTGATACGGACGCTTGGGTAACTGTAACCCTTTCACTCCCAGAGTCAATTATAAAAACATGTAGTGTAGTTCTAACTTTTGAGTCTGACTCCACTAAGACGAGACATTCAATGTGAAATGAGTTTATTGAGAATGAGCCCGTCAGTCATCTGATGGGTGTATCCTGGTAACATATCTTTACATTCTCCTGACCTTGTAAATTACATTTAATTTACATTTAAATTACAGAAAATTGTGCCACGCCACTAAAAACCACCCTTAAGAAGTGGCCAAAAATTGTGGAAATGTATACCCCCTATAAAAGTGCAGTGGCACTGGACCTCGGAGACAGAGGTACAACTGAGAAATGATAACATTTCCAAATACTTCTGCTATAATACAGTATCAAACCTATTTGAAAGACTGAAACTTAATCGAAAAAGAAAAAGAAAAGAGATAACGTTGCAGAAGACTGACCGACATAGAATGATAAATATCTCCTGCCAAAACCTTAAATAGTCCTGAACTGTCCCACGAGGACATGCTAGCCTCTATGCCGTGTCGTCAGAATAATAATTTCTGCCTAATTCGTTCCTACGTCACTCAGTCGTCAGAAATTACATAGGTAGTCTGCAGACAAAATCCTATGGTGCGACCATTCATTTGAAACCTTTTTGGCAGTACTTTTTCATGGTACCATTATTTTTTCAATATTTTACAAAATGAAATTTGGGATTTTATTTTTCAGATGTTGACAAACAACAGAATCTGGAAACAGCGTACAGTTGATGTTGGAGTAGTGTCGGTAGAAGATGCTCTCAATTGTGGCTTTAGGTTTGTGGCTAACTCTTACTTATTCGTTTTCACCCATTAGACCTCTTTGCTCAGACAAAGGGCTAGCCCTCAAAATATCAGCAGTGGCCAATTTCTGGGGAGGGACCGGGGCTCTCATATGATAGTGATGGAGGTGCTCGCCGAAAATCTTTAAAGAATCACTTATAGGTGCCAGAATCTTGTAAATAAGGGTGTGGCCCAGATTTCATTTATCCCTTAGGGGACTGCCTTAATTGGCAATAAAGTCAAGATGGCATATTACCATGCATATCATGCATTGTGCAAGCTACAAGCTCAAACTATTTTTTTAGTTTCTTGGGTAGGCACCTCACATGGGGCTCTGCATCCTGTTCTTGCCTCTTTCCTTTGTGTCCAGTAAAGTTCCAAAAAGAAAATTCTTTGAATACAGTGGAACCCCGTTAAAACGACCACCTTCGGGCCATGGAAATTTGGTCGTATTAACGGGGTGGTCGTATTAACGGGGTAGGGTCAAATTATGGTGCAACATGCTTTTAAACTACATTCTACTACATGTATTCCTTTAATTGCGCTATAAATCAACCTTTTTGCAGTTACTTAACAACCTTATCGCAATTCAATGCAATTGAACAATGTAACAGTAAACGAAAGCGAGTAATGAGAAAAAACACCGACTTCTTTCAGTTCCTTGTTATGAAAGGAAAGCGCTTCTAGTGAAATGTTCCCAAGAGCCGTTTTTTATATTGTAGCTTACAACACTTTCACAATTATTACAATGTTCAAACGGTTTTAAAAAAGTCTGTGAGCTTCGACTGGCTTCGCCTTTGCTTAAGCCAATCACTTTGTACATTAGCAATAACTTTTGCGAGTTCATTTGCAGTTTTCATATTGCCCTTTGCCTCTAGAAAGTGCAAAACATTCCAAAATAACCGATCTGTGAGAAAAGAAGAGGAAATGGACTTGAAGAGAAAAGCCACAGTGGAAGGCAGCAGAAACAAAAAGGCAAAATAACTTTGAGAGCCTTGAAATGCTGCCAAGTGAAGTCTTTCAGATCTTTAATTTGTAGTATCTGTTCATGCATCCTTTTAAGACTTTTTACTGAACACTGCAATTTGCCGGATGTCATATCAATTGAACATGCTAACTACTAACACCTTTCCCTAAAAACATTCAATAAAATATTAATGCGTTATTGTTTGTCAGATTGTGTCTGTTTTCATTCAGCGGCCACACCAGGCATTTTGACTGGTCGTATTAACGGGGTAATTTTATAAAGAAAATAACGACTGAGGACTCCAAAAGGTGGTCGTTGGTCGTAATAACAGGGTGGTCGGATTAACGGGGTTTTCAGGTAACAAAATGAGTGGGTTTTTGTTCGGGCCACAAAAAAGTGGTCGTATTAACGGGGTGGTCGTATGGCGGGGTTCCACTGTAGAATGGACTGGATATTACAATAATTTACTGAGACAATGTGTATCTTTTAATTTTCCAGTGGAGTTATGCTTCGTGGTTCTGGTGTCAAGTGGGACCTTCGTAAAGCACAGCCGTACGATGCTTATGATAAAGTGGATTTTGATGTTCCTGTTGGTAAAAATGGAGACTGTTATGACAGGTATAGATTGCTTGTGCTGCAACCATGTTGGTGGTCGTAAGCAGTTGAAATGATTGGCAGAGAAATAGAGTTTTATTCCCAAAGGATGAAAATATGCCATTGCTCTGATCCTCAACATGGCTGCCATGCAAATAATCAATAGCATGAGACTGTTTCACTTCACTTTTAGAGCTGTTTTCAATTGAATATCGAAAGTAATTTCACACTTGTGACTGTGATGGGAAAACATACACGAACGCTTTATCATTTAATGGAAAGATCTGTTTAGTATCTTTGTCTTGCTCTGATTTTACATTGCTATAGTTTGTGATTGGTAAAAAACTTGCATTAATAGTCTCAACCAATCAGAAGTGAAACCAAAGCAAAACGTGATTAGCTCCCACACATTTTGCCATGCTTGGCATCGGTTTGCTCTGAGTCCTGGTTGGTTCATTAAAAATTGTGATTGGTTAGCACTTAAGCTTTGTTTTTTGTTTTGTTTTACAAAAGTCGATTGAAAACTGTTCTAATTACTGATTACTGACTTGTTTTATCAATTTTACCATGAAATGCAATGACAATGACAATGGCGCCAAGATGTCGCCGAAACGTCGGACTCTTTTATCGTTAGTTTTTGCTTGTATATGTTTATCTAAATCACTGTTGATTATTATTATTATTTTTTCACTTTTCAGGTATTTAATCAGAGTGGAAGAAATGCGTCAAAGTTTGAACATCATCGAGCAGGTAAGTAATGATATATGACCCTCAATATGACTTTGATGCTAAAGGTGATAGCACGCTCACAACCCACTTCCACTTTTAAAATAAGGAAATCAGTTTTAGCACGCTTGAAGTGTGTCCAAGAGCACACTTCATTAGCAAAATCTTTTGTTTCATAGAACACACTTAAAACAATGAAGCGTGACCTGTTGGACAATGTACAATGTAGCATAAGCAGTTGAACAAAGAAGCGTGTTGACCTTCGAAAACAAAAGCTACCGTGTGAGATGAACATAACTCATTGCTTTTCACAGTTTCTTCGAAGAAGTAGGCTTTAGTCGGATTTACAGTACCCAACGGTGTGCTTTGCTGTTTTCGATCTTTTTCTCATTCATAAACATCGATCATTTCAAGTCTTGTGCATTGTGTTGTAGATTTATTTTCTCTGACAAATGCAAAACAAGTCTCGCGTGGTTAAATTTGGGGAATATTTTTTGAGCAAGTGAACAGCATGGTGACCAAAAGCACTCTCCTTGTTTGCTCAAAATTAAACACGAGCATGCCAACTTTGTATAAACTTTAGCAATTTGACTTCATCAGCTGGTTGCTAACTAGTCTCCTACGCAGCCGTTATTAGGGCTCGTCAAGCAACACTCCTCTTGTGACGAGCCCTAATAACGGCTGCGTAGGAGACTTGTTTGCTAACTAATTATTCGTCAAAATAAACAATACGTTTTCGATTAGTTTGATACCATTATTGTAGCACTAACTGATAAAGAGTGGTAGAATATTGATCCATCAAAGTGTAAGTACTGGAAATTACTAAAAACTGTTGTGAGCCACCTTAGGAGCTATGTCATGGTGATTTTGAGGTTTTCGGGTCAAAACCGTCCCAAATTAAAACTAAGCACCTTTGTCGTACACGAAATGCTTAAAGTACACTAACAGGGAGATATCAAGTGAATTTTAGCAGAGAAAATAAACCATAATCGGAGTTTTAACGAATTTTCTAAGACACAAGCGATAAACTTGAAAAAAATGGCCCAAATTTTTTCAAGATACAATCCATTTCCATCCTGGCCATCTGCAGCCCAAGACACTCATTTTTACTTTCAGAGCACTAGTAGAATAATTTTAAACAAAACTGGATTCTTATTTTTGGAATTTCACTGATATAAAGATGTATTTTGGCTTTTTAAGGACGTTCGCGCTAATTGTTTATGCGCATCCTAACTGCGCACGCAATCCATGTCGCAACGCCATGCTACGTCATGCACGAGCGCGCGCGCAAGAGAAGAAATCTAAGCACACGAAGGGCTGGTAGCCGTTGCGTTAACTTTGCTTAGATTTAACTTGCTTGGATGGTCGGTGACCCTCTATTTTTTTTTGATAGATAATTTTCTTTGCCAATTCTCGACAGATTGTGAAAAAATGAACAAAAAATCAATGTAGGAAGTTTAAATTTTTTCCATTTTTCTGCCCGCGCGACATCGAATCCTGGCAACTTGCGGCTGTCAGAGTTTGCAAATGCTGTCATTTACAGATTAGATTTCCTCTAGAGAACGTTACCAGTTGAATTAATTTGCTTGATAGACCCACTCATACAAAATTTGGCACAGAAAATTGCATTTTAGAGATTCATTGACAATATGTTTAGACAAACAGACGTTGGGGCCATATGGAGTATGGAAGGCTGATTTTTCGAAATTAGGGTCACCTTTAAGATATCTTATTACCGAAACGAAGTCGGTGACCCCCCATTTTTTTTGCATTTCTGACACGAGTAACTCATTGCCTAACTGCAGCAAAAGTTTTATAAAAAAATCAATGTTAGAAGATTTTCGCGCGAACGTCCTTAAACGCTAAAAATGGTGACATAGCCCCTTTAAATTTAATTGGTGGAAGAAATGTGTCGAAGTTTGAACATTATTGAACCAGTTATTAATGGTATATCAATGCAGAGTGATTTATAGCAACTTACGATGACGGCATGGTTGATATAAATCGTTAGGGAAGCCTAAAGGCTGGTTTTCACTAGCGCATAAGCATAAGCACAAGCCAACATACGCAGACTCAGTAACGTGTTGATCATTAGTGCCTATTGTTCTGTTTTGTTCAAACAATTGGAACTAATGATCAACATGTTACTGAGTCTGCGTATGTTGGCTTGTGCTTATGCTTATGCGCTAGTGAAAACCAGCCTTAACAGTGCAGGGCTTGAAATTGTAAAAAAATCTCAATCGTAATTTGCGAGTAATTCCAAAATTTAGTCGCAAGTTCGAAAATTTTAGTCGCAAAAAAAAAACACATTACTACCGGAACCGTAAATGAGAATCGAGAAATTAAAATGCTTTATTCCCTTTCTTACCAATTTTATCGGTTAAAAACCACCCACATTTACTTCAATGATCACATACTATAATTAGCCAAACTCCTTTGACCCAAAGGATTTATTCCATGCTCTGGTGGCTTTCATGCCGCACATGGGTATGAAAAATTATCCATTCAGTCGGCTGAATGCCATTTTCACGGGCAAATTTCCCACCAGAGTTATCTACTTGCTTCCGATCGGTCTAAACAATCAAATTAAATGGTTTACGTCATAATTTGCACATGTGCCAAACCTTGAAACCCTTTCTTTAAGTTCCGATGGCTAAGTCAATAGGCAAAGCTTTGCTGACGTCATTGTTTACATTTTGTGTCATTAGCATACAAATTTACGTAGAGAAAGTATTGTAGAGAAGGTATTGTAGAGAAGGTGTCGTAGAGAAGGTATCGCACTGAAGGCATCGTGCAAAATACAAATTGACTTCTAAAGTTGAAAGAGCTGCCTTGTTTAATTTAGTTATCTACATCATTTTTAGCTTTCTTCATGTAATGTTTAAGGAAATATCTGCTATCAAAAACTGCAAAATTGTTGGGTTGCAAAAGCACCAATGAGCCATACATTCTTTGTAAAATTTTGAGGTTTTTTTTGAACAGCATTGCACCAAAAGTAGTAGTATGCGGGGCTCAAATCTCCAGAGAAAGCTAATTGTGCTATGGCCTTTAAATATTCAGAGTTGGTTTTTTGTAGCTTGGTTAGAAAACGAGAAGCTTATGCTAATGAGGCAATAACAATTTGGAAACAAAGATTCGCCTGTTCGCATTGATTAGCTCCCTTTTTGGGCATAGTGCTCTTTGCAAAGTTGAAGTAGTTTAAAATCTTTTATTTGAAAAGTTTTGTTTGTTTCGACAACAGTGTTTGAACAGAATGCCTCCAGGTGAAATCAAAGTGGATGATGCAAAAATCTCACCTCCAAAGAGATCTGAAATGAAGGTGAGTTTTCGTGGCATTTTGTGGCAGGACGTTTTGTGGGATTTCTCCACTATTTTGTTTGCACTCAAAGCGAGTTGTTTGTTAATGTTACTAAAATCGGAATGAAACTGTATTTAAATTTGCAACCCTTACATGCAAGTGATGGAACTAGGGGGAAGCCCAGCCCACCCCCAGCCCCCCCCCCCCCCCCATCCCCTCAATGGGTCAGTGTCAAACATTTTTACTCCCCGGATCCCCTCCTCCTTTATTCTCTCCGTGCTCCCCTCTCTCCCCCCCCCCCCCCCCCCCCCCCCCCCACCCGATGCAAAAGAGTCTGGATTCCCCAGTGGATGTAACCGATGGTAGTAACTGCTCCATTATTTTTTTGTCGTAGGAATCCATGGAAGCTCTTATTCACCACTTCAAGCTTTACACTGAAGGATATCAAGTCCCCCCCGGTGCAACTTACACAGCAATTGAAGCTCCTAAGGTAAGTTGTTACACTCCAAATACAGTTAAACGCCATTGGCCAATCACAAGAGACGCTCTTTTTTCGTGATCAGTTAGGTGTTCCGCAAGAGTGACTATTATATTTGACTTGGAAATCTCCTTAGTGGAGTGAATTTTTGCGCCAAAAATTGTGGGAACAGACTTTGGTGGGATAATTCTGTCATTCGTAAAGAAAAATCATGATGGCAAAAATTTCTTGTATATGGTAAAAGTGTCTCTGATATGCTCGACAGCTTAGGCTGTACCAAGAAGAACAGTGTCTCGACTATGTTGTACAAAATGAGTCGTGGATTAATTGATATGGACATAAATAATTGCCTCCACTCACACTCTGATCTCAGATGTTTAGATAAAGCAACTAAACATGTCGATTTTTATTCTTTTATTTCCAAGAAGCATGAGACTTTGGAATAGCCTACATTTAGTTGAAAGTTACTTATTGTCTACTTTTAAGTAGTTTATTTAGCCAATTAATTTTACTATTTATTTTTACATTTTTAATTTAGATTAATGTTGTTTTGTACAGTCAGTGTGGTGTCCGCAAGTACTAAATAATAAAATGTAGATGAAGGAAATCGATTGAAAATGCATAATTGCCATTGTACTGTCCTACTCAAAACATCACCAATACATTCAATAAAGACAAAGGCAATCCAATGAAGCAGTCAGAAGTTAAAACAATACATAAAACTGGCGCCAAGCGCAGGAAAAATGCATTTGAAATGCATTTGAGGCTTGGTTGATGCATTTTAAGCCAGCGATGTCATCATGCATTAGGCCTATTGATTTTGGCTTTACTTCCAATTGGTCGAGAAAATAGCGCAGGTGTTTTTAACCTACTTTAAAGGGTCAGTATCACGAGGTTCCACGCGCGGCACTGTTCACTATTCTTGCACCGGAATTTTGGACCTATCACTGTTAAAAGTGATTTTTTTTCTTTCTTCCGGCTATCAAAACGGATTTTTTGATTCAACAAATACCTCCACTTCTCGACGGCCTTTTTGAAATTGCCGAATCAAACTTGAAAACGTCGGCCCAGTTTTCAAGTTTCGCCCTCATGATACTGCCCCTTTAAAGCCAAATAAATGAATTTGAGTGCTTGTCACAACCAAAGTAATAATTCTGGCCAATCACAACAGTTGCAGACAATGAAATGAACCAATCAGAACGCGAAGCAAATACATGTAGCCGGCACCTAGCGCGGGAAAACATGTGCGAGAATTGCATGGTTTTCGTTTTACTTCTGATTGGTTGATAAAGTGCCGGGAAATGTTTTAGCCAATCACAAAGAGAAACAATGCAAAACCACAGCAATTGCAAAATAACTTGTGACACTCAATTCATTGAAAACCGCCCTAATCTGACACTTTTTTCTTGTTAACTTCAAGGGAGAGTTTGGTGTTTATTTGGTGTCAGATGGCACTAACAGACCTTATCGCTGCAAGATAAAAGCTCCTGGCTTTGCACATTTGGTAAGTGCTCAAATATTCTTGGCAGCAAAATGTAGAGATTTTACTTTTTCTTGAGATCTAGACGTGAACGAGGCTTGGCCTCGTTTGGTGCTAAGCTTGTTTACCGTCCTACAGCGTCACAAAATTACTGTTTTCATTTATAACTCTGGCAGACGCCTTGAACTCGTGGATTGCTTGATCTCGATTACATAAAGGATTTTATTGAAAACTTCGCTTTGAGGCGGGGTAAACCTGAATGCATTGGAAATATTTCGTTCACCTTTCAAGCAATCCAAAAACTCTATGCTTATCTTATGAATCTATGTTATGGGGTGTTTTGTATTTTGTATTTTTATTTTTGGTTATGTTTGGAAGGAAATAGCTTTTCCTCTTAGGCCCCGTCCACACTACGTCGGATAAATTTAAAAAAGCAACTTAATGTCACTGTTCCGATGCGCAGACTTCACCGAACGCAATCACAAAGAAGTGGCTCCAAAGTTTATTGAGGATACCCAAATAACTCCAACAGGGAGGGGGGGAGGGAGGGAAATCTTTTAACGGAGCTTAACAGTGAGTAACTCAACAGAAGGCAAATGTGCCGTTTTACCTTGTACAGTACCTTTTATAGCTAGACAGTGTACAATGCTTAGGCCAATGGCCGAGGCTGTAACATACAAATGCTAGACTTCACATGATAGAGAATACGACATGAATGGGGCATTTACAACCTTTAGCGAACGTGAACTGAGCTATCGCCTGGATGAGGTTGATAGTACCACAATAGGACTATATATCACAAGTCCAGACAAAAGGATACAAAGGTACATTTATACGCCTAAGTTGCGAGTCAAAGTCCAGTTTCAAAAATACATGCCCCACGGGGCCTCAGAGCGTCACGCTCCATTAACTGCGTTTTACATTTTTGTATTGTAAAACTTTCTTTATTTATACGGTTAGGCCTTCCATCCACACTGATCCGAAAAAATTGTCCACCGAAAACGCAACTTCTCTAAAACGCTCGCCAGTGTGGATAAATTTGAAACTCCGGCTAGCGTTTTAGTGTGGACGGTAAACTTTTGTTGCGTTTTCAAATTTATCCGGCGTAGTGTGGAGGGGGCCTTAAAATTTCATTCAAATTGAGATGTACCCTCGCCTTAATGGGAGCTTTACGGAAAGAAAAGGTGTTGTATCATGGTTTTGACCAAAACAGGTCTTTAAACCGACTGAAACACGACAATTTCTTCAAGTTTCGCAGTGAGTGACACTAGTTATTTTACGCTGGTTTTATTCTCTGCAGGCTGGTCTGAATTTGATTTCCCAAGGACACATGTTGGCAGATGTTGTCGCAATTATTGGTAAGTTCACATGTCCGCTCACGTATCTACTGTCACGTAATTTTTACGTGCGTACGGACGTTATTTTACGCGGTAGATTCTCCATGGATTTGTAAAAAAGAACAAAGGAAGCGCCCATGACATTTACCAAGTTGAAAAGCTAGGGTGTTTGGATATCCAAGGTAGATCTACTTATCACGATGCACCATTGGTCATCAAGAGGAATCCGCAAAGTCAATTACAAAGGATTTACGGTGATAAATAACAACGCATGAAACCGCATTTACCATGCATTTAACATTGCATTTAACGGTGCATGAAACCGCATTTACAGTGCATTTAACAGTGCATGAAACCGCATTTACAATGCATTTAACATTGCATTTAACAGTGCATGAAACCGCATTTACAATGCATTTAACAGTGCATGAAACCGCATTTACAATGCATTTAACATTGCATTTAACGGTGCATGAAACCGCATTTACAATGCATTTAACAGTGCATTTAACAGTGCATGAAACCGCATTTACAATGCATTTAACAATGCATTTAACAGTGCATGAAACCGCATTTACAATGCATTTAACATTGCATTTAACGGTGCATGAAACCGCATTTACAATGCATTTAACAGTGCATGAAACCGCATTTACAATGCATTTAATAGTGCATTTAACAGTGCATTTAACAGTGCTTGAAACCGCATTTACAATACATTTAATAGTGCATTTAACAGTGCATTTAACAGTGCATGAAACCGCATTTACAATGCATTTAACATTGCATTTAACAGTGCATGAAACCGCATTTACAATGCATTTAACAGTGCATGAAACCGCATTTACAATGCATTTAACATTGCATTTAACATTGCATTTACAATGCATTTAACATTGCATTTAACATTGCATTTAACAGTGCATGAAACCGCATTTACAATGCATTTAACATTGCATTTAACATAACATTTAACCCCATTTACATTGTTAACAGTGTGTGTAACCGCATTTATAGTGCATTTAGCACGCCCGTGACTTAAGGTTCATTATAGCCCGTCTTTATTTTATAAAAGAAATAAAGAAAACTTGTTCCTCGTGCATTGTTGAGTGATATAAGCACTTGGGAATTTTTAAGAACACTCGAGAACTGCACTTCTCTCGTGTTCTTAAATATTCCCGCGTGCTTATATAACTTAACAATGCACTAGGCGCGTTTTTCATTTCTTTATTACCTTGTTAACAGTACATGTAACCGCATTTACATTGTTTCAACAGTGCATGCAACAGTGCATGTAACCGCATTTACAGTGAATTTAACATTGCATTTAACAGTGCATGCAACAGTACATGCAACAGTACATGTAACCGCATTTACATTGCATTCAACAGTGCATTCAACAGTGCATGTAACCGCATTTACAGTGAATTTAACATTGCATTTAACAGTGCATGCAACAGTACCTGTAACCGCATTTACATTGCATTTAACAGTGCATGCAAAAGTGCATGCAACCGCATTTACAGTGAATTTAACATTGCATTTAACAGTGCATTTAACATAGACTTACCGCGGGAGCGAACAACTTTGAGAAAGTCTACATTTAACAGTGCATTTAATATTGCGTGCAACAGTGCAATTTAACTGCATTTACCGCGGTAAACGAAATCCCGAGTGTGGTTTCCCGCGGGATTTTTTACCATTGTCAGCACGTTGAAACAGTATTAACGCCTGTACATGTCTTTTCTCTCTCCAGGTACTCTCGACGTTGTGTTTGGAGAAATTGATCGCTAACTTTCTAACTAAACAAGGAAATTAATGTTTTCCTGTAATAGAGGCTTTGCTTTAAGACCCCTTAATTCGGTCTGCCAGATTATTTTTTAAGAGTTCAGTACCCATGTAACTGTGAACTGACATCGTGTCATAACTAGCTAACGCAAACATCCTTAGGGTTCGTCATGCTCCCTCCCCCCCTTCTCCTCTCCCCCCACGGGAATGGATTGCGTGCCATCACCTTAGGAAGTTTGTGTTAGAAGCTCATTACACTAATGGAGTGTACGTTCTGGCCATATCAACATTGTAAGTGTATGCCTTTGTAAAATAGAGCTGTCGGAGATTTAAATAAAGAATTAGTAAAAACATGAGTTGTGTGATCTTATATATTTGAAGGACTAGGTGCATAATTTTTCACTCGCATATTGTGTTTTTGGAGCAAGTTAAAGTGAAAGAAAGTCAGTAAAACCTAAAGATCCTCTATTTTGACAAAAAAATATACATATTTTGCCTTTTTAAAAATTCTACATAGCCCTTTATGCACCCAGCCACTCGCAACAGTTTTTTTTTTTGCTGTGGGGTGTTTGTTTTAAAATCAAAATTTCGCAGGGATGGCATGCTTCAACTGCTTTCATACTTCACCAAGTTTATGAAATGTGATCAAAGTTTTATGTTTCACTGGTTTCCAAGCGACGGCGGTTACCATAGCAATACCAGCTTATTGCCTTTTGTTTTAATGTCTTTTTTTCTCAAAATCTAATTTTATAGTACTCACGTATCACTAGCTGCAGACGAAGTTTCAAGAAAAATTATGAGACGGTTTTCAATTAAGGTGGCTTACTACAGTTTATAGGGGTCACCAGATGCTTCCGATAATATCGATCACAGGTGACCATTTGTGGGAACAAGCAACAATTACAAAGTCAAAACCATCGTACAAGACAGTGAGTGTTTGTAATTTCACCATCCTCTGGTTAGAAGTCGCTTAAAACAAGCGACCGAGTGGTTGTCAGAAGACTGGGTTCTAATTCTATGAGGACGTTTTAATCAAAAATCACCCGTACGACCCTACCTCAAAATCTTGCCATTTAAACCTTGGATAAAAATAAACGTTCTTACAAGTTAAAACAAAAATCTGTAAAGGAGTTTTTCGCATATCAACGAAAATATCAAAAACAGGAATTTCGAAAAATATTTTAAAATCTGTCTTACAGATTATGAAAAAAAATTGTCTGCAGATCGATGTTGATGTATATTTAAAAATATCAAAAATTGAGCATAGGTCGTACGGCTAGATTTCGAGAAATTCACGACCAAAAAAACGTTTAGTACGATCTCCGAGCATGCGCAGTACTGCGTACACCACGGCCATTCACTTATCTGCGCGCAAATTAGCAAAATACAATAATCGCTTTGAGTTATAGCGTTTTAAAGATGATTCGGACGTTCAAATTTAGACGTCGTAAAAAGTTCGGCAATTCATTTTATTACCAAATGGTTTCCATATTTAGATAGCCAGCTCTTTCAGCTTTAATGTGATATCTGGGTTTAGGTATATTAAGCGTAATCTTAAGACGCTAGAGCTGTTATACTGGAGACACCCCCGAAGGTACACGGTAACCTATTTTGAACAAATTTTGGTGTCCCCTTAATATAGGTTTAACTGTAATAAATGTTGTATTTTACGAGCGTTGAAAACTGTACACAATCATCTCTCACAACTGTACGTCCCTGTAAGGCAGAGACCTCTCTGAAACAGCACAAACTTGAGCTCTACAACTGTCTCAAAGAGCGCTTTTCAATTGAGTATCGAAAGTAATTTCACAATTGCTTTGGTTTTGCATTGCTATGCTTTGTGATTGGCTAAAAAATCACGCACGACTTTTTCAACCAATCAGAAGTAAAACCAAAACCAATCGTGACTCGCTTGCACGTGTTTTCCCGCGCTTGGCGCCGGCTACATGTATTTGCTTCGAGTTCTGATTGGTTCATTTGATTGTCCGCATCTGTTGTGATTGGTCAGAGTGATTACTTTGGTTTTGGTTTTACGACACTCAATTGAAAACTGCCTTAATTGATAACAAATTACAGTTTCGAGAAAAAATCATTGAGATCCTGATTGAGATATACAAGCTTTTGTAAGTACAGTGGAACCTCGATTTAACGAAGTGGCAAGGGACTGGGTTCGTTATATCGAAAACCTCGTTATAACGATTTGCGGAAAAACAACCAAAATGTTCGTTATATCGAGGTATAGTTGATAATTGTTTTGTAACGGTGTTACGTATTTCCTGATCTTAACAAATAACATTTGCACTTTAATGCCTGTATGAAGCTACAGTACACTGTAAATATAACTACGACACTGGAAAACTGTACAGGTTATACCTTTGCCCTATAGCACACACTGTTGGTCTGTTCCGCATTTATCTTTTGTCGAGAGTTGACATTTATTCGTTATATCGGGGTAGATTTTACGTTTGGGCTGTCGGATTGTGCTCCGTTCGTAAAACGAGGATTTCGTTAAATCGAGGTTCTGTTCGATACATTTTACTTGTAATTTTGCCGGGCAGAAGAATATCGTTCGTTATACCGAGGACTTCGTTATATAGAGGTTCGTTAAATCGAGCTTCCACTTGTAAAAAGGCTTACTACAATTTTTTACGTCGCGCCATTTCTTACACAACAAGCAGTGCGAGAATGAACATTTTGCCACGCTAAATTAATTAAGCGTACACAAATTGAGAGTTGTTAGCTGGTCCCGTCCGAATTTCACTTAATTTTCTATAACTAAGCTCTCTGTAAGGCGGACATCTAGGGCTGGCCCTGGCTTAGTAGATAGAGTTCATTGTAAAACTGTTATTCTGACTCCACGAGAACAATAGAACAAACAACACAACAATGGACCCTAGCCCCTTGTTTTACAAAGCCAATGAAAGTAGAGGTTTCTGAGAGCTGCCACACTACCTGACTCCACTGACACAAGACATTCGATGTGAAATAGTTTATTTGGGATGAGTCAGTCAGTCATCTCCTGGCCCCATCTCCTGGATGAATGTATCCTATCAATAACATATTCTGTCTTTTCTCCTGATCCTTTTAAATTACATTTAATTTACATTATATTTCAAAAGTTTAGAAAATTGTGCCACGCCAGCTACGAAGAAACACTAAAAACCCTGCACCCTTTAGCTAGATGTGGCCAGAAGATGTGGAAACGTATTTCCCTATAAGTGCAGTGGAAAAGGTACAGAAACTGCTAACATTACTCGATACTTTAAAATAAAAACTTAAACAAAAAGGTAACGTTCGATAAGACTGACCGATTTAGAAAGACGACATGCACGCCTCTTTATCGTGCCGTCAGAAATTACA
Source organism: Dendrophyllia cribrosa (assembly GCA_024195265.1). NCBI lineage: Eukaryota > Metazoa > Cnidaria > Anthozoa > Scleractinia > Dendrophylliidae > Dendrophyllia > Dendrophyllia cribrosa. The sequence continues at coordinate 4,981,259 of JAJLRJ010000010.1, read as the reverse complement.
TTTTTTATACAGTATTAAGCACTAGTCACAAACAAATTAGTGTATTAGAGCAGTTTTCAATTGAGTGTCGTAAAACCAAAACCAAAGTAATTACTCTGACCAATCACAGCAGTCGTAAACAATCCAATGAACCAATCAGAGCTCGAAGCAATTTCATGTTGGCGGCGTCAAGCGCGGGAAAACGCGTGCGAGCAAGTCACGATTGGTTTTGGTTTTACTTCTGATTGGTTGAGAAAGTGGCGCGAGATTTTTTAGCCAATCACAAAGCGTAGCAATGCAAAACCAAAGAAATTGTGTAATTACTTTCGATACTCAATTGAAAACTGCTCTATGATGTATTATTTGAGTGCTCACGGTAGCAAAAACATTTTAACAGCTGTTTTGTTCTTCGTTAGCATGGCATAGGATACAGGCTCAGGACACAGGGCTTTCGAGCCTGTATATCAATGTCATGTGAGGCTTTTGTGAATTTTATGGTGAGTTGAAGGAGAGTGTGAGGAAGAAATTGAACGAAATTTATAAAAATGAGAAATGGTGGAGATTTAAATCTGAATATGAAGCTAATAATTTGTGGATGAGTACCTACGCATTGGTATCAACTCTTTGTTGGTTTTTGGTTTTTAAAAAATAATTTGTCGTCTTCTATCAAAACGGAATCCTAATATAACGAAGTGGCAAGGGATTGGGTAGTTTGTTCATTATAACGGAGGTTCGTTATATCGGGGTTCCACTGCGGGGCAGTTGAACCCCAAGTGCCAAGGGACTGGGGAATGTATTCGAAGGTTTGTTATATCTGGATTCCGTTCCGTACATTTTACTATACCATAACTGTGCTGAATATGGGGGTTCGTTATATCAAACTTCCACTGTATTGTTGTTTTATTTAAATTCAGCTGCAATATCTCTTTAAACAGACACTTTACCGCCGAAATAACGCAATTTTTCTATCGCCAAAGGCCACCAAATATACAACTAAATTGGACAAAAATATTTTATAGACCCGAGGTCTATAGAGCAAAACAGACGCAGTAATTTGGAGAATAACTGCAGGGTTACAAGGATGGAAGTGACCGTACAATTAATCAATTTTGATTTCGTGACAGGCGAATTTTGAGATTTTAGTCGTTATTTTATTTCATGCTTCTTTGCGTTCATCACTTTTTGTGAGTTTCTTTCTATTTTAAGATATTCATGAAAACACGATATTCCAGCTGGAACAGTGTCCTTTTTGATGTGGATTTTTCAGAGTACCTTTCAGCTTCTGGTTCAAGGGGAATTTTTGGGTATTAATTTTTAACCCGAGTACTCACCCAGGGCTATCTACACCGAAATTACGTTGGCTTTTTTGTGTGCATCAGTAAAATTAGGGCAATAAAAAAGGAACCATCAATCGTACAGCAATGTGAAGTTTGTAGCCTCTAAAACAGACGATAAACTGCAGGACTGATCTGACTACGTCAAAAAATAGACTTTGCGAGACACAATCACGACAGAAACCGATAAAGTGGGATCGCAACCATGTACAGCCGTTTCGTTGGCGCCCAACGCGTATCATTTTCGCGCTTTTCTCCACGACCGCGGATTGTTGATATTTGTCCATGTGTCCAGTCCAAAGTCCATACTTCGTATCGTGCGAACGAGGTTAAACCGACATTTTATTTTGTGGGTTGTATGTTTTGGCTTGCGGAATCTAAAGCTTCGGTATTAAGTGTAGATATTTTATCAGTTAAATACTAAACATTTCGCCAATTAGTCTTCGAGAAAGGCTGCCCAGCCATGAATTGATGCATCTGATAGTCTGTGATCGCATCGCTTTGGCCCGATTACGCTGGAAATATGCGTTATTTGGTGAGCTCAGCTGCGCTGTGTTGTTGTAATTGCAAGTGAGAAATCTTTTCGTGCTCTCTGGATAGTTGACAGGTCTCACCTGCATGGAAGACTTTGAGGAAAATCAGGTCTTTAGGGAGAGTATAAAACGTTATTTTAATTGAATTTGCAAGATAACTTTACCGGTAATCAGCGGAGTAGCGTGAAACGTTTTCAAGATGGCGGCGGATATGAAATCACCGGCATCCGACCTCAACTTGGGAGACTACCAAGCTCTCCCGCTGCTTTTTCAGCACCTAAAACGAATCCTCGAAGATAACACAGAGTATTTTGAAAAATATACGTCCAAGGCAGTGTACAAGACATTTTTCGATGGATTTAATTTGATGCTGACAACGATAGATACGTTGGAAGAAAGTGCGATTTTGCTTGCAAGGACGGCACCTTTATATGACTACAACAGTGACATCAAAGGGAATGGCTACAGGAGTTTGATAAAACTCGTGGAACAGTGCATCCGTTCTGTTACAGAGCTGTCCGCCTATTGCCAGTCCCATCGAGATAGATTTTACTTTCGTTCTCATCATTATAGCTTAGAAGTGGAAGCATTTGCAAATGTTTTCAAACGGACGTCTGAGTTGTTACAGTTTGCGAAAGTCGTTGTGGAGGACAGTGTGCCAGACAACTTATTTCCTGAGTGTTTTGACTCTAAAGTCATGCTAGAAGTGGAACAATTGGATAGAGAGTGCTTTTACGGCAGAACTTTGGGATTCCAGGTAAGATTTAACATTCGGTTTAATATTGGCGAACACTATAGAAGGAAAGTTGCCAGACTACATGTAACACTGCACGACCAAGCAGCGATATGTCCCACCTTATGTAAAACATAAAACTGTAAGGAAAACTAGATTCTGACCCAATGAAATTTATTCAAATGCAATTATCATGTGACGAATACAAGTTTAGTTTTTGGCCCAGAACAAAAATTAATGGTTGGAATACATGTAGTTTACCATCACAAATTATAAACACGACCACGACCAGTAAGCTTACTTTTAAGGCAGCTGTTAATGATTATCTCCTTGCCTAAAGCCTGGTTTCCATATAGTCGCAACAATCGCAGTGATTGTTACGATTGACGATCGCTGATTCTTTTGACCCTTGCGATCACATGGAAACCAAAACGTTGCGATCGTTGCGATTGCCATCACAGAGATAGAAATTTTTCTATCTCTGCGATCGCAATCGCAAGGATCCCAACGATCGCAACGATCGATCACAATGTTTTGGTTTCCATATGATCGCAAGGGTCTCAAGAATCGCAGCGTTCGTCGATCAGAAGGATCGCTGCGATCGTTGCGATCGTTGCGATTATATGGAAACCAGGCTTGAGTTAGACTAATTATCATCATTTTTATTTGCACTTTGCAGTGAAACTTGGTGTATGACCATTAGGGTCATTAGGATTTTGCAAGTAAATCATGTAGATGTATAGTTTTATAAAACTGTTTTTAACATTTACAGACGAGCAAGTTTTCTATAACAAGTTTTGCCTTGGCAACTTTTACTTGCTCATGTGTAAATAAAAACTTGTCAAGATTTTCCTTGTCTAGTACACTTGTTGGTAAAAGTGAAGAACAACTCACCTCCACCGACTGTCGGCCAACTGTCGGCCGACTGTTGGCCGACAATCGGTCGACAGTCGATCAACAGTCGGCCAACAGTTGGCCGACAGTCGGCCGACAGTTGGCCAACAGTCGGCCGACTGTTGATCGACTGTCGGCCGACAGTTTTTTCCATAGTGGTCACCATTTGTCGGCCGACAAACGGCCGACTGTTGGTAACATGTCGGCCGACTGTTGGTAATCTGTCGGTAAGTTGTCGGTAGACTGTCGGTTGAAATTGTAATGAATACTTCGCGATTTACCTAATATAAATAAATCTTAAACGCATACCCTTCTAGTTTCTTAAGCATAATTCCCATCGAGACTTTCTTTCTCGTTCCACGATTGTTGCCCCGTCCGCACGATATGCGATATCGACTCTGTAAACAAGCGGCCATCTTGGTTAACCTTTGTAACCAGGCTAAATAAAACCATGTGCTCAAAAAATTTGCACGGTTACCAAGACTCAACGAACTTAGCTGCAATCCAGGGCAATCAAAAGTGTATTTTTTTTCGATACAGGATGATTCGATGGATACAAGCAAAGCTATCTAGCTAACATTTCGTAGAGCCTATTCTCTGACTTACGTTCAAAATTTGAACTTCAAAACTCGGGGTTATACGTCGTACCTTTCTTTTTCAAAATTTGAACTTCTGTGTTTACGGTAAGCTTTCTACGCTTTCAGTAAGTTTTTGGAAAGACTTTGTTGCTTTTAATTTATTTTCCTGAGGGTTTTGTCGTAGGTTTCAGTCAAGTATTTTTTCTCTGGCCGACTGTCGGTAACCTGTCGGTAAACTGTTGGTAACCTGTCGGTAAACTGTTGGTTATCTGTCGGCCGACAGTTGGCCGACAGTCGGTGGAGGTGAGCTCTTCTTCACTTTTACCCACTTGTTCAAAAGCTGGCATGCTAGCTTTTGAACAAGGCAACTTGTCATAGAAAAAACTTGATAAATTGTAAAACTTGCTTGTCTGTATGCTCAACAAGGAAAACTTGGCAAGTCTTTATTTACACATGTGCAAGCAAAACTTGTCAAGGCAAAACTTGACATAGAAAACTTGCTCGTCTGTACCATGCTTAAAGAAAATGGCGATATGTTTTCTTCGTCCGCTGTACAATTGTATTGCTGGCTACAAAGAAAACTTTGTTCACATGGGCAAATAAAACTTGTCACTGCAAAACTATTTAAAGAAAACTTGTTGATCATACACACAAGTAAGTAAACCTTGTCACCAACACTTGCCATAGAAAACTTGTTTGTCTGTAATGACTGCTTAACTCCAAAGAGTATCAAACATCGAGAAAAATTATCTCAAATATAATTTTGTAAAGTATTAAAAAACAAATGGTACCATGAAAAAGTACTGATGAAGAGTTTTCATTTGCATGTGTGGTTCCAGAAAATATCCATACCCCCCTCCCCCCCCCCCCACAGATGGTCAATGGAAATTCCAAGGGGGAGGGGGGGCTAATGGGCAGAAATTTTCGAGGGGTTGGGGGGTGTCCACATGAAAAATTTGTCCGGAGGGTAAGGAAATTCACCGAAAGATCGTAAGCAAGGCACAAAGTAAACTTATTATACTTACGTGAATTATTTTGATAATCGCGAAACAAAACGAAATATGTATATTTTACAAGAAAACGATAATAGTGACCTCTCACGCGAAAATGATACGAACGGCAAAACGCACAGCCACGAGAGAACATTCCCAAATGTTGTGATCCAGACGCATTATGTCATGAAATTTTGATATGATGATATTGATAATTTTTTTTTGATAAAACTTGATATTGATATCAAAACAATATTGTTCAAGATTACAGATTTCAGGAGCTATTTTGGGTTCCTGCAGATTTTTAATTTCTATTTTATTTTTTAAGCTTTTTAATTTTATACCATTTATGTAATTTCTACAGACCATAAAAAATCTGTAGAACAGTCGAATCTGTAATGGCCCTTTATTATTCAACTGTAATGTCATGTTACTTTATGAGGAAAAGAGAACACGCAAAATACAACACAGCATTATACAGTAGATCGTATTATACAAGACCTTAGTATCCGGTTTAAAGACACAAGCTATAAAGAAAGGAATTTTAGTCATATAATAAATCCATTACTTGATGGTCAACAGATAATACGTGTGGGCATTTTACTCATTGCTCATATTTTTTCCTGCCCCTGCAGGGCTAAAAAAATACTATGCAACTCATTAAATATCCGTGCATATTATCTGTTAAACCATCAAATGAGGTGTACATGTATGTATTAAGTGGCCACCCTCTATGAGTGACCAGTTTTCATAGTCCTGAATTTTTACCCATACAAACTTTGTATTTGCTAACTGTATTAAACAGTTAACTCCATTAACCCTTTCATTCCTAAGTTTTTCTACCTTTTTCCAAACTTGTAAGTAAAACCTTAATGGCCATGTATGATATACCATTTGAAAGGTCTTGATGAGTGCAGTTCTTATTTTATATCAAAATTGGGGAAGGAAATCATGGCTTTGACATAAACAGGCTGAAAATGTCAGTCTAAAAGTTCAGAAATGCCTCAATTTTCAGACATACTATATATCTCCTCAAACTATACCAGTAGCTTATTTTGCAGCTCTCGGTTAATAGAGTAACATGAGCCATGTCTCACACTGCAAAAGTATAAAACAAAAAAAATGTCTAAAGTTCTAGGGATGGTCAACCATTTCATAGATAATAGGGGAGTACAATTTTATTCTGGAAATGAACTGATCTTTCCGAGACCATTTTTTTGTCAAAATTTCATTGAAATTGACCAAAATATTAACAATTTTATGAACTTTTTACGTCGGTCGATGTAAACAGGAGTTAGAGGGTTAAGCGGTTGCAGACACTCTTTAGCAGTCCCATGTTTGTCTGTCTTTGTTATTTTTACCTGTTTTAAGCAGCCACACTTGAATGGACACCTAATTCCACATATGATTTTACGATTTTATTTTGCTTACTAGAAATAAATTATGTCTCGCAGAACCTCGCGAAGCTTGGGGGAGGGTGCACTGCAAAATTTTAGCAACGGGGGAGGGGGAGGTGAAATTTCTGGTTTAACTGGAGAGGTCTGGGTTGCATGACCATGATAGCCTCAACATTTGAAGTTGAGAAATTCAAAATGATCCTCATACTCGTTCGTCATATCATTAAGGTGGAAATAATGGTTTAGATCTTTAGATCTTCCTTGGATATCTAGTTTGGACATCTTTGGTAATCTTCAGAAATTTTCAGAAAATGACCAGAAACGTTGATACAACCTTTGGACAGTATTCAGAAAATTTTCTAAAATCTTTGAAAGTCTTTGAAAAATCTTTGGGAGATTGCTTAAAACTTTGAAATACAAGTGTTCTTGTGAATATGCAAAGTGTTGAATGAGATATAGTATGCGGAACAATAAATGCAACTTTTCACTTGATTAATCATTCAGATGTAAACTTTTTTTAATTCCCCAGTGTAATTACGTCATTCAGTTGTCTAGACAGTCTCGTTTTACACAATGCATATTTATGTTATGCTAGGATGTTTTGGTTGTTTTAAATCTGTTTTACTCTTCAATTCTTTGACTTCACCTTATGTCGTTTTTAACCCGTGATATCTACGTTGAAAGAACAAAATTTGACCTCGTTAATTAGTCAAATCCTAGGTGGCGCAGTGTGTAAGTGATCAGGTTATAGAGCCGAAAGATGTGAGTTTGATTCTCGTCGGGACGGATTTTTTTTCTTTTTTTTTTTTTTCAAACTGAAAATTACTGGGTTTTTTTGTTTGCGTTTGACAAAAGTCGTTACATTTAATTTCCAAAAAAAACCCTGCATTATTACGTTACCACTCACTCGTTCCATCACTCAGCTGTATTACAGCAAAAACTTAGTACAAATGCATTTTGCAACCCAGAACAACTTGAATCCCCACGTTAATCCAGCGATAACAATAGCTAAATAACAACAACAATTATTGTTGTAAACAAATATAAACAAGACGCTGTGGAAGCGTATACTTGGGCGTCGTTGTATTAGGCATATTGGAGAATAATTGTCTTGGGAATCTGCATGCACGTTATTTCACGGTTTGATGATAGGGAGTATTCGGATAGTGTGAGCAGTCTAACAAAGAAGCGCGTTAACCGTCAAAACAAGAAGACACAGTACACTTAGCGTGCGAGATCGCACGCATTATTAAAGTAGCGTGTCCACTGTGTCAAAAGACGAGTACATACTGAAAAATACAAATCGATGCCTACTTTGTACTTACCGTTGAAAAAAAGGCCGTATGTCAGAGTTTCTCGATGGTTGTTATTGGTTTAAGCTAAATCTTGTAACTAGCTGGTCTGTGTTTCTGACACTTTTGAAGTGAATGCAAATGTAGCCGCAAAGTGGCCTTTCGAAGCCATGATGTAATTGCCTGGTCCGGACCCGAGATCAAAACAACTTTTCCAATTGAAAGTTTTGCTGGAAGTATTCCCGCCGTTATTATAATAAAGTTTGAATGAAACTTATAACTTTAATCAAAGTTAACGACAGAAGTGATAATTTAGGAGGAGAGAAACAAATTTAGCCCTTTGAAACATATTTTTGCAGTTGAGGTAAAAATGTTGCAATTTGCATAATGTGAAAGTAATTTGAAACCTTTCCAGTAACGCATAACGCAGCTGTTTCATAAGACATCTCGCAATCAGTCACACGAAAATATATCCAGTTTTTATTCCTCTGTATCCGAAACACAGAAAAGAATATTAAATAAAAAAGTGATCGCTTTAAGGTTATTTTCGCCCGAGAAACATTCACTAGCGGAAGCAAAACTCGCAAGAAACGTCTCGCAAGACAACGCGTGCATTGTTTACATCTTCTCTCGGCGGTTAATTTTTGCACCCAAAGTTTCAGTTGCCTGTTCTGTTCCTTCAACTTCATGAAATAAAAATTAATGAAAGGCAAACAACCGAAAGAAGTGAAATTAATTGGGATTTCTACCACGCTTATATTTCTTCCTTCGCTGTCCACTGTTCACTTCTTATTAAATAAGCGCTAGGTATGTATTCGTCTAAATTATCTTCTTCATGTTCGTTTGAACATGTTTTAGCGGGTTTCCGTCATGAAGGTATCGTAGAATTAATAGCGAGTGTCAAATACTTTCGCAGTGTCTTCTTGAGTAATTTCTTTACGCATATTGAATATGAAACTGTTAGATGCAACAGAGAAAACACAACTCGCACTTTGTGACGTTCGCTTCGCATCAACAAACAACAGGTGTACTCCACCGCGGTTAAACGAGAGAAATTTGCAAAAGTTAACCAAAGTACTTCAAAGTTAAGGTTGTCATTTTCACTGTTTATTAAAAGTTTCATATATTGACAATACACTGTCAACTCACTAAACCGGTTTTGAAAGTTTACTAAAAAAGTTCTAAGCGTTTGAAAACTATGAACCGCAGAACTGTCGGCGCCATTTGCCAACACAATTTTGCTCAGGCACGAAGCGTTTTGATCAGTTTTCAACGATCGAAAAGAAGCTCGTTATTTTGAGCCGGAAAGATGAAAAGATAGTTACATAAACTAATTATTTTATACATCCTTGCCCACGTTTCCACTTAATACTAAATGAATCCCCCCAAATAAATCGAAAAACGCCTCGGACGTGTGACCGCGGTGAAGGTTTGAACAATCCTGCCATCCCCAGAGTTGCGCAATACTGCACATTTGTGGACGACCAAACTGCATTTTAATACTTGGTCGCTCCGCCCAAGTAATAACAATAAGCTTAAAGATGTTTCGCATTTGGAGTCTTTAATGTAACGAAAAAATCGATCAAAGAGGATTTTTCAACTGAGACACACGTTTTGATGCGACTGAACATTATGAAAGTAATGTATCGTATTTTTCTTTTTGCGTTTGTCAAAAATCCTTATGTTTAATTTTAAAAAAAGTTGAACCATGTCAGTGTGACAACATAAGCTTATCACAATATTGCGTTACGCGTTAGCATTTCTTATTCACGGGTTGGCTCTTAGGAGCCTTTGATGTATTCCAAGATGGCTCTTAAAACCCTTTCATCACTTGTGTGTTGTAAAACTAAAACTTAAGTATAATACTCGTAGTCACTTAATCATGGTAAACCAGGTGACCCTGTAATGGACTAGCATCCCATCCAGGGGGGAGTAGTAATACTCCTAGTCACTTCATAGTATATAAACCAGGTCACACTGTAATGGACTAGCATCCCATCCAGGGGGGAGTAGTAATACTCCTACAACCAAAGACAAAAGTGTTGGGAAGGTTCCTTGTTTTCCTCACCCCTCCCCCGTCATCCCCCTCTTTCAAAGTTGCTGTTAACACAAATACTTAACTTACACTGTCTTTTGTATAGACGTCTTCAACATTGGATTTGGGGGAAAGGGGGGGCTATAAAAAGCGTTGTGCGTGCCTTTAATTGAGCTGAAACCCAAAGGTAGTGTCATTTTTTAGCGTTTTACAAGCCTTCCCAGCTAATTTTGTCTTGGGTTGTGTTGAAGATTACTTGGGTGTGGTCTACGCATAACGTCGTTTTCTACAACAATTCAAGGCGTAAAATACATTATCATAGTATGAAATGTTTTGTGATTGTATCTAGCATGAATATCGGAGTATTAGTAGTTGCTCTGGTCAATGACAGAACAGGATAATTAAGTTAAAATTGAATATTCAGACCTTCAAAGAACGTTGTTAGTCGAGTTAATCCTGAATACAGAGATGTTAAATGTAAGATGAAAATGTCTACATTTCTGGGGGCAAATTCCTCCAGCAGAACAATTGTACTTGGTACCCTATGGACACTGTGTTGCCCAGTTATGTTGGACAACATAAGCTTAAGAGTAATTTAATTATCAGTCATCGGTTTTCGCCGTTAATTATGCGAGTACATCATTACTCCACGAACGTGCGACATTACTCCATTCATATATGGTGAATTATACCTGTTGAAAGCAATGTAAACGAAAGCAAAATGGCCAATGTTAATGCCTTTGTTATAAGGGCTTGTTGGAATGAATAATCCAGTTGTTTCGGTTTCATTTCAGTAGAAATCAAACATTACTCCACGAAAAGTACGGAATATAAAAAAGATAATTAGATTTATGTTTTAAGAACTGTTTCCAAATGGAGTATTGTTCAAAATAAGGAAAATCCTTTACTTTAGAGATTTATAACAGGGTCCTCTGCTCAGCTTTTAAGTTCTTAACCACAATCCACTGTAATCGAAATGAAAGACCTTTTAAAAGCTATTTTTTGAGTGCATTTAGGTGTGGAGTATTGTGGAGTAATGTTTGCAGAAGTACTCATGCAAGGTCACGCAAATTTGACAGGCTGTCAACACAGAGATAATAAATATACCAATAATCGTTTTTATTCGCTTTTCAAGTTTTTTACCGTTTGCTTGTGTTGTTAGTATATCATTCAAAGCTCAATCAAGTTACTCCTAAACGACATTTTCTCGTTTCGGATCCACGTTCATTGTCCATCTACGTGATGTTTTTCGTGGACCTGCATGCAGTTTGAAGCGTCGTTCCAGAAAACTATTATTGAACTCAGTAATAACACGTATTAACATTAACTTATAACGTAACATTGCTAAAACGCTTTCCTATGAAATAATATTTGGCCTTTTAGAGTGCAATGTATTTCGAGGTTTTCACAGACTTTATGTCACGCAACCGTTACCGTTTGATCATTATTATACATTTGTAATAATCCGTCAATTTGAACGTTTTAACCTCTGACATTGACACAAGAAAGACTAATTAATTATCATTTAGCAGACGATGTCTTAGCCATATATCGGTAATACTTTTGATTTTATGGGTAGTTAAAAGTTCTGTTCAGTTTTCATACAACCAAAGACAAAAGTGTTGGGAAGGTTCCTTGTTTTCCTCACCCCTCCCCCGTCATCCCCCTCTTTCAAAGTTGCTGTTAACGCAAATACTTAACTTACACTGTCTTTTGTATAGACGTCTTCAACATTGGATTTGGGGGAAAGGGGGGCTATAAAAAGCGTTGTGCGCGCCTTTAATTGAGCTGAAACCCAAAGGTAGTGTCATTTTTTAGCGTTTTACAAGCCTTCCCAGCTAATTTTGTCTTGGGTTGTAGTCACTTCATAGTATATAAACCAGGTCACCCTGTAATGGACTAGCATCCCATCCAGGGGAGAGTAGTAATACTCGTAGTCACTTAATCATGGTAAACCAGGTTACCCTGTAATGGACTAGCATCCCATCCAGGGGAGAGTAGTAATACTCCTAGTCACTTAATCATGGTAAACCAGGTCACCCTGTAATGGACTAGCATCCCATCCAGGGGGGAGTAGTAATACTCCTAGTCACTTAATCATGGTAAACCAGGTTACCCTGTAATGGACTAGCATCCCATCCAGGGGGGAGTAGTAATACTCCTAGTCACTTCATAGTATATAAACCAGGTTACCCTGTGATGGACTAGCATCCCATCCAGGGGGGAGTAGTAATACTCCTAGTCACTTCATAGTATATAAACCAGGTTACCCTGTGATGGACTAGCATCCCATCCAGGGGGGAGTAGTAATACTCCTAGTCACTTCATAGTATATAAACCAGGTTACCCTGTAATGGACTAGCATCCCATCCAGGGGGAGTAGTAATACTCCTAGTCACTTCATAGTATATAAACCAGGTGACCCTGTGATGGACTAGCATCCCATCCAGTGGGGAGTAGTAATACTCCTAGTCACTTCATAGTATATAAACCAGGTTACCCTGTAATGGACTAGCATCCCATCCAGGGGGGAGTAGTAATACTCCTAGTCACTTCATAGTATATAAACCAGGTCACCCTGTGATGGACTAGCATCCCATCCAGGGGGGAGTAGTAATACTCCTAGTCACTTCATAGTATATAAACCAGGTTACCCTGTGATGGACTAGCATCCCATCCAGGGGGGAGTAGTAATACTCCTAGTCACTTCATAGTATATAAACCAGGTTACCCTGTGATGGACTAGCATCCCATCCAGGGGGGAGTAGTAATACTCCTAGTCACTTCATAGTATATAAACCAGGTTACCCTGTAATGGACTAGCATCCCATCCAGGGGGAGTAGTAATACTCCTAGTCACTTCATAGTATATAAACCAGGTGACCCTGTGATGGACTAGCATCCCATCCAGTGGGGAGTAGTAATACTCCTAGTCACTTCATAGTATATAAACCAGGTTACCCTGTAATGGACTAGCATCCCATCCAGGAGGGAGTAGTAATACTCCTAGTCACTTCATAGTATATAAACCAGGTCACCCTGTGATGGACTAGCATCCCATCCAGGGGGGAGTAGTAATACTCCTAGTCACTTCATAGTATATAAACCAGGTCACCCTGTGATGGACTAGCATCCCATCCAGGGGGAGTAGTAATACTCCTAGTCACTTCATAGTATATAAACCAGGTCACCCTGTGATGGACTAGCATTTCATCCAGGGAGAAGTAGCAATACTCCTAGTCACTTCATAGTATGTAAAACAGGTCACCCTGTGCCGTACTAGCATCCCATCCAGGGATATTAATACTTCTAGTCACATTATGCTACGAAAACATGATGAAGCTCTGACATCTGTGGTCCATTTGTGTTGGGAAAGCTTTCCTTGTACTCCTTGGCTATCAAGAAACTCCAGTTTAGTCATTTAACACTGTTCTTATTTATTTATCATCCATTTTTAGTTCTCCACCGGTTTGCGGAATTTCCTACAAGTGGTTTGTGTAGCCATGGCGTCATTTGCAGAGGGCTACCACAGACACAAAATGAACAGTGTGGCACTTGCGACAGTATCCTTCTTAAACAGTGGCAAGTACACAGTGAACCCCGAGATGAGAGCAAAGCAGATTGTGGATGTAACGCAGAAAACCAACATGGATTTTTGTAAAGCTTTCTGGAGTTTAACAGAGGGTTTTGGAATACAGGTACTTAAAAGCCATAGAGTGTTTTCACTTACGTCATATCAAAATTTAGAAGCATTGAAAAACAGTTTTTGATTCCAGAATGTTTATGGAATTGTAGAGAGTTTAACACTACACATCTGAGCCAAATTTTGAAGTGAAAAAGCCTTTTGTTCAAGAGTTATAGGCGAACGAGTATTGGACATTTTTAGTAAGAAATGTATGGAGTGGCCATTTTGGTGCCCCACTTAGGGACACCAGTATGGCGGCCAAAGTTAATTATAAAATATTGTATTCACCATAAGTGCCATTAAGTCGGCTTATATATGTGAGCATCTATAATTCAAAACTAACTTTTAACTGGTTCAGATTTGTTTATTTTCGCAGCTTATCTGAAATAACGCGATGAATTGCATGACACATTTAAAACCTTTATAAATTGAAAGCAAAACATCGTTAAAACCTGAAACTTTTTGTGAAAGGTTATAACACTGGTATCCACATGCCATGTTAGAATCAGCTTTGTAGGATGCATACTGAAGATTTTTGAATTTTTATGACATCATGTGCCAACACTACACTATCCCCTCGGTATGGCCAGTACCTTATGCATGTGCACAACCATATCACCCCGGTAATGGCAGCCATGGACAGCTGTTTTGTTCTAGTTCTAGTTTGTCGACTTATAAACTAGCCTAAGGCTGTTTGCCATTTTACAGAACAGGTCATGCAGATCAATCAATCAATCATGTACAGAGTGTAAAATGGTATGTGACATAAGGAAAGACTTTGGAGTCACAGCAGTGTAGTGGTTACCATGTTGGACTTTAGATCTCAAGATCAGCAGATTGAGGCCTGGTTGTGCCATCATGTTGTTTCCAAAGACAAGATACTTTGCCCTTCTGATCTCTCTTCACCCAGGTGTATAAATGGGTACTGGCAATATAATACTGGGGGTAACCCTGTGATGGACTAGCATCCCATCCAGGGGGGAGTAGTAATACTCCTATTCACTTCATAGTATATAAACCAGGCCACCCTGTGATGGACTAGCATCCCATCCAGGGGGAGTAGTAATACTCCTAGTCACTTTATAGTATATAAACCAGGTCACCCTGTGATGGACTAGCATCCCATCCAGCAGGGAGTAGTAATACTCCTAGTCACTTCATAGTATATAAACCAGGTCACCCTGTGATGGACTAGCATCCCATCCAGGGGGGAGTAGTAATACTCCTAGTCACCTCAGTGTATATAAACCGGGTCACCCTGTGATGGACTAGCATCCCATCCAGGGGGGAGTAGTAATACTCCTAGTCACTTCATAGCATATAAACCAAGTCACCCTGTGATGGACTAGCATCCCATCCAGGAGGAGTAGTAATACTCCTAGTCACTTCATAGTATAAAAACCAGGTTACCCTGTGATGGACTAGCATCCCATCCAGGGGGAGTAGTAATACGAGAATTTAGTTTTATCGACTGAGTCGATAAGGTAAATTGACAACCGTAAAAAGATTCAAATAGCTGACGTTTCGAGCGCTAGCCCTTCGTCGGAGCGAATCCGACGAAGGGCTAGCGTGGATTCGCTCCGACGAAGGGCTAGCGCTCGAAACGTCAGCTATTTGAATCTTTTTACGGTGGTCAATTTACCTTATCGACTCAGTCGATAAAACTAAATTCTCGTGTTTCATCCCCCCACCGACGCAGCACCACAGTTTCTCTAGAAACTAACCCCATTCATTTGGAGTAGTAATACTCTTAGTCTCTTCAGTGTATATAAACCGGGTCACCCTGTGATGGACTAGCATCCCATCCAGGGGGGAGTAGTAATACTCCTAGTCACTTCATAGTGTATAAACCAAGTCACCCTGTGATGGACTAGCATCCCATCCAGGAGGAGTAGTAATACTCCTAGTCACTTCATAGTATATAAACCAGGTCACCCTGTGATGGACTAGCATCCCATCCAGGGGGAGTAGTAATACTCCTAGTCACTTCATAGTTTATAAACCAGGTCACCCTGTGATGGACTAGCATCCCATCCAGGAGGAGTAGTAATACTCCTAGTCACTTCATAGTACATAAACCAGGTTACCCTGTGATGGACTAGCATCCCATCCAGGGGTAGTAGTAATACTCCTAGTCACTTCATAGTATATAAACCAGGTCACCCTGTGATGGACTAGCATCCCTTCCAGGGGAGAGTAGTAATACTCCTAGTCACTTCATAGTATATAAACCAGGTCACCCTGTGATGGACTAGCATCCCATCCAGGGGGAGTAGCAATACTCCTAGTCACTTCATAGTATATAAACCAGGTCACCCTGTGATGGACTAGCATCCCATCCAGCAGGGACTAGCAATACGCCTAGTCACTTCATAGTATATAAACCAGGTGACCCTGTGATGGACTAGCATCCCATCCAGGGGTAGTAGTAATACTCCTAGTCACTTCATAGTATATAAACCAGGTCACCCTGTGATGGACTAGCATCCCATCCAGGGGGGAGTAGTAATACTCCTAGTCACTTCAGTGTACATAAACCGGGTCACCCTGTGATGGACTAGCATCCCATCCAGGGGGAGTAGTAATACTCCTAGTCACTTCATAGTTTATAAACCAGGTCACCCTGTGATGGACTAGCATCCCATCCAGGAGGAGTAGTAATACTCCTAGTTACTTCATAGTATATAAACCAGGTTACCCTGTGATGGACTAGCATCCCATCCAGGGGAGAGTGGTAATACTCCTAGTCACTTCATAGTATATAAACCAGGTCACCCTGTGATGGACTAGCATCCCATCCAGGGGAGAGTAGTAATACTCCTAGTCACTTCATAGTATATAAACCAGGTGACCCTGTGATGGGCTAGCATCCCATCCAGGGGGAGTAGCAATACTCCTAGTCACTTCATAGTATATAAACCAGGTCACCCTGTGATGGACTAGCATCCCATCCAGGAAGAGTAGTAATACTCCTAGTCACTTCATAGTATATAAACCAGGTTACCCTGTGATGGACTAGCATCCCATCCAGAGGAGAGTGGTAATACTCCTAGTCACTTCATAGGATATAAACCAGGTCACCCTGTGATGGACTAGCATCCCATCCAGGGGAGAGTAGTAATATTCCTAGTCACTTCATAGTATATAAACCAGGTCACCCTGGGATGGACTAGCATCCCATCCAGGGGGAGTAGCAATACTCCTAGTCACTTCATAGTATATAAACCAGATCACACTGTGATAGACTAGCATCCCATCCAGGGGGGAGTAGTAATACTCCTAGTCACCTCATAGTATATAAACCAGGTCACCCTGTGATGGACTAGCATCCCATCCAGCAGGGACTAGCAATACGCCTAGTCACTTCATAGTATATAAACCAGGTGACCCTGTGATGGACTAGCATCCCATCCAGGGGGAGTAGTAATACTCCTAGTCACTTCATAGTATATAAACCAGGTCACCCTGTGATGGACTAGCATCCCATCCAGCGGGGAGTAGTAATACTCCTAGTCACTTCATAGTATATAAACCAGGTCACCCTGTGATGGACTAGCATCCCATCCAGCCGGGAGTAGTAATACTCCTAGTCACTTCATAGTATATAAACCAGGTGACCCTGTGATGGACTAGCATCCCATCCAGGATGAGTAGTAATACTCCTAGTCACTTCATAGTATATAAACCAGGTCACCCTGTGATGGACTAGCATCCCATCCAGGGGGGAGTAGTAATACTCCTAGTCACTTCATAGTATATAAACCGGGTCACCCTGTGATTGACTAGCATCCCATCCAGGGGGGAGTAGTAATACTCCTAGTCACTTCATAGTATATAAACCAAGTCACCCTGTGATGGACTAGCATGCCATCCAGGAGGAGTAGTAATACTCCTAGTCACTTCATAGTATAAAAACCAGGTTACCCTGTGATGGACTAGCATCCCATCCAGGGGGAGTAGTAATACTCCTAGTCACTTCATAGTATATAAACCAGGTCACCCTGTGATGGACTAGCATCCCATCCAGGGGGAGTAGTAATACTCCTAGTCACTTCATAGTTTATAAACCAGGTCACCCTGTGGTGGACTAGCATCCCATCCAGGAGGAGTAGTAATACTCCTAGTCACTTCATAGTATATAAACCAGGTCACCCTGTGATGGACTAGCATCCCATCCAGGGGGAGTAGCAATACTCCTAGTCACTTCATAGTATATAAACCAGGTCACCCTGCTATGGACTAGCATCCCATCCCGGGGGAGAATAGTAATATGCCGAGTTACTTCAAAGCGTATAAAACCAGGTCACGTTGTGATGGACTAACATGGAGTAGTGGAAAAAATTTGTTAAAATATCAAGGGAATCTATCCAATGATGGCTGCCATTAATTATTTTATTATTTTGTTGATGAATGGTTGGTTTATAAGATCTAATTTACAGATGCAAGACTGTTGGCACTCAGAAATTTGTTTGTTTAATCACATATAGCATGTTCCATTGTTGGTATGTTCAGCTATGAAAGTGAACAGAGTTTTCCACATCCCCCCTGAGCCGTTTGAACTCCAAAGAGACAATGGTGAATCTGTCAGTATTGCCCCGCCCTGTTCCTGGTCGGGTCTGGCACCAGTGCAAGTGCGACTTCTATCATCTGAATGGAGGGAGGGTCAGGTATGAAATGATGCTGAAACATGTAACCTTCTAAGAAAACAGGAGAACAAATTTCATTTGAATGGTCACACTTTAGGATTTCATATACAGACTCAAAAGTTAGAACCACCTTGTATGGCATAATAAACAGCACCACAGGAAAGTTCTGCTCAGAAGCTTTCATTTGAATAGTCACACTTTAGGATTTCATCCACAGACTCAAACGCTGGAACCACCTTGTACAGCATAATAAACAGCACTACAGGAAAGTACTGCTCAAAAGCTTTTATTTGAATGGTCACACTTTAGGATTTCATCCACAGACTCAAAAGTTAGAACCACCTTATACAGCATAATAAACAGTACCACAGGAAAATACTGCTCAGTAGCTTTCATTTGAATGGTCACACTTTAGGATTTCATCCACAGACTCAAAAGTTAGAACCACCTTGTACAGCATAATAAACAGTACCACAGGAAAGTACTGCTCTGTAGCTTTTATTTGAATGGTCACACTTTAGGATTTCATCCACAGGCTCAAAAGTTAGAACCACCTTGTACAGCATAATAAACAGCACCACAGGAAAGTACTGCTCAGTAGCTTTCATCTGAATGGTTACACTTCAGGATTTTATCCACAGACTCAAAAGTTAGAACCACCTTGTACAGCATAATAAACAGTACCACAGGAAAGTACTGCTCAGTAGCTTTCATCTGAATGGTTACACTTCAGGATTTTATCCACAGACTCAAAAGGTAGAACCACCCTGTACAGCATAATAAACAATACCACAGGAAAGTACTGCTTAGTAGCTTTCATATGAATGGTCTCACTTGAGGATTTCATCCACAGACTCAATAGGTAGAACCACCTTGTACAGCATAATAAACAGCACCACAGGAAAGTTCTGCTTAGTAGCTTTCATATGAATGGTCTCACATAGCGCTATCTTGTACAGGGAATGGTTGGCTTCCAGTTTAAGCCCCTGCATACTTCAGTCCACCAAACTCCAGTTAGCAATATAATGTGGTTGTTAATTTATGTTAATTATATAATTATATAATGTGGCTGTTAATTTATATTAGTTATATATATAATGTGGCTGTTAATTTGTGTTAACTATTTATATAATGTGGCTGTTAATGTATGTTAATTATTTATATAATGTGGCTGTTAATTTATAATTATATGTATTTTTCTTTTTCTTCCCCAGAGCAAAGATGGCACCATACATCATGGCCAATTACCCAAGCCTAAAAGTGACGGTCTGTTAGTTCACGTACATGGGGGAGGTTTTGTGGCTCAGTCATCAAAATCACATGAGGTACGATTACCACATTACCCTGGGGGAAATCCCATATAAAAATGACGGGGTGCTTGTTGGAAATTTTTGAAAAACACCCTAAAAGGTACCAGAATCGTGTTTGATGGGCGTGGCTCAAATGGATTTTTACCCCTAAGAGGTACCAATTCTAAAACAACACGTGTTGTACTCTGTCATATTTATTGGTTCAATACCCTAAAAGGTACCATGATAATTCAAACAGTGGCTTTTTTTGGATTTTACCACCCTAAGTGGTATCTGTCTACAAATTTTGACCCCTAAAAGGTACGACAAGGACCCCTGTCCTTTTCAAATGGGAGACCCCCCCCCCGGCATGTTACTTTGTTACCCTAAGACCTTCAATTTTTGCAGGGTTAAGAATTCACAAAAATGGGCCACATAGAATAATGGTGTAGTTTGTTTTCCCTACAAACCAGCTTGGGTTGTTCCTGAATTGTTTCGTCAAGTGAGAATATGTTAGTGCTTAACTTTCTAAAGAATCAATGTTCAATCTTTAATAGTGTCACAATTCTCATATACATACATACAAGTACTTTTGCTTGCTTTTGAGACATTGATATAAAGTCGTATTGATGTCTCAAAAATCTAGACAATGTTTAATCGCGATACAAAACTAATTTCGATGCGACTCTGCCCAATATGAAATATATTTTCTTCCAACGCTGTCAATATAATGCAGTATTGACGCCTCAAAATCAAAATTAGTTTATATTATTGATGTTGACCCACCCCTCCACCCCATACAATGTTTCAAGTCTGTGTAGCCAGAATGACTTGTTTCAAGTTGTGAGGATTTTAAAAATCATGTAGGTCAACTTAGGTCAAGTGACATTTAAAGAAGGGTAGAGGATAAAATGTTTCATTTAAATTGGGCTTTAAGGGGGAGAAAATTCAACATAAGGAAGTTATGCATCCATCCCTTCAATTGGTAGCTGGTGGAGAAAATCAATAGAAGGTTCATATCGGAGTTCCCCTTCCCACCCCTATTGTGAGGGTCATCTTCCTAATACAGACACCTCCATAACATGGACACTAAGCAGTCTGTGTCCCTGTTTGAAGAGATTTAACTGTGTTAACACGGAGTTTGCTTCTTTTATTTTTTCAGATGTACCTTCGTTCATGGGCCAAGGAGTTGAGAGTCCCTATCTTGTCCATAGACTATTCACTCGCGCCTGAAGCGCCCTTCCCTCGTGCTTTGGAAGAGTGCTTCTTTGTTTATGCCTGGTGTTTAAACAATTTTCATCATCTGGGTGCAACTGGGAAACGTGTCTGCATAGCTGGAGATTCTGCAGGTGAGAAGTCTTGGACAAAAATAGTTGAGATTAATGCAACATTGGTGCATTTTTCTATAACTTGCTCAATAAAACACAGACAGTATCTCAGTAATGCCTCACTCAGCTGAGTTATGTCGTTTCACGAGCCAAACGCGAGCCCAAGTCAACCATGAGCCACGAGCCATCCTCAAGAAGAACCCTTTTCCTTGGTCACAAAGTGGATAATTATTTCATCAGGGCTATTAGGAAAGTAGAATTTTTATGTCAAATCCCTACAGACTTTTCTGTGGCCATGAAACTCAAAAATAAAAAAATCCAACATTTGGGCTTGACTCGAGGTCGCCTCATGGCTCGTGGTTGACTCGGGCTTGCATTTGGCTCGGGAAACGACATAACTCCACTCAGCTGGTTTGGCCAGTATGATTTTCAAATTTAATTATTATTATAATTCTTATTGTAACCATTATATCTTGTTTACTCTTGACAGAAAAAAATTATATAATAAATTATGTTATTCCTCTGGGGGAGATTTTTATTTAGTGGGGGTCAAGAGGGATTTGTTTTTGGCAAGTAAAAACTATTATTATATGACCCGTACGGCCCTGCGAACCTTTTCTTTGCAAAACCATTGATGAAAGTCCTGTATGAGGGCCGTACGCATTTGCGTGACGTGAACGGGGCCGGAGAAAGCCGTATGTCCCTACTACAAAAGTGGACGGTCTTGCAGAGATATGTCCAGAAATGCAGGCTAATGAGATTCATGCTCTATATGATAGACATCATGAAGTGTGCCCTAACCCTAATTCTCACCTAAACACAAGCAATTCTGTCAAACATGAAGTCATATGCAAATGACAAATAATTGTGTGTAATATGAAGTACCCAAGGTCCGAGTTACCTGCATTTCTGGACATAAGTGGTCTTGCACGTTAAGATTTCTAGTAATTTTGTCTCCAAATTGGTCATATGATAAAATACTTATTGACTAAGTTAGGTCAGGCCGGATGGGAAAATATTTGGCTCTCAGTCATGGCGCACGGACTGAGCGCAGCGATGTCTGTGCGCCATGACCTCGAGCCAAATATTGTCCCATCCGGCCCTCCCACTTAGTCAATAAGAACATAATCTTGGTGAGTGCAGTCTGATAGACACAATTTGCACGTAGAGGGTCATTCTTGTGTTGGCAGTGCTGTTGTTAACAAACTTCAGTTTAACAAAAGAAGAAGGTTAACAAACTTTTGCTTGTTAGTTTCTGCTTTGTTAGACAAATCTTGTAACTCAAATCATTTTTTTATTGTAGCCTATCTTAAATGGATATCGATTTTCACAGGGCTATGACAGTTATGTGCGACAATTGTAGACAACTTTTACATTTTACATTTAGTTAAAAACTATTTGAATTCATAAACATTTTTAATTATAGCTTAACTTAAATTTATAGACTTCTAATAAAGTTTTATTTTGTATCTTTTATCTTTATTATTTCATGGCGTACCTGGAAACTAGCTCTTAAGGACGTTCGCGCGAAAATCTTCTAACATTGATTTTTTTTACAAAACTTTTGCTGCAGTTAGGCAATGAGTTACTCGTGTCAAAAATGCAAAAAAATGGGGGGTCACCGACTTCGTTTCGGTAATAAGATATCTGAAAGGTGACCCTAATTTCGAAAAATCAGCCTTCAATACTTGATATGGCCCCAACGTCTGTTTGTCTAAACATATTGTTAATGAATCTCTAAAATGCAGTTTTCTGTGCCAAATTTTGTATGAGTGGGTCTATCAAGCAAATTAATTCAACTGGTAACGTTCTCTAGAGGAAATCTAATCTGTAAATGACAGCATTTGCAAACTCTGACAGCCGCAAGTTGCCAGGATTTGATGTCGCACGGGCAGAAAAATGGAAAAAATTTAAACTTCCTACATTGATTTTTTGTTCATTTTTTCACAATCTGTCGAGAATTGGCAAAGAAAATTATCTATCAAAAAAAAAATTGGGGGTCACCGACCATCTAAGCGAGTTAAATCTAAGCAAAGTTAACGCAACAGCTACCAGCCCTTCATGTGCTTAGAATTCTTCTCTTGCGCGCATGTGCTCGTGCATGACGTAGCATGGAGTTGCGACATGAATTGCGTGCGCAGTAAGGATGCGCATAAACAACTAGTGTGAACGTCCTTAAGCTAAGCGCACTGACCATGTTAAATAAAGGATTGATTAATTGCTAACAACACCTATAGCAAAGTGTCTATACGCACATACGCAATAGACACAATTTAAACAATGATGGCAGGAATAAAGTAATACTATTATCTGAAAAAAACCTTTGAACTATCCATTTATTTACTTATCCTTTGATCTTTCTGTTTACATTTTAGGTGGCAATTTGTGCGTCTCGCTGAGCATGCGTGCCGCAGAGTATGGCATTCGTGTACCAGACTCCATCCTGGCTGCTTATGCACCTTTCAATGTGCAGTGGGTACCCTCGCCATCTCGTCTTCTCAGCCTCATGGATCCACTTCTTCCCACAGGGGTGCTAGGTGCATGTTTAGCGGCATACTCAGGCATGGGAAAGTCTCCATTTGATGACTGTACCAAGAATTCAATTAGATCTCTAACAGGCAAAAGAAGTGATCCTGTCAATATTTCTGACAAGAGGAAGAAAACAAACTCGTTGTTGCGTCTTCTCAGAGTGGGATCTAAGGATTCCAAGCCTAGAAGTAATAGTCATTTCGAGGCAAGTTTACAGCCGAGTTCTGAGAGTTTTCATAGCTGCTTAAGCTCACCACAGTCAGTGACTGGTAACAATGTGACTATGTCAAATCCTGACGTAGTTGTTGGTTGTCACAGCCTCAAGCTTCTGCCTCACCATAATGGGCTTTTGCATTGTCACGAGAATAACTTTCATAACTCAGAAGCACATCATTGCAATGAGCACAGTGGGGATGGCGAACGCAGTTCTTCGGATCATGAAAATGAGTATGAAAGTGACTGCACTTCATCGGAGTATTCACAACACCCACAGTCGAGAAAACAATCACATGACAGTACACCCAGCCAGACATTGAGCCCTCAGAGAAGTAAACATGGCAGAGATGATTCAGAGCACATAGCAGTGCATTACCATAGTGATGTTGAAGAGTGTCATGTGGTGAATGTTGTTGAGTCCCCAGGGAGCCCCACTGGGGAGCTCCTACTTTTCCCTCTTGATGCACCTCAGGATGAGCCCTATCTAGAGGTAGGGACACCACCAGAGAGGGATGAGGAGGCCGGACATGAAGATGATTATCATGAAAGGACCACATCTATGTCCCAAGTGTGTTTGCCTATTGCTAAGAACCCATACATGTCGCCTCTACTTGCTTCTGATGAAATGTTGAAGACCTTGCCACCAATTGATTTAGTGGTAAGTGTCTTTGTAAACTTTTCACATCCAGGGTGATTACCTAAATTATTCAAATGTTATACCTTTTGAGTCCATTCAAATGAAAACTACAGTGCAGTATTTTCCTGTGGTACTGTTTATTATGCTGTACAAGGTGGTTCTAACTTTTGAGTCTGTGGATAAAATCCTAAAGTGTGACCATTCAAATGAAAGCTATTGAGCAGTACTTTCCTGTGGTACTGTTTATTATGCTGTACAAGGTGGTTCTAACTTTTGAGTCTGTGGATGAAATCCTAAAGTGTGACCATTCAAATGAAAGCTATTGAGCAGTACTTTCCTGTGGTACTGTTTATTATGCTGTACAAGGTGGTTCTAACTTTTGAGTCTGTGGATAAAATCCTAAAGTGTGACCATTCAAATGAAAGCTATTGAGCAGTACTTTCCTGTGGTACTGTTTATTATGCTGTATAAGGTGGTTCTAACTTTTGAGTCTGTGGATGAAATCCTAAAGTAATAATAAAATAGTATTAAATTTATATAGCGCTAATACTATAAAATAATATTCAAAAGTGCTAAAAAATAAGAGAAAAGTAAAAATAGGATTAAAAATTATTATGCTATTCAAGGTGTTTCTAACTTTGAAGTGTATGCAACGAGACTAAAATAGTGTATGGGTTGTAGCAAAGAAGCGGCCCATGTTACTTTTTCCACAGACATCAGAAAACAACACAACAGGTTTAAATACAGAATATGAACAGCAGGCAATGTACGTCTACTTGCTGAAATTTGGTTTGCTCTGTAAAATTTCTGCACCCATGATTTGTTTTTAACCTTTTCACTCCCAGAGTCAATTATGAAGACATGAAGTGTAGTTCTAACTTTTGAGTCTGTTGACGAAATCCTATGGTGTGACCATTCAAATGAAACCTCTTCAGCAGTACTTTTGCATGGTACCATTTGTTCTAACTTTTGAGTCTGTTGATGAAATCCTATGGTGTGGCCATTCAAATGAAACCTCTTCAGCAGTACTTTTGCAAAGAGGACCAATTGGTTCTGGGTATCAGAACGGAGCAAGTAAAAATGTTACACTTTTTAGTGCAGTTTTTAAAGTCACTCACCCAAATGGTGAGTGATTTCAAAGTAAAGTTTTGAACCCTTTGTATCATGCTCAGCTCACACTGGGCTGCTTGAGACCTCTGCAATACATTGAACTCTCTCAAAGACAGACACCCTCTGGTCCCACTCTTGCTCTCCACCTCAGAGAGGTGTTCACCTCATAAAGAGTTTAATTTTCTGACATTTAAGTGTAATGATGTCACCGTAGAGAGGTGTCCAACTTACAGAGGTTGTCTGCTTTAACCCTTTAACTCGCAAATTTTGTTAAGTAAAATATTGAAAAACAGATGGTACCATGCAAAAGTACTTCTGAAGAGGTTTCATTTGAATGGTCACACCAACAGACTCACAAGTAAGAACTACATTACATGTCTCCATAACTGACTCTGGGAGCTGAAAAGGTTGAGAGTTGACTGTAAATTGTATAACTCTTTTTTTTTTCTCACAGGCATGCTCATTGGATCCCATACTAGATGACTCAGTTGAGTTTGCACGAAGGCTTCGCTCCTTGGAGAAGGATGTGGAACTTTACATCTTAGAAGATTTACCGCATGGATTTTTAAGCTTCCACCTGGTCAGCCAGGAAGCAAGGGAGGGGAATGAACTGTGCATTGTCTGCTTAAAAAGGACATTGTCAGGTAAACGAAAAGTGGGGAACATGGAAAAGGCACCCGTGTATTGAGGTAGCTATAGTGACATTGCGTGACAGAACAAGTTGTCATGTTTTTCACAAAAGTGGATTGTGTGACACAACACCAAATAATGGCAGTTGATGAATTTGTATCTGATTGCAAGAAGTAGGCAACACAAAAATCCATAATATGCTGTGATAACATGAAAACTTTGTCATGCAATACTGGCCTTCGCATCAGGGTGTAAGTGTGAGATTGAGGCTGAGTACAACTTTTGCATTTCAAACTACAGTTGGCAGTTGCTGAGGGATCACCTCTATAAGTGGCCTGAAGCATTGATCTTTTTGAAATCCTGCTTAACCCTTTTGCAGCAACAAGTGACTATTGTTGCCTTGCCCATAAATGACCAAAGGCGACTATAGCCAACATACTCTATTTCGGAAATAAAATATTTGGCCATAGAGAAAATTAAATTTGAGGAAACTTAGCCGCAAAAGGGTTAAAACATGCCTCTGTCACACACTGTATTTAGATTCTCTCATAAGCAGTCATCTTCCTTTATAACACACACCCTTTGAAATGGCTTGAAAATCAAATCAGCCCTCTGCATGCACCGTTGGTTTCACTTCGTTGTTTAGAGCAGTTTTCAGTTAAGTGTCATAACACTAAAACCAAAATATTCACTCTGGCCAATCAAAACAGACACAGACAATCCAATGAACCAATCAGAAAGCCAATCACAAAGCATAGCAACACAAAACTAAAGAAATCACTAAATTACTTTTGATACTGAATTGATAAGCCCTCTAAAACAAATGTTCATTTAATGATTAAATTTTTGTTCACAACAAGATCAGTCATGTTACATAATGTTGTACTTGTGATCTTGCATAATATAAGTTCTCTAAAAATAGTTCTTCCTATGCAAGTCTCATAATGTTAAGTTCAGGAAATATATTCATTTAAGGCATAAAAGGTTACTGCAAGTTAAGATTCATTCATCAACGATACCAATGTTAGCTGATATTGTGTTTGTCTTACAAACAACAAAACTGTGATCATGTGATGATCTTTTTTCAAACGGAAGAGTAAAACCAATGGTCTGTAGGTGGGCTGATTTTCAAGCATTTCAAAGAGAACAATAGACCATTTAAAAAATGCTGGCAGGCTGGGGTGAGTGACCGCGCATTTAACTATGGATATGTTATTTTTAAAAAGTACAGGAATAACTTTCATTACGAACTTGAGAACAGTTTCAGTGAATTTACCAAGCAACATTATGCAACATTATGTAACATTATGCAACACACTGCAAGGCTTGGTGCCATTTTGATTGCACTGTCCAATGCACAAATACTCTCGCCTTAGGTTGGGCGCACTCTCTTTCAAAGTGGTCTTTAGTAACCACGGACACAAGGTTTAAAAAGTTGTACTTTTGCTCATTCTCAATTCTTGTATTCCAAACTGGTGTTCCCTAACTTTTATGCGGTGGAATTGTATTGCATTTCATACTGTCAGTATGGTGTTTTTTTTTTTTTCACAAGATGGGGTTAGTATTGCGATTTTCATATCTCCTTGAAATGATCACATGTGAACACAACCAAAACAACGATACACTGGAATAAAGCAATGTGATTGGTTAAGTGAACAGGCAAATGCGCGTGGCTTTTGGTTGGTTTAGTGAACATTCAAAGCAAACAGACTGTGAGCTAAAACAAAGTTATTATCTTTGGCATCACTTGCTTTTCAGCATTCTCATAGCTCAGAGCAAGCCTCTACATATTAGGGAAGCAAGCGAAGCTTGTTTTGATTCTTTTTACTACTTGCGGATAAAACAAATTGCTAACACTCAGTGAAACTGTCTTCAAGGTCATGCAAAACTCGCTCTACTTTTCATAATGTCTGTGTGATGCTTGTTTGTTTAGTTTTTTTTTCAGAAAATGGTTATGGGTGCATTATGGGGGGTGAGATTCTCAAAACATATCAAATAATGATTTCTTATTTTTGACTTTTGTATATTGGAACCCTTGCTGGCGAGGATTAATTTTTCCCTTTTTAATTCACAATTGCTGGAATATACTGCCACTTATTTACTATATGGTATGAATATTAATTATAGTCACTAGTCAATGCTGGGCCAATGTAAAGGGGAGATGTATTTTCAATATGGATGTATCTTTTGGGTTTGTTCAGGGAACAATACTGTGTCATTGAAGACAGAAATTACTAATATTTGTAACAAAAGTAAATTAATGAATCAGGTTTTTATGCTTCATAAAGATCTAAAATTAAACATATATTGTTAGGGAACAAAATGTATTTAATGTTGAATAATGCTGTCAATAATACAATATGACTAAATGCATAAAGAATGTGTAATATGATACAATGTTAAAGAAGGGATCTTTGATATGTTACTAACTTATTTAAGGGCCTGATTCACCCAACACTGTGGATTGAATGCTGAAATGTAACAATAAAAATTAATTTGTCAGTATCCTTCCTTGCACTCTAAATATCATACCAAGAGCATGGTCCTTCTCAAACAAAACAAAACAACAAAATGAAATAAACTGGTCTTATGTGGTCCAGTGTTTCAATATTCAGAGGGGATTTCCTCCATTTCTACAAGAGCTATAGGCTATGTTGTACAAAATGATCACATGCACACACTCTTTATAACACGCATAAAATTTGCAGTCATATCACAGGAGACGCTTGAGAAGAAAAGAATTAAAGACTACACAAACGTTTTTGTCATTAACAAATTTCTATTGTTTCACTATTAAGAAAGAAAGAGTGTGAGCACGTGATCATTCTGTGCAACTTTCATGGCCACAGATCTTTCAAAAATCCAACACTCCCGTTTTTAGCTAATTAACCATTTTCTATTCCAATATTCAAACGTTTATTTACAAGCGTCCCTTTTGGTTTAAATGCTAATTTCACGCGCGTTAGCAAGACGTGGAGTGCGTGATCATTCTGTGCAACTTTTAAGGCCATAGCTCTTGTAGAAACGGAGGAAATCCTCTCTGAATATTAAAAAAATAGAATTTTATTAATGAGCACAAATGGGCCATTTTTTCAAAAATCCAACAGTCCCGTCTTTAGCTCATTAACTATTTTCTATTGTTTCAATATTCAAACGTTTATTTCCAAGCGTCCCTTGGGGTTTAAATGCTAATTTCAATAACGTTAGAAAGACGGAGAGTGCGTGACCATTCTGTGCAATTTTTGAGGCCATAGCTCTTGTAGAAACGGAGGAAATCCTCTCTGAATATTAAAACAATGGAATTTTGTTAATGAGCAAAAATGGGCCATTTTTTCAAAAATCCAACAGTCCCGTTTTTAGCTCATTAACAATTTTCTATTGTTTCAATATTCAAACGTTTATTTCCAAGCGGCCTTGGGGTTTAAATGCTAATTTCACGCGCGTTAGAAAGACGGAGAGTGCGTGATCATTCTGTGCAACTTTTAAGGCCATAGCTCTTGTAGAAACGGAGAGAATCCTCTCTGAATATTAAAACAATAGAATTTTGTTAATGAGCAAAAATGGGCCATTTTTTCAAAAATCCAACAGTCCCGTTTTTAGCTCATTAACAATTTTCTATTGTTTCAATACTCAAACGTTTATTTGCAAGCGTCCCTTGGGGTTTAAATGCTAATTTCACGCGCGTTAGAAAGATAGAGAGTGCGTGATCATTGTGTGCAACTTTTAAGGCCATAGCTCTAGTAGAAACGGAGGAGATCCTCTCTGAATATTGAAACAATAGAATTTTGTTAATGAGCAAAAATGGGCCATTTTTTTCAAAAATCCAACAGTCCCGTTTTTAGCTCATTAACAATTTTCTATTGTTTCAATATTCAAACGTTTATTTCCAAGTGTCCCTTGGGGTTTAAATGCTAATTTCACGCGCGTTACGAGACGGCGAGTGCGTGATCATTATGTGCAACTTTTAAGGCCATAGCTCTTGTAGAAACGGAGGAAATCCTCTCTGAATATTAAAACAATAGAATTTTGTTAATGAGCAAAAATGGGCCATTTTTTCAAAAATCCAACAGTCCCGTTTTTAGCTCATTAACAATTTTCTATTGTTTCAATACTCAAACGTTTATTTGCAAGCGTCCCTTGGGGTTTAAATGCTAATTTCACGCGCGTTAGAAAGACAGAGTGCGTGATCATTGTGTGCAACTTTTAAGGCCATAGCTCTAGTAGAAACGGAGGAAATCCTCTCTGAATATTGAAACAATAGAATTTTGTTAATGAGCAAAAATGGGCCATTTTTTTAAAAAATCCAACAGTCCCGTTTTTAGCTCATTAACAATTTTCTATTGTTTCAATATTCAAACGTTTATTTCCAAGCGTCCCTTGGGGTTTAAATGCTAATTTCACGCGCGTTAGAAAGACGGAGAGTGCGTGATCATTGTGTGCAACTTTTAAGGCCATAGCTCTAGTAGAAACGGAGGAAATCCTCTCTGAATATTGAAACAATAGAATTTTGTTAATGAGCAAAAATGGGCCATTTTTTTTAAAAAATCCAACAGTCCCGTTTTTAGCTCATTAACAATTTTCTATTGTTTCAATATTCAAACGTTTATTTCCAAGCGTCCTTGGGGTTTAAATGCTAATTTCACGCGCGTTAGAAAGACGGAGAGTGCGTGATCATTGTGTGCAACTTTTAAGGCCATAGCTCTTGTAGAAACGGAGGAATTCCTCTCTGAATATTGAAACAATAGAATTTTGGTAATGAGCAAAAATGGGCCATTTTTTCAAAAATCCAACAGTCCCGTTTTTAGCTCATTAACAATTTTCTATTGTTTCAATATTCAAACGTTTATTTCCAAGCGTCCCTTGGGGTTTAAATGCTAATTTCACGAGCGTTAGAAAGACGGAGAAAGCGTGATCATTGTGTGCAACTTTTAAGGACATAGCTCTAATAGAAACGGAGGAAATCCTCTCTGAATATTGAAACAATAGAATTTTGTTAATGAGCAAAAATGGGTCATTTTTTCAAAAATCCAACAGTCCCGTTTTCAGCTCATTAACAATTTTCTATTGTTTCAATATTCAAACGTTTATTTCCAAGCGTCCCTTGGGGTTTAAATGCTAATTTCACGCGCGTTAGAAAGACGGAGAGTGCGTGATCATTGTGTGCAACTTTTAAGGCCATAGCTCTAGTAGAAACGGAGGAAATCCTCTCTGAATATTGAAACAATAGAATTTTGTTAATGAGCAAAAATGGGCCATTTTTTTCAAAAATCCAACAGTCCCGTTTTTAGCTCATTAACAATTTTCTATTGTTTCAATATTCAAACGTTTATTTCCAAGTGTCCCTTGGGGTTTAAATGCTAATTTCACGCGCGTTACGAGACGGCGAGTGCGTGATCATTGTGTGCAACTTTTAAGGCCATAGCTCTTGTAGAAACGGAGGAAATCGTCTCTGAATATTAAAACAATAGAATTTTGTTAATGAGCAAAAATGGGCCATTTTTTTCAAAAATCCAACAGTCCCGTTTTTAGCTCATTAACAATTTTCTATTGTTTCAATATTCAAACGTTTATTTCCAAGTGTCCCTTGGGGTTTAAATGCTAATTTCACGCGCGTTACGAGACGGCGAGTGCGTGATCATTGTGTGCAACTTTTAAGGCCATAGCTCTTGTAGAAACGGAGGAAATCGTCTCTGAATATTAAAACAATAGAATTTTGTTAATGAGCAAAAATGGGCCATTTTTTCAAAAATCCAACAGTCCCGTTTTTAGCTCATTAACAATTTTTTATTGTTTCAATATTCAAACGTTTATTTGCAAGCGTCCCTTGGGGTTTAAATGCTAATTTCACGCGCGTTAGAAAGACGGCGAGTGCGTGATCATTGTGTGCAACTTTTAAGGCCATAGCTCTAGTAGAAACGGAGGAAATCCTCTCTGAATATTAAAACAATAGAATTTTGTTAATGAGTAAAAATGGGCCATTATTTCAAAAATCCAACAGTCCCGTTTTTAGCTCATTAACAATTTTCTATTGTTTTAATATTCAAACGTTTATTTGCAAGCGTCCCTTGGGGTTTAAATGCTAATTTCACGCGCGTTAGAAAGACGGAGAGTGCGTGATCATTGTCTGCAACTTTTAAGGCCATAGCTCTAGTAGAAACGGAGGAAATCCTCTCTGAATATTGAAACAATAGAATTTTGTTAATGAGCAAAAATGGGCCATTTTTTCAAAAATCCAACAGTCCCGTTTATAGCTCATTAACAATTTTCTATTGTTTCAATATTCAAACGTTTATTTCCAAGCGTCCCTTGGGGTTTAAATGCTAATTTCACGCGCGTTAGAAAGACGGAGAGTGCGTGATCATTGTGTGCAAGTTTTAAGGCCATAGCTCTTGTAGAAACGGAGGAAATCCTCTCTGAATATTGAAACAATAGAATTTTGTTAATGAGCAAAAATGGGCCATTTTTTCAAAAATCCAACAGTCCCGTTTTTAGCTCATTAACAATTTTCTATTGTTTCAAAATTCAAACGTTTATTTCCAAGCGTCCCTTGGGGGTTAAATGCTAATTTCACGCGCGTTAGAAAGACGGAGAGTGCGTGATCATTGTGTGCAACTTTTAAGGCCATAGCTCTAGTTGAAACTGAGGAAATCCTCTCTGATAATTAAAACAATAGAATTTTGTTAATGAGCAAAAATGGGCCATTTTTTCAAAAATCCAACAGTCCCGTTTTTAGCTCATTAACAATTTTCTATTGTTTCAATATTCAAACGTTTATTTCCAAGCGTCCCTTGGGGTTTAAATGTTAATTTCACGCGCGTTAGAAAGACGGAGAGTGCGTGATCATTGTGTGCAACTTTTAAGGCCATAGCTCTAATAGAAACGGAGGAAATCCTCTCTGAATATTGAAACAATAGAATTTTGTTAATGAGCAAAAATGGGCCATTTTTTCAAAAATCCAACAGTCCCGTTTTTAGCTCATTAACAATTTTCTATTGTTTCAATATTCAAACCTTTATTTCCAAGCGTGCCTTGGGGTTTAAATGCTAATTTCACGCGCGTTAGAAAGACGGAAAGTGCGTGATCATTCTGTGCAACTTTTAAGGCCATAGCCCTAGTAGAAACGGAGGAAATCGTCTCTGAATATTGAAACAATAGAATTTTGTTAATGAGCAAAAATGGGCCATTTTTTCAGAAATCCAACAGTCCCGTTTTTAGCTCATTAACAATTTTCTATTGTTTCAATATTCAAACGTTTATTTCCAAGCGTCCCTTGGGGTTTATATGCTAATTTCACGCTCGTTAGAAACACGGAGAGTGCGTGATCATTGTTTGCAAGTTTTAAGGCCATAGCTCTAGTAGAAACGGAGGAAATCGTCTCTGAATATTGAAACAATAGAATTTTGTTAATGAGCAAAAATGGGCCATTTTTTCGGAAATCCAACAGTCCCGTTTTTAGCACATTAACAATTTTCTATTGTTTCAATATTCAAACGTTTATTTCCAAGCGTCCCTTGGGGTTTAAATGCTAATTTCACGCGCGTTATAAAGACGGAGAGTGCGTGATCATTGTGTGCAACTTTTTAGGACATAGCTCTAATAGAAACGGAGGAAATCCTCTCTGAATATTGAAACAATAGAATTTTGTTAATGAGCAAAAATGGGCCATTTTTTCAAAAATCCAACAGTCCCCTTTATAGCTCATTAACAATTTTCTATTGTTTCAATATTCAAACGTTTATTTCCAAGCGTCCCTTGGGGTTTAAATGCTAATTTCACGCGCGTTAGAAAGACGGAGAGTGCGTGATCATTGTGTGCAAGTTTTAAGGCCATAGCTCTAGTAGAAACGGAGGAAATCGTCTCTGAATATTGAAACAATAGAATTTTGTTAATGAGCAAAAATGGGCCATTTTTTCAAAAATCCAACAGTCCCGTTTTCAGCTCATTAGCAATTTTCTATTGTTTCAATATTCAAACGTTTATTTCCAAGCGTCCCTTGGGGTTTAAATGCTAATTACAGGCGCGTTAGAAAGACGGAGAGTGCGTGATCATTGTGTGCAAGTTTTAAGGCCATAGCTCTAGTAGAAACGGAAGAAATCCTCTCTGAATATTAAAACAATAGAATTTTGTTAATGAGCAAAAATGGGCCATTTTTTCAAAAATCCAACAGTCCCGTTTATAGCTCATTAACAATTTTTTATTGTTTCAATATTCAAACGTTTATTTCCAAGCGTCCCTTGGGGTTTAAATGCTAATTTCACGCGCGTTAGAAAGACGGCGAGTGCGTGATCATTGTGTGCAACTTTTAAGGCCATAGCTCTAGTAGAAACGGAGGAAATCCTCTCTGAATATTAAAACAATAGAATTTTGTTAATGAGCAAAAATGGGCCATTTTTTCAAAAATCCAACAGTCCCGTTTTCAGCTCATTAGCAATTTTCTATTGTTTCAATATTCAAACGTTTATTTCCAAGCGTCCCTTGGGGTTTAAATGCTAATTTCACGCGCGTTAGAAAGACGGAGAGTGCGTGATCATTGTGTGCAACTTTTAAGGCCATAGCTCTAGTAGAAACGGAGGAAATCCTCTCTGAATATTGAAACAATAGAATTTTGTTAATGAGCAAAAATGGGCCATTTTTTCAAAAATCCAACAGTCCCGTTTTTAGCTCATTAACAATTTTCTATTGTTTCAATATTCAAACGTTTATTTCCAAGCGTCCCTTGGGGTTTAAATGCTAATTACAGGCGCGTTAGAAAGACGGAGAGTGCGTGATCATTGTGTGCAAGTTTTAAGGCCATAGCTCTAGTAGAAACGGAAGAAATCCTCTCTGAATATTAAAACAATAGAATTTTGTTAATGAGCAAAAATGGGCCATTTTTTCAAAAATCCAAAGGTCCCGTTTATAGCTCATTAACAATTTTTTATTGTTTCAATATTCAAACGTTTATTTCCAAGCGTCCCTTGGGGTTTAAATGCTAATTTCACGCGCGTTAGAAAGACGGAAAGTGCGTGATCATTCTGTGCAACTTTTAAGGCCATAGCCCTAGTAGAAACGGAGGAAATCGTCTCTGAATATTGAAACAATAGAATTTTGTTAATGAGCAAAAATGGGCCATTTTTTCAGAAATCCAACAGTCCCGTTTTTAGCTCATTAACAATTTTCTATTGTTTCAATATTCAAACGTTTATTTCCAAGCGTCCCTTGGGATTTGACGGCTAATTTTATGCGCGTTAGAAAGAGTGTGGGCAAGCGATCATTCTGTGCAAGTTTCAAGGCCAGAGCTCTTGTAGAAGCGGAGAAAATCCCTCTGAATATTGAAACAATAGAGATTTGTTAATGAGCAAAAATCAGCCAAATTTTCAAAAATCCGAGAGTTCCCTTTTTAGCTCATTAACCATTTTCTATTGTTTTAATATTCATACGTTTATTCCCAAGCGTCCCTTGGGATTTGACGGCTAATTTATGCGCGTTAGAAAGAGTGTGGGCAAGCGATCATTCTGTGCAAGTTTCAAGACCAGAGCTCTTGTAGAAGTGGAGAAAATCCCCTCTGAATATTGAAACAATAGAAATTTGTTAATGAGCAAAATTGAGCCAATTTTTCAAAAATCCAAGAGTACCCTTTTTAGCTCATTAACCATTTTCTATTGTTTTAATATTCATACGTTTATTCCCAAGCGTCCCTTGGGATTTGACGGCTAATTTTATGCGCGTTAGAAAGACGGAGAGTGCGTGATCATTGTGTGCAAGTTTTAAGGCCATAGCTCTAGTAGAAACGGAGGAAATCGTCTCTGAATATTGAAACAATAGAATTTTGTTAATGAGCAAAAATGGGCCATTTTTTCAAAAATCCAACAGTCCCGTTTTCAGCTCATTAGCAATTTTCTATTGTTTCAATATTCAAACGTTTATTTCCAAGCGTCCCTTGGGGTTTAAATGCTAATTACAGGCGCGTTAGAAAGACGGAGAGTGCGTGATCATTGTGTGCAAGTTTTAAGGCCATAGCTCTAGTAGAAACGGAAGAAATCCTCTCTGAATATTAAAACAATAGAATTTTGTTAATGAGCAAAAATGGGCCATTTTTTCAAAAATCCAACAGTCCCGTTTATAGCTCATTAACAATTTTTTATTGTTTCAATATTCAAACGTTTATTTCCAAGCGTCCCTTGGGGTTTAAATGCTAATTTCACGCGCGTTAGAAAGACGGCGAGTGCGTGATCATTGTGTGCAACTTTTAAGGCCATAGCTCTAGTAGAAACGGAGGAAATCCTCTCTGAATATTAAAACAATAGAATTTTGTTAATGAGCAAAAATGGGCCATTTTTTCAAAAATCCAACAGTCCCGTTTTCAGCTCATTAGCAATTTTCTATTGTTTCAATATTCAAACGTTTATTTCCAAGCGTCCCTTGGGGTTTAAATGCTAATTTCACGCGCGTTAGAAAGACGGAGAGTGCGTGATCATTGTGTGCAACTTTTAAGGCCATAGCTCTAGTAGAAACGGAGGAAATCCTCTCTGAATATTGAAACAATAGAATTTTGTTAATGAGCAAAAATGGGCCATTTTTTCAAAAATCCAACAGTCCCGTTTTTAGCTCATTAACAATTTTCTATTGTTTCAATATTCAAACGTTTATTTCCAAGCGTCCCTTGGGGTTTAAATGCTAATTACAGGCGCGTTAGAAAGACGGAGAGTGCGTGATCATTGTGTGCAAGTTTTAAGGCCATAGCTCTAGTAGAAACGGAAGAAATCCTCTCTGAATATTAAAACAATAGAATTTTGTTAATGAGCAAAAATGGGCCATTTTTTCAAAAATCCAAAGGTCCCGTTTATAGCTCATTAGCAATTTTTTATTGTTTCAATATTCAAACGTTTATTTCCAAGCGTCCCTTGGGGTTTAAATGCTAATTTCACGCGCGTTAGAAAGACGGCGAGTGCGTGATCATTGTGTGCAACTTTTAAGGCCATAGCTCTAGTAGAAACGGAGGAAATCTTCTCTGAATATTAAAACAATAGAATTTTGTTAATGAGCAAAAATGGGCCATTTTTTCAAAAATCCAACAGTCCCGTTTTTAGCTCATTAACAATTTTCTATTGTTTCAATATTCAAACGTTTATTTCCAAGCGTCCCTTGGGGTTTAAATGCTAATTTCACGCGCGTTAGAAAGACGGAGAGTGCGTGATCATTGTGTGCAAGTTTTAAGGCCATAGCTCTTGTAGAAACGGAGGAAATCCTCTCTGAATATTGAAACAATAGAATTTTGTTAATGAGCAAAAATGGGCCATTTTTTCAAAAATCCAACAGTCCCGTTTTTAGCTCATTAACAATTTTCTTTTGTTTCAATATTCAAACGTTTATTTCCAAGCGTCCCTTGGGGTTTAAATGCTAATTTCACGCGCGTTAGAAAGACGGAGAGTGCGTGATCATTGTGTGCAAGTTTTAAGGCCATAGCTCTAGTTGAAACTGAGGAAATCCTCTCTGAATATTAAAACAATAGAATTTTGTTAATGAGCAAAAATGGGCCATTTTTTCAAAAATCCAACAGTCCCGTTTTTAGCTCATTAACAATTTTCTATTGTTTCAATATTCAAACGTTTATTTCCAAGCGTCCCTTGGGGTTTAAATGTTAATTTCACGCGCGTTAGAAAGACGGAGAGTGCGTGATCATTGTGTGCAACTTTTAAGTACATAGCTCTAATAGAAACGGAGGAAATCCTCTCTGAATATTGAAACAATAGAATTTTGTTAATGAGC
The DNA here is from genome assembly GCA_024195265.1 of Dendrophyllia cribrosa. Lineage (NCBI taxonomy): Eukaryota > Metazoa > Cnidaria > Anthozoa > Scleractinia > Dendrophylliidae > Dendrophyllia > Dendrophyllia cribrosa. Next base: position 4,943,674 of record JAJLRJ010000010.1, on the reverse strand, counting down.
AAAAATGCGCCATTTTTTCAAAAATCCAACAGTCCCGTTTATAGCTCATTAACAATTTTCTATTGTTTCAATATTGAAACGTTTATTTCAAAGCGTCCCTTGGGGTTTAAATGCTAATTTCACGCGTGTTTGAAAGACGGCGAGTGCGTGATCATTGTGTGCAACTTTTAAGGCCATAGCTCTAGTAGAAACGGAGGAAATCCTCTCTGAATATTGAAACAATAGAGTTTTGTTAATGAGCAAAAATGGGGCATTTTTTCAAAAATCCAACAGTCCCGTTTTTAGCTCATTAACAATTTTCTATTGTTTCAATATTCAAACGTTTATTTCCAAGCGTCCCTTGGGGTTTAAATGCTAATTTCACGCGAGTTAGAAAGACGGAGAGTGCGTGATCATTGTGTGCAACTTTTGAGGCCATAGCTCTAGTAGAAACGGAGGAAATCGTCTCTGAATATTGAAACAATAGAATTTTGTTAATGAGCAAAAATGGGCCATTTTTTCGGAAATCAAACAGTCCCGTTTTTAGCACATTAACAATTTTCTATTGTTTCAATATTCAAACGTTTATTTCCAAGCGTCCCTTGGGGTTTAAATGCTAATTTCACGCGCGTTATAAAGACGGAGAGTGCGTGATCATTGTGTGCAACTTTTAAGGACATAGCTCTAATAGAAACGGAGGAAATCCTCTCTGAATATTAAAACAATAGAATTTTGTTAATGAGCAAAAATGGGCCATTTTTTCAAAAATCCAACAGTCCCGTTTTTAGCTCATTAACAATTTTCTATTGTTTCAATATTCAAACGTTTATTTCCAAGCGTCCCTTGGGGGTTAAATGCTAATTTCACGCGCGTTAGAAAGACGGAGAGTGCGTGATCATTGTGTGCAAGTTTTAAGGCCATAGCTCTAGTAGAAACGGAGGAAATCCTCTCTGAATATTGAAACAATAGAATTTTGTTAATGAGCAAAAATGGGTCATTTTTTCAAAAATCCAACAGTCCCGTTTTCAGCTCATTAGCAATTTTCTATTGTTTCAATATTCAAACGTTTATTTCCAAGCGTCCCTTGGGGTTTAAATGCTAATTTCACGCGCGTTAGAAAGACGGAGAGTGCGTGATCATTGTGTGCAACTTTTAAGGCCATAGCTCTAGTAGAAACGGAGGAAATCCTCTCTGAATATTGAAACAATAGAATTTTGTTAATGAGCAAAAATGGGCCATTTTTTCAAAAATCCAACAGTCCCGTTTTTAGCTCATTAACAATTTTCTATTGTTTCAATATTCAAACGTTTATTTCCAAGCGTCCCTTGGGGTTTAAATGCTAATTTCACGCGCGTTAGAAAGACGGAGAGTGCGTGATCATTGTCTGCAACTTTTAAGGCCATAGCTCTAGTAGAAACGGAGGAAATCCTCTCTGAATATTGAAACAATAGAATTTTGTTAATGAGCAAAAATGGGCCATTTTTTCAAAAATCCAACAGTCCCGTTTTTAGCTCATTAACAATTTTCTATTGTTTCAATATTCAAACGTTTATTTCCAAGCGTCCCTTGGGGTTTAAATGCTAATTTCACGCGCGTTAGAAAGACGGAGAGTGCGTGATCATTGTGTGCAAGTTTTAAGGCCATAGCTCTTGTAGAAACGGAGGAAATCCTCTCTGAATATTGAAACAATAGAATTTTGTTAATGAGCAAAAATGGGCCATTTTTTCAAAAATCCAACAGTCCCGTTTATAGCTCATTAACAATTTTTTATTGTTTCAATATTCAAACGTTTATTTCCAAGCGTCCCTTGGGGTTTAAATGCTAATTTCACGCGCGTTAGAAAGACGGAGAGTGCGTGATCATTGTGTGCAAGTTTTAAGGCCATAGCTCTTGTAGAAACGGAGGAAATCCTCTCTGAATATTGAAACAATAGAATTTTGTTAATGAGCAAAAATGGGCCATTTTTTCAAAAATCCAACAGTCCCGTTTTTAGCTCATTAACAATTTTCTTTTGTTTCAATATTCAAACGTTTATTTCCAAGCGTCCCTTGGGGTTTAAATGCTAATTTCACGCGCGTTAGAAAGACGGAGAGTGCGTGATCATTGTGTGCAAGTTTTAAGGCCATAGCTCTAGTTGAAACTGAGGAAATCCTCTCTGAATATTAAAACAATAGAATTTTGTTAATGAGCAAAAATGGGCCATTTTTTCAAAAATCCAACAGTCCCGTTTTTAGCTCATTAACAATTTTCTATTGTTTCAATATTCAAACGTTTATTTCCAAGCGTCCCTTGGGGTTTAAATGTTAATTTCACGCGCGTTAGAAAGACGGAGAGTGCGTGATCATTGTGTGCAACTTTTAAGTACATAGCTCTAATAGAAACGGAGGAAATCCTCTCTGAATATTGAAACAATAGAATTTTGTTAATGAGCAAAAATGGGCCATTTTTTCAAAAATCCAACAGTCCCGTTTATAGCTCATTAACAATTTTCTATTGTTTCAATATTGAAACGTTTATTTCAAAGCGTCCCTTGGGGTTTAAATGCTAATTTCACGCGTGTTTGAAAGACGGCGAGTGCGTGATCATTGTGTGCAACTTTTAAGGCCATAGCTCTAGTAGAAACGGAGGAAATCCTCTCTGAATATTGAAACAATAGAGTTTTGTTAATGAGTAAAAATGGGGCATTTTTTCAAAAATCCAACAGTCCCGTTTTTAGCTCATTAACAATTTTCTATTGTTTCAATATTCAAACGTTTATTTCCAAGCGTCCCTTGGGGTTTAAATGCTAATTTCACGCGAGTTAGAAAGACGGAGAGTGCGTGATCATTGTGTGCAACTTTTGAGGCCATAGCTCTAGTAGAAACGGAGGAAATCGTCTCTGAATATTGAAACAATAGAATTTTGTTAATGAGCAAAAATGGGCCATTTTTTCGGAAATCAAACAGTCCCGTTTTTAGCACATTAACAATTTTCTATTGTTTCAATATTCAAACGTTTATTTCCAAGCGTCCCTTGGGGTTTAAATGCTAATTTCACGCGCGTTATAAAGACGGAGAGTGCGTGATCATTGTGTGCAACTTTTAAGGACATAGCTCTAATAGAAACGGAGGAAATCCTCTCTGAATATTAAAACAATAGAATTTTGTTAATGAGCAAAAATGGGCCATTTTTTCAAAAATCCAACAGTCCCGTTTTTAGCTCATTAACAATTTTCTATTGTTTCAATATTCAAACGTTTATTTCCAAGCGTCCCTTGGGGGTTAAATGCTAATTTCACGCGCGTTAGAAAGACGGAGAGTGCGTGATCATTGTGTGCAAGTTTTAAGGCCATAGCTCTAGTAGAAACGGAGGAAATCCTCTCTGAATATTGAAACAATAGAATTTTGTTAATGAGCAAAAATGGGTCATTTTTTCAAAAATCCAACAGTCCCGTTTTCAGCTCATTAGCAATTTTCTATTGTTTCAATATTCAAACGTTTATTTCCAAGCGTCCCTTGGGGTTTAAATGCTAATTTCACGCGCGTTAGAAAGACGGAGAGTGCGTGATCATTGTGTGCAACTTTTAAGGCCATAGCTCTAGTAGAAACGGAGGAAATCCTCTCTGAATATTGAAACAATAGAATTTTGTTAATGAGCAAAAATGGGCCATTTTTTCAAAAATCCAACAGTCCCGTTTTTAGCTCATTAACAATTTTCTATTGTTTCAATATTCAAACGTTTATTTCCAAGCGTCCCTTGGGGTTTAAATGCTAATTTCACGCGCGTTAGAAAGACGGAGAGTGCGTGATCATTGTCTGCAACTTTTAAGGCCATAGCTCTAGTAGAAACGGAGGAAATCCTCTCTGAATATTGAAACAATAGAATTTTGTTAATGAGCAAAAATGGGCCATTTTTTCAAAAATCCAACAGTCCCGTTTTTAGCTCATTAACAATTTTCTATTGTTTCAATATTCAAACGTTTATTTCCAAGCGTCCCTTGGGGTTTAAATGCTAATTTCACGCGCGTTAGAAAGACGGAGAGTGCGTGATCATTGTGTGCAAGTTTTAAGGCCATAGCTCTTGTAGAAACGGAGGAAATCCTCTCTGAATATTGAAACAATAGAATTTTGTTAATGAGCAAAAATGGGCCATTTTTTCAAAAATCCAACAGTCCCGTTTATAGCTCATTAACAATTTTTTATTGTTTCAATATTCAAACGTTTATTTCCAAGCGTCCCTTGGGGTTTAAATGCTAATTTCACGCGCGTTAGAAAGACGGCGAGTGCGTGATCATTGTGTGCAACTTTTAAGGCCATAGCTCTAGTAGAAACGGAGGAAATCCTCTCTGAATATTAAAACAATAGAATTTTGTTAATGAGCAAAAATGGGCCATTTTTTCAAAAATCCAACAGTCCCGTTTTTAGCTCATTAACAATTTTCTATTGTTTCAATATTCAAACGTTTATTTCCAAGCGTCCCTTGGGGTTTAAATGCTAATTTCACGCGCGTTAGAAAGACGGAGAGTGCGTGATCATTGTCTGCAACTTTTAAGGCCATAGCTCTAGTAGAAACGGAGGAAATCCTCTCTGAATATTGAAACAATAGAATTTTGTTAATGAGCAAAAATGGGCCATTTTTTCAAAAATCCAACAGTCCCGTTTTTAGCTCATTAACAATTTTCTATTGTTTCAATATTCAAACGTTTATTTCCAAGCGTCCCTTGGGGTTTAAATGCTAATTTCACGCGCGTTAGAAAGACGGAGAGTGCGTGATCATTCTGTGCAACTTTTAAGGCCATAGCTCTTCTAGAAACGGAGGAAATCCTCTCTGAATATTAAAACAATAGAATTTTGTTAATGAGCAAAAATGGGCCATTTTTTCAAAAATCCAACAGTCCTGTCTTTAGCTCATTAACTGTTTTCTATTGTTTCAATATTCAAACGTTTATTTCCAAGCGTCCCTTGGGGTTTAAATGCTCATTTCACTCGCGTTAGAAAGACGGAGAGTGCGTGATCATTGATCGTGTGCTTGATCGTTTAAACGACAGAAGGGCAAAACAGAAAAAAGACCCGACGAATAATTCCAACAAACAACGACAGCGGTGCAAATCTAGCCTCTATTTTTTCCAATTTCGAGATATAATAGAATTTTCTATAATTTGACAATTTTGACTTTTTCTTTTAATTTCCTTGATATTGTTAATTGTGTAGACTTCAGTTATTAAGCAAGGCACAACATATACAAATAAAAACGAACTAAAACTTAAACTATTCCCCGGTGAAAGGAACGTTCTATTCAAGCAAAAAAAGAAGATTAAATCAAGTGGCATTAACACTTTCACAATAGTCCTTTTTACAGTTGTGTGCTTGGTGACCGTACCTTTGAGTGGAAGCGAGGCTGAAGGTAGGCTCAGTCTCCAGCCGTGGGTGTCTCGATGCGCCCGCGATATCTCCCCACCTCACGGCTGGGCGCACGGCTTTGGTTGCTTGTCCGTGACGTCATTACAATTATGCGGAAAATGGTCACGTCATTTACATAATAGAATAGATTGATGCGAACTTTGCTTTCCTTCGAAGTGATCCAACACTAGTGGAAAAGCTTGAAAACTTAAGAATTTACCCAAACCAGTCGGTAGAATGACAAATGCATCTCGTCCCAAAATACGTTTCTTCATAGCAAGACTCTGTTTCTCCCTGAAATTATCAAACCCAAACTTCTGAAGCGCGTACGAGCAAGCATTTTCAAACCCGCCTGTTAAAGCTTGCATAGTCCGCCATCTTTGTTTATTTATGCAAATACCCGCTAATTTATGCCCCGCAAATTTCGGCGGGTTCGTTTCTGATTGGTCAATGTAAACAATAACCAAACCCGTGCGCCCAGCCGTGAGGTGGGGAGATATCGCGGGCGCATCGAGACACCCACGGCTGGAGACTGAGCCTAGGCTGAAGGTGACCTTGCTTTGATACAAACCTTTCTGCCTTTTATATGTTAATGTTTTTCTCATGCTAACTACCTAAATTTACATCTGAAAAGCTCCAAGGTCTGTATCATAGCAAGGTCACCTTCAGCCTCGCTTCCACTCAAAGGCCAGGACACTAAGAAGACAACTGTAAAATGGACTATTGCTGGTTTGCACGCGACGTCACGGCGGCCATGTTGGTGGTCAAGAACAAAAGCGTTTCTCTCCGCTGGGAACTAAACTCTATTTTAATGCACATTCTGCGACAAAAATTGTATTGGATTGACCACCAACATGGCCACCTTGTCACGTGGTTGCAAACCAAGAATTGAATGACGTCTTTATTTCTCCGTGTAAAAGCTATACACTTAAGGTCAAAAATATATTTTGGAATTGGGGCACATTGGTTTCACCTTCGATAATACTGTGAAATTAAAAAAAAATGGCTTTCTGGTTATAGTTCTCAACTCAAACGCTGTTAAATGTTGTTTTGCTAATATTTTTTAACGTACGATCAGAGCTTTTGCCTTACTAGTTAAACTTTTAAACCTACGTGCACAGAATTGTTGTTTTGCTAATTTTAAAAGCTTTGTTTTCATAAATCCCAAACGATCAGGGATTTCGCTGTTTCGCGACCGTCCCAGATTTCACCGACTTATGAAAACTCTCAATCGTAGACATCCCCGATCATCTGGGACATTTCTGAAAATCGGGAGCGTTTCTATTTTCCCGATGCGTCCCAGATTTCTGCGATGATCGGCGATTTTTCCGACATACCAGCAAAATCTGGGACCGTCAGGAAACAGCAAAATCTCCGATCGTTTGGGATTTTTCCGACATATAAAAACCACACGTGCTAAATTGTTGTTTTGCCAATGAAACTATTCAACACAAAAGGGTGTGTTGCTGTTTTTCTAATCAAACTTTTAAATGCACGTGCAAAACTATTGTTTCGCTAATTAACGTTTCAAAACACGTGCAAAACTGTTCTTAATGTTTAATGCACGTGCATTTTTTTACTTGCGACTTGGAACGCAACGCTGACGAAAGCACTGCGAGAAAAGTTGCTGATGTTACACGCTTGCAACTTGCTTCGCAACGCAGCGAAAAGTAGAGAAGTGTTCAACTACTTCTACAACTCGCAACGCAATTTTTCGTTGCGAGACAAGTCGAAAGAGAGGGTGTTACAAGCGCAATTTCATCCGTAACTTTCTCACAACAGCTGTTGTCGGCGTTGCGTGGCAGGTTGCAGGACAGAATTTCCCCGTGTAACAGTAGCAGAACTGTTGCTGAAGTTTTGCCAACGCTGTCATTAGCCTCGCGTAAATATCGGAAGCCTTATGTAATGTTTAAAACACGAACAGCAGTGTTTTATCAAGTTTAAAAATTCGAGCGCGAAGCGCGAGAATTTTTAGACTTGATAAAACACGTGCTGTGAGTGTTTTAAACGGCTTCAAACACGAACCGCCAAAAGCGTGTCCCTACGGAGATCAAACAAATGTGCTTTTTGTGCAAAGAGGATATTAGCATACGAGAAAAACAAGTAGACTGATTAGCATACAGCACATGTGCCACACTGGCTTCAACGAGGTGACCATGGCTTCCCGGCAACTGTCGAAAGTTTTGGGATTTTAAAGTTCTGAGGAAAAAACTAATCCATGAAAAATGCTATACTAAAGTTGACAGGTACGGTGCATAATACGTCTAACAATTTTTATTCATTGGCATTGAACGAGTAGAAATAAGCAGCTGGCATCTCTGAACCACTCGCTTTCCTACCAATTTACACCTGGGCGCTGGTGTCATTCAAATAACGGCTTACTTGCTAAGCTTTTGGTTGCTTATTTGGTTGGAGAAGATTCCATATAGATTGGCAAAAGCTACATATCGTAAAACAGTACTGAAAAAAAAAGTTAAAGTCACCATTTGTTGTGTCAGTTTCTGTGTTGATAATTAATTAATATTCATAAGTCCCGTGCAGTGTCTTTATATCTGATAAAACACCGCATACTAATAAGGATGAGGTTTATCGATATAAAGTCACTGCACGTGATGTATTATCTACCATTTGATTGGGTAATGGCCTTATGAATTATTAATGAGTTTTTGAAGTTATTTTCGAGTTGGGAGATACAGCAAGACAATAGGGAGCTTAAGCAACCACGACGCCGACGGCAGCGAGAACGGCACAAAACAATAGGTTTGATCAGCGAAAACAATACCTCTGCACGTGCGTTTTACATTTTGGTACATTTCTTTGCCGTTCCCTGCAAAACAACAACGTCAAATGATCAAATTATAGGTTTTTTGGAGAACGTGAAGATACGACGGTTAATTTTCCTTTCTCCATTTGAACCGGAAAGCCATCCCTTCAAATTCAGCTCCTGGACAATCCAGTCACATTAGACAAACTAAACAAATTGGAGCAACTGCAAAGTAGTTTAAAATAGCGCGAATCCTTTTTTTAAGTGACGTTTTCCTTGGCGTTGCCGTCGTCGTTGCTTAAGCTCCCTAATGATAAACCCCACGCGAAATAAAGTTCTATTCGTCTATGCCTTCGAAGAAACGAAACTCAACGTGTCTCTCTTGACCGCTCATTAAAGCGGTTTTCAATTGAATGTCGAAAGTAATTTCGAAATTACGAGAATTTAGTTTTATCGACTGAGTTGATAAGGTAAATTGACCACCGTAAAAAGATTCAAATAGCTGACGTTTCGAGTGCTAGCCCTTCGTCGGAGCGAATCAAGGAATTGTGGGTAGTGTGTGGTTTTATATAGTAAGCGGTGGAGCTACGCTATTGGTGGAAATTTGGTGACGTGAAAAACAAATGTAAATTAGTTGAATGAAAAGCGTTCGTTGATTCCGTGGGGTTTGAATGTGCCGATTTAAAAGATCATTTTTTGTTCTAGGTTTTTACGGCTTTCTGTGTTACCCTGGTGTAGGGAAAGGCCGCAGATTGTCATGTGTTGTTTAGAATGGTTAGTAAGATTAAAATGGCGCGCGACTGGTTTGGATGCGTCTTTGTCATTTTTTTCAACGTCTCGGAGATGTTCACGAAAACGGTCGCCCAGTCTCCTCCCTGTTTCGCCAATGGATATTTTTTTGCAAAAAGTACATGTTATGCAGTAGATAACATTTACGGAGGTGCATGTAAAACGATCGGTGATTTTAATAGATCGTTTGGGTCCTGTTATTTTGTCCGCGTTGTGAATGAAAGGACAAGTGTTACATCGTGTGCGTGTGCATTTAAAAGTTCCCGGTTCATCGTCAGATTTCAGTGCGCTCGTAACTAGAAAGTTGCCTATGTTTTTGTCGCGTCTGAACGAAATTAGTGGGGGTTGTGAAAAAATTCTGCCAGTTTCGGGGTCATTTTGGAGTAATTTGAAATTTTTTTAATTACTTTGGTTTTGCCTTGCTGCGCTTTGTGATTGGCTAAAAAATCTCGCGCCACTTTCTCAACCAATCAGAAGTAAAACCAAAACCAATCGTGATTTACTCGCACGCGTTTTCCCGCGCTTGGCGGCGGCGACATGTATTTGCTTCGAGTTCTGATTGGTTCATTGGATTGTCTGCGTCTGTTGTGATTGGCCAAAGTGATTACTTTGGTTTTGGTTTTACGACACTCAATTGACAATTTCTCTACGAAACCCACTTTTTTTGTAGAAGATTGTTCAAGAGCTGTTCTTGTAATAACTTCACAACCTGTGTCTTTCCTTTTTGCTGTGATTTCTTTTGTCCTTCTAGCTTGACAGCATCTTGGAGTTGCGCCAGCGTTTCCTGATATTTGTCTACCATCGACTCTAGATTGTCTTCCTTGACGTTGAATTTTGGGATCTTTTCACGGCCCGTTTTCTGGATCAGTTCTTTGAAATGGTGAACTTCTTCGCTGTGTAAAAGCGTGATTGCGGTCCCTAATAACAAAAAAGGAGTGTCAACAAAAATAAAAAAAACTTACATAAGTATGTATAGCTTCCGCGTCACTGACTTTCATAAGAGTACCTATCTTCCATTAATGTGGCCTGGGTTCAAATCCCAGACCAGGCTTCATGTAAGAACGATTGAATTTTTACAAGTCAAATCTTTCAATCCTTGAGTCACGTGATGTAGTTTTAACTTTTCAGTCTGTGAATGACCCTGAAGTGTAACCATTCAAATGAAAGCTATTGAGCAGTACTTTCCTGTGGTGCTGTTTATTATGCTGTACAAGGTGGTTCTAACTTTTGAGACTGTGGATGAAAACGTAAAGTGTGACTATTCAAATGAAAGCTACTGAGCAGTACTTTCCTGTGGTGCTGTTTATTATGCTGTACAAGGTGGTTATAAGTTTTGTGTCTGTGGATGAAAACGTAAAGTGTGACAATTCAAATGAAAGCTACTGAGCAGTACTTTCCTGTGGTGCTGTTTATTATGCTGTACAAGGTGATTCTAACTTTTGAGTCTGTGGATAAAATAGGACTGAAGTGTGACCATTCAAATGAAAGCTACTGAGCAGTACTTCCCTGTGCCGTTACTGTTTATTATGCTGAACAAGGTGGTTCTAACTTTTGAGTCTTCGGATGAAATCCTACAGTGTGACCATTCAAATGAAAGCTACTGAGCAGTACTTTCCTGTGGTACTGTTTATTATGCTGTACAAGGTGGTTCTAACTTTTGAGTCTGTGCATGGAATCCTACAGTGTGACCATTCAAATGAAAGCTATTTAGCAGTACTTTCCTGTGGTGCTGTTTATTATGCTGTACAAGGTGGTTCTAACTTTTGAGTCTGTGGATGAAATCCTAAAGTGTGAGCATTCAAATGAAAGCTACTGAGCAGTACTTTCCTGTGGTGCTGTTTATTATGCTGTACAAGGTGGTTCTAACTTTTGAGTCTGTGGATGAAATCCTAAAGTGTGACCATTCAAATGAAAGCTACTGAGCAATACTTTCCTGTGGTACTGTTCATTATGCTGTACAAGGTGGTTCTAACTTTTGAGTCTGTGGATGAAATCCTAAAGTGTGAGCATTCAAATGAAAGCTACTGAGCAATACTTTCCTGTGGTGCTGTTTATTATGCTGTACAAGGTAGTTCTAACTTTTGAGTCTGTGGATGAAATCCTAAAGTGTGAGCATTCAAATGAAAGCTACTGAGCAGTACTTTCCTGTGGTGCTGTTTGCAATTACGTGTGAACACAACCAAAACAACATACTGAAAGGAAGCAATTTGATTTAGTGAGCACAGGCAAAGGCAGGTGGCTTTTGGTTGGTTCAGTGAACACACAGACGCAAAACGAAGGAAATGGATTGCGAGGTACAAAGTAACTATTACCTTTTACGTCACTCAACATTCTGATCAATTAATTGAGCAAAGTTCTTTCCATATTGGGGATAATTCTAGGGAGTAAACGAGCAAAGCAAGTTTTGATCCTATCAACTACTGGTGGATGAGACAAATCGCGACAATTTGGGAAACCGTTTTTCAAGGTCATACGAAAATCGCTCTAACTATAAAGGTTCCAAACATGAAAACAGACTGTTTGATCACAACTAAGGTACCTTTGTTCCCAGCCCTCGCGGTCCTGCCAACTCGGTGAATATAACTTCTGATGTAGTTAGGTACGTCATAACTAATGACATATGACACATCTAGTATGTCCATTCCTCGTGCCATGGCATCTGAGCAGATAAGAAGCTGCACTTTACCTAGTCTGAAGTCTCTGAGGATTGCCTTTCGCTGTTGAGGTGTTAAGCTTGATGAATACTCTGCAACCTGTACTCCACCATAAAGCTTCACAAGAAGATACAATCTGTAAAAAATAAGAACCAGATCACAACAGTTTCTAGCAATATTCAGCATTTACACTTGGATGAATAAAACAATAGTCGATGCTACAATAATAGTATCAAACAAAATGCCTAGTCATTGGCAAACAAGTTAAACAAGTTATAATATACTTTGTATATTTCTAACATAGCCTGCGAGCAGGCTCACTTGTTTAGGGTATCGCGCAAGTTTTTTTTTCGCCGGCAAGAAGAATGGGGCAAGGAAAAGTGAGCCTGCACGCGGGCCATTGATTTTTGAATTCCGCCCCTTGCGAGGTGTTAAGTCGGCATTTGACCTGTATCAGATAACTATCCAATAGGAGCAAAGCAAAATGTAAACAAACATGACAGAAAGTTGCACGTGAAGATTTTCGCGACAGATACCAAAATATTATCATGAAGAATGTCATTTTTAACCAATCGGATCGCCCCGTTCGTCGGCGAACGCGGTGAATTAAAAAATCAATAGCCCGCGTGCAGGCTCACTTTTTCTTGCCCCATTCTTCTCGCCAGCTTCGCCGGCTCGCTTTGGCGGCTTTGCCGCCAAGATACTCGCGCGATACCCCAAACAAGTGAGCCTGCTCGCAGGCTATTTCTAACAATACTTTGCTGTTATAAAAATTACTAATGCTATATGAATATCAGTAGAATTTTCTTAACTTTTTTAACTACATTGTATTTTATTTTAATTTCAACTTTTAAACAAATATTTTTATTATTCCATATTTACATATTTTATCTTTTTGTTATAGTTTCATAGTTCACTTATACACAACCCCACAAACTGTACAGCTTTAATCACTAATCGTGTCAAAATAAAAGTTTAACATTACATTACATTAAATCCTTATAATGGAAAAGGTTGCCATAGTAACAGTATAACCTGTTAAAGACACCCTTAATTTTAGCTTTAAGTGCTTATGACTAAAAACATATTAAATTGTAATTAGCATGTTAAGATACAAGTTTTTGCAAAGTTAAAAAAAAAATGATTGGGGAAGGGTTCAGAGCCACCTTAAATTTTGCACACTGTTCACAAATATTAAGGGGGAAGAAATTTAACTACAAGGTGGTTGCTATGGAAAAGTTCCAAACATTATATAATGAGTTTCTTTACTTCTTTGACTATGATGTTTGGTTATGTTCATTCTTTAATGGTTCCATCAAATTTTATGAGTCTCAACCATATTATTTGTAAGTCCCTTGACCAGAACATAACATCTTATATTTTTTCCAATAAAACCAATGTCAATGGCTTAAGATAATAAGATGAAGATGTATTTTAATACATTTTCTTTAATAGCTTTCCTTTTTTTCGCTAATGATATGGTAATTCCATGCTACAGATTTAAAAAAAAGTTGAATTGCTTATGATTCGCCAAAAAAATCAGATTTTTATCTCTTTTCCTTTGAATTTTTGGGCTTTTTCATTCTTACGCATGGTTAGGGACTGGCACTTGTTGCACATATTATGCAATGTCAATTTAGTGATGTCTTGTGTTCAGTTTCATAGTTCCCACCATGTTTGCAGTTTATGACATGTGAGAAATGTTAACCATGAAATAACGTCCCTGGGGTTTACCTCCCTTAAAGATAGCAAATAACAGTTTGTAAACCCTGTAGGCAGTCACAGGGTTTTGTGAGCTAAATATGCTTCCATTTAACCCTCCTGCCCTTAATTGCTGAGTAGTGGGATCAAAAACAGTAAATCATGTGACACACCCAGTCACTTTGCTCCACACCAAAACAGGATCAAGATAAAACAAAATATAAGGAACAAGAGATTTGGAAAGGACAACGAATATTGGATCACCTTACCTGTGAGTAGCTTCCAGTGAAGATGCAAAACACAAAACCCGCTGAAACTTGAGTTGCGTTAAAAAATAAATGACTGTTAGTGGCTTTTCCCCATTGTTGCACACTGTCATGTATTCTGATAAACTCTCAGGAATGCTGTACCTGGCTGATGTGGTCACACCTGCAGAAACCGAGACAGCATATGAGTTTTGTCATTGTTATTAATTCAATTCAATATACAGTGGAACCTAAACTTCGGGACACCTCCATTAAAAGGACACCTCTATTAAGGAGACACTTTTCCCGGTACCGGCTGGCAAAATGCTCATTTTAATCTTTGTTTTTATCACCTCCATTGTGTAGTTCCAGAAAAAAATCCATACCCACGCCATGGAAGGTCATTGGAAATTCCTAGGGGGAGGGGGGTCTTAAAAGCCAACATTTTAGAAGCAAAGTATGAAGCTAAACTGGAACTTCCTGGGGAGACAGGGGTTGCCAAACAAACACCTTCCATGGGGGGGGGGGGGGGGGGGGGGGGGGGGGTATGGATATTTTCTGGAACTGCACATTAAGGAGACATGTCTCCTGGTCCCAGCCAGCAAAATGCTTAAGGTGCCTGAACACAGTTTTACTGTACCTATGCATCATTCATTTTCATTTTAAAACCACTAACGTCTGGTCGCCCAAAATTGGCGAGGCATAAGATTAAGCAACAAGCATTATATTTTGATATTTTTCTTGAGCTTTTAGGGTGTTGCCATGGCAACAAGGTGGATTGTAAATCAGCCTGCAATATTTGGTTTCGTTTATTTTCATAAAATCTAGTCATTAGATTTTGTCCATCATTTGTCTCTAGTAAACACGTAAAAATATTCGCATGTTGACACTAGTCTCTTTGACAGAGGGATCTTCCGTAATTTGTTGTTTAATATGTTTGCGTTTTGTGAAAATCTCCTCTGTTAGATTTCAAATTTTTGGTGGCAGATGAGTTCGGCATATTCGGAACTATTATTGTGCCAAATTTCGTGAAATTCTAATGTCTTTTTGAGTGGTGTTGTAGAAATTGGCACGTTTCCGAGGAAAGTCGCTAAAACATCCAGTCACAATTTTTTGGTCAACTGCGCATGCCTTGCATTTGACTGGGTTCTCAATCCAGAGAAAAAAACGACCAAAAAGGCAGTGAATTTCTTCAATAATTCTATATATTATCTATTGATTCAACAAACATTTTTACAAACAAAAAATTGTTTGATTTTAAGACAAAAAACAACACTTTCGCGATCCACGCTGTGCAAAATAAATTGAACGCTGAATAGGTGCCATGTTTGTTTTTCTCAAAACTTTATGCGTGCTGACTCACGTAAGCAGCTGAAATTGAAGAGCGCGCGCAAACCGTGTTCAGCCACCTTACGGGGGACATTTCTGCTGGGCCTGGCTGACAAAAAGTTCATATAATCTTTGTAATTATCACCTACATTGTGTACATAAAAGGAACACCTTCATTAAAATCCGTACTGTATTGTAGATGAGAAATTCACTTGTGCAAGAGGTGATATGCTTGCCCAAATATGGAATAGAGCCGTATCATAACAATAAAAGAAGTGCGCAAAAAGGATGAAATTAAAGTGGAAAATAATTTTGTTGACACGGAAAATGCCGAACTTAGAAATAAACACAGTCAGGTGCTACAAGGATCATTTTTCTTCTGTTATTGTATAAAACAAATAGACTCCATTTTACCATGTGTCTGTTCAGTTATAGACCACAGAAGATGCCAAAATATGACATGTTGAGTGAAAAAAAGTCCAGGCATGTACTAGACTTTTTAATCTCGAATTTTGTTATTGATGCAATTAATTAGTAATTGAATTTTGTGCCGTACAATTAGGGGTAACCATACTCATAATTTCAAATTGTCCTTTCACTACCTGCTCAGGTAATTTGAAAGTACTTGCCTGATTACTCCCTGAATTGTACTACAATCAGTCCAATTACTATCACTTATCATTTTTTTGAATATTTTCCCCAAAGTTTTGTGCACGTTTGCACCCTTAAAATTTATAACAATTATGTTGTACAATATCATAATTATCTCACACCTGCAGAAGAAACTCCTTCCTTATCTATTCGATTGACACTTCCAGTGGCAGTAAACAGCATTGGCTGATACAGTTGTAAAGGAGCAAGTTTTTCTGGGCTGTGGGTCATTGTTGCCGAGAACAGCAGTTTTTGTAGTGGCAGCTGAATAGTAGCAAAACTGGCAACAGTCTGCTGTCCTGGAGGATTTCTGATGGTTTCTAGGTTACAACACACGGGGCTGAAATTAACGAGAAACTGGCGTCAAGTTTCCACAGCCCACACCCTGAAAATGCTGATATGATTAACAGGTTCAATGTTGGTTTCAACTGCTAGATTCTCCTTCCAGTTTGTATTGTATATGCTTATGTAACAAAGGGAGAATTTGGCTTCAGATCAGGAGTCACTTAGGGCCTGATATTCCACATAATGTTTGGAATAAGGCCCTAAGTGACTCCGGATCTATAGCCAAATTCTCCCTTTGTTACATGAGTATATACAATACAAACTGGAAGGAGAGTCTAGCAGTTGATCAGAAGTCACTTAGGGCTTTATTCCACTCACCCCTTCATTATTGTAAAAGAAGGCGAATGCCCTTTTCCCCCAACCTATATTGAAAGCATGTACATGTAAAATACAGTCAACTCTCTCTTGAGCGACCACCCATAGTGCAGGACAAAGTGGTTGCTTAAGGGAGGTGGTCGCTTAAGAGAAAAATCGAGACAAACAGTATTTGACTGAGAAACAAAAGGGTTATTTACAAAGTGGTCGCTTACAGGAAGTGGTCGCTTAAGGGAGTGGTCGCTTAAGAGAGAGTTGATTGCACAACCAATTGGTTACATTACTTTTAAATGTTTAAATGGCTTAGCCCCCTTTTATTTGTCTGACCAAGTTAAGAGGTATATTCCTCCATGCAACCTAAGGTCGACTGCCAATAGTCATCATCTGCTTGACGTTGAATATAATCTGTGCAATTACGGTTTTAGGTCATTTTCTGTAGCTTCCTCTTAATAAAAATTGTGGAATGCTCTGCCTCTTGAACTTTGATCCTGCGGCGATTTCAATGAATTTAAGCAAAAAGACTCATCTTTTTAGGAAAGCAGTTTTAGTAAATTATTTTAGTAAATTAGTTAATTCTAAGTTCTTTGTCTTTTATATTTAGGTTATATACAGCATTGTTAAATTTTAGCACAGTTTAGGTAACTTAATATACACCGAATGCAAATATGGCCGTCCAACAATTTTTTGTTTGGACGGGTTCTCAAGAAAAGAAAAGTAATCGAATAATGATAAAGATCAGGTCAGAATAAGTCGTTGTGTGCATTTTCAAGGCCATATTCTTATTTTAGGAGAAGTTATCGACAATCAAATTTTGGGAAAAACATGAAAGCGAGGCTAGTCAGGATAGAATGTCTTTTCTCATACAAATGCTTAAAATTTCAGTGAGCCATAACTTTGCAACCGTTAAACCCAAAACACTCAAACTTTGCAAGATGATACACTTAGCAGCACTTGTTTACGTGATATCATTAATTTCTCTGAAAACTTGGCCAAACAAAAAATTGCCTGGCGGCCATATTTGCATTCGGTGTATAATTTAATATAATTAATATAATAATATTACAATCTGTAAAGCATCATTGGACAGTGATGGAAATGGCGCTATATAAATAAAGTATTATTATTACTACATGTATTACGTGCATTTACATTAGGTTGTTAACCCATGAATATGCGCAAGCGTAATAAACGGGTTATCGGTAACGGCGGCCAATTTACTCACTCACTCGCTCACTCACTCGCTTGTCGCTCGCGCTCGTTCCATCACTCAGATGTAAACTTTTTCCACATATCTACATTGAAATAACAAAATTTGATCTTGGTAATTAGTCAAATCCTAGGTGGTGCAGTGTGTAAGTGGTCATGCAATAGGGCCGAAGGATGCGAGTTTGATTCTCGTCAGGACGTTTTTTTTTGTTTTGGTTTTTTTCGAACTGAAAATTACTGTTTTGTTTTTGTTTGTTTGCATTCAACAAAAAAATCCCGCAATATTGCGTTACCGCTCACTCGTTCCATCACTCAGCTGTAAACTTATTGACATAATGCTTTGTTACGAATGCGTTTCGTAACTGAGAACAACGTGAATCCCCGCGTGAATCCAGCGATAACAATAACTAATTTGCTGTAAATGAATATAAACATCAATAAGCTTAAAGATCTTTCGCATTTGGAGTCTTTAATGCAACATTAAAATTGATCTAAAACCATTTTTCAACCAAGACACGCATTTTGATACGTATCTACCTTACAATAGCAAAATTTAGTCTTATCTTAGTATGTGTTATGCAATAGTCTTTTGGATTAGAGCCGCAACTGACAGTTGGAGATCCGAGTTCAAGTCTCGCTCAGGGCATTTTTTTCTTTTCTTTTTTCTTCGGACTGGACATTATGAAAGTAATGTCCTTTATTTATTTTTTGTGTGTGTGTGTGTTTGTCAAAAATCCTTACGTTTACAGCTGTAATTAAAAAAAAAATATCGAACCGTGTCAGTGTGAAAACATAAGCTTACCGCAATATTGTGTTACGCATTAGCATTTCTTATTCACGGGTTGGCTCTTAGGAGCTTTTGATTTTTTTTTTGCTTCCACAGGGATCTTTTTTCAAAGTACAGATCCTTTGTTTGAGGTGTATAAATTATAATAATTTGTTATGGCCTAGAACAAATGCAGTTGCGATCGAAAGTGTAATTTACTTTTTTCTTGTAGAGCGGTCTAAAATGCTCAACATTGAGCGACAGATCTACATGTATGCAGTAAATAAATATGATGTATAAAACCAAAGTTTAGCTTATTTTCTGTAGAGCTAATTCTCTGACCTTTTTTTAATGAAACAAACTTTTTTCCAAAATTTAAACTACAAAACTTGGGGCGCAGCTTATCTGCGAGTTCAATCTATCTGCCAGTTTTACAGAACTCCTTTATCCCCAAAGTGGTGACACCTCGCTTACAAGATATTTAAAAATTTGTACCTGTTGTCACTGATGGAGTCATTTGTAGTAGATTTCTTGTTATATGCAGCTTTGAGAACTTTTCCAAGCCATCCATGATAAGACTGATCCAACAGTCGATCTGCCTCATCAATCACAAGGAACCGTACATGATGGAGATAGAAGTGCGGAGTGGAAGAGATGTGATCCACCAGCCGACCAGGAGTACAGATGAGTATATCAACGCGGCTGTTACCACCACAAGAGCTATAAAATATAACAACAAACAGCTATCAACTGTTACTTGATTTTTTTTTAATTAAGTAAATAAGAACATATGTTACAGGTAAAATTCTGTGTCAGGTTAGATTAATATTCAATCTAGGTTAAATAAGTACCCAGTATTCAATCTAGGTAAGCTAAACTTAGCTAACTCTAACACAAACCTTTGTGTAAGGCATGATGGTTAGCTTTGTGCTGGGGTTTTGGTTAGCTTACCTGGATTGAACACTGGGTAGACATTTAACCTAGACTGAATACTGGTTCAATGGTTTTGCTTGACATTTTTCAGTCTTAAAACTGCATTTGAATGAATAGCTGAGCTAGTACATGTACATGTGGCTTAACAGATGAGAAGCAAAACCCACCTGTGACTAACAAGTTGTTCCTGATCTTTCAGAAAAGATTTTGATCCAGAAGCCAGACCCACTTTCAAGTTTGTTCCCTCTGTAAACATCTCAAAAACCTGTTTGACCTGATTTGCCAGATCTTTGGTTGGAAGAATGACTAGTGCTCGCAAGTGACACACAACTCTTGGCAGCAAACTCTGTATGATGGGCAGTACATAAGCAAGAGTCTTTCCACTTCCTGTAGGAGCAGAGATGCAGATGTCACTGGGTTGAAAACCACCTCTGCCAAAACAACTGTTAGTTTCCATCTGTGACAATATGGCGGGGATAACAGCACTCTGAACAGGAAATAAGTGATTTATATCATGCTGTTGCAGTTTATCGATTATGTGCGAGTCTAGATAAGGTATTTGATCAACTGGACACAGAACACCTCCTAAGTCTGAGTTGATGATTGTAGGTTTTGCCAGCCAGTCGGGCAGCACTCGCTGCACTTTTTTTACTTCTTTTTCTTTTTTCTGTCCCCCAATGACAGTAAATCCTGTTTCTTTTCCCTCTTTGTCAGACTTTTCATCAGGGATATCTTGGATTTCACAAGAAATGTCATCTTCCTCATTCTCTCTTTTATCATTCAAAACACTTTTTTCCTTTTCTCTTTTCTTCCTTTCTTTAACTTTATTCATCTCCAAATCAACAGAAATCTCCATATTTTTCTCAACACTATCATCTGTAGTTAAGCATTCTTCAGAAGAACGTTTCTTCGTTTTTTTCTCAGATTTTCCTTCTGTTCTTTTCAGTTTCTTCTCCTTCTTTCTCATAACAGTATTCTCATTTGAATTGCTTTTCAAGGAGTCCGAATCAACAGAAATTTCCATATTTTCATCCTCAATATCTTTTGCAGATAAGCCTTCTTTTGAAGACCGTTTCTTCTTCGCCTTCTTGACAGCTTTGTATTCTGCGTTTTTCATCTTCTTCTCCGTAACTTTATTTTCCTCCGACTCACTTTCCAAACCGTCTGAATCAACAGACACTTGTATATTTTGACTTTTATCATCTTCTCCCGTCGATGTAAGCTTATCATCCTTTGAAGACCGTTTCTCGCGCTTTTTCTCCGGTTTGTCTTCTGAGTGTTTTGTTTTGTTTTTCTTGGCCTTCTTATTTCCCTTTTCTTGTACATCGGACATCAAGTCCGAAGCCTCGGTGTTGTTAGGCAAAACCCCGAGAGAATACACGTGTCTCTCTATATTTTGATCACATTGCCTCTTTCTTTTTCGATTGTCAATGTCGCGTTGCAATCGTGTCAACCTTAAGGATTCGTCCTGTTGATGAAGCTCATCTTCATCCTCACCCATGTACCGTTCTACTCTGAAGAGATCCATTTTGAAGCTATTTCTACAACATTTAGTGAGCTTGCTGCGTGTTCAGGAGTGTTTTGTCCGCCATCTTTCCTCGTAAAGGACTGGGTTCGAAATAAATCCGCTGGAGTAGCGCTGGCGTAGGCGGAAAGAGATCGTCACAAGGCTACGCGCGCGGTTGCTGGGTCTCCCGATGTAAAGATGCTCTCGTCAGCCATCACTCTAAGGCTAGCGGTAATTCGATCAACAAGATTATTTTTTTTTCAGCGCCAGGGCTATAAATTAAAGACCTGTCCTAAACGTTTCTTTTAGAAGCTAAAATGGCAAATTAGATCCTGACCCCATCGCCCACGTTTTTGGATGTGGGCCTGGGGCAGCTGAGTCACTCCTCTATTTAAAAGGAATTAGGGGTGCAGATATGTGCGGTTCAAATGGTTATTATTGCAATTTTCGTTGAACCATTTTGGTGAAACGGTTAATCCCAAGGGTCTACTTATTCGAAAGCCGGATTACACTAATCCGAGTAAAAAATATGGTCAACCAGCGGTTTCTCTGGTATATATTGACTTTCGGTCAAATTGTAGGGCAAAAAGAATTTACACGAATCTGCTTGGTAAACGTGTAAATTTGGAATTTAAGACAGCGTTAATCATGGGTAAAAGAGAACCTGCAGTCCCTGGTGCAAACAAGTAACTGTATTTGCAAAGACCACCATAACGACTACAGAAACACTGGATCCTGTCGTAGGCTAAGCAGCTATAAAATAATTATACCATTTGATCAAGAAAAAAGGCACAGCATTTCTTCTCCAGGGTCTTAGAACTGTCTTACAGATAATAAACTTGAAAGGCAAACAATGCATGGACGGCTTGGACTTTGTTTAGATTTTCTGTTTTGATTTTGACGATGCGTTGCATTCTGTGACTACTCTGAATGACGCAGAAGCTGAATGTCCGCCATGTGTATTCTACTGTCGATGAGTTCAAAAGAAGCTGTGCTGTACCAACAAAAAGATCAGGGCCCCTGATTTATTTAGAAACGGGTCGTTTCGGCAACTGTCAGTTCGCCTTAATTGAATCTGTAATTACCGAAATAAAGTCTACATTATGTCTCATAATTCCGAGTTGTATCTGTAATTGTTATGAAAAAAATACAACGCAAACCGAAGCAGGCAGGTTGTGACCTGCTATTCACTGAGGAAGGGACAGAAGTCCCGAAACGTCTGAACATTTAGTTTCAAAAGCGCTTTTATAACTTTTTTTGAACATATTCATTTGATACAATTGGCGCTACACAGTTCATATCTATATAGGTTGTGACCTATTCCGTAGGCGAACTGACCATTCGTGGGAAACGATCGTAAATCTATTTATTGCGTTTGCGCAATCCTAATATTGTGTCGGGTGTCCTGTGCAGTAGCTGGACTGAATTCAGCTTTCATCTGTTTCGACGCCACTTTATCCCCCCCACCCCCCGAAGATTCTTTTGTTGTTTTCAGTGGCAAACCGGGCGGGAACTGGTATATACTTTGGCATCTCCCCGAACGTTTTCACGTACCTTCTTTTGTGCGAACGCATTTTCCTAATGGTTGATTACTACTAGCAGTAATCACAGATTATGGAGACGCGTTCGAAGGAATTTCCGGCGGAAATGAGCCCCTGAAAAAAACAACAATAGGGACGGCCATTTGGAAGACCGTCATTTCAAATTTTATTGCACATAAACCACAGGACAACCAACACAAAATTAGGATTGCGTTCTTCGAACGCGACTAGTTTATTTTATCAATCCAGTTGATGCCAAATTTAAATTAGTCAATGAATGGATGCACGCTACTTACAGCGAATGTCTCGTATAACTCTATAGAACTAAAAACACATCAATAACAAATACAATGTTAATTTTATTTTTATTAATTGATTTTTAAATTTCTCTTTCCCCACTAAAAATATCACATAACAAGAAAGATGAACTAACTACAACAGTTAACATTCAGAGAAAAATAAATCTCAGTGTCTTTCTGTTCTTTGAATGACTGTGCGATGTTGGTGGGAATGTAGGTAAGACACTAGTTTTTTTAATGATTCAAGAATATTCAAGGCTCGATTGTAAGCTGCTTTTTGTGAAATTATCCAATGCACACAGGAATGTCACAGAAGTTATGACGCAGGATGAGGTCATGGTTGCTTAGCAACATGTCAGACACATGGCTGCTTAGCAACATGTCAGACACATGGTTGCTTAGCAAAACATCAAACATGGTTGCTTAGCAACATGTCAGACATATGGTTGCTTAGCAACATGTCAGACACATGATTGCTTTGCAAAACATCAAACATGTGGTTGCTTAGCAACACATCAGACAAAAAGTATTGGAATAGGTACTTTTCTCAGAAAGAGCACCTTAACCATAAAATTAATGGTGTTTATGTTCCTAACTGTATGTGCCTGATTAAAATGCTTGTTTTACCCTGCATTCAAACTTTATCATAAAGTTGAATTTTTTGTAAGCAACCACTCTTTGGACAATGAATCGTAAACGTTCAAGGGAGATGGTCCCTTATGAGTTCCAAAATAGTGTTTTTCTGTGAAATGTTTCAAACGACAACAGCTGAAGGGAGATGGCCACTCACACTTCAACTATACACTCTACATTTTCATGTTTTCTTAGAGCAACATAACTTGAATCCAAACACAGTTTTTTCTTAACAGATCCTATATTTATGTTACAAATGAATACGTGGAAATTTGTCAAGATAAGTGTGTTGGGTCAGGTCAATGTGCTTCTCTGGTTTGTTTACTTTTCTCTTTCAGCCCTATTCTCCACACGGGGAAAATAAGCAGAAGAAATTCCTCTGTATAACACATACAAGGATACGCACTAAAACTTTCATTCACAAATTAGGTACTTTTTGTTTAGAAAGGAATACAGCTATACATTACCAAGACCGATGCATTTTTGATATTTTCTACCTTCCCTCCCACCCCCCCCCCCCCCCCCCCCCCCCGCCAATTTCTCTAAGCGCTTGTTTCCATGGCATCCACAAGTGACCACCTCTCTCTTTCCAAGTTCATTTGCATTCAAGGTTGTTCCTTTGCTGACGATTCTCCCCAGCATTGTGAATTACCAAATTGGCAGCTGAACGGTATAAGTTACAGTATTTAGGAAGTCTTTATGGAAGGGTTACACTATTTCATATTTTTCCACTGAAAAACCAACTTCTTGGGTAAATTTGACCGGTTTCTCCTCATCTACTGAAGTGATTTCTGTAATCTGCAAATAGAGACACATTTTGTTATAGCAGCTGTATTGTTGCTACCAACAAAAAAAAGTCAACTCTTGTGCGCTTTTAAACCTTTTCACTCCCGGAGTCAACTATGGAGTCAAGAGTACCAAAGCTCAAAATTCAAGAAAAATCCCAAATTTTATTTTGTAAAAATATTGAGAAGCAAATGGTACCACGCAAAAGTACTGCTGAAGAGGTTTCATTTGAATGGTCACACCATAGGATTTTGTTGACAGACTCAAAAGTTAGAACTACACTACATGTCTCCATAATTGACTCCGGGAGTGAAGGGTCACAGTCCCGGCTGACATATTGTGTTTTCATGATTATGGCAGGAGCTTGCTTAAAGCATGTTTTATCTTGAAATAGGAAGGAAAAAATGCCCAAAATTGCTCAGAATGACAAGTTTGATTTCTGAACTGTAATCAACTTTCATGCTTTTAATCCCGCACATTATCTCCAAATTACTGCTTCTGTTTTGCTCTGCGGAGTCTATTTATCCAATTTGATTGTATATTTGGTGATATTTGACAATAATTAATTTTTATAACACGAAAATGAGGTAAGTAAATGTTTTGTTCTTTCAACAGGATCCTGTCCTGTTAAGTCATAGTTACTGAACATGTACCTTAACCCTTTAAGCCCTAAGAGTGATCAGCATCAAATTTCTCCTCGTAATATCAATGCCTTATCAATCAAAAAGGTCATGAGAATTAAGGGCATGATCGCACAAGATGAATTCTCTTGATATTCAAACAATTTCTCCCCACTACTTCTATAGGAAATGTATAGGGACAAGAAATGAGAATTTAAATTTTGATATTAGGGCTTAAAGGGGCTATGTCACCACTTTCAGTGTTATTTTAAAAAGCTAAAATACATATTTATAGCAGTGGAAACTTAAAAATAATGGTCCAGTTTTGTTTAAAATTGCTTTACGAGTATAATGAAAGGATAAACAAGTGACTCTGACTACAGATGGTCAGGAAGGATTGTAACTTGAAAAAATTGACCAATTTTTTCCAGTTTGTTCAATGTGTTTTGGAAAATTTGCTAAAATTTGATTATGGTTTATTCTTTCTGCAAGAATTTACTTGATTTCTTGTTCTTGGTATTCAAAGAGCGTTTCGTGTTTGAAGTAAGATGCTCAGTTTTAATTCCAGCACAGTCTGAGACAAAACATTAAAACCGCCATGACACAGCCCCTGAACTTGTACCTTAAGGTCGCAGTATGATTTTGTTGATGTGAAGGACACTGAAATGGGGAAGAAGTCACCAGGATGCCCTGCGATGCTAAACTCCATGCTACCACTCTTGTTAGATGAATCGATAACTGGCAGCTGCCACTCAAGAACAGAATGCTTGTGATCATGGTGGTATTCGCCGTCAACTTCTCCTACAACTGGGCCACCAACACCAGGCCTATGATTGACAACGATAGAATAAGAATTTTAAAATAAAATGTCATGCAATAAAAGCCACTATATAAAACTTATTATGTGTACTTTTAGACTGATAGGCCAGATGGAAAAATATTTGGCTCGAAGTTGCAGTATGTATGGAATATGGGCCAAGCGCAGCAAGGTCCGTTCTCCATAAGTATTTTATCATATGACCAATTTGGAGACAAAATTGTTTCACTTTTTAACATGCGAGACCGCACAGGGCTGTACGGCTTTTTCCATCCCCACTTGCGCAAACCTGTACAGCCCTTAAATGGGACTTTCATCTGTGGTTTTGGAAACATTTTTCACTGTTATTTTCAAACAATTATTTTTCTTTTCCTTTTCCCAGAAGAATTTGTCATAAGCCTACTTGACTGTCTCCTTGTTCGTTTATCTCTTGCATGAGCATGGGCAGAGAATTTAGTAGGTATTGGATTTGAATGTTCGAGTCCAC
This sequence comes from Dendrophyllia cribrosa, assembly GCA_024195265.1. Lineage (NCBI taxonomy): Eukaryota > Metazoa > Cnidaria > Anthozoa > Scleractinia > Dendrophylliidae > Dendrophyllia > Dendrophyllia cribrosa. The sequence goes on along the minus strand of JAJLRJ010000010.1, from coordinate 4,917,929 downwards.
ATATGAATAGATCACATAATAATAATTATTAGTGTCCGATATTTGGACTCCGTTAATCTCCCTCATCCTTTTACAAATCAAGCAATAATGATACTGACTTGCCTTATTACTGAGGGTACAGTCAACTCTCCCTTGAACGACCACCCCTTGGTGCAGGAAAAAAGTGGTTGCTTAAGGGAGGTGGTCACTTAAGAGAAACATCAATTTGAAACAGTATTTGACTGAGAAACAAAACGGTTATTTACAAAGTGGTCGCTTACTGGAAATGGTCGCTTAAGGTGGCTCGATGGTGTTTTTTTCTGTGCCGACCACTCTTTTTCAATCACGTATTTGGATATCTTATTCAGTATTTACCTAAATACTCATGGTACACACTTACCAGGGAAAAATTGAAGTTTCCATTTCAGTTGTATTTTTTGCGATCGAAGCGTCCTTGGCAACGATACGTTGCTAGGCGTAGTTTTACTTGTGAGGCCGCCGTCGGCCTGTATGAGAAATTTTGGTAACTCGCTCTTGGGGACTGAAAGAGTACCACAATGCACACATTTTAGCCAAGTTTGGTTAACTTCTGTGAGAGGATTTTTGAATGGCGCGAGTTTACTTATTTTAGGGTTAAATTTGGTAAAATATCAAAGTTTGTTGTATTTCACCCCAAACTGAGAGATCGAGGACCTAATGCCGATTTCAACTTTACTCATTCATAAGAACAACTATTGTACCTTATTTGTTTGGCTCTTTTGGCGGATTGACGGTTTTGGATTTTTCCCTGTGCCGAGTTATAATAATCGAAATTTACGATGTTTTTGCAACAAACGAACAGAGAATCTTATGACCTCGCTTATTTTAAAAATCTGAGATAGAATTTCCCAAGAATAAGCGAACAATAAATTTGGACCTTCTTTTACTTAGTCTCCAAATTTCGTGTTGGTTGAAATGCTGTGAGACTTGTACGCTGAACGTCGAGTTGGTAACATGCGCGCTAGTATTTTCAGAGATTTCTTGTTCTCCGAGATGTTTACAATTCATGATCTATTCTGCATATTTCATTGTTCTGAAATGACACCTGCACGCGAATTCCAGTCTAGCACGAGCGGAACCAAAACGCTTGATTAACTTCCGAAGACCTGCCGATTATGGTAATAAACTTTTCTGTTAGACACGCTTATTGTAGCGTTTTTCACGTCTTTTAATAAGGGAAATAATTGCTGCCTTGACAGTGAGTAAAAATTTCTGTTTTCTGTTTGCGGCATGCTCTTGCTATTTTTAGGTCAATTACGTGTTTAACGTTGATGTTCAACAGCTCACCTGTTATTTCATGAACACATTGCCAGGACTGATGAATTACCATAATCGGCAGGTCTTCGGAAGTTAATCAAGCGTTTTGGTTCCGCCCGTGCTAGACTGGAATTCGCGTGCAGGTGTCATTTCAGAACAATGAAATATGCAGAATAGATCATGAATTGTAAACATCTCGGAGAACAAGAAATCTCTGAAAATACTAGCGCGCATGTTACCAACTCGACGTTCAGCGTACAAGTCTCACAGCATTTCAACCAACACGAAATTTGGAGACTAAGTAAAAGAAGGTCCAAATTTATAGTTCGCTTATTCTTGGGAAATTCTATCTCAGATTTTTAAAATAAGCGAGGTCATAAGATTCTCTGCTCGTTTGTTGCAAAAACATCGTAAATTTCGATTATTATAACTCGGCACAGGGAAAAATCCAAAACCGTCAATCCGCCAAAAGAGCCAAACAAATAAGGTACAATAGTTGTTCTTATGAATGAGTAAAGTTGAAATCGGCATTAGGTCCTCGATCTCTCAGTTTGGGGTGAAATACAACAAACTTTGATATTTTACCAAATTTAACCCTAAAATAAGTAAACTCGTGCCCTTCAAAAATCCTCTCACAGAAGTTAACCAAACTTGGCTAAAATGTGTGCATTGTGGTACTCTTTCAGTCCCCAAGAGCGAGTTACCAAAATTTCTCATACAGGCCGACGGCGGCCTCACAAGTAAAACTACGCCTAGCAACGTATCGTTGCCAAGGACGCTTCGATCGCAAAAAATACAACTGAAATGGAAACTTCAATTTTTCCCTAGTAAGTGTGTGCCATGAGTATTTAGGTAAATACTGAATAAGATATCCAAATACGTGATTGAAAAAGAGTGGTCGGCACAGAAAAAAACACCATCGAGCCACCTTAAGAGAGTGGTTGTTAATAGAGAGTTGACTATATAAATGATTGTCTTCAAAACATGTTTCATATTTGGGAGTTGGAAGTGGGCGGGGGGGGGGGGGGGTAGGGGGGTAGGGGGGTGGGGGGTGGGTTGGTGAAGCAAAACGTATCGGAAAGAGAAGGGTCCGAACATTCATGTTCACAAGTTGGCTCACAGGAGCCTTTGATTACATGTAACTCTGGAAAACGGAGGGGGGTTGGGGGGGAGGATTGGTGAAGCAAAACCTATTGGAGCCTTTGATTACATGTCTGGAAAATGGAGAGGTGCAGGGGGGAGGGGGAGGGGGAAGTGAGCGGCTTAATACAACTTTTACAGTATGTGTGCAATACTAAAGACAACTCACGGGACAGGAATTGAGATGACAACATCGTTTAGCTCCAGATTTTCTTGGAGAAGTTCATATTCTATATTGACATCACACTGTCCATCATTTTCTGAAGGCCAGCAATTGACTAGAACAATAGAATAACATTATTACTGTTGATGACCTAATTAACGCCCCCTTGAACGCCCTGTGTCTAATAAATGCCCCCCCCCCCACTAAAAATTCAATGATTCATTACAATGATTCATTGTTTCAAGAAAGGCAAAACGTGTGAGGCATGGTCCAGACAATTGAAATCGCAGCTCTCTGTACTAGATGAAAACAATCACCCAAACCCACTATTGGACGTCACAGATTCAGACATTGGTGAGGCTAATGAAGGCAATGTACCTCTGAATGACGACAATTTGGACAATGACATTCAAAACTAATGGTGTATTCTCTTTTGATTTTTCCAAGACATTATAGTACCTTGTTACAGTTGTAGATCCATGTTGTAAAAGATAATAAACACCTCTCTCCAATAATTGCCTCTTAGCTAATAAATGCCCCCAAAATCGTAAAACATTTATTTGACGCCCTGGACTGGGTTGTTCAAAGCACAGTTAAGCTAACCCAGGATTAGCATCAATTTTGAATCCAGTTAAACAACTCAACAAATCCAAAGTTTTCTGCCCTTCAGTTTCGACTTTAACTTGTCTTCACAACTAGCTACAAATGACCTTTTGAAAACACTTTTAAACAAAGAAATGAAATCCTCGGTTAACTTTTAATCCAGGATTAGCGTTAATCAGCTTTCGAACAACTGGGCCCTGGGTGTCAATAAGGTCATTTATGGTAGATATAATTTATTTGAAGTACACAGTTGCTTAACCTTTTCATTTCCAGAGTCAATAATGGACATGTGTAGTGTAGTTCTAACTTTTTAGTCTCTGGTTGTAAACCTATGATGTGACCATTCAAATGAAACCTCTTTGAAAGAACTCTTGGAATGAAGCCATTTGTTTTATTTAATACTTTTTAACATATTGAAAAACAAATAGTACCATGCAAAAGAGCTGCTGAAGAGGTTTAATTCATTTGAATTGTCACACCATGGGATCTCGTCAGCAGACTTTTAAAAAAGTTAGAACAACGCTACATTCTCCATAATTGACTCTGGGGGTGATAGAGTTAATCGTGTATTATTCAGTATTTTGACTGCAGGATTATGTGCTTATTGACTAATTGGGAGGGCCGAATGGGAAAATATTTGGCTCGAGGTCATGGCTTACGGACCGAGCGCAGCGAGGTCCGTGCGCCATGACTGAGAGCCAAATATTTTCCCGTCCGGCTCAACCTAACTCAGTAAGTATTTTATAAAATGACTAGAAAGTACAAGAATAGTAGTGCAGTGCGATGTCACTTGAACTCGAGCGAGGCTGGACAGCTTTTTCCGGTCTGGCCCTGCTCACGCCACCTTGAGATTCTATTTTATTTAGGATTACGTCAGCGGGGCTGTACAGTCATATTATAATGCTTCTTCTCTTCTTCTTAACTTACTTGATAATGGCATCAGTGCTTCATCTGTGCTCTGCAATCTCCATTTTAACACACCAATGTCATTATTAAGTGGAAATGGTTTATTGGGCTGTTTGAGTCCTATCACAGAATCTTGATTGAATAGCTTCTTGTCTATATTGGGATGCGTCTAAAGAATAAAATTAAAAAAGATTTCAAAGTTAGCATGAAGAGAAAGGTAATCAAAGGCTCCTGTGAGCCAACCTGTGAATGCAGAATGCTTTAAAGGGAATCCCGGCTAGAAAACATATTTGTTCTAGATCATTAGTTTGGTCATTGTTGAACAGGTTTACGGGTTTTGAAGGTGATTACAAATCTTTAACTCTTGAATACCAGCATTTTGTTTCTGCATTTTTTCTTTCAAAATTCCTGCGCACTGCCATGTTTGTTTTCGCAAAGTTTGATGGGAAATTATGACATCAATGCGTTGTCGTGAGCTTTCAATACGACGGTTTGAGGATGTTCGCGCGAAAATCTTCTAACATTGATTTTTTTATAAAACTTATGCAACAGCTAGGTTATGAGTTATTTGTGTCAGAAATGCAAAAAAATAAGGGGGTCACTGACTTTGTTTCTGAGATTAGATATCTGAAAGGCAACCCTAATTTTGAAAAATTGGTCTTCCTTATGGGATGTGACCCCAATGTCTGTTCATCTAATAATATCACAAATGAATCTCTAAAATGCAACTTTCTTTCCCAAATTTTATGCGAGTTGGTCTGTTCAGCAAATTCATCAACTGGTGATGTTCCTTAAAGTAAATTTAATCTTTAACCCATTCACTCCTGAGAATTTTTACGTTTTTGAGCGATTTTCTGCATTCACACGCCCCATAGGATTTCGTGACTCCATATTTGAAGTTACCATTGAAAGTGCTGCTGTTCTAAAACACTGAAGGCTCGAGTTTACTGAAAACGTCATTGTGACGATCTCATTTTGCTTCGTTGATTTGCAATAAAGGGTCCAATATGAATTATCTACGATTTTTGGTAAGTTCACAGCCATTTTTCATCTTTAGTAGCTGCCTGGTGAGCATCATTAAGCTTGGAGGTAGTTCAGAGTCCACTTCTCAATGAAGCGAGTTAGTTGTTGTACTTCGTTTACGAATTTGGCTCGTTGCTCGTTGAACTGGAAAAAATGGCCGCCTAGAAACGAAGCAGCTTTGGGACTCGACTCTGGATGAATTTCTCGACCTACCGCGGCATATTTTGGAAGTTGCGACCACAGGAGAACACAACAAGCGCGAAATTTCGGCGGTGGGTCGGAGTGGCTGTGGACTTAGTATAAATATGAAATGTGTGCGGAAAGAAACGAACGCTGTCAAAATTCTTGGCCATTTCCCAGCATGCAGTGCGGTGGTGATATTGAAAATTGAGGCAAGGTCAGTATGCATTAGAACGAGAGGCTAGAGCTCGGCCCGAGCAACGAATAAGAGCAAAAAAATTCACTGCTAAGCTAGGACTAGGACTGAATTTTGCTGTGAATGTTGACTTTTGGGTTTGCCATGATGATTTGAATAAAAAAAACTAAAGGCAAAAACGTGATTTTTGTTGTTTTTCTATGACGTTAAAAATGGTCATTTTTGTTATTGTCCAAATTCAAACGCTGATATTCTGCAAAAATCGCTGACTTTTTTGTGTTTATTGGGTATCTCAATTTGAGGACTTTCTAGTCAATGCTCAGAACTGCTAAATAGGGCAATGTTCGCGCGATTGAGAAAGTTGCAATTTTTTAAAGCAGTGGAGTATTTTACGGCCGGTTTTGGCCGGTGTAGGAGCGAATGGGTTAAATGACAGCATTTGCAAACTCTGACAGCCACAAGTTGGCAGGATTCAAAGTCACGCGGGTAGAAAAATGGAAAAATTTTAAACTTTCTACATTGATTTTTTGTTCATTTTTTCACAATCTGTCGAGAATTGGCAAAGAAAATTATCTATAAAAAAAAATCGGGGGTCACCTACCATCCAAGCGAGTTAAATCTAAGCAAAGTTAACGCAACAGCTACCAGCCCTTTATGTACTTAGATTTCTTCTCTTGCACACGCGCTTGTGCATGACGTAGCATGGCGTTGCGACATGAATTGCGTGTGCAGTAAGGATGCGCATAAACAATTAGCGCAAACGTCCTTAAGTCAACATCATGTAAATTTATAAATATTATATATATGCTTTTAATGCATTTTTGGCTGAATATTGTACGGTTCTACTGCAAAATCGTCTTCTGTAAACTCCATATTGACATCTTCGACAACGCAATGACGTCATAAATTACCATAAAGAAAACATGGCAGCGTGCGGGAAATTTAAACTAAAGAACACTTCACATTCAGAAACCAGTTACGGAGATACCGACTTAAAACCCCGGCATGAGTTAAATATAACCATTATGAATACTTTGGATCTAAAACTGTTTTTCAGTTGAGGTTCCCATTAAATAACAGATTCTGTACACCTTTGGACACTCCCCTCTCCTACATGTAGGTGCCAATTGTTCCACTGACCCTCCCCTCCCTCCTTACCATCCTCATGGGTAAGGCAGCTGACCATTACATATCACAGGCTCAATGTTTACAGCCAATCAAGTGAAATGTTTACCAAATTACCACAATGCATCTAATGCCTCATATATTCATGAGTTAAGAAACAGTTCAGTCCTGTGCTTAGGACATTTCCAAACAGAAAATCTTCTTAATTTTTACTGCTTTTACAGTGCGTCCACATGAACTGAGGCCACCCAGACAAATTTTGAGACACATTGAAATTAGCCAATCACAAGTCAAGATCTAGACAATGAAAAAGCGCAAAATTATACCTGACCAGTTCAAATTCTGAACTGTGAGATGTGTTGCAAACCTTTGATATCCATAAATTCTTCATTACCCAAATGATAACAATGAAGAATTGTCACGTTTGTATAAATCAAGCTGGAAAATTTTATGACAACGTCTGGGTTGGCCAGAATCAAAGCCAGTAGTAAAGAAATTTTGAACAATCCAAAGTAAACGTGACGGCCGTTCATTTCATGCAAACCGGGTGCCGCAAGCGATTCGCAGTTTCGGTGATTACTAAACAGAGCTGTCAACAAAGATTGTTTTCATTTTTCGAAGACGTTTTTATGTACATTCAAGCGGTAATTTCTAACTTTGTCTCCGGTTCCATTTCAATTTGAGAGCGATTCTTCATACATCTGAGAGTTTTGATTTGTTATGTCTTTCACTCTCCCCTGGCACCTTGTGTCTCGAGAAAATCACATTTATAGTTTAGGACTTCAAAGCTTCAACCCGGCCTGTTCATGTATAGTCAGGAACAGAGAGACGACAAAGGGATTTTATATAAAGTAACGTGAACATTTTGTATCAAAAGTAAAATACCCGCTTTCAGTGTACGGTCACTGGATAACAAAGTACACACAACTAGATAAACAAGCAGATCCGTACGAACCACGGTTCGCAGTTGTTTCTCAGAAAATAGTGCTATTTTGTCCACGCAATTTTTGCCGTTGAGTTGAGAAATCGGGAGCAAACTGCAGTGAATTATTCATTTGAAGAAAGGAGGAAAATAACTTTCTTCTTTTGAGAGTTCTAGTTTTTGATCGCACGTCGTAATGTGTTATCCTCCTGTCAGCTGTGCGACTGTGATGCATCTAATTTATTCGCCGCCAACTTTACCCGCTTTTGTCACATATTTATGCACGTCTCTTATTAGAAAACAATTTGCTTCTTTGTTGATTTTTTTTGTTTCAACAATCAGAACTCGAAGAATTAATAAAAAGGCAATGATCATGTTTGCTTTCCAACACGCCTGACAGACACGTTTTTCAGCTCACGAGCTCATGATTTCTCGCTGAGAAGTGCCAATGTGATATAAATTCAAAACTTCCTCACGTAGAATTTGTGAGTTTCGGCGCCGTTAACAAAATACCTTCTGGATTGATTTATCCAAACGCGGCAATTCATTTTTAGCCTTTGGTCATCGAAGATTCTCGACACAGCGCGCAGTTCAGAATATAAATTTTGCGCTCGGCAGTACCAAACAACTGGTCAAGTATAATTATGCACTATTTTATTGTCTAGATCTTGACTTGTGATTGGCTAATTTCAAAATTTGACTCAAAATTTGTCTGGGTGGCCTCGGTTTGTGTGGTCGCACTGTAATGTTTAACCCAACCAAAGAGGTTTCATTTGAATGGTGACACCATAGGATTTCGTCCAGAGACTAAAACGTTAGAACTACAATACATGTCTACATAATTTACTCTGGCAGTGAAAGGGTTAAATGGTCACACCATAGGATTTCATCCAGTGACTCAAAAGTTAGAACTACACTGCATCAGCGCTCCAAGCTGCGACCATAGCAAGTGAAAAAAAAAAAAAAAAAATGGCGACTGAATTATCGGTAATAAGTTCGTGTTCCAGTACACCAAATTGAAAATCAATAACAATGTTGTCCCCTAAACCACCACCAATCCTAACCACCCGTCATGGAACATCACTACACATCATCGCACGTTGCTAGACCTAATCAACTTCCCTAGAAATCATCTAATGGAACTAGACATCATCCAACATCACTAGGCATCATACAGGATACTGGAACACGAACTTATTCCCGAATTATCGGCGAAGGTCGCCATTTGGCGACCAAAGGATTTCAGCTCAAAACAAAGTTTGAATCATCGTTAAATCAAAGAAATATTACCATGCTTTTCTCCTGTATAAGGTCAATGATGAATCTGTTCCTCTTGCATCGCAAGACATGTGTACTGGCATAAGGATCTGGGTAATGCAGCTTCGAATTCATTGAGTGGCCATTTTGAAAACATTCAACAGTAGTGTTAAGTAGCATGAAGTGTCTTGCGTTAATGAAACAACAATTTTTGGCGACCGAAATTTTCCAATAGCAACCATTTTAGAAATGTAGGTTGCCAAAAGGCGACTTATTGAAAAAATGAGCTTGGAGCACTGTACATGTCTACATAATTGACTCTGGGACTAAAAGGGTTAAATGGTCACACCATAGGATTTTGTCCACAGACTCAAAAGTTAGAACTACACTACATGTCTCCATAACTGACTCTGGGAGAGAAAGGGTTAAATGGTCACACCATAGGATTTCATCAACAGACTCAAAAGTTAAAACTACACTACATGTCTCCATAACTGACTCTGGGAGAGAAAGGGTTAAATGGTCACACCATAGGATTTCATCAACAGACTCAAAAGTTAGAACTACACTACATGTCTCCATAACTGACTCTGGGAGAGAAAGGATTAAAATTTAATGGTCACACCATAGGATTTCATCCACAGACTCAAAAGTTAGAACTACACTACATGTCTCCATAACTGACTCTGGGAGAGAAAGGGTTAAATGGTCACACCATAGGATTTCATCCACAGACTTAAAAGTTAAAACTACACTACATGTCTCCATAATTGACTCTGGGGCTAAAAGGGTTAAATGGTCACACCATAGGATTTCATATTATTGAAAAAATGAGCTTGGAGCACTGTACATGTCTACATAATTGACTCTGGGACTGAAAGGGTTAAATGGTCACACCATAGGATTTCATCAACAGACTCAAAAGTTAGAACTACACTACATGTTTCCATAACTGACTCTGGGAGAGAAAGGGTTAAATGGTCACACCATAGGATTTCATCCACAGACTCAAAAGTTAGAACTACACTACATGTCTCAATAATTGACTCTGGGAGTGAAAGGGTTAAATGGTCACACCATAGGATTTCATCTACAGACTCAAAAGTTAAAACTACACTACATGTCTCTATAATTGACTCTGGGGCTGAAAGGGTTAAATGGTCACACCATAGAATTTCATCCACAGACTCAAAAGTTAGAACTACACTACATGTCTCCATAACTGACTCTGGGAGAGAAAGGGTTAAATGGTCACACCATAGGATTTCATCCACAGACTCAAAAGTTAAAACTACACTACATGTCTCTATAATTGACTCTGGGGCTGAAAGGGTTAAATGGTCACACCATAGGATTTCATCCACAGACTCAAAAGTTAGAACTACACTACATGTCTCCATAACTGACTCTGGGAGAGAAAGGGTTAAATGGTCACACCATAGGATTTCATCCACAGACTCAAAAGTTAAAACTACACTACATGTCTCCATAACTGACTCTGGGAGAGAAAGGGTTTAATGGTCACACCATAGGATTTCATCAACAGACTCAAAAGTTAGAACTACACTACATGTCTGCATAACTGACTCTGAGAGAGAAAGGGTTAAATGGTCACACCATAGGATTTCATCAACAGACTCAAAAGTTAGAACTACACTACATGTCTCCATAACTGACTCTGGGAGAGAAAGGGTTAAATGGTCACACCATAGGATTTCATCAACAGACTCAAAAGTTAGAACTACACTACATGTCTCCATAATTGACTCTGGGGGTGAAAGGGTTGAATGGTCACACCATAGGATTTCATCAACAGACTCAAAAGTTAGAACTACACTACATGTCTCCATAATTGACTCTGGGAGTGAATGGGTTAAATGGTCACACCATAGGATTTCATCAACAGACTCAAAAGTTAGAACTACACTACATGTCTCCATAACTGACTCTGGGAGTGAAAGAGTTAATGCCTGGGGTGTTATGACAACTCAGTTGCTTCAAGGAGGTGTTAACAGCTGTTTACTTGCCTGCATTTGAAATCCCTTATCGTCATTATTCTCAAAACTGAGACGTATTTTTCCAAACTGTGCGTCTGCTATCCTTAGAAGTGCCAGACCTCTAACTTCTATGTTCTGTAGCCCGCCATCCCTTCCAGCAGTCAGTGTTATTTTCTCGTCAACCTTGACATGGACACTTGAATGTGAAAAATAAAAATACAGTCAAAGCTATATTAAGCAGTCACCCTCTGTTAAGGATGTTCGTGCTAATTGTTTATGTGCATCCTTACGGCGCATGCAATTCATATTGCGTGCGTGCACGGAAGAAATCTAAACATATTAATTGGCTGATTTAACTTGCTTGGATAGTCAGTGACCCTTACTTTATTTGGATAAATAATTTTCTTTTCCAATTCAGTTTAGAATTGTGAAAAAATGAACAAAAAATAAAATAATGTAGGATGTTTAAAATTCTCCCATTTTTCTACCCACGTGACATTGAATCCTGCCAACTTGCAGCTGACAGGATTTGCAAATGCTGTTGTTTTAAGATTAGATTTTCCTTTAAGGACATCGCCAGTTGAATGAATTTGCCTAATAGACCCACTTGCATAAAATTTGGCATAACTCTCCTACCTTCCTGCTTGTACAGATGGTGCCGTTGATGTCTTTCCAACTGACGTTAATTTTGTCTTGGAACTTACGACCTCTGAAAAAGAAAACACACACAAAAACAACAATATTATTTCTGAAGTGGACGTAAGCGAAGAAAAGTCTTTTCATTTAAGAGCCAAGTAGGTCATCTGGCTTGTACCTGTTTTGGTTTCCATAGCATGAAGTGACACATACACAGAGTTAAAAATGTAGAGTTTAAAGAGTTAAAACATATAAAAAAAATCCTAAGCATGACAATGGGTGGGAAACCCAATCTTAGTAAGCATAGATTTTGGCAGTTTTATTCTGCTGTTTTCTTTGTATTAAGGTTACCGTGTACCTTCGCATTGACCATTTTATTGAATTTTTTTTGGGCATCAAAATAAAGTTTACAGAATGAACTTTCATCTAAAAAAAAATTATCGAAAAATAGTGAAAATTGACAGAAAAATGATGGTATAATCTTTACATACATACATACATACATACATACATACATACACACATACTTTATTACCTTTCCCCAAGGGGGGCTTTTCAAAGATAATTAAAACTAACTAACAAGAATAATCACAAATCTAACTAATTACAATAACCATAAATATAAATTGTATTTACAAAAGATTAATTGAATTAATTAAGTTAAGATTCTAAAAATTCTTTAAGAAGCTTGCGCTTCTCAGCGGAGTTTGTTTATAAAGCGATATATTTTTCTAAGCGCTGTTTTCTCAAAGTTAATTTGTTAATTAAGTTAATTAAGCGAATGAGAGAAAGTGACGTCAAAGACTCAAACATACCACACGGGTTGAAATTATAATAACAATAAGTATTGAAAATCACGCGAAAAGCAACAAAAACTTTGGACTTGTTCTTCGTGCAATTTTCTATGCTGATTGTTATTATGATTTCAACCCGTGAGGTATGTTTGAGCCTTTGACGTCACTTTCTCCCATTCGCAACCAAGCCTTGGAACAAGGTTGATTAATGGCGACCGTAAATTCTCGGAAGTAAATGTTAAAATAAAATGACTTCTGATGGTCGTAATGGATTGAAATTTGGCAAGATGAGTAAGAAAGTCTAATTGTACATGAAAATGTAAAAAATAAAAATCAAAAATTTGATCACAGGGGCACTTTAAAGGCTCAGTTTGAGAAGCTAAATAAAACACTTGAAAGAGTGTTTCATTAGGTATCTAAATACCTTTAAGTCTTTTAAATTGGCTTTTAAACCCACTCATTGTTTAGAAATCATGATGAAAACTCTTCTTTGTGCTTGATCTATTACATGTATCTGTTGTGGTTTAAATTTTTCTCTGGATTGAAAATTTTCGAACCAGTTTAGTCTTTATTTTCCTTTGTCTCAGATTCGTTATCATATTCTTAGACAACGGAAAACAAAAATCAAACTGGTTTGAACATTTTCGAACCAAAGAAAAATATGAACCACAACAAATCCAATACAACAACAGAGACCAGGCTTTGAACCAGAGACATTCAGATAGAAAGGCTGACTGAATAACAATGTGACAGCTGTTTGGTTCACAAAACCTGCTAGAAAAGCTGCCTAATAACGCATATCTTACACGGATAATCATTGCAATGTTGTTGCTGGTGTTCCTATTGAAATTTGAACTTAAATTTGGTATGGGAAGGATTCAGCAATTCTACTTTCCAAAACTGAAGAGAAAGGGAAAGGCAAAATTATGATCATAGAAATAATTTCAATTCCTTTTCTTCTGATCTGTTCTCACCTGTGCCCTCAGATCTCAGCTTGTTGACAAAAGTATCAACATCCTTCGTTTTGCTTCCTAGTTTCATTGCCTTTCCACTGCCACCAGGTCTATAAACAAAACATAAATTATTGTTTGTTTCTTAAACTTTGCATTTTTAAAAGTACTTATTTACTGAGAAAGATGTAATGGTCATTAGCACGAGACAAAGAAAAAATTCTGAGTCCCTGACAGGAAACAAACCTATGACCCTCCGCACACCGGTCAGATGCACTAACCACTGAGCTACGAGAGACATGTGGGGAGTTAGGCCCAGTGTTCTCTCCTACAGCCTTTTTATGCCAGGTGGCTCCTGACTTGATTTTTGGAAAAATTGACAGCCACCTGGCTTGAAAAAGATGCTGCTAAGATACAGTGTTGTGTAGTTTGTACTTATGTTGTATTCTAAAGGGATAGGTATTGCCAAAATGGTCAATAAACACTGCTGGACAGCGGAGAAAGACCAATGCCAAAACGACCATTTGATGCAAGTTAGAATACCCACTAGCCTTCCCAAAATCCAGGGGAGAGCATTGAGGCCATATACTAGGTTCGTATATGACATGCAACCTGTGTACTGATATGATCAGCAACGTCCAAGGGGAACATTATTAACATTTTTCTTATTTCATTACCGAGCTAACGTTTATCATCTCTCTTTATTTAATACCTATTTACTGTTTGACTGCATACTAAAAAAGTATTTTTTTTTACATTATAGTTTTCTCAGTGGCCAAAGTCGTCCACAATTTTGGATTTTTTTCCTGAGACACAACCCACTAGCAGATAGTATATGACATACTATCTTACATTTTGAGGATTGCAATACACTGTAAGGTGATTTCAAATTACTTTTTCTGCTAAACCATGGAGGGTTCTTTAATTGCATTTATTGGGCATTGAATGCCGCAGCAAGAGCGAAATAGCTGCACGGTGTTATTACTCTTGCTGCCGCATCTAATACCTGATAAATTCAATTGAGCAACCCTTGCTCTTTTGGCAGTTTCTTGGCACTTGGCTGTGCGTAAAATAAAAAACTGCTAAAATTACATGTATGTATATTCTTTTATCAAAAACTACATTTATTATGCTTTCTATTGATATAGTTTGTCATATTACTCTTGAAACTAGCCCATGTACGGGTCTGTGCAATTTTTTTTCCCCAAAGGACACCCGCAAAGGTTGGGAATACCCTTAACCCAAAAACATGTAGCTAATAATAATAATAATGCGCATAACAATGATTAGGTAAAAATAAATAAATAGAAATCCTAATACTAATCTATTACTGATAAAATTAAAAACTAAAAACCTACAAAATACAAAGCTATGATAAAAATGCTAAGCGAAAAAGGTGTGTTTTTAACTTTGTTTTAAAAAAATCAACAGTCTTGGCGCATCTAAAATCAAATGGTAGCGCATTCCAGAGCTTTGGTACAATGCAAGTAAAGGACCTGTCTCCAAGTGATACATTACACACCACATCAAATTAATCAATATCTTCGTCAAAGACAATGGTTACCTTGTGGGGTGTATTGGTTTGGGAGGAGTAGGATCCATTACAGGTATGTCATTAACAACGGGCACACTTGTATCACGACCTCCACTACCAAAACCACCAAACCCTGCCATATGACCTTTGACTCCTTTCCCCTTTGAAGCAGCTGTTCTTGCGGCTTGTAACTCTTTCGCTTTCTTCTTCATCTCTTCTTTGGCCTCGCGCTCTTGGGTCTATAAGAGCAATAGAGAAAATATAAGGCACGCGCTAAGACTGATTGCCTCACAGGAATATGCTACAAGCCACAAATAAACTAACATGTAAAGAGAAGATATAAAACCTTTGCAGTTGGGTTTGTAATTTAAATTAACCAATTGCAAAGAAGCCTGAAAGTGCTTCAACAGGATTTGAACACATGAGCCCTGCGTTACCGGTGCGATCCTCTAAGCAACTGAGCTATTGAGCCACACACATTAGGAGTGAAGTGAATAACATTGCAAGTTCATGTGTTACTGTGAAAGTGATAGAATGACAAATGAAGTATAGAGCATTTGCACTTGACATCATAGCCACTATACTTGTTTTGTTAGGGACACCAACATGGCTGACATGGCCTTTGACATCCTTTGTCATTTGAGTCTCATGGGACTGAGCGAAAACACTATATGAATGAATCATACATGTATATGTGTTTTTTCAATATTCTACAAAACGAAATTTGGCATTTTTCTGACATTAAGATTTTCGGCACTCTTGCATTTTAAAGGGGTTAAATAAAAGAAATGATCTTTTTCCAGTTTTGATGTCACAGAGTTCTAGTGTTAGGTCAGTCTCAGTAAGATGTACAGCTAGAGCTGATTGTAAGGGTGTCAGCCTTGGAGATAGCTAGAGGTGGTTGAGACGTACAGCTAGAGCAGATTGTAAGGGTGCCAGCCTTGGAGACAGCTAGAGCTGGTTGAGATGTACAGGTAGATGATGTCAGGTAAGGGTGTCAGCCAGGGGAACAGTTTATTGTATTAACTTGGATTATCAACATTTATAACTTGCCTGTCGTACAGCGCGGAACACCTTCTCCTCGTGACTGTCCATCTCTGTAAATGTTCTGATTTGTGCAAGGTTGACATTTTCACGATACCCAAGAGCAACGATCTCGTCAAAGGCGAAGATCAAAGAAAAGGCATTCTCTACTACCTCCGACTCTTCCATTACTTTACAATATTCAGGAATCTAATAACAGAGATAATTATACATTGTAGTTACTATGTCTCTTTTCACTGACAAAGAGCCTACAGTTAATTCTGGAAATCAGTTCACCCTAGTGGTGTAACGATTAATCGAATTCTCGATTAATCGCGATTATGACCATTCGGTTCGATTCATGATTCTTTGCTTCTAAGTTTCGATTTTGGTTCGATTTTTGCACACCTTTTCCAGGGTGCCCTCAATGAGTTATTATATTGTGATTTAGAATTCAGAACTCTTTAAAATCTGCGTTTTTGATTTGCGAGCAAAGGCGTTTGCATTTCGTGCGCCATTTTGTGTTGCCTGGTAAAATTGCTGCCCTTCTATCACCCCTTGAGAATTTCCAAATAAGGCAAACCATGCACAACAAGCTCATTGACACCTTCTCAAATGTGGCGATGAACGACCAAGCAATCTTGAATCTGCCTGCATCTTTTAGATCAGCTGTGTGGAAATATTATGGTTTTCTGGCTAAAGACGGTACAGCAGATAAGTCTAAAAACATCTGCAAGAAACATTTGCATAATCGAATCGAAATATTTGAAATCGAAAGGCAATAATCGAAATTGAATCTAATCGCAAGGAATATGAATCGTTACACCCCCAGTTCACCCTACAGATTATTCATTAATCTGCTAGCACATTAGTGAATGATCTGTAGTGTGTGCGTGCAATGCATGATTTCCAAGAGCAATGTCAAGTTCATGGGTGGTGAATTCTATTCTTGTTGGAAAATAATAAACTATGTTCTGTTTAACAGTGCGTTTGTTGTTATTTTCTTTAAAATAATGAATATTAAAACAATAATTAGATTTGGGTTTTGTGGTATCCGGAATAATCAAGGTCAAGGTAAGTGTTATCAGCCGAAGCCGAAACCATGATATCACATAAACCTCATCCAAGAATAAACATTGTAAAATTTATTAATAATTCATAAGAGTACTAACAAAAAGAAATGAGCCATTCCAATCACATGATTACCCTCGCGTCCGTGTTGTATCAGCACTATACATTCACTCGCCTTCGGCTCGTGATTGTATGGGCCGATACAACACTCCTGCTCATGTAGTAAACATTACATATTGTTTATAAACATATCAGCATCTTCCTAAACATTTCAGTGTACATCTGTTTATGTACTTTGGGAAACAAAATACTCTAACATACCCCGAACATTAAACACACCACAGCTGTCTCTTATAAAATTCATTAATATTCATGAGGAAAATACAAAATAAATGAAAATTTAATGAAGGTTTGTAAATCCTGATACAGTACAGAAAAACTGTATCTTATAGGAACACTAGCTATTGTTCTTTGATAAGATAAAATATTTGTTGCAAAACTGTATGAATATTTACAATGGCTCGCCTGCTGCTTGCCATTGTAAATATCCAAACAGTTCTGCCACTCATATTTTATCTACATGTATTACTTACCACTCGCGAGAATAATCTCAATGTTTCCAAGTCCTCTAAAATGTTGCTGGCTTTGGTTGTGATGAGCAGCATGTAAAGTTTTTCAAGCGGCTGATAGACATATCGAACACTTTCTGTTTCCACAAATGTGTGCTGTTTTCCAGTGTTCATCAGTTTAGGAAATGCAGCTAGAAGGCCCTCAACACGCGACCGTGTCATTTCTACAAACTGGCGTGATACGATGGCTGTAGGATGACAAAAAGGTATGTTCAGCAAAAGGTGGCATTATTCTGTATAAGCTTAGCAGTGTTCTTCCCAACCCTTTCAAGCCAAGTGCCCCCTCGCTACACCATCTGGCTTTAAAAAAATGGCGCCACGCTTGTAGAAAGCTCGGAGGGGGGGGGGGGTACTCTCATATATAAGCAAAATGGGCATGTGTCACTGTGACGGGTATGGTTTTCAAACAGTTAACTCTGGGATAGGGTATAGAAATCAGAGAGTTTTGGTCTAGAATAGGGTATCATTTACTGGAAAACTGATCAAGTTTCTGAAAAATGGCAAGACTGGGATGGCAGGCTTCATACTCTTTAAAAATTCTATGACTTCTCATGACCTTTTCAAATTTTTCATGACCTAGAGTTGAGCTGTTTTAGCTGACTCACCTGATTTTTTTTCACTTTTTAAAATTAAACTCACAAGGTATCTGCCTTAAAAGTTGTGAACATAATTTCTCATGACCCACACTTAAATTCCGTGAGAAATTAAATTATACAATTCCATGATTTTACAGGTTTTTTCCGTGACTGTATGAACCATGGATAGGGTAAGGATTTTTTGATGTCTAGTCTAGAATAAGATTGCAAAATGCAGGACAAGACTTTTTTTCAAGCCCTGTTTTTGATGCAGGGCCATCTTAACCTTCTAATCTGTTTTTCTTTTGAGTTTCTGAAATAGTGCGGGGGAAGGGGGGGGGGGGGGGGGGGGGGGGGGGGGGGGGGGGGGGGGGGGGGGGGGGGGGGGGGGGGGGTTTTAAGACTTAAAGATCATTCGATAAACAGCTAGCATACAGGGACCATCAAAACATGGTTGTATACCAGCTCACTACTGAAGCAAATCCATAAACACATATACAAAAATGCGTGGAAAATAAATTCTTTGATCTTTCTGCTCATAGAGATATCAACTGACCTAGAAATGTGACATCATTCATTCACCAGTATACGTAAGTTTATATATAATGTCAGCTAATAATGACTCAAACATAATCAAACAGTTTTTAACAAGTTAAGAAAAATGTAACAAAATTTCATCAAACCTTTTCCTGTTTTGGTGCATATTGCTGCAGCAAGGAGAACCTGATAAGTAAATAAAAACAGTTAAAATGATTTCCGAACCTTCTTCCGTGATAAAATGTGGATATTTTTACACCGGCAGAGTAATTCGCGATCGACGCTTTGATCTGCGTAGAATAATTTATTCAAATGGTGATTCACCGCTTTAACTGTTGTATTTAGCGTTTTTACGAAAAAAGCAAAATATAAAGATACTTTCGAAGAAATACAGTTAATCTTTCTGACATGTGTAAAATGTCTAGCGAATTATGGTCTCACATGAGATTCTTGTTTCGTGATTAAACAACGCAATAAAGCCTTTTTCGGGCTATAAAAGCATATCAGCAAAAAGAAGGATAACTGAACTTACCATTTTGACTATCAATTCCTATGTTAGCACAAATCAGGCCTCTTAGAGGCCAAAAGTATCTCTATTTGTAGCCTTGTTCTCTCGCCACGTCCTCAAAAGAATCGTAGAGGAAAGCCACAAAGAATTCTGGGAAAGGCAATTCTACGCATGTCCCGGAGTTTGTTAGTATCTAGGTTCCACGCGGTTAAACTTGGCCTGTGAAAGAGAATGAAGCGAAGACAAAATACGCGTTTTATTTCTGTTTTCGCGTTTACTCGAGTTTACCGTCTGAAACCCTGAGTTGGTCAGGTGGAAAACGTTTTACAAATAATTATTCTATCAATGTATAAAGGGCGTTTTTAAAGTGCTCAAGCCACTTTTCTTCATTACATTTAATTGCGGGTTCGATCCGTGAAATTTTGTCATTTGAGAAAAGAAAGTAAAGCTATAGCCATCTTCGTTTTGCCAGTCAAAATTGTTGCAAGTTGCACGCACGATTTTTGCGTATAATACTCCCCGTGCAACTGAATTTTTGTGTTTTGAATTGTACGAAAAGTTAAATCGTTTTCTTCTTTCTGCAACAAATTTCTTCAAGTTGCACAACAAATACATGTAACATAGCTCTTGCAACCTTGTTTCGCCACACTCGTTACATAAACTAATTATTTTATACATCCTTTCCCATGTTTCCACTTAATGTTAAATGAAATCCCGCTAAATAAAACGAGAAACGCCTCGGACGTTTGACCGCGGTGAAGGCGAGGAGGGCCCACAGCAGCAGGGATGCCAGGATGACGTATTTGGGTCAAAGCTGAAAGGAAACCGACCCAAAAGCCGATAGTTTCGATCGTGAATCCAAAGCTCACAAAGTGAGGATAAGAGAAACATACGAATGGTTCAGAATAAAAGAAGAGCGTCTTGGTGGCAGTCATGAGCGACTGTCAGAGCTCTAGCAGCATATCCGAAGAGCTTCAAAGCCTTATTTGACTTATGGCACACCAGACGAAAATTCTTACCGAGGCAATATCAGAAAAAAAAAACACTTCTTTCATTTTTTTTTATGCATAGCCTCTTACAAGAGAGATCCAATGCTTGTACTACTATACAAAACTCATTTATATTTTTACCGAGGCAAGTGCCTCGGTTCGCCTCAGGCTAGCTACGGCCATTTCAAAATCGCATGCAATCCGAATCGTCGTAAAATCGATTCGTTTTAACGAAGAACACTGAAAACTAAATAACTTGCATGAGCTGCAAGTAAGTGACATTTTTTTAACATTATAAGGAAGGTATTGACACACACAACGCCGATTGATATGTAATTTTGTGCAAAATCAAAAACTCTGTTTTTAATAAATAAATATAATGAACTTTGCTGAAGGCTTTTAAATTGATTAGCGTGTCAGTACAATGTACTGGTTAGTTTATTGGATTAACAAATACGACAAGGAAATGAATAAATTGTGGTTGCGTTAAGTTTTTTTTTAATTGCAAGTCCACATTTTAATTCAGCCAATTAAGAACCTACAAAAAAAAACACGCGAAACTACTAGTAATCTACAGATTAGGACAATTTGTTTCACGAATTACGGCCAAGGGAGAGTAACTAGATGTTTTTGGAACGGTTAAGTGTAGAACGAATCGGCATAAAATATTATCGTAAGTACTGTTTATAAAAAAAATTACTTTCTCTATCGAGCACGTTGTGAATAATTCATGGATATTGACGTTCTGTTGTTTTTGAGTGATAATTATCTTCCACATATTCGCATCTTTAAGCGTCCCTTAAATCCGGCGAACCAACTTGAAAGTCCCCGTAAAGATTCTCGGTCGTGGCTATGCTAAATAAGGTGAGCAAATTTATTCATCTTTGCGAGGTTGTTTAACTTTATTTTTAAACGAAAAATCGGCGAAAACACTCGATTGATTTTCGGCGAGTGTCTTAATCGATGCTAACATCACCGGAATTCTAAGGAATAGAAGGCACCGTCACTTCAAACATCACTCTGACTATTTGCAGTATTTGTGAACACACATTTTATACGCCAATTTGTTCTATAATCTCGGACTGTATTCTACTGACGTATGAAAAGTAAATCAAGACTTTACTTTATATTTTGTATTTATCTTTTTGTAATGAAGCAAGAAGTTGACTGGTTAGAATTTACATGGCTGCGTTGTGATTTTTTAAACTTCTACAATTATAAAAACACAAAACAATTCTGGACAGGCAAAATGTTTCTGTGGGTACAATTGCAATTTTTTATTTTAATTTAGGTTTTTCTTTAAAATCATTATTTTTCCACGGTATACATAATCAAAAAGACTTATGTTTTCGAAATGAAGCGATGTGTTTTCATTAGAATACCATATGTTTAATCATTTTAGTTTACATTTCAAACATATGCCTGCATAAATTAAAATATGGTATTAAAACTTCTCTTATCTTCATGATAAATCTCCCGTTTGATCTATAAATTAGGCTTATTTGCATCAGAATTAAGCGACTTAAACTGGAAAAACTGCTGATTTCTGATATGTGTGTGAAGTTTTAATTCTTTCTCAGTAGTGAATGTTAATTTAGACTATTCCAATAAGTTATTTAAGATTTAATTGCTGCTTCCGTATCAAGGCCAATGTTTTTGTCGTGACGCCCTCAAATTTCACCAAACCCTCCCCTTGCCGGGTTATCTCATAAAAAAATGAACGGTTAGTTAGGCCGGACATACGGTGCAATTTTTTTTTTCAACGTTGCACGCAACAAAATTCTTTGGGGGTGTTTATACACGATGCAATTTGTTGCGCGCTACGCCGCAAAGGTAGAACACGATTCTTCTTCTGCAACTGTTGCGCGCTACGCCGCAAAAGTAAAACTTGATTCTATTTCTGCAGCTGTTGCGTGCAACGTTGCAAGAGAAGTTTCACCGTGTGTCCGGGCCTTTATTGGTTTTAATCATTATCGTTCCTCGTGCCGTCTGCCATCTTAAAGGTCCGTTTTGTGCACTGTTTTGTCGCACTTGTCGATGCAAATCGCGTGTGTAAACTAGCGGCGATTTCAGTGCGATTTGGGCGCGATTTGTCGCGCGATGTCGCAGAGGTTTCGAACATGTTCGAAACCTGATGCAACTTGGCGGCGATTTTTGGGAAATTAAAGCAAATGTCGCATCCGAATCGCACAGGAAATCGCCGCTAGATTACACTTGCGACAAAAGTTGCATTGGACAGCGCGACAAAAATCGCATCAAAACTCGCATGTGTAAACGGGCCTTAAGCATGGTTCACATTAGCGACATAACGACATAACGGTGAGGTCACACAAAAGCAAAACGCAACTTATATTAATGTTTTATGTCACCAGTGTGAACAACAAATCACAACGGCAAAACAGGAACCAAGACAAAAATAATTATTTTCTCTTGTAGGAACATAATGACATAAACATAACGATACGAGGAAAAAAACTGATTTGTATACAGCTGTTTCGAGAAAGGTTGTCTGAAAAAGGCGCAACAGTGCACGCGACAATTCCGAAAAATAATATGGGATATGATCAATGAATTTTAATAAGTCAAATAAATATATGAAACCCGCGATGCCTCGTCCGTACAGGGACGATCTTAGATGGCGGGCCATTGGGATAAATGAGTTTTTAGGATATAGCGTAGATGACTACCCACAATACCTTTCTGGATTGTCGCGTGCACTTTTACGCTTTTTTCCGACAACCTTTCTCGAAACAGCTGTATGTCGTTATGGCCATTTCCTTATGTCGTTATGTCGCTAGTATGAACCAGGCCTTAGCCGATGTGTTCATAAGGTCGGTGACTGGGAAAGAGTAAGGCCAAATATATGGCCGTGAAGAGATTAGACACCACTAACTCTTTTAACCTTCTCAGGGAAAAATCGCTGTTTAAACGACTGAAACGCATGCAAAAAGAATGAAAAATAATTCACATTTTGGGTAACATAGAATACAATAGGACATTTCCGATTTGCTTTAGCCTCTCTATCAAAGCGAGGCTAGGTGCGAAACCTTTCATATGAAAATGAGAATTTAGTTTTATCGACTGAGTCGATAAGGTAAACTGACCACCGTAAAAAAATTCAAATAGCTGACGTTTCGAGCGCTAGCCCTTCGTCGGAGCGAATCAAGGAATTGTGGGTAGTGTGTGGTTTTATATAGTAAGCGGTTGAGCTACGCTATTGGTGGAAATTTGGTGACGTGAAAAACAAATGTAGATTAGTTGAATGAAAAGCGTTCGTTGATTCCGTGGGGTTTGAGAGTGCCGATTTGAAAGATGATTTTTTGTTCTAGGTTTTTACGGCTTTCTGTGTTACCCTGGTGTAGGGAAAGGCCGCAGATTGTCATGTGCTGTTTAGAATGGTTAGTAAGATTAAAATGGCGCGCGACTGGTTTGGATGCGTCTTTGTCATTTTTTTCAACGTCTCGGAGATGTTCACGAAAACGGTCGCCCAGTCTCCTCCCTGTTTCGCCAATGTATATCTTTTTGCAAAAAGTACATGTTATGCAGTAGATAACATTTACGGAGGTGCATGTAAAACGATCAGTGATTTTAATAGATCGTTTGGGTCCTGTTATTTTGTCCGCGTTGTGAATGAAAGGACAAGTGTTACATCGTGTGCGTGTGCATTTGAAAGTTCCCGGTACATCGTCAGATTTCAGTGCGCTCGTAACTAGAAAGTTGCCTATGTTTTTGTCACGTTTGAATGAAATTAGTGGGGGTTGTGAAAAAATTCTGCCAGTTTCGGGGTCGTTTTGGAGTAATTTGAAATTTTTTAAAATGATGCTTTTGACTGTGTTGTTGTGTGGGTGGAAAGTGAGGGTGAATGGAATTCTCTCGTTCTCTTCCATCTGTGGCATTTGTAGTGCTGATTGTCTGTCGATCTGTTGTGCACGTTGTTGGCCCGTATTAACAACAGAGTCAGGGTACCCACGTTTCTTGAAAAACTGGCACATTTCTTCTGATTTGTTGGAAAAATCAGAGTCATCACTACATAGACGTCGAAGTCTGAGAAATGGGGAATACGGAATGGCGTTTTTCATCCAGCTCTAAAATATACCTGGGAAATTTCCGAAACCTCAGTCGCTTTTCTTGACATTAATATTTCAATCAACGGTAACAGTTTATCCACAAGTGTGCACTACAAACCTACAGATTCCCACAGTTATCTGTTACATTCATCCTCACATCCATCGCACGTTAAAAACGCCATTCCGTATTCTCAATTTCTCAGACTTCGACGTCTATGTAGTGATGACTCTGATTTTTCCAACAAATCAGAAGAAATGTGCCAGTTTTTCAAGAAACGTGGGTACCCTGACTCTGTTGTTAATACGGGCCAACAACGTGCACAACAGATCGACAGACAATCAGCACTACAAATGCCACAGATGGAAGAGAACGAGAGAATTCCATTCAACCTCACTTTCCACCCACACAACAACACAGTCAAAAGCATCATTTTAAAAAATTTCAAATTACTCCAAAACGACCCCGAAACTGGCAGAATTTTTTCACAACCCCCACTAATTTCATTCAAACGTGACAAAAACATAGGCAACTTTCTAGTTACGAGCGCACTGAAATCTGACGATGTACCGGGAACTTTCAAATGCACACGCACACGATGTAACACTTGTCCTTTCATTCACAACGCGGACAAAATAACAGGACCCAAACGATCTATTAAAATCACTGATCGTTTTACATGCACCTCCGTAAATGTTATCTACTGCATAACATGTACTTTTTGCAAAAAGATATACATTGGCGAAACAGGGAGGAGACTGGGCGACCGTTTTCGTGAACATCTCCGAGACGTTGAAAAAAATGACAAAGACGCATCCAAACCAGTCGCGCGCCATTTTAATCTTACTAACCATTCTAAACAACACATGACAATCTGCGGCCTTTCCCTACACCAGGGTAACACAGAAAGCCGTAAAAACCTAGAACAAAAAATCATCTTTCAAATCGGCACTCTCAAACCCCACGGAATCAACGAACGCTTTTCATTCAACTAATCTACATTTGTTTTTCACGTCACCAAATTTCCACCAATAGCGTAGCTCCACCGCTTACTAAAACCACACACTACCCACAATTCCTTGATTCGCTCCGACGAAGGGCTAGCGCTCGAAACGTCAGCTATTTGAATCTTTTTACGGTGGTCAATTTACCTTATCGACTCAGTCGATAAAACTAAATTCTCGTGTTTCATCCCCCCACCGACGCAGCACCACAGTTTCTCTAGAAACTAACCCCATTCATATGAAAATGAGATTTCATTCACATGCAAATAAGTTATTTGCATGTGAATGAAAACTCATTTTCAGATGAAAAGGTTCGTACCTAGCCTCGCTTTGACAGAGAGGCTAAAGGCAACTCGGAAATGGCCTATTGCCTTAGACAAGTCAGTCTCTTCCACTGACAGCGCAAGCGTTAGCAATTAATAAAAATAAAGATATAATATCTTCAGGGACACATTTTTACATCCAGACAAGGTACAATTAGTAAAGAAAACAAAAACAGAAAAAAACGTGTCTGAATTTCCTTTTAGCAAAGCAAGCCAAGGAGTTAGAATCTAGGGTATTTGTAAGTGTCTATCAAAAATCACGAGCAAAGTTTATTGATACTACACAACCGTGTTGACTTGTTAAATAAAGTCATAACAGCAAAAACAATGTCCCGATTTGCTTCTCAAATTAATACATGCACACACATTTGTATGCAAATGAACTTTACTATCGCCGAAGAGGAAAGACGGGATAATTTAAGCAGTTCGGCGATTAACAATGTTTTGGAAATTTATTACGCCGTATTAAGTATCGTAAAAAGGGGAAAGAATCTGTGGTCAGGTAAGTAAATGTTAGTTCTTGACTTTTACATTTCAGAAAATTTGCGGGTGAGGCTTAAAATTTCGGTGTTTGTACACGCTAGCTGCATCTCGAAATGGCTAATCCGCATACATCGTTAGAATTAATTTATAATAAAGACCGAGTCTTAGTTAAGGTTCAAACTCGGTGAATCAATATTCGCGGAGATTAATATACATGCGAGATAAATATGTATGAAGCAAGAAAAGCAACTCCCGAAGCTCTGGATTGCAAATGATTAAATCGCTTACAACAGCTTGATCGAAAGAAGTCGAAAGAAAGACGTCAGATGCCGGCTAATGTATATACGGAATACAGGTTGTCATAAATGGTACTTTCCGCATCAGTTTCATATGCTCCATTTTAATTTCTGCGATGTCATGTTTAGTTCTTTCACGAGCCTTCTTAACTGGCTGAATAAAAGAACTAAGCGAAAATTTTATTCGACTGACGTGCGAGAACACAATTGTCAAGCTGGCTCGGCCGCTTATTTCGACCCATCGCCTTCGTCGTCTGGATAAATAAACGAACACCGCAGTACTTCTCAGTTGTCAACGCTAAAATACATATGATTGTCTGTTGTTTTGCAAAACGTAAATAATTGATATAAGAAGAGTCCGCATCGTATGATAAAAAGTGAGGAAGTTAGATAACATACAATTTCTTCACTCTTCGCCGGATTTCAAGACCTTTTACGGGAAGAATATAAATTCAGTTTTGAAAGGAGTACTTTAGTTATACATTATTTCGAGGTTTTTGCTGTTTATTCATGAGAAAGATTCAGGACCCGGTGTTAAACGGTCTTTCGAAAATACAAATAATAGAGAAAAATTCGAAACTGACAACTCCTGAGTTGTCTTTATTTTACTGAACAGTTAAGGCACCGATAAACGAAGAAAACCATGAAAAAAAAGACGTTTGGTAAAACAAAATATAATCATTTTTCCGGGAATCAGTTTAGTTCCTTATTGATTCATCTCAGTGAACAGGTAATATGCTCGGGCTGAGAGAAATTTCAAACCGTTGAACAAAAACAATATGATAAAAGTATATTTTTGGTCACTTAGGATAAATGTAGTCACGAGTTGGCATTTTATGTTTTCGTTACGGGAACTCTCAATACCAAAATTACTAGAAATTTCTATTTCCGTTTTCCTTTGTTAACAAGATAATTTTAACAATTGATAAATGTATATATTTTTTCTAGAATAGCATTCACTAACACCATATTTCAATGCATAATTGATATTTTCTATCCAACACCATATAAATGTAAAATTATGAATATGTTTATGTTCCATCCAAGAACAGCATGGGGGTTCTCTTTAATACGACACTTCGTAATCACACAGATTTGTTTACCTGTAAAAAAAAAAATTCCTGATCGAGCTCAAGTTATGGATTGTAAATTGTTTGCAGGCTTTTGTATTAACTGATAACTATTTTCTATGCTTAATTTACCACATATTTTTAAATATTGCTTTTAAATTAGCTTTCTGCGCGATAAAAAGACTTTCAGTTCAATTGTATTATTTTCTGTCTGTGGGGTACACTGAAAAATATGGCAATTTAAATACTAAAATCGCCCTTGTGTTGGCCGACCATTTTAGTTTTTAGAAACAGCGGGTAAACGAACTTTTAATTTGTGATTTTTTTTACTGACAGCTAAGCAACGGCTAAAACAAGAGAGGCCTTTTTGGATCAGTAAGAAACTGTTAACCGTGAAATGGCCGAAATTTTAACTACAACTAAGAATAAAATACTGCTTTAGTTTTTCTAGATGACCAATAATGTAAAACTAGTGACTGATGGTCCAAATTTTAACAATTAAATTAATGATTTTGCCCAATTATGTTCAAGTACCTATAATGTTTATTTTCGCGGGGTTAAATTGGTCTGTAAAATTGATGAATCTTTTTGTGAAAACAACAGAGTGTAGTAATTTTCGCAAACCTTAACATATGCGCAAAATTATGGCGGTGTTTATACACTGCTAGGCAAAGTGTTTCGTGTAATTTGTTTGTACACTGAGATAACCTGCTGATCCATAAAATCTCTATTCTTTTCTTCATCACGTTTACATGAGAGGTGGGGTACCCCCACAAAGGAGGTCTGCTAGGTATGACAGGGCGGGTAAACAGCCTAGCCGGGGTGATATTCTGCCCTGAGGTCAGTTTCATTTCGATTACAAAGCCCGCCAAATTCGAGCTTGACAGCATGGCTTCCCGCGCATACAAACAAAGCGATCTTTTTCGTCGATTCCACCTTCCAAATGTTTCAACTGTCGACGAGAACGGTCACTCACCGGCTGGGAGTACTTTAGAAGAAGATATCAATGAAATGTTGCAGCCAAAGCGTAGCAAGGTGCCAGGGAGCGCTGGATAGCATTACCGCCAAAACACGTCAAGCATTGGCTCGCCATTTTGACTGTTTACAAGTTTAGCGACACGCGACACAGGTCTCAAGAAACTCTACCAGGAGTCAAAAACTCCACCCCAGGGGTTCTTAGACTTCAAGTAAAGGAGGATTAGTTTTCGACCACCCACCTCCATGTATCGGCGCGACAAAAATTTATTTACGTCGCGCCGATTTTTTTTCGTTTCATTTAGTGGGATTTTATTTATTATTAAATGGAAATATGGGCAAGGATGTATAAAAAAATTAGTTGATGTTGTTGAGCTTTTTTTCCGTTGAAAACAGACCAAAACTCTTTGTGCCTGATCAAAATTATGTTGGCAAATGTCGCAGACAATTGTGCAGTTCATTTTAAAACGCTTAGAACGTTTTTGGTAAACTTTCAAAACGTTTGGTAAATTGACAGTGTATAGAGGTTTTGCACGGCAGCCATGTTGCATGGCAGGAACAATAGATTCTTTTCCCTATGGGAAAGAATGTTCTTTCTAATGCAAAACATTTTCATTGTTCCTGCCATGCAACATGGCTGCCGTGCAAAACCTCTATTGGCAATATATTAAACTTTAAACAGTGAAAATGACAACCTTAACTTTTAAGTACTTTGCTTAACTTTAATTTGCAAATTTCTCTCGTTTGACCGCGGTTAAGACAAATATGGCCTTAAATTCATCAAGGAGCATGGCACTAGTAGGCCGCAGCAGATGGTCCAGGATTTTCCAGGCGGTACGCACCTCTCGGAACGCCTCACAAGATTGGCTGAGAAAACAATAGAACAAACAACAGAACAATGGACCCTAGCCCTGAAAACAATACATGTGGGTGATAACCAGGTCCAATGAAATTAGAGGTTCTGAAGAGGTGGATGGCTTCTGGGATTTTCCGATCATTTCGGCAAAAACGAGAAAAGAGGACTACCTCTGAAGGTATTCCTTTGTTCCCGAAAAATTTCCAGTGAAAAAGTCTGTCACATTTGATTTACCACCGAAACAACCGGATTTTCCATACAAAAGGAAAGCGCTCAATATTTCCGAGAATGCAAAAGAAATTAAAATTACAAGGTGCGAGATTTAATAGAGATCGGCAATGGAGCCAAATTTAATTTAATTTAATTTATAGTTGATGTCTCGCCGAAGTCAAGAATATTGACTGTATTTTGAACACGATAAGGCGGGCGGGATAAATTGTAATTTTGGGCGGTATAGATGAAATAATATTGAGTGAATTTTTATCACAAGTAAACACCATTTGGCAAACATCCCTTTGTCATTTATTATGAGGCCGTATCGCCCGGTGTATCTTACCACTGCACGGGTTTGTACAATAAGACACCTGTTATCTCGACAGGGACAGCTGATAATTGTGATATCTACTCCATATTTACATCACGGAGGGAAGTATTGTGTCACGTTTTCAGTTATCGCAAGTACACAAGCGATAAACATGTCATTAACGATAGCTTCCTTAGGCTTCAAAGAAAGGGTTTGTATTACGCATACTTTGATACCTTAGCAAAAGACCAAAAACTTCTGAACTTTTAGCTGAAAAATGTTTTTACCGATAGCTATAAACAAAACTAAATAATCTTCGGGGTCTTCAGGCAGGGTTGTAAAATTTCCGGAATGAATAGATCTGAAGATGTTTACGGCCGTTGACTGATAGCTGGAATATGGCCGCAATTTAACTGGCGACTCGTGTAATTCTCTTTCATGTCAGAAAGCCGGAGGCCGAGGTTGACTGATTTCAAATGCGTCTCAGAGGCTGATTTTTGAGGTACAACGACCTTGGAAGGAAAATCAGGTGAGAAATATCTATGTACGCCAGTCAATTAATTAATTAATCTGTTATCTAAGTTGTCTTAGATTAGAAATGACTCTAAGTCAATTTAATACCCAAATTACAGTAGTAATGGGAGACGTTCTTTGAACCTCCGGCTGTTATAATTAACACACCATTGTAAGAAATCGATTGCGATGTTACCATTAGGCCAATCGGAGTGCAACATCTGTTTTGCGGCCACAAATTACGGCGAAATAAAGATTTAATTGATCGATACAAATTTTCTGGGATCTAGACTGAAGGCTTAAAATGTTTTTAACTTCCGATAGTTAGATTCTTAGAACGCTTTAACTTCTCGAACAATAAAAACAAGCCAGAATGTTTTGACTGTTGAAGCCGGGGGACGCGCGGGGGGAAGGGAGGGGGGAGGTGAACGAGCGGGGGAAATGAGGGGAGACTGGAAAGAGGAGGTCGCCTCGCTCTCTTTTCTCGCCAATTCGCCAACCCCAAACCGTCAGGCACTCGCAATATGCTTTCTTCCACGCGCGCCGGCGCCTATCATTCGCTCCCCACTATCTGAACACCTGGAAGAGGCTATGACTTTTTTCAGTTCTCACAAATTGCGAGTTCTAACTAAGGCCCCGTCCACACGTATACGTTTACGTTCGTAAACGCATTTTTTTTTATCTTAAACGCTCCCGTCCACGCGAAGCCAGTCGTAAAAAAATATGCGTTTACGAACGTAAACGTATACGTGTGGAAGGGGCCTAAGCTACATAACCCTGATATATAACTAAACACTACACACCTTAAAGACTAAACACTCGCTAGCAAGCTGTGAATTACCAATTCTCATTTCTTGTTCTGCTAAAGTAGACTCCATCGCCTCGGAGTTTCTCGCGGGCACGTCCAAACTTCGTTCAATGCGCGCGATTCACTTTTTATGTGAGAATAACTCAATTCAACTGAGTAGTCTCGATTAACGCATCTCAAAATAGACTGCCAGCTACAAGAGCTGCTGAAAGCTCACGCGCGCGAGCGAAGCTCACTGAATTGAAGGATGAAAGGTGAAATATTCGGTGATAAGAATTTATTTTCTCTGAGCAGTGTCTGATCCTAATATATTGTCACTATAGTTTATGTTGTTGTACATGTAGTATCATATTTTATCCCCCGCCCCCTTTCAAATTTAAAATTGTAACGTTTTTCGCCTTACGAGTCACTATCTGTAAGACCCTGAAGAAGAAAGGCTGTGCCTTTCGAAATATTGGATATTTTAAAAATATAGTCATTTCCGTACCGTTTATCAGCCTTGCTTTTTTATCAAATCGTTTCATTATTTTGTAGCGGATTAGATCCTTTATCACAGGATCCGGTGCTTCTATTTCGTTACGGTGGTCCGTTGCAAATTACAGTTACTTGTTCGTATCCTAAGTACTAAAATCAGGAGCGGATCCAGGAATTACTGAAAGAGGGGATTGTACACTGTACACGGCCATGGGCGTGGTCGGGAAGGCTCGAACTCGAACTCGAAACGTTTTTTCTGATTTTTACCTCTAAAACGTCATTTCCAGCATTCCGGCCTGAGACTCGTAAAAGCGTTTGTGAAGACAAGACATGAAATAGAAATATGGATCCGCCTCTGAAAATGACATATTTCGACGCTGTTCATAATTAAACCACCGACGTTTTACGTTTCGGCAAGACTGCCTTCTTCAGCATACAAAACTATTAAAAAAAACGCGAGATCCTCGCTCACGCGCGTGAATAGTTGGCCCACTCGACTATTTAGTGAGAGATTTTCAGTCATATCTCGAAGCAGCCAATCAATACTGGATAACTAGTTTTTAGTCAGTATAAAATCATATCTTTGCTCTCCTCTAATTTAGCTCGTTACACCGTGCCTGTTCCGACAAAAACACTGCATTTGCAGTGATAAGTAAAAACGGGAAACTGATCCTTTACTGATCCAGGCCGGGCAGTAGCCAGGTTTACGAAAGATCCGATACTCTTTATTGGTTTGTCGCTGTGGTTTTGCCGTTATACTTTATTTGCAACCTTGGTATTCCTGTAACCTTGGTATTCCTGTAACCTTGGTATCCCTGTAACCTTCCTAAAATGCCGGTAATAATTAAGAGGTTTTCAGTGGGTTTGTGCACGGGGGAGCTATTAGCGACATAAAAAAAAAAACGTTTCGGAATGGGCTGATAAGAAATAAGCTGAGACTAAAATAACATTCCGCGTTATCAAAATAAAACAAACTGAATGCAAGGCTTGGTTATCAAAACACATTTTCAATTTACTGCATCTTTACAATGACAAATACATAAAGACCCTTTTCCCGCCCATCCTGGGAACGAGGTTGACAAATACACAAACAAAGGCCTTTGATTCTTTTAAGTGCGCAAAGTTGAAGAGATGCTCTGTGTACCCGCTTGCAACTGAACTGTTATACTCTTGAACAGAACATTAATAGTCGATGAGATGCAATAAAGCTTTAAGGCGGGACTCAACCTAAATTTTAATGAAATTGCAAGCGGTTTAAAGAAGGGATAGAAGAAAGAACATGAGTTTTGGAACACCGTTTTCAGCTGCCTTGTTCGACTGTGGATTTTGATAATGCGTGAATGAAAAAAGATTTTCACATCGACACAAAAAAACTATATATAGATGTTGTCGGATTGTTTTTCCAAACTGAAGCGATTTGCCGGGGGATCAAGATAATCTGCCTAAATTTTTCAAAGAAGATTAAAATTCTTGGGCGGAGTCTCCTCGTGATGTAAATCGCAGTTTTGTAGAGTGACCTAATTTTGGGGCGTGTATTGATGTCAGAAGAGTTAAGCGGCTAAAGCACGCAAATATAAAATGAAATTTCGCTCACACTGGCACACTAACTTCTAACTTCCATACTGTCCATACTGACCCCGGGCCAGGGGTATTGACCCCCACAGTAGCTCATAGTTTCAGTTGAATGAAAGTCTCTGGATAAAAGCATACAGTGTGACCATTCATAGGAAAGCTATTGAGCAGTACTTTCCTGTGGTACTGTTTATTATGTTGTACAAGGTGGTTCTAACTTTTGAGTCTGTGGATGAAATCCTAAAGTGTGACCATTCAAATGAAAGCTACTGAGCAGTATAAAAGCGTGCAGCAAATCTAAGGTCATTGAGTTCAAGTAATACTGATGACAAAAACGTTTTAAATGTTCTCGATACGTGCAAAATGAATTGCCCATAATTCCTTCGAATTCTATTATGCTAAGAATAATCCTCAACAAAAATATATCAGGAACAATTGGAGCCCAAATTTAATCCTCATGTGCGGTTTTTTTTCCTAGGTTTGTTATCATGGTTGTCTTAACTTGTCACGTAAAAAACTTTTTCTTATTTATAAAAGCAACACTCGCGCGCAGCTTGAGGTTATATACGTGTCATGCGGCCAATCATGCTAAAAGTAATATCAAGTCAGGATATTATACATTATACCCCACCCACCCGGGGGGTACTCTCCAAATGTTTGGGTGGGGGTGTGCCGTTGGGACTTTGAGACCCTTAACCTATACTAGACCACTTTAGCTGCATTTTGCAACCCTATTCTAGACAAAACACCGAAAAACCCTACCCTATCCTAGACCTATTCCAGACTCGCCATTTTCTAGAAACTCGTTCACTATCGCAGTTATTAGTTAACAAGGGTCAATAAAAATGCCGTACTGCCCGCCGTACCGATTTTTAAATGCTATTTGCCAGTATACCTTGTCTAGACTAAATTCTTCACTCAACTGATCAGTTTTGCGGAAAATGATACCCTATTCTAGACCAAAAGTCTCTGATTACTATACTCTATCCCAGACTAAACTGCCTGAAAACCATACCCTTCACAGTGGCACATACCTATATAGCTCATATATTGGAGTACCCCCCCCCCCCCCCGGCCCACCCACAATGACATCACAAGTACAAGTAAACGAACTGTTACGAAATTAAATATCCAATGTCATTTAATACAGTTGCTAAAACGTTTCTTTTGTATATTACTAAGTATTTGACTCTCGATCCATTTTCTAGGAGGTTCGACTGCAACTGACGAAATGTACGACTCTTCGTCGATCAGAGCTTCGCTGGTTTTCCTCTGTTTTTACTGGATAACCTGGATAACGAATAGCGGTAAGGGTTTTCTTCATTATGATCTTGTCTGTGTGTGACTACTCATCGTGTCAATTTTGTGTTGTATACTCTTGTATGTTGAACTTGTATGATAATATAATATTTTCGGCTCAAAGATTAGACTTGATTTTCGTATTTTTCAAGCTGCGCGAGCTATCTTTTTATGTTAATACCGCACACATCGAGAGCTTGTAAGCTGGTTTTACTCAATAATAGCTAATAATAATTACAGTAATTAAATGTTTACAATCGTATCGTGTGATATCCAGATAGAATTTCGATTGTATGAGAAATGGGGAACTCTCATTGGAAACTTCGTAAAAATGGATGAATTTTAAAAGTATATGTTTTGGTTATGATGTAAGTTGACTTTATAATTTCCGTGTCTAAATAGACATCGTTGCGTGACTTCTATTTCCGCTAAATATTGGTGGAGGTCCAAGTGACGCAAGTATGTCGGTGCAGGCAAGTACGTAATTCAGTATTTGGATCGAAACAAAACGAGTGAATTGCTGTTTAAATTTGACAGAAAATTCTTGCTGTTGTTTTGAATTTCGATTTTGTTGGAAAAGTTAAAAGAAAGACACAATTCGACAGGAAGTGCAGCGGTCTAACATGTTATGTCACGCAACTGTCTTTTTTTGCGCTTCACCGGAAATTCAATACCCCAAACAATAAAACTTCTTCCTGTTTATGTAGACTGTATGCCAAGCGGTTAAGTGAAACAGCTATGATCCAACACGCAATAAATCATTCCAAACATTTCGTAGGAAAATCCCAGTTATATCATCCCATGGTACTCCCCCCCCCCCCCCCCCGCCCCACCGCGACTCCAAAACGAGACGACGAGCATCCCCGTGCCTTTCATATAGGAGCCCCCCTTCGAGGGGGGCGGGGGGGGGGGGGGGGGGGGGGGGTTAGGGTTAGGGTTAGGGTTAAGGGTTAGGCGCTCGCTCTTCTACCCTTCCCTATTCATTTATGCCCGCTATGCAGGTTACGATAAATATTTATAATTCAACCTGCCACCACCGTTAGGAGATCCAAAAGCTGTCCTTGACATTTCAATCGTTATTTCCTTTTAATATAGTACCCCTAAATTGTGGTTAAGAGCTCAATGCATTGACACAAAGTAAAGTAATCATTATCATTATCACCATCATGCTCATCATCATCACCATCATCATCATCGTCATTATGAATCCTCGCTTGAGCGAACCCGATACCAAATCTCAGTGTTTCGTGCAGTGGCGTCGCAATTGCTGAAAACTTTGCATCGCGAGACAAGTTCCCGAAGGGTGTCAAAACAGGCAATGATTCTTATAACTTGTACAACTTGTGTCACTCTTGACGATAACCGCAACTAGATCACTTTATTTGGCGAAAATCACAAATAAATGCGACACAAATTGGTACCTATTAGCGTAATCGTAACAAAAAACATAAGCTCCACTAGTGAGGACCGATTTTTAACATTGTTTTTCACGAAGCCAGCTTATCTTTCCTGAGCCTTCATATAGTTTCCTTTAAAGGCACTAAAACGGTACGGAAAACAGTCCACGCCATTCCAAGCGTTCTAATCATTCCTCGTTAGGTGCCTCTGCTCCACCCCCCGACGACCTATTAATTTTATTCACGAAAAAATTCTCTTTTGCTAACAGACGGAGCTGTCACCGTGCTGAATATTAGCCATTACGCACCCGAAGGCGAAACGACAAGTATTAACTGCTCCGTAACGGACGAAGCGTTCATAGGTTGGTTTGATTCGAATGGACAAAAAATAAGCAATGATCCATCGCAGAGATTGCACGTGAAAAACGACGGAAACCTCAATTATCTGGAAATCGACAGGGTGAATAAAACAGACAATGGACAGTATGAATGCCGTGGAGAAACAAACAAGGCTCAAGTGACGCTACATGTGGAATGTAAGTACCTCTGTGGAATGTAAGTACCTCTGTGGAATGTAAGTACCTTTGTGGAATGTTAGTGGCGCTGTGGAATGTAAGTGCCGCTGTGGAATGTAAGTACCTCTGTGGAATGTAAGTACCTTTGTGGAGTGTAAGTATTTCTGTGGATTGTAAGTACCTTTGTGGAATGTAACAACCTATGTGGAACTGTAAGTACCTCTGTGGAAAGTAAGTAGCTCTGTGGAATGTAAGTACCTTTGTGGAATGTGAGAACCTCTGTGGAATGTAAGAACCTCTGTGGAATGTAAGTACCATGGGAGAGATCAGATAGGATAGGGTCGATAGCCGGAGGACTTCGCGCTTGTTGGGAGATCATGGATAATAAGGGCAAACATGCCGCCAAACACAGTGGTTGTATGGGAACCCAGTGTCAAATAAATTCGGTAAAATTTACATTTTACAGTTGAATAGTTACATTAGGAAGAAGACTTTACTCATGAAATTTTTATATGTGTAGAAGTGTTAGAAAGCATGCATATGCAATTATGTTTTTGTTTTCCATCCATTTGTCACCAAGCGGTCCACAGAAACATTTACAGACGATGTATGGAAAACCAAAAAAATGAATTGCAACCCCCCTTCCAAACCTGGATGGGATGCTAGGCTAAATTACTGTAGCTCATTTTCCATTTAAATTGTTTTTTTGCATGATTGAAGGTTATATGTTATCTGTTACCAATTCTTTCATGCTAATTGGCACGGAAGGCCTCCACACTCATCTTCCAAGTTCTCCTGTCTTCTGCTGCAGCACGCACCTTGTTCCATCAGTGTTTTCTATCCTGCTCTGGACCTCTCTCTCTCTCTCTCTCTCTCTCTCTCTCTCTACCGTCCGTCGCCATGTTGTTTTTGGCCTCCCTCTCTTCCTGTTCCCTTCTGGAGCCCAAGTTAGAGCCGTGACGCAGTTGTTGTTTGGTTCCCGTCAATCTATGCCTCTATACTTCGTCACTGAGCCTCTCTATGCCCGCCTTTTCTATTAATTCTTTAGTGCTAACTTTATCTCGCCATTTGACCTTCAATATTCGTCTTAGGCAGCAATTTTGGAATTCGTCGATTTTTTGTCATCACCTTTATTTATCCGCCAAGTTTCACATCCATATAGTAAGGTTGATTAATCGAGTGATTCTGATTTTGGCCACGGTCTTTCTTCACATACTGCTTTTGCCCCAGACGCCCTTCTCCCTTTCCTTATTCTGTTGTTAATGTCGTCTTCACTTTCTCATTGTTTTGAGACTGTTGCTTCTAAGTACGTGAACCTTTCTACATCCTCCTCTGCTTGACCGCTCGCTGAAATACTCTTATTCCTCTCTGCATTCACTCGCATGGCCTTACATTTTTCCGCGTTCACCTTTAGACATGTCCTTTTCAGTAATCTTAGCAGAGTTAACATATCTTTTGCGTTTTTCTAATTGCAGACCGTCCCGGTTTAATCCGCGAAAGATCCTCGCCGAATCCCGTGTACGCATCACTGGGAAGAGACGAGGAAGTCACACTGAATTGCGTTTTTGATGGATCCCCAGTCCCTCGCGTGCTATTCCACACATTCGAGGAAGAATTAAACAGTAGCGGCATCACTTATGGGTCGGGCTCGGCATCCTTCAAGTTTAAGGTGAAAAGTCAAAGTGATTTTGGATTTTACACGTGTAAAGCGACAAATATCAGAGGAAGCGACTCTTATACCATTGAAGTTCACGTACGAGGTATTTAACTTTAGTGCTTTAAAAAAACCTTTATTTTAACATGATAAAAATTACTAAGTACAGAGCTAATAATAATGTCAGAAAGTCATAAGTGGGTTGAAACGTGCAACTGTCTCTTGTACGCTATAAAACAAGCTTCCGATTATTCAATTTGCTAAGAAGTTGTTTCAGCCATATTTGGAAAATCAAGATAGAAATATTAACTAATCAATTTGCTAGAACAACTTGCTTCCAATCTCGAGGGACCAAGGGGTTTCCAAATATGGTACTAAGCAAAAAATGAATATTCGGAAGCTGTGAATGCGCGTTACATCATGGATAAGGCCTATTGCACCAAAATGTTTTGTGTCGTTTTCCCTTTTAATCCAAGGTGATATTAGGTAGTTTTATATGATTATTTCCTAAAAACATGTTGGGATTGCATTCTGAATCTACTATCGTCACGGTCTTCGAAACGTGAAAATGTTATCTTTTTAAGTAATGCTCCACATAAGAACTATAGTAAACTTCATTGTTCTGGCTCTTTCCCACATAGAATATCTTTGGTTTCAAGAATAGAGGAGGATCTGATGGTTCATAATTATATTTCATTATAAAATAAAGAAAATCCATTTGCGTCAAATAAATTTTAGGAAATGTTCGTGCTTAACCAATCAGAATAGTAGAAGACAATAGCTAATAATTTTGCTTCTTTGATGAAGTTTCCCAAATACAATATCTTTTTAAACTTGCATGTTGTGCGATTGGGTCTCAAATTACTTGAAACCTTAAAAAAATTAGACTTTATGCACCTTGAACCTTAACTTTTTAGCGGTTTTTGAGTCTTGGTCAATGAGATCACTAGTTGAAACAATGAAAAAAGTTTACATTCCATCATGCATTACCGTTTGAGCACTATCCTTCTTATGCGGATCATTACACTGCACGAAAAATCGCCTTTGCGGACGATCAAATGTGTGGTGAAAGGCGTATCAAAGACCTCCTTTGCTACATCTTTCCACACCTGTGACGCGCGTCAAAGATCATCTTTGATGTCGCCTTTGACATAGTGGTAAAGGTGGTAAAGGCCGTCTTTACCACATCTTTGACATATACCTTTGACGCGCGTCAAAGATTACATTTGATTCACCTTTGTCCATTATCAAAGGTTTGTCAAAGGTTTAGTCAAATTCGTCTGTGATTTGTGACAAAGGTAGATCAAAGGCGTGTGGTCAAATCCGTCTGTGACGCGTGTCAAAGGTTGAACAAAGGTGTTTGGTCAAATCCGTCTGCGACGCGTGTCAAAGGCTGATCAAAGATGTAGTCAAATATGTCTGAGACTTGTGTCAAAGGCTTGTCAAAAGTGAATCGTCTTTGCCATGTGATTTACACACATTTGACACTCGTCAAAGGCCATGCTTGATCCCGCCTTTATATAGTGGTAAAGGTGACAAGGGCCATCTTTACCACATATTTGAGATATGCCTTTGACGCAAGTTAAAGGTGATATTCAATTCGCTTTTATTTTGTCCACTATCAAAGGTTTGTCCAAGGCGTAATCACATTGTCTACGATTGGTGTGAAAAGTGTGTCAAATATCTTGACCACTTTTAGAAATTTAAATTAAATCATTAAAAAATACTGGTGTTACGTCAGCAATATTCATTATGATAAATATACAGGCCATGATGACTGTTTTAAAAATTCAATTTTAATGATGTCAAAAGCAGAATACACTCTTTACTAAATTAAAAGTGCCATAAAACTGTTTCAAATAGTATCAGAAAATACATGGTTGAATTAAAAATTAATTAATGAGGCCTTAACTGCAATAGTGTACAAATGTGTCACAAAATTATCATGCAGTAGTACTAATAAGAAGCAAATTAGTAAAGGTAATACAATGGTTTCAAGGGGTATTTGGGGTATAAATACCTCGAGTAATATTTTAAAATTGTCCCAAAATATCACGAGCCGCTTGGATTATTTGTTTATACTGCAAGGCTAAGAAATTTCTCTTTTTCTAACGCTCACACGTGTGATCAGCGATTCGGGACCAAAAGATTACTTCAAAATAATTTTCTTAAGGTGGCTCCAAGTAGTTTTTTTTTGGGGGGGGTCACACTTCCCTTTTTGAATGCGCTTATACCTAATCTTACTTTAGCTCAATGAATCTGAATTTGATATCAGCTGTTAGGCTAAGATGAAAGTTTTGGATGATGCTCTTTTTATGCTAATCAGCGTTTCCATAGCAACAGTAAACGAATATGGCGAAAAACAGTTTTTCCTAAATATCTTTCGATTTTGGAGCTACCCGCGAGAAGCGAATATATGCGCTATAATCTACACAGTGTAGCACACTAAATGGAAAAATTTCAAACATATTAAACTGTTTGATTTTGAATCGCTAAAACATTTTAACACGTGTTTTTTCATGTTTAAAATATAAGCGGTCAAAACATTTCATAGGTCTCACAAATTATCATTAAATTATCACAGAAAGTTTACTCAGACTTACATAATTACTCCCTGCAAATAGCTCTGACTAATTCATCGGCAATAAAGAGATCGAGCTTATCATTCAAGTGCAGTTTAAAAAGAGGGAAAACGTCAAGAAAAACTGCATTTGAATGAAAAGCTCGATCTCTTTATTGCCGAGGAGTTAGTCAGAGCTATTTGCAGGGAGTAATAATTTAAGTCTGAGGAACTTTCTTTCGTAATTTAATGATAATTTGTGAGACCTATGGAATGTAATGACCACTTTTATTTCAAACATGAAAAAAACACGTGTTAAAAATGTTTCAGTTTCAATTCACAAGTTGCGGAGTTTCTCTAGATCGAGAGAATTTTTTGTAAAACCCGCTGGTGGACCAATTGATTAGACCATGGGCTTCAAGAAATATATGAGAGCGTTTTTGAAATTTTGGGGGATGAAGTTTTGGGGATTGTAAATACAGTGAAAAACTTACTATCGACATAATTGGCTAATATCTAAAGAAAACGATGCGCGATAAGAATGCAGTTTCATCTCGTAGTAGTTTGATTCCATTTTAAATGGTGTGTGAAAAAGTGAAGGGGTTGCTTTGCCCGATTGCGAGAAAGAAGGATTTGATTAGCGTACGTTCAGCTGCTCTTGTTGTTATTTTTGTATGTAATTTGGTCTACGCCTACGAATGTGATGATAATTTGGAAACCGTGAGATTTTTTTTTTTTTAAATCGACAACCTCGAGATTAATCATCAGTTTATATGGCCTGCAAGTTTCAAGGGCATTGAAGACATGCAAGGCAATAAAATAGGGCCTTGATCCAATGTACCAATGTTTTCATACAGACTTTGTGTTTACAAGTGAGCGTCCTCATTATTCACGACATAGTTAATAGAATAAACTGGTTATGAAACTCAGTCAGTCCTTTGTTATATGTTTTTGTTCTCCATTTCTTTTGTTCGTTTGCCTTGACCCTGCACAAAACACAAAAGGTATTGAAATGTATATGAGCAACTGACCAGTAGAAACATTTGGGCTCACACGTTAAACAAAACAATGTGCAGGGTCACAGTTCGTTCAACATAAAACAAAGCAGCTTTGTACACTCTTTTTGAAATTTATTGAGCTTCATAACCAGTTTGTTCTATTAACTATGTTCACGAGTATTGTTTTCAAGTTTCATATGCACGTGCAAAACTTTAGCAAAAAGTTTATTTGCATCGAACAAAACGCTCGATTGCTTTCCGAAGAATTTTCCGTAACATGCTAATAACTGGCTTGAGAATTATAATAACATTACGCACTCGATGCCGCGCAATTACGCTGTAATGCAGCCGTACCTAGGGTCTCTGTAAAATTGCAGGACAAGAAGAACATATCCCAATTTGCAAATTTATAAACGAAATACAGAA
Source organism: Dendrophyllia cribrosa (assembly GCA_024195265.1). Taxonomy (NCBI): domain Eukaryota; kingdom Metazoa; phylum Cnidaria; class Anthozoa; order Scleractinia; family Dendrophylliidae; genus Dendrophyllia; species Dendrophyllia cribrosa. The sequence continues at coordinate 4,876,085 of JAJLRJ010000010.1, read as the reverse complement.
ACAGTGCTTCTTATGTCCCACGCAAGAACAGTGTGACAATTTTATATTTTAGCTGAGAATTTTGCTTTGCGCTATATTATATATATCTAAATAAGTAACAGATGCTACGCCGATTGCAACAAATAACCAGAGTGAGACAATCATAAACCATTGCCAAAGCGTGTTATTTCTGCATCCCACTTGATGAAATTAAACGGAAAGCAATCGAGCGTTCTGTTCGATGCAAATAAATTTTTTGCTTAAGTTTTGCACGTGCATATGAAACTTTAAAACAATACTCGTGAATAATGAGGACTCTCACTTGTAAACTCAAAATCTGCGGGAGTAAATTGGTACATTGGGGGCCCTATATTATTGCCTTGCATGTCTTCAATGCCCTTGAAACTTGCAGGCCATATAAATTGATAATTAATTTCCAGATTGTCAATTTTAAAAAAAAATTATCTCGCTGTTTCCAAATTATCATCACATTTGTAGGCGTAGACCAAATTACATACAAAAATGGCAACAATGAGCAGCTGAACGCACGCTAATCAAATCCTTCTTTCTAGCAATCGGCCAAAGCAACCCCCTCACTTTTTCCCACACTATTTCAAATGGAGTCAAACTATTTTGAGATGAAACTGCATTCCCATCGCGCATCGTTTTCTTTAGATATTAGCCAATAAGGTCGATAGTATGTTTTTCACTGTATTTACAATCCCCAAAACTTCATCCCCCAAAATTTCAAGAACGCTCTCATACATTTCTTTTAAACTTTGTCCAGTTGAAGCCCATGGTCTAATTAATTAGTCCAGTAGCGGGTTTTACAAAAAATTCTCTCGATCTAGAGAAACTCCGCAACTTGTGAATTTCGGAGGATCACCATTCTGTTGCCATGGAAGCACCGATGTAAACAAATCCTATACTCACATAAAGTTCAGTGTATTGTGTGTTTGCATGCAAAGTGGCTTGTCTTTTTATGCGCAACAACAAAAGATATGGCCCATTAAAATTGAAAGGGTGTAGACTTGAGAAATGGGTACGAGCCTCCTTAATTGCTACATGGTTGCTGACGGCAATCGAAAGCCAACAATAACTCATTCCTGTCAATTAACTGTACTGCCATGTATATCAGTCATACATATAACAAGTTATGAGCCACAGCTATGTTTAAAAAGTTTAAAAATTAATTAACTACTATATGAACGTTTATGATAAAATTCAAGTACTTTTTTTTTGTGGATTTTCAGTGTCAAATTTCGGCTTTCACGAAATCAATACATAAGATCATATTTCAGGTGCTGAAATGAATAATGTTTTCCATGACAAGAATTTTTTACAGGAGATGAATTTCACTGAGACGACAACACATTTTGTCATCTGCCCACTTGTTAATCATTACAAAATTACACATGCATTATAGTTAGTTTGTTATAAAGTTGAAGAAAAGACAATATACTGTTTGTTGCATCTTTTCATGACCACATGTGGCATGAAAACATGAATGTGAAGTAGGTTTCAATTGTGGTGTGACTGTAACATAATTTATGCATTAGGTGAACCTAATCTCACCTGACTCTAGATCAGAAATGAGTTCGGCAAACAGGCATGCATTTTAATTGCAATGTCAGTTGAAGTTGTTTGTGCCCTGAAAATGTTATCTATGCATTTACAGCCGCTTTTTTGTCTTTTCTTTCAAACTTAAGTTATAATCACTTTGAATGCAAATTAAAGTTCTCAGATTATGAACAGGCTAAGTCACACATATTTGTTTGAACAATCATGGCATGTTTTATACCAAAATATAAAGGTCGTGTTTTCACGATTGTTTACGTATGCTCGATGCGATACTGTACATCCATTCATTTCTTGAAGCTTGAATTATTTTTTGAATGTGGAAGTATGACAAGCGATTCTCTTAACTTACATCATTTCCTTTACCTGTATATTTGTTTTAATCATTTTTCATTAATTTTAATTTTTTAAGTATTAATAAATTAACTGATTTTTTCGTAATGATTTTCGTTAACTGCTGCTTAAAAAATAATCAAGCATTCTTGGGACCGAAAGGGTGGCTAATATGTTCACTCGTTCTAATGGAACCTGAAAAGTGTCTTGAGTTTAAGCATGATCTGTTCAGTGGCTCTTTACACTCTTGAAAGTTATAGAGAAATATTTACTTCTTTGGTCTTCTGATCATCGCATTCTTTGATTGAAGAACCAGACACGTGTAGCTGCCAACGGCAAGCTGACTTGGCAACGCAGCCCAGCAAGACATCTTTGCTCTTCAAATTTTCATGCCTGTTTACACATAAAATTAATTACTTTTAAATAAACATACTAAGGCAATTATAACATTGTGCTTGAAAAAAGAAAAACCAAGATATGAAACAAAGCACAGTGTCCAATTTAATGGGAGGTTGCTGGAAAATCAAATAATATAAGCTTAATTACATGACTTTTTAATAAACTGTCTTTATTGGGCATCTGATCTGAAAATGTTATTAGTTTATACTGTTGGAACAGTAAAATGTATCTTTGTTAGAAAGTAATATTAATTTCACCCAAATGTAAAACTAAAAGTAGAACAGAAGAACTTACCACTTGTAAAGAAAAAAATTGTAAGTTGTAAATTGTAAATTGTAAGCATGGTGCCTGCGACCTTTGGGACATTCCACTTTTTAGACGCAACCCCCCCCCCCCCCCCCCCCCCTAAAGAAGGACATGTTTTGCAAAGAAGGGTTCGGATTTTTTCTTCAAAGAAGCCGACAAAATTTGGAGCCTTCGGATTTTTTTTTCAAAGGTGCCGACAGAAAAATCAACCCTTCGGATTTCATTTTTCAAAGGGCGCCGACAATAAATTGAGGGTTCGGATTCCTGCCATCTTTAGGGGGGGGGGTGCGGATAGAAAATGGAAAGTCCCATTATTTAGACTCTGTCAAGTTCAATGTGATGCACCCAAAACATATGAATTAGTTTTTAAACATGGAGCTCAATGTTCTATGCAGCAAAAACTTCAACATTCCCTGTAGCAAGATTGTGTATCACAAATGAAATATGCGATGTTGAAGTGCAATTTTAAGCTTAAGTATTATGAACAAACAATTCGGTTTTCTAGAAACTGGTATCCCGCCATTTTGAGTTGCAAATGACAGATAAAATTAATGATGAATGAAACGGATATCCAGGGTTTGTCATTAATATAAAAAGTTCACTAAATAGCCTCGTTGGGTGACCTTGTATTTCATAAACAAGCATCAAAAGCTAACATTTTATATACGAAAAGGATTAGCTGGAAATATGCTTAAATAAAGTTCATTCTGTTTGTTTACCGGCAAGTTTAATAGAAGTCTGAGAAAGCAAATATCCGTGTTGGAACGTTTGAGAACTCTTAGATCTTGTTTAAGGCTTAATTTAATTTTTTAAATGTCAAAGAGACTTACCTTTTAATCTTAAGTGAAGTTTGAGACAAAGAAAGGTGGAAAGATTATTATCCAAACGATCTTCTGAACGCAGGAAAATCAGAATATTTTTTTCTCTTCGACTCACTCTGTACGCGTCAGATGTATCTTGGTTGTGATTGGTCAAAGAGAAATGGCAACCGGCGGAAAGCGCGGGAAACTGGCTGCCTCGGCTCCAGTCATCTATCGTCCGGCAACGTGACAAGATGTTCAAAACAAAAGCAAAGCCGTCATATCTTTCACTTCATCCGGCTTTGAAGCTCGTCACAGGTGAAGTCAAAGTTCTTAGTATGTTTGACCTCACCTTTGACAAATGTCAAAATAAACGAATACCGAAGCCGTCATATCTTTGACTGTACCTTTGACGCGTGTCAAAGGCGAAGTCAAAGTTGTTTACATATTTGACCTCGCCTTTGACAGGGGGCCAAAAGAATATCAAAGCTGTCATATCTTTGACTTCACCTTTAACGCGCGTCAAAGGTGAAGTCAAATACGTCGTCGTATTTGACCTCGCCTTTGTCCCGTCTTCAAAGGTATATGCAAAGCCGTTATATATTTGACATCACCTGTGACGCGCGTCAAAGGCGAAGTCAAAGTTGTTTCCACATTTGACCTCGCCTTTGACAGGTATCAAAAGAATATCAAAGCTGTCATATCTTTGACTTCACCTTTGGCGCACGTCAAAGGTGAAGTCAAACACGTCGTCGTATTTGACTTCGCCTTTGTCCCATCTCAAAGGTATATGTAAAGCCGTTATACATTTGACATCACCTTTGACGCGCGTCAAAGGTGATGTCAAAGTCGATGCCATATTTGACCACACCTTTGATGAAAGTCAAAGGTATAGCAAATCCAATATTTCGTGCAGTGTTACTTAAAGAGATCGTGCAAAAATTGAAATTTAAGCCTCCAGTCATGCTAGAAAAAAAATTCATGAAGCAAAAACAAAATGTAGGATCATTTTTTCCCTATAAAGAGTATAAACAGCTAGGACTTTTATTTGTGGCTATCTCACGCACCTTACGTCTAATATTTACCATTTGTTTCGTTCCAGGGACCCCAGAACCTCCTAACAACCTCCGAGTCTCTCCAAAATGTGACAGGATAGTCGTCACGTGGGATCCGGCCGAAAGGGACGGTGGGAGCAGCGTGATTGGCTACAATATTGAACTCAGGCGGGAAGGAAAAATATTAAAATCAGAATCCCTGCCTATCGCAAGTCGAGACAATACCTTTAAAGATCTGAAAGCTAGAACGCTGTATGAAGTTCGAATGAGTTCTAATAATTCTTTCGGGGTGGGAGAGTGGAGGATTGTTTCAGTCAACACTACTGTGGCCTGTAAGTAAAGACTACATTTGAAGTGAAGACTATATACTTTTCGCAGGATGAAAGGGGGGGAGGGGGCGGGGAGGGGGGAGGGGGGGAGGGGGCGGGCCCCCAGGGGCCCCTCCCCTGCGGGATCCGCCACTAATATGTTCCTTGTAAGCCTAGATTCCCGACCATATCGATTTTATTTCTTCTTTTTTTTTGTATTTAATGATCAGTTTGAGAAGCTTTATCAAATACTCAAAAGAGTGTTTAGTTCATCAGGAATCGAAACACCTCGAAGTTGGTTAAAAAAGCTTGGCCGCGCCTCGTTTTTTCTCGGTGTTTGGAAACTTATAAAACACTCTTTCTCATGTTTGATATATTACTTTTAGAAATCCTTATCCTTTCATTTATTGTACTAATTTTTATCGTCGAAAATGGCACCCATTTCAAATTACATAATTTGTTTACCATTAGGCCATACATAAATGTATTTAATCAATTCTCGTATAATTTTTCTATAAAAGAGCGATCGCTTAATACAGTTGAAAACAATAAAAAATAACTTGTTGGGTGCTTGGAAAAGGTGTCCGTGACCGCTTAATAGAGGTGTATAGTCGCGTTCGAAGAACGCAATCCTAATTTCGTGTTGGTTGTCCTGTGGCTTACGTGCAGTAAAATTTGAGATTTTTTGGTGTCCGGTCTTCCAAATGGCCGCCCCTATTGCTTTTTTCAGGGGCTCATTTCCGCCGGAAGTTCCTTCGAACGCGTCTCCATAATCTCCGATTACTGCTAGTTATATGAGTAGAAGTTAGTTTTCAGTAATACAGGGGATAATTTTCAGAGACTTTTTCAAATGACCGTCCTATCTCTCATCTGATCTCAAACATGCACACCAGATCCACGCACATAACACCAGGCACCGTGACTTGTTGCGCCTGCCTTTCGCTACTGGAAACATCTAAATACCAGGGAAGCTTCAGATATAATGGTGCGCGTGCATTTAATGTCCTGCTTCGCAGTATTTGCAGTGTGCTGGAGATACGGGAATTTGAAATCATGCTAAACCGCGACTCATAGCGATTATATGTAGTTTTATAGTCTTGTGTGTGTGTTTTTTTGTAATAATGTTTTAGTTTAATAAGGACTCCATATAAACGTGAATTAGAATAGAGGTTGGACTGTATCCTGAAGCATGTTCCTTCTTCGTTCTCTCTTTAGGCTCTACAAAAGCTTTGTCTTCAGCAGCAGGCGAGTTTTCATTTTTATTCGCGTGGATCATATCGGCCACCCTAATCCTACTTGTAACGGTTCCAGTACATTAAATAGAACAAGATCTAAAGTACTTCCAAGATCCCCATGTACTGATCGTTCTGTTTGTAACATGACGAAGGAGACTGCATAGTAATACCTTCTTTTGTATTGGTACCGCAAAAGAACACGTGGCCTGGAAGAATGGTCAATACCTATCCCCTTCTCAGTAGTCTGTGGGCTTCCTGGTCAGCAGATGGTCACCAAGCAACCAGCCACTGATCCAGCAAATAACCTGCAGACTCCGAAAACGAAGGGTTGTACGGGTTAAAAGCCCAGTGGCTCGTTGGTACCTCTCCGGCAACACTATGCGAGGAATGCTTATATCAACGCCTGGAAAGTAGTTCGGTAGACAAAGCTGTATGGAGGGAAGGAGGCAAGAAAGGATGTGAAATCAGTCACTTTGAATATTTTCCTACCCAGGTCTAACTCATGTTGGTAATCAGTGAAATGTTCAAGTTTAACTGTGGGGAATTTGGAAACAAGCTTATCGACTCTCGCTTTTCCTTTAAATAAATATCAAGGTTCGAGCAATGGAGAAATGAAATCGTTAAAATTTCATGGAATGGACTGTGATCCAAGTGGAACAATTATTTTCCTTTATACCGTTTCTAGAACATTTGTAATTATTCGCGTCGAAAATATTACTGGATAGCAATTAATTCATGACTATTCAATTCTTCAGATTTTTTATTGTTCCTCTCCCTGAGTTTCAATTATTTATCTTAATCAGGGATACTCAACGATGGTGCCTTTAAACGTAACTTTGTGAAATCTAATGCCGTTTCGCTTCTTTAAGAGGCAATGTTTCAACGGCAGAAATTGTTAGGGAAGATAATTTTATTTTCCTAATTTACAAGCTGTTTTCAATTTTCCGAAAATCCTAGCTGACCATTTTTGTACCCAAAACAACATTTTGTATTCCTCCTAAAACGAAAGGTGTTGAATGTTCCGATGTTACGAAAGATTGAGGCAACATTTTACTCTACTTTTCAATGTAATTTATTACAAATTTTAAAGATGACTAAGGCCTTCTAGACATCTTTATTGGCTGCATGCTCCTGTCATGTCTTAACCACCCATGAAGAGCGGTTTTTAATTGAATATCGAAAGTAATTTCATAATTGCTTTGGTTTCTCATTGCCACGCTTTGTGATTGGCTAAAAAATCTCGGGCCACTTTCTCAACCAATCAGAAGTAAAACCAGAACCAATCATGAGTTGGTCGCACGCGTTTTCCCGCGCTTTGCGCCGGTTACATATATTTGCTACGAGTCTGATTGGTTCATTGGATTGCCTGCGTCTATTGTGATTGGCCAGAGCATATGAATTGGGAAAGGAAAACTGAAAGTAAAGTACAATACAGTGGAACACAGCTATTAAACAGACTGCAAAATGTTGGTTATATAAATGGATTGGTTCAATTAATTTTCTAGATACGAAAATGACTGTATGAGCTTTTGTTTGGGCCAAGAAAAGTGACCGTAGATGAACAAGATAGTCATATCAACGGGAAGGTCGTATGTTGGGCTTTCACTGTACTTTATTACAGGAAGGTTTTGCGACATGAAAACGTAGGCATTTTGAAAAAATAATAATTTGATGCCGTGAATATTGCTATAGCTCTTCCATTTAGACGTGAAAGGGAAACTGTTTCGCCGGCAGAATAACAAAATTTCGCTTAGCTTATTTCCATGTTATATCGCCAAATGCCACCAAATATACAACTTAATTGGATAAAAAGATTCTATAGACAAAAACAGAAGCAGTAGTTTGGGGATAAAGTGTAGGATTGCAAGGATGGAAGTGGATTACAGTTCAGCAAATTTGATTTCGTGACAGGCGGTCAAGAAATCAAAATCACCATTCTGGTGGAATTTTTACACTTTTAGCGATTATTTTGCCTCTTGAGTTAACATTTCTTTGTGTTCAGCGATTTTTTCCTTCTTATTTCAAGACAATCAAGCGAGCTTCAAGCAAGCTCCTGGCAAATCATAACAACACAATATATTCAGTCGAAACAGTGTCCCTTTAGGCAAAAACATGTAACCGAAGAAAGACACCGGCGCCGAGGGCAGGAAAACGCGTTTGCTTATGAGCCAAGTCACGGCTACATCTGTTGTTGCTTCTTACTAGAAGATGAAAGAACATGCTTCATACAACAAAATATTTCTTCTAAATTTATAATGTGTTGAAAAATCAGAGAAGCCCAATGAGGGATGTTTGGCCGGAAAACGCTTGGAATGGCGTTTTACTGTTTTTCATATCATTTTAGTGCCATGTGAAAGCTAATACAGCATTTCGGTTCTTTTAGCTCAATTTCAACGGCATAAAATGTAAGTGAAAGAAATGTTATTCCCTGCTTTTACCTTTCCCAAAATCCTAGCTGACCTTATTTCGCATCCAAAACGACATTTTCTTGTCCCCCCCAAAACAAGGGCGATCAATTTTACGATGTTTCGAAAGTAAGGGCGACAATTTAGTTTCTAGTTTCTTACGAATTTTTAAGATGATTATAAGGCCTTTCGAATAGCTTTTTGCCGAAACGATTTTTCAGGGTGCTCCTGAAAAATTAATATGTAAGCTCAAGACATAATTTGCATTTCAAGTTCTCTCTTATCTGAGAGGTATGCGCGGGCCAAGTAGATATGGCTTTCAAGTCGTTTTGGCCTCATAATGTATAGACTTTACAATTTTGGTGTGGAAAATGGATACCAACACACACGCGCTCGCATCACACGCAATCCGGGAGGAGGGGGGCCTTGGGTTAGGGTTCTTCTCTGATTGGCTGAGAAAACAATAGAACAAACAACAGAACAGTGATCCCTAGCCCTGAAAACAATAGAGCTGCGTCATATGCAAGTGTAATGAAATAAGAGGTAAAGAGCTGCGTGGTATCTGGAAATATCGATGTCAGGAATCGGTTTATCTACGTCATTGTTTACATTTTTCATTAGCATACGAATGAACGTAGGAATCGTGTTTAATACTTATCGACTTCAAAAGTTGAAAAGCTGGTTAAACATAGTTATCTACGCAATTTTTAGCTCTTCCCGTTTAATGTTGAAGGAAATATTAGTCAGCAAAAAATGCAAAATTACTGCGCGGGTGCCAATAGCGCTAATGAGCCATCTGTATTATATAAACTCTTGTTCTTAGGCCATCGTAACTCGATAAGAAATAAAACACAAACAGCGGTGATAAACCAACGCATTTTTATAATAAAATTGACGTTTCGTATGCTAAGCGACATACATTTTCAAAAATAACCGTTACAGTGTTTGAAAACTGTTTGTCTGGAACAAGGGAACCAAAGTTAAGAACGAGGAAACCAAGATTAAGAAAAACAATCTTAACAGTAATTTAATAGTACGGTCGGACTGTCAGTCCAAAGAAGCTACAGCTAATAAAGCATCAGCTTCTCACTGCTGACGTTGACATTTAAGGAAGGCTGTAGTTCTTGAATCAGCAGTCTCCGCCTTGATTTTGCAGCGAGCCTTTGTAAAAATTAGAGTTTTTTTAAAAGAGCATGGCACAAATAGTATCTAGTATATCTGGATCAAATGTCCAGGGAAAGCTAATTGTGCTTTGCCCTTTGGAGTTGATTTTTTAGGACTCGATTAGAATATGAGACAATAATTGCAAACAAAGATTCTTGTATAGCACTGTTCACCCTTTTGGCTCGCTTAATCTTATTTAAACTGAGACAAACATAGCGAGAAAGGCATTACAGAAATTCCCATTTTTAATAACTACTTTTGTTTGCTACAACGACGGACACTACGCCAATTCAAGATGGCGGCGCCAAAATAGGACTTCAACTCTTGAGTCTGGTAAACGATTCAGCTGTGAAAGGAATACGCCAGTCATGACAAAAATAAAATTCAACGAGTTTTTTTTTTACGTTTTTTAACGAAAAGGAATCCCTCTCATCGCTATTTTTAGTAAAATATATAATGAGGAAAATGATATCGTCTTCCGATCCGAGGATATTCCTGATAATCGGAAGCAAAAAACGCGGAAATTTCGACGTGCTTGCGGAAACTGCGAACTGTTGGTAGATTAGTCTGACAGAGTTAGGAAATTATTTAAATGTTATTCGCAAGACTGTTTTACAGATGTAAATATGAATTATGGTGTTTCTAGTAAAAGCTTATATTGATGTGTGAATGCCTTATTCATTGTTCCTGTCAAGAGAGCACAATTCGAATTAGTATTTTCTCTTCTTCCTGTACGTGATGGATTTGCGCGACGCCGGCCTCGTGCGAAGAGTTCGCTTTAAAGTTATAATAGTTATAGTTATGATAACAGTGTTAATCAATCCAGGGAAATGATTAATAAGAGGTATAAAAACTGGCGCTCTGATGACCCGTAACTCTTAAACTCCCAAGAGTGCTAAACTCAAAATTCAAGAAAAATCCCAAATTTTACTTTGTAAAATATTGAAAAACAAATGGTATCCTGAAAAAGTACTGCTGAAGAGGTTTCATTTGAATGGTCACACAATAGGATTTCATCAACAGACTCAAAAGCTAGAACTGCCCTACATCTTTTCATAATTGACTTTGAGGGTGAAAGGATTATAGCCTCAGTAATACAAACAGTAAAAGTTAGCCAAAGGGGAAACGAGCCAAAATATTTGCGGGTAGCGGCGATTCAGAGAGATTAGCACTTCGAGTGGTTTACCAAACGACACGAAAACGGACCCGGTTTGCAGTCGAGACACGCAAATCCTTAAATAGGGATGTATAAAAACTGGTTAATAGTTATGCAATGACGAAATGGATCCGCAAGACCGTATCTACTGATATGTGTGAAGGAGAGCTTTGGTAAGTACTTTATCATTAAACGTAAATGTTTTCTTGTAGTAGAAACAATCACTTTGACTTTTAAAATTTAACTATTATAAATGTCCATTCAAATGAAAGCTATTGAGTTTCTTCCGAACCAGACGTTTTCTTCCGGGTGTTTATCACCCGCCGAGACCGGCCGGAAAAATGTGTTTCCCTGTAAGGACCAGGCTGTGCAGGGACTATATATTCTGTGCAAGGCGTTTTTTAGACTTGCCACAAGTCGACTGCGAAGCCCCCGAGAGCGCGACGAAGTCGCGAAAAGCGAGCGACGAAGTCGTGAGTTCTCCGCCCGACCACCCAAAACAAGAAAACGAAAAACGGACTTTGAGAAAGTCTAGGCGTTTTTCTAACTGTCGAGCCCGGCTGTCGAGTCTGTGGATGAAATACTAAACTGTGACCATTCAAATAAAAGCTACTGAGCAGTACTTTCCTGTGGTACTGTTTATTATGCTGTACAAGGTGGTTCTAACTATTTTTTGTCTGTGGATGAAATACTAAAGTGCGACCATTCAAATAAAAGCTACTGAGCAGTACTTTTCTGCGGTGCTGTTTATTATGCCGGTAAATGGTGGTTCTATCTTTTGAGTGTGTGGATGAAATCCTAAAGTGTGACCACTCAAATGAAAGCTACTGAGCAGTACTTTTCTGCGGTGCTGTTTATTATGCCGGTAAATGGTGGTTCTAACTTTTGAGTGTGTGGATGAAATCCTAAAGTGTGACCATTCAAATGAAAGCTACTGAGCAGTACTTTCCTGTGGTACTGTTTATTATGCCGGTACAAGGTGGCTCTAACTTTTGAGTGTGTGGATGAAATCCTAAAGTGTGACCATTCAAATGAAAGCTACTGAGCAGTAACTGCACAAGATATATAGTTCTACCTGTCGAGTCTGTGAACGAAATCCTAAAGTGGCATGAGATATGAATATACTTTCACCGCTTAGATGTCAGAATTACCATTGACATAGCCCACTTGATATTTTTATAACTGTGGTCCAAAATTCTCTCGCTACAAAACGGCTGTCAAGGTCTCCAAAAATAAGGACGGTCAACCTCGTTCCCAGGGTTTTTCCAGTGTCCGAAATTGTCGGGCGTGGTTCAAATATCGATACTTGTGCCAAAACCCGATGATTTCGATACCTTTCGATAATAATAATAATAATAATTTCATAATAATTAATTTTAGAGCAATTTTCAATTGAGTGTCGTAAAACCAAAACCAAAGTAATTACTCTGACCAATCACAGCAGTCGTAAACAATCCAATGAACCAATCAGAGCTCGAAGCAATTACATGTCGGCGGCGCCAAGCGCGGGAAAACGCGTGCGAGCAAGTCACGATTGGTTTTGGTTTTACTTCTGATTGGTCGAGAAAGTGGCGCGAGACTTTTTAGCCAATCACAAAGCATAGCAATGCAAAACGAAAGCAATTGTGTAATTACTTTCGATACTCAATTGAAAACTGCTCTATATTGCGCATGTTACATATACATGGATAACACTGCTCACGTGACCAATCGGCGTGGCAACTCTTTGCAGAGACTGCCCTGGAGGTTGCACAACCACAGGCATACCATTCTCTTGGTAAATAAGAAGCAAAGGACCGCGAACGAAAATGCTGGTGGTGTACGTCCACGGTTGCATTTTGGCTTTCAGTTTGGGCTCTATCATGTCGTTGTCTCGTTAAATGTTCTACGTAGTATCAGCCTTGCTTTATACTTTGATCTTATACCATTACCTGTTTGCGTGGTGTGGTGTGCATGTGTAATGGCGTATTGGTTTATCAAAATAGCTCGCTTTACTTAATCTATGATTACCACTAGTTTTAGTTTGATAAACCAATACGCCCATTAAAGATGCACAGCACACCACACAAACAGATGATGGTAAGCCTGTGGTACAACCACCTCCCCCGACCTCGTTCCCAGGGTTTCCCAATTTTAAAAGGAAAAAACCCTGGGAAAGAGGTTGACCTCCCCCTTTTGGCCCGGTCTCAGAGCAGAGGTTTTCTTTCTTTTCAAACGAAGCGCTTCATGGCTTTCAATCTCATTTGAGGAGAAGAATGAAAGAAAACCTTTGAACCTAACCTGCGATCAACTGCTCTCGGGCTCGGCTTGGGGGCGGGGATTGGGGAAACGGACCCTCTCCCTCCCCGCCCAGCCCCCGGCCCAGCCCCCGGTCAGCCCCCGACCCAAAAGAAATTTGGACCAGGCCGCGCACTTCGCAAAAGCGCCGTACACATTACTTCGGGTTCGCGAATTCTTTGGAATGTGTTTCCGGTACAGCAAGCTGACGTTTTGGCCCGGGTCACGCTCCCGTTGGAAAGTGCCGGGAATGTTTACCAGAATCTCGTGATAAGGGCGTTGCCGCTATTTCATTTTTCCCCGAATGAGGTTCCAAAAGAAAACAATATAATTGCTTTCATAGTTTTGTTTATCGGATAAAGTCTATTCACGGCATCCTCAAAGTTCTACTTGCATTATAAGGTACTGTAAGAGCTACACTGACTGGCATTTTAACATTAAACACCCTAAAACGTTTTCAAATCCTGAAAGCCTGTTTTCTGAGGCGTTTAGATAGTGGGGAGCCAAGGATGGCGAGTACGGACGGAGGGAAATATAGGCGTAAAAGAGAGCAGTTTCCGCTCGTTTTACGGCCGTCCGACCGCGAGCCAGTTATTAGCTGTTCCCCGCGGCCCCACGATCCAGCACTCCCATAGTTTTAACGCCTCGAACAGGCTAAGCACTAAAGTATAAAATATCAGCAAGACCACAGCGACAAACCGTTGAGGGGTGCCGGATCTCCCAGTTGTAGACCTGGATCAGTACAATAATTACTTGTAGAAAATCAGAAAACGGCAAACTGATCCTAACGGCAAGGCGATGACGAAGTAAACAAAAGAATAAAACAAAATATGATATATTCAAACAAATTTGCCCAATATTTCGGTTTGAAAACAAACCTTCTTCTTCTTCTTCTTCTTGAGCGCGATCGATTTTTGTCATAACAAACAGAATCTCTTCTGACAAACTTTATGTCAATGTTACAAGTCGAACCCGCTGCTTACGGACACCTCCAGTACTCGCGGACACCTCTTTATTTATACGGACGCTTCTCTATTACAGACAGTTCCCTTGGTCCCTACCACTGTAATATACGGGCACCGATATATTAATGCGGACACTTGAGTCTGTCCTTTTGGTGTCCATAACAAGGTAAATCGACTGTTGTAATTTTTGGGGCCAGAAAAAAAGCTTTTGGGACTTTTGAGAAACGCCTTCCAGGTTTTCCCAGTTTCGACGGAGCAAGACAAGATTTGAGTGCGGAAAGGTAGTATAATTTTAAGCCAAATTTTAAACATGTGCCCAGTTTAAAAGACGTTTTTTTTCCCAAAACACTCGAAATCAAAACTGAACTAGATTTGGAGTGACTGGGGGGGCCGATCCACTTGAAATGCCGTTTGGAAAGAAAATACAGCGCGAAACCAAAACAAATTTTTAGGTTTCCGCTTGTAAAGGAAAATAAGATAAAGTTATCACGGCTTCGGTTGGACCGCTCAGGGATAAATCTCCGCAAACTTGGGTAAAATACCACTTGTTCCTGAAGAAACTGCCTTATTAGACATTACTCACACATTATTTACGTCAAGGAAGTGACACATCGACCAGAAAAACAGCGAAAATTAATTTGAAATTACTTCATTGTTTAGATTAACAATTACAGGAAAAATTCCAACATCTGCTGGCTTGTTGTAGCTCGACTCGTCTGCAAAATCTTTCCGCCATAGGTCTTGATCTTCGGAGAACAGAAATAAATGTTACTATTCAATAAATGAATGTGGAAGCTTACGGCCGGTCAGCCCTGTTTTCCAACAATTTTAACTATTTTTGACTATTATTTTACCAATTAACTATTAAAATTTTGACATGTTGGTTCCTTTTGCAGGTTAAATATTTACTATCATACCCACCATCAATTTGAGAGCTAGGCACATAAAATCGATGACGCTCTTTGGAAAAGTGTAATTATTTCACGATTTATATGAATGTTAACTTTTACATGTAAGTCATTTTGACGTTGTATTTTTCATTGGCACTACGCAAACGACGCGAAAAGCTTTTGAGGGGATTTGTTTTTTCATCCTTTGAAAATTTGACAGCTATCAAACATTGTAACAGGAAACCATTGTGTCATCGTTTTGAACATAAACACATTGTAAACGCAACTCAAGACGTAAGAGTCATTTGAAGCATCGGGTTACAAGAGTCAGTTTGCTTGCAAAGACAGTCCGTTGGCTTTCATAGTTACTATACTAAAATCAACCCTGTATTCTCTTGGAGATTTGAGGCCGCTCATTTTATTTTATCCAGTTGTTAAGAAGCTGTGCAACTTTTAACGAAGGAAACGATTGACAATGTGGGTCTGTGTGTTGCTGGTCGCGGCGATGGCGTCTCTTTGCGGCCATCAAGCAAGTAAGTATTTTGCATTTTTTATAACGAAGTCTTTAGATTATCTGCTTGTGCGATTCAAACGCCAAGTGAATCTCTAACTCGACTACAATCTCTGAGTCCATTTCAGAGCTCTTTAGAATTGTTTTTAAGGGTTAAATGAGCCGTGTTTGTTAAAAAGCGCTTGAGATTTCAGTCCTGGGCGGGATATTTTGGATTGACTTGAATTATTATGTTTGTCGAATGAATTCCTTTGACATGTTGACTCGGAAAAGAACTCGATTTAATTATTAGCTTCGTTCGTTCTTTTACTCAAGTATAGAGTATATGTTTTTCACTTACAATAGCAGTTTTGCCGTTAGAAACGTAATACGTGAACGCCTATTTGCGCGAGGCGAGGGTGGTTCATTTCAACTGTCTTCGTTGTATGGCAACATTTTCCTCTTCAGTTGACTGAGCTCTACTTCCTCGAGCTAAGCACTTTACGAGAACGTAAAACCCGTTGTTCTTTTTTGATCGTAGCTTGATTTAAAAATTTTATTTTAAAAACAAAAATAGGTCTTAACCAAAAAAAATCGCCATAATTTTCGTCAGAGAATCATGCGTGAGGCGCTACATGGTTTGTTTGAAAGCGCGTTCTGGGGAAGTTTCCGAAAGGAGTGTTATATTACACGCGATAAGGAATAAGCTTTCTTTTAGTTTTGTTTTTGTATTCCCTTAGCTTTTTTTTTACTTTCTGGTTATTCTACTCTGACAGAAGTTGATTTTCTTTTCTTTCGCGATCGAATCGTGGACGTTCGGAAGTTTTGTTCCAAAGCGGCATTGCACATTCTAAAGAAATTCTGTCATGCAACAAATATTTAGCACCAAACATCGAATTATTCTTCGTTAGATCACTCTACTGAGAATAGTGCTGACCTACAGAGTATTTCGTTTGTTTGTAGAGGCAGCGTGCTCTTTTGTGAGGCTTTTTAACATTTCAAAGCTAAAATTCGGTATCATAATGTTTTTTAATTTGTAGACAACTTGTCCTTGCTCGCGCGAAGGAAGTCCAAAGTCGCACTTTTTAAAAAGATATTTTGTTTTCGAAACCGCAACTTTAAATGGCGCTCCAATGTTACAATTTTCAAGTCAAAATAATCTGTTTTTTTTTGTGACTAAAAAGAAAGAAGTGCTCGATTTTATTTCCCAGGAAATAATTTACCGAACGAAGGTCACTCGGTTCAAATAACTCTTCCTTTACGATTTTACAAGCTTTATATATTCATTATGCGAAGTTAACGTAGTTTACATTTTTAAAAGCTTTTAATTCCTTTTTTTCCGAAGTCATTTAGTCTCTGCTTATTTGCTTTTCATTTATAAGGCATTTTACGTTTAAATATTTGCTGTTTGAAAATTACGTGACCAAACATTGTGTTGTTTTTCTTCTTAAAACCGTCTTGTCTCCCATTACTTAAATGTTTTTTGCTAACATAAAATTTGCAGCGTTTTAAAACTTTACCTTTAGAAATCTTATTTTTGTTATAGCTTCACAACCCGCCTCGATATAATAGCTTTTAATTTCTCCTCTTTTTCGTGAATAATTATTGATCATAGATAAGCTGTAATGATCTGCTTTGTTTCGAAAATGTTTGAAGAAATATATAGTTACGACAAGATAAATCTTTTTTAAGCCGCACAAGAGCGTCATTTATCCGTCGAAATGAAAGCTTTAGATTTGCAAAACGGCACGTACTAATCATTCACAATAACCCGAAATTAACTCGTTTGTGTTGCCATGGAAGCGTTGCGTTGATAATTAGGTTTTAAATGAAATTGACAACATGTTGTTTACAATCCATCTTTGTAAAAAAAAT
Organism: Dendrophyllia cribrosa; assembly: GCA_024195265.1. NCBI lineage: Eukaryota > Metazoa > Cnidaria > Anthozoa > Scleractinia > Dendrophylliidae > Dendrophyllia > Dendrophyllia cribrosa. Next base: position 4,858,870 of record JAJLRJ010000010.1, on the reverse strand, counting down.
GTCAGCTTTTTGTTGAATTCATAGAATTTAACAGTGTTATAATACATAGAGCTGAACACAGGTGTACCCTGTGGAAAACTGTTTGGAAGGACTTACTCATCTTAAAAATTTGTAATAAATTAGATTACAAACTAACAAACAAACTTTGCTCATACTTTTGGAACATTAGCTTATTTAATGCTATTTGTATTCAAAGGGATAAAATTGTCATGTTGGGTAAAAAATAAGGCCAGCTAGGATTTTTGGAAAGGAGAAAGAAGCCAGTAAACTTGGGAGATAAAATTCCTTTCCCTGAAATTTTCTGCCACTGAAATATTGAGCTGAAAGAACCAAAAGCTCATGACTGTCTTAACTTACAAGCAGTTTTCTTTAAAGACACTAAACAGGCACTGTGAATTTTAAGATATACAGGCCGAGGGTCACTGAGGTTTTGTTAAAAAGGTCGTTATTCTGTCCTTTTTTTTTCAAAATAAGCTAACTAAGAATTAAATGAAGTGTAATAATTTTGTTAGAACTGTCCAACGGAGTCCAATTCAGTCCAAATTATTTTTGACATTGCAGGTCATTTCCATTTTAAAACAGCAAATAATATGTATAACTAGGAACTAGGTAGAACTTAACCCATTATTTTTTTCTTTTTATTAAGAACTATGATTTAGTGAAATACTCCACAATTTATCTTATAAGAACATTGTAGGAACATTCCCCCCCCCCCCCCCCCCCCCCCAAAAAAAAAAAAAAAAACCCTGAATGTTGTGCCTCAAGTAAAAAATTAGACATTCTTACAGGGCTCGAAATTAAAAAAAATTGTCAAACGCAATTTGCGAGTAATTGCTAAAATTTAGTCGCAAAACAAAATAACTAACTACTACTACTGGAACCAGAAATGAGAAAGTCTGAAAAAGTGCGCCCGTGATACACTTCTTGGAAACCACGTTAATGGAGCAGGAAATCGATGATTAAGTCACGCAACATTCAACATGAATTTCGCAAGATGTTGCAGATAACATTACAACTACCAGTTACAAGTAAGACACAAGACTGTTAAATATAATTCCTTTATTAGCTAGGCCGTAAAACAGTCGCAAAATGGCGACTAATAGACAAATTTTAGTTGCAAAAGCGAAATCTTCAGTCAGAAATGCGCATGATACAGGCGCAATTTCGAGCCCTATCTTATGAAAAAAAGTGTGCTCTAGTTCTTGACTTTCTTTTTTGGCAAGTGGGCATTTTTTGTCATACCATTTCTGAATATCTAGTAATCAAATCCCATAATTTCACAAATTTTAGTTTTTGTGACATCACACTTCAGAACTCTATATATTTTGCCCGTTCCAAATACTCATGAAGAGAGCATTAGAGGGAGGGAGGGGAGGGGAGGGTGGGGAGTTGGACACAGAGGGTGGAGGGGGGGTGGGGGAGGTGAAGCAAAATGCGTAGGAGAAGGGAGGGTCCGAAGGTTATTTCATATTCACGAGTTGGCTTGTAAGAGCCTTTGATTTCTAGATTTTTTTTATCAAACTCTCTCAACAGAAGGGAGATGTTGTGCCGTTCGTTCTACAGAAACATTGTGAACATACATATTGTAAGCATATTCAATATGCTTAGAAACAATTTACAAGTATTATAACTTGAGTTTTTCAATTTTTCTAATATTGTAAAAATTGCCAAACAAGTAAGTTTGATTAAACTACAGTGGAGTCCCATTATCTCAAAACCTGGATATCTCGAACTTCCGTTATCTCAAACTCGAGGCTCATGCATCCAGTGGGCTTGAGTTAGTGTACCACTGTAATTTTACCCTGGATAACTCCGTTAATTTGAACCAAATTTATGTTCCCGAGAGATAATTTTCTCACAATTTCACCCCTGATATCTCGAACCAACATCAACGAAAAGAAAACATCTGGATTTTAATCACAAGGCTTCTAAATTACAAGCATCGATTGCTCTGTTGCCCTCATACAGTACTGTAAATTTTGACATATATACACATGTGTAATTATGTTTGTCTCACTTTGTACTGCTTTGAGTAGCACATACTCAGCACTGTACTGTGTTCCTTTCAGCAGAAGAAAGAGAATGAAACTCGACACCAACTTTGTTATCTTGAACCCTCATCATCTCAAAATTTTACCTTTTTGCTGGTCCCCAGGAGGTTTGAGACAACGGGGCTCCACTGTATGAACTTTTTTCAATTTTGAACTTGAAGTTTATTGTCTGTTTTAAAAGGGGCGGCCTTGACTCTCAGTAGAGATACACTTCGTGCTCCTCCTGGTCACCAAACGGCCTGTACATGCACTGTCAGTGGAGGAGAGAAATTTAGCGGCTGGTTCAAAGACAACAATCGCATTACGACCACAACGACTGCAACAGTGCATGTGGTATCCAGTAAAAGCGACCAATTTGTACTGAAATTTACTCAAGTCAGGGTGTCTGAAGGTGGTACTTATGAATGCCGTGGCAGCTTAAATAATAAAAAGGAAATGAAACTGGAAGTTTCATGTAAGTATCACTGTTAAAAGTAGCTGACTGTGTTGTGCATTAATTACAGTATGTCTTGATCCATAATTGTGAACATTAATTTTTGTGGCTACTGCGTGTGTGTGTGGACACTGCTGTCGACATAGAAAATGCAAGTGTTTTTTCCCTGAGTAGACATATAGTGTTGTTCTAACTTTTGAGTCTGTTGATGAAATCCTATGGTGTGACCATTCAAATGAAACCTCTTCAGCAGTACTTTTGCATGGTACCATTTGTTCTAACTTTTGAGTCTGTGGATGAAATCCTATGGTGTGACCATTCAAATGAAAGCTATTGAGCAGTACTTTTGCATGGCACCATTTGTTCTAACTTTTGAGTCTGTGGATGAAATCCTATGGTGTGACCATTCAAATGAAACCTCTTCAGCAGTACTTTTGCATGGTACCATTTGTTCTAACTTTTGAGTCTGTGGATGAAATCCTATGGTGTGACCATTCAAATGAAAGCTATTGAGCAGTACTTTTGCATGGCACCATTTATTTGTTTTGTCGTAATACAGTAAACACCCACATATAAGAACCTAGATTTTTCCAACTTACCCTAAATAGGTTCTTATAGAAATGGTATTTAGTGGGATTTTAGGCTACTTAGGTTCTTAAATAGGTTCTTAATTTGATAGGGGCACTAGCAATCATCACAGATAACTACTATAGGGCATATGTGATATGGAAAGCCATTGATGCATGACATAGATGCAAGGAAGTGTCATGCAATGTGCTTCACAAACTGTGACTTCGAAAATGAGAGAGACACATGGAACTGTATTCTTAAAACAATTGCATTGTGTAATCCAGTATTGGCGCAGACATGATATGGTTTTCATTATAGTTCATTCTTTAAATCTTACTGACTTAAACCTAGACTAAAATTTTTTTTCTGTATTTTCATCTGTGCCTTCATTTTTGTGAAATAAGAACCTATTAAAACTTTTAGGCTTAATAGGTTCTTATGAAAAGTGGGTTTGAAATGAAAAGTTTAGCCTAACAGGTTCTTAAATGTTAGGTTCTTACACATGGGTTTTTACTGTATTTTACAAGAAACTCGCTTCAATAAATTATAAGCCTAATATCTCTAATTATAATTTTTTTACAATTTCAGATGATCTTTCCCATGTGTCCCACCAGCAGCACATTCAAATTGGTAAAACTGACACCATTAGGTTGCGTGTTGACGGATTTCCCAAACCAACAGTAACATGGAAGAAGGGGGAGACATGGCTGGACCCCAAACTCACTCGTTTTACTTTACTGCAGGATGGCTCCCTAAGGATAAACAATGTAAAACTAGATGACCAAGGAAATTATACATTCTTTATTGACCAAGATGGTTATACCACGAATGAAAAGATTAAAGTAGATGCTGTAGGTAGGTTATTTTATGTATTTTAATTCTGCTGTATTATTTATAGTTGTCTCTCAATTCCATAACCAAACACCCTTGCAATTTAGCTTACAAGCTACAGTGTAAGAGTACTGTATGAACATCGCTGCAGAGCACCATGTCCAATTACTCTGAATACATGTTGGTGCCTCTGAAAACCATACTAGATCAGGAATAAAAAACCAGACCTTTTTAAGTAAACTATCAAGAGATTTAGCAGCACAAGACTTTTTAAATGACCAGTGGAAATAATTATTATTATTATTATCTACACTGTATTACTTAACATTTAAGATTATAGAACAATACATTTTTAAATGCATGTGCTACCCGATAAATCAATAGTGAATAGTCAAGAGTAATAATTATTGTTGTAAACCAAAACCCAAAGTAGTTGTTCTGACTAAAGCCCCGTCTACACGAGCAATTTTTATGTGGCAACTGTATGTGGCAATTTTTATTTGCTCGTGTAGATGGCCCCGTCTACACGAGCAATTTTTATGTGGCGATTTTCTATGTGGCAATTTTTATTTGCCCGTGTGGATGATCGACAAATATTTGTTGTTAATTTGCGTCAGTAATAATTTCGCACAGGCTGTACTCGTGGAAGCCGCCATGTTGGATGCGGACTAGGTTCTACAGATGACGTCGAAAGATTGTCACATTTTATGTGGCGTCTCGTCCACACGGACAATTATCGGTATGTGGCAATTTTTATTTGCCACATAAAAACTAACACACCAGCTTTTCAGCAAATACAGTTGTCACATAAAAATTGGTCATTTTTCATTATCTACACGGGCAAATAAAAATTGCCACATAAAAAATTGCCACATAAAAATTGCTCGTGTAGACGGGGCTTAATGTATCACAGCAGATGCAGATAATAGCATAGAAAAATGTGTGTATGCAAGTCATGATTGGTTTTGGTTTTACTTCTGATTGCTTTTGAAAGTGGCATGACTTGTTTTAACCAATCACAAAGCCGCCGGGGGCGGGGGGGGGGGGGGGGGGGGGGTACTCAACAAAGTTTTGTACGGGGATGCTCCGCCCCGAGGTCCAAACCCTTACCCTTTCATATACCGTTTTTGACAGCAACGGTACCCCTTTCATATACCTTTCATTGAAAATGGTACCCCTTTTATATACCTTTCATTGAAAATGGTACCCCTTTCATATAGCCTTTACGTGCGTCTATCTGTTTGATATATTTTGAAAGGCCCTTTATATAATACTTAAATGGCAGTTTTCCCTACCTTTTTTATGCTTCAACTCTTGTTTTCGATACCATTTCCTATTCTTTGTGAAATTCCTACCCTTTCACATACTTCAACTCGTGAAATCCCGACCCTTTCATATACCTCCAGCCTCAAAAAGGTACCCCTTTTGGGCGGAGCATCCCTGTATCCTGTCCATGGTCCGGGATAAGCAGCATTCCCTACGGGGCAAGTAAATTTCCCTGCTTACTTTGCAGACAAGCTGTCAGCTGACTAAATGATAATTTGAAAACAGAAAAGAACACTTTGTCAAGCACGTAACTGCCTGAAGACAAGCAAAATTGAGAGTTGCTTGTTGCTTCAAGCCCTGTAATGGGCTGGTAACTAACATCAGCATAATTTGTCTTCTAGAGTATCCAAAGATCAAGCCATTTCCTTCCCCTAACAAGTACTTGACCGAAGGCTACGCTGCATATTTTGTGTGTAAAGCAACAGGCATCCCACCGCCAAAATACAAATGGATTTCACCAAGAGGAGATGAGATAAATACAGTAGGGGTCTATATTAAACAAGGTGGTAACCTGACAATCACAAAAGTATCTACGGCATTAGATACAGGCAAATACACATGCAGGGCTTACATTGAGATTAAGGGAAAAGACATTGCCCATGATACGGCCAGTATAGAAGTTGAAGCTGTGTATGGTAAGATTTTGAAACTAGCTGGCATTATTAATTTTTCTTCAGTCACAGGTCTTTATATAATTTTTTATACCGTAAATCTTCTATTCCTCAAATGTGTTTGAAAAAATAAGCCTGCCGTGCGGGGGGGGGGGGGGGGGGGGGGGGGGGGGGCATGTAACATGTAACGTGAACCTAAGGATGTGTTTATAAATTGTAAAATTCAGCCTTGAATTGTCAAAAAAACAATTCTTACTATCTTTGTCTGACATTTTGAAGCTTTTACCAATAACAAAATACCCAAAGTGAATGAAAAAAGCCAAAGAAAAGAGTATGTAAACAAACTGCCATGTGGGTTAACCTTAGTAATCAGGCTACATAAAACATATGCTAAAGAAGTTCCTGTAGTTATCAACGCTTCTTATATTCACAAGTTAAAGATTAAAAATATTAAGCAGTAGTTTCTTTTGTTTTCAGTGGCACCTACGATCACTTCCCAAGGTGTAGAAGCTAACTTGAAAAGAAACCAAAGATTTACATTAGAATGCAGAGCCACTGGTACACCGACTCCAACAGTGGAGTGGAAGAGAGGTGGAGAAGTGGACCCTCGCCAGAAGGTAATTTCCACGCCCTTTGAAATAGTTTGAAAATCAGCCGGCTGTAAAATGCATCAATGGTATTACTCCATGATTGAAAAATTCCTGTTCCTTTTGCTGCTGAAATTTTCAGAAATTCTAATTGGAATTTTAGGTTTAATGGATTGTGCCTTAAATCGCACTGCTGGCCTTTTTGAATTGAGCCTTTTACAGTGAAATAAACAGTACAAACATCTTTTTTAATATTTTTGGAATCAAATGAATGACTTAACGAGACTTTCAAGACAAAAGCTAAGTTATTTTTGTGCTTGTACACCATGCATGTCCGAGCATAATGTAAATCCTCGAGCATTTCTCACCTCGCCCACAAACTACATGATTGTACTGGATTTGCAATATTAACTGCACGAGCATAGGTGTCAAACCGGCTGACTAGTATATTCTTGGGGCAACCAAACCAACAGGTTTCTTTAGGACAACAAGAAACAAAAATTAAGGGTACAAAAAAAATTCTTACACGTGCCACTTTCAAGAGTAATACGACAAACTACAGTCAAACCTCTATTAAGCGGTCACCCTCGGGGAATAGCCAACTGACCGCTTAATAGAGGTGACCTCTTAAAAGAGGTCAAATTTACAGTAAATATGGGGAACGATTTAATTCCGTGGATTTGTTAAGTGACTGCGTAATAGAGGGTGACCGTTTAATAGAGGACTGCTAAATAGAGGTTTGACTGTATATACATGTATGATCATACAGGGATGTAGCTAGGATATCCAACAGGTGGACTTTTGTTCATCACAGGCGGAAAATTTTGGTAAAAAAAAAGAGAAAAGAGTTAAGCAGACAGTTTTCCAGGCGGAAAAAATCAAGAAAACTCAGTCTTCAGGTGGTTATTTTTTCCGCCATCCACCTATTATTTACATCCCTGTCATATATCAACAGAATTCTTATTACTAAATGTAGTTTTTGATAAAAATACAATTTTAGCAACATTTTCTTTTACAAATAGCTAGGAGCCTATATGGAAAAAAAAAAATGCAAAACAACCTAGGGTTTACTGTGAAGATGACTTGATTAGTCGAAAATGTTCAGGTTTTTTCTTTCAACTTTTTTTTAGCCTTGTAAATAATAGTTTGAATCTTAAAGCGAATATTATGGACAACTTGAAGAAGGATTTTTGTAAAATTTGGCCAAAACATTTCTTGGATAATGAGGAACAAAAGTGAGCCAGAAAATTTTTTCCATTGCGACCATTTATGCAAAGTGTCTCACATGTTTTTAATCTGCTCCAACTTTAGGACATAGATATCTTGCTAACCAATCAGAATATTGAAAAAACCTGACATGTTTTTGTTGATTGATCCCATGGGTCTTGCCATGACATTCGATACCAGATAAATTCAATCGAACAACCCTCTGTCGTTTGGTGGTTCATTGGCTTCTGGCCGTTTGTAACAGAAAAAGGTCACTAAAATTATATTTTTATCCAAAATTTCAGTTATTCAGCTTTTTATATATATTGATATATACACTGTAGTTTGTAATATGACTCTTGAAACTGTGGCATGTACAAATTTTTTTGCGAAGCAGGACTCGAGACTTACGGTAGCCAAGTAGCCATCTAGTAAAAATTCAGTTTTGGCTAGTAGATTTTGGCTTTCACTAGCCATTTTGGTTAGTGATAATGGCAATGCACCAGATGAAAATGAAACTGGAAATTATTTCTGATAAATAGTGCAATATATTAATAAGTAAATTGAGAGAACAGAAAATAAAACAGACTGTCAATGTCGTCGTATTATTTAATGCTATAAAGAACGATTTTCCTTTTCTGTTATGAAGGCAACGAAGTTAAAAGAATCAAACTGTTTTCTGCTGTTGATAGTTTATCATGTGGAACTTCTAGGCATCACGTTTCATTTAGCATAAACGATGAGGTCAAAGGGGTCACATACACATTTTTCCAAAAAGAAAGTATCTTTCTTGATCGAGAGTTTGAATGATTTGAAATTGATTTGATCTTTATATTTACAAATTCAAAATAATTAAGATAAAACAGAGTAAAATACATTCAATTTGGTTGAAAAAAGAAAAACAATAGCATTACTAAATGTCTTGGAGATTTTTTTTCTTAACTATTTTGACCCCTATTTTGGCTTTTAAGGCTGCTAGCTTTTGTCTTCGGGAGACTGGAAAACGTGCATTTTACGGAGTGGATGTGTTGCCATATAAGGAAATGACCATTTAATAATTGCTGGCCTAGTTTTTCCTGTGTATCATGGAAAATTTAAACTGAGTAATAAATTGATATTTTCATTAATTTTCGGTGTAATTCTAAGAGGAATTTCATGTCTGAGTAAATGTTCTTACATGTACTAGTTAACAGTGCTGGAAATAATTTTTCTTGCTTAGAAGGACATTTGTCTTTTGATCGGACATTTTACAAAATTGGTCAGACATCCGCCATTTTGGTAAGGATACACGACGTGGTATAAGAAGTTTTGCAATGCACTGTAGGGCAATTTCAAATGACACAGTCTTTTCTGAATTTTCTCGAATCAAGAGAGCCGTTTACAGCAAAATAAATTGTACAAACAGCGTAAATTCTTATTGTAATGTTTTTGGAATCAAAACGCAATGAGTTTAAAAGACTTTCAAGGAAAAAGCTAAGTAAATTTTGTGCTCGGTCACCATGTCTGAGCATAATTTAAAATTGGTCGGACATTTTCGGATTTTGGTCGGACAATGGCCGATGACTGACTGTTATTTCCAGCACTGTGCAATTTGAACACTGTCGCCAAAATAGCAAAATTTCGCTTAGCTTATTTTCACATTATATTGCCAAAGGCCACCAGTTATACAACCTAGTTGGACAAAAAGATTTCAGAGCAAAACAAAAGCTGTACTAGCTTGGAGAAAAATTGCAGGATTGATGATTGATGAAGTGGATTACTCCATGAAATGTGTAGTTCCAGAAAATATCCAGACCCCTACCACGGAGGGAATTTCAAACAGGACCCCCCCCACTACTGGCACTGTGTGGTATAGCTTATTTAAAGGTAGCCTCCATTGTTATTTCAGAGCTTCTCATGTACTGCACATATTCACGTTCACTACACTTTAGTTCACAAGAATTGTTAAATGTACCTAGGTCTTTACTGAAAACATTTGTGTTGTGTAACTTGACATGAACACAATCGTCAACAAACTGCAATACTACGATCAGTGAGAAAAAAGGGAGAAATGAATGAGTAGCTAGAGAATTTCCTGGGCTATTGACCCCCCCACCCCTACGGAATTTCCAATTCCCTCCGTGGTGGGGGTCTGGATATTTTCTGGAATCATACAATTTGATTTATTGACAGGTGGTCAAGAAATCAAACTTGCTATTCTTGTGAAATTTTGACTTTTCTAGCCATTATTTTGTCTGTTTAGTTCATATTTCTTTGCTTCTATCAGTTTTGGCAATGGTTTCTTCCAATTTCAAGATAATAAAGTCAGCTTAAAGCAAGCTCCTGGCCGTAATCATGAAAACACGATAATTCAGCCAGGACCAATCCCTTGGGCTCCATGTGGTTCTTTTTCTTGCCTTGGAACAATGCAAGGTGCATGGTTTGCTAGCAGATGCAATGATGTGTAGCTGCTTGTGAAAAAGTGAACCATATTTCTGTTATTTTTTTTCTGTAGAAATCGAAAGGGCGAAGTGTCATTAATTTCTTCAAAATTCAAGTACAAGATGGTGGGAAGTATACTTGTGAAGCAAGGAACAGTGCAGTCGACAGCAATGGAAACAACATTGTGGTAACCATGGTGAAAACTGTCAACATCAAATGTATGAGCTGTATAAATACATGTATTATTTAGCACTATTGCAGGGATGTAGCTAAGAGCCAGCTACCGGCTAATTTTACCAGCTGAAAGAGAACTTGTCACCGGCTAATATTTCAGTAGAAAACTAAGACTTGGGGTGATTTTGAAGGTGCACTGAAGCCAGAAAAACCGGCTGGGCTTGTAAATGAGCCTGCTCAGTTTTTTCTTAGCTACAGGTGTACACCCCTGCTGTTGTAGTACACACAATCGTTGACAGGGCTGCCATTAACCTTTAATGCCCAAGAGTGCCAAAAATCAAAATTCAAGAAAAATCCCAAACTTTTTTTTGAAAAATATTGAAAAACAAATGGTACCATTCAATAGTACTTGAATGGTTACAGTGTAGGATTTCGTTGACAGACTCAAACATTGCATGTAACTACTACATTACATGTCTCCATAATTGACTCTGTAGGAGTGAAAAGTCACTGCCTCCTACACTGTAGGTTGTTGGTCTTTAGTCATTTTCTAACGTCGAGTTGCCTGCAGTCATCTTCACTGCAGTTGCTGGCCATATATAATAGCCTGAGTTCCTGGCTACTAATGTCACCCGTGGGCACTGTGTGGTAGAGCTTATTTAAAGGTAGCCTCCATTGTTATTTCAGAGCTTCTCTGATGTACTGCACATATTCACGTTCACTACGCTTTAGTTCACAAGAATTGTTAAATGTACCTAGGTTTTTACTGAAAACATTATGGAGATAGAGCTTTCATTTGCTACTCCAAAACTTTGGAATCACTGATTACCATATTTTATTAGACAATCAAATTCTTTTAAACTAATTTAAGAGAAATTTATAGGCTCATTTATTTTAAGTTGGCTTTGAGTGTTTAATCATCAAGTTCATTTCTATAGGCATTTTCTTTAGTAATTTTAGTATATAGAATTCTTATACATTATTTTAAAATCATATATCAGCTTTTTTAATTCTTGTAGAAAGTTTTTTAGTTTTTACAGTATTTTTAAGAATAATTTTAAAGGGCTATTAACAATAATTAGTGTGAGTAAGCACTATATAAATATTTTTATTTATAATTTATTTATTTATAACAAATTGATGACCTTCTGCAAACCAGTCAGATGCTTTAATCACTGAGCTACGAGACACTTGTGGTGAACTAGGCCATATATACTAGGTTCATGTATGACATGCGTCCTGCGTACTCCTTAAGGATCAACAATGTCGAAAGCGTCATGTGAGGTGATTAATGAAGAAAGATGGTTTAATGTTAAGCTCGGTTTTATAATACAAATTACCGAGCTTAACAAATTAATGTTAAAGGGGAAGTATCACGGGAATTTTGATGTTTTTTGGTCAAAGCCATTTTACAATACCTTTACTTATTTACAAAATAATACTAAAACACCAAGAGAGTGAAATCAACCAATTATTGAAAGAAGACAGATTATGGTCTGTTCTAGCCCATTTGGAGACGAAAATGTGGTAACTTGAAAAATATTAGGCTAATTTTTTTCAAGTTGTATTTCATTGAGACCCAGTCCGTCTATGACCAGAGACACTAATCAACAGTTATGATATATTTTGTGATAATTTATCACATCATTGGAGCTTTATTTTTTGGTTTCTGATCATATGATAACATTTTTTGCTTTTTAAAATGACACCAAATCCCTGTGATACTTCCCCTTTAAATTGCTGGAAATAAAGTCTAAATTCAATTTTTTTTAATAACAAGAATGGTTGACGCCAATGCAGAGAACCAATGTTGACGCTAATGTTGAGAATCAATGTTCATTTGTATGTAAAAAAAAAATATAAGACAACCACATGACAGAAAATTTCAAAGAGAAAATAGGTGCTTATTCACGTCCAATTTTTTTGTAGACTAAAATTATATTTCCACTTTTATTGAAATAATTGAAATTTAGACTTAATTTCCCACAATCTAACATCAATTTGTTATAACAATGGAGGTTCACTTTAAAGCTTACTATCCGAAGGTTGGTGGTAACCCTGTGGTAGACAAGCATTGCATTTATGACACAGTAGCATTACTCCTAGTTGCTTCCTGCTACAGTGGGGATGTGCGGATTTTTCTGGCTCCACCCACGCAAATGCATATGGCCCTCATTTGGGTATACATGCAGACCATACAGGTTATTAATGATAAAGTGATTTATTTAAACTTCTTTTACTTGTAGCTCCACCCTTTATCAACACTCAAGCCTCTCCTGGAGTCATTTACTCGTTCCTTGGCAACAGTGCTCCGACATTTGTTTCCTGCACGTTTGTCGGTTACCCATCTCCATGGGTTAAGATGACATTTAACGGCAAGTTGATGTCGAATGCTACCACTACAGCCAATGCCAGCATCATAACAGATGCCAAAAAGAAGTTTGGTGATTATATCTGTTACGCGAAAAATGATTATGGATCTGAGAACCAAACTGTCACACTTAAACAAGTTGGTAAGTGAGATTCTTTTTATCCCTCTCGATAAATATTAAGAACAGTAAATACAAGACTGTGCTCTTATATTTAGTTACTAGAAGTAATCACAGATTAATTGAGTGCATTCGATGCCCAAGGGATTCGGAGCACGAGAACGAAAGCGACTAGGCCAGCTAGGAGTGGTTACCAGTTTACAGCAGAGAGGTGCCCCTGAAAAATGTGAACCATAATCTTAAAAAAGGTTGCCTCCATGAGATTTAAAAAGTGTTCTCTAGCTATTGTCAAATGCAAGAAAAGTGAGCACAAAGGGAGTCCAACTGTGAAAAAATATGGGTACACAGCAGTTATGTTTTGTACAAAAACTCAGTTTTTCATGTTGGCCCCTAAGATAAAAGTTAGTCACTAATGGCACCCAAGCATTGCTAGACACAACCTTGAAATACGTAAATTAAAATATAATTTTGAAATTTGTAATGGTGATTTTTGGTCAGTTTTATGGTCCAATAGCTTATTTCCGAGTTGCTCTTAGCCTCCTTTTTAAACCGAGGCCAAGTACCTAGAATGTAGACATGTTTAGTTACTGTTAATGTTTAAGTATTGTTCCACATAAGAACAATAGCAAACTTCATTGCTTCATTGCATTAGCTCTTTCCCACATAGAATATCTGTGATTTCAAGAATAGAGGAGGAGCTGATGGTTAATAATTATATTTCATTATAAAAACAAAGAAAATCCATTTGCGTCAAATAAATTTTAGGAAATGTTCTTGCTTAACCAATCAGAATAGCAGAAGACAATAGCTAATAATTTTGCTTCTTTGATGAAGTTCCCCAAACACAATTTCTTTTAAAAATTGTATGTTGTGCGATTGGGTCTCAAATTACTTGAAACCTTAAAAAAATTAGACAAAATGCACCTTGAACCTTAACTTTTTAGCGGTTTTTGAGTCTAGGCCAATGAGATCACTAGTTGTAACAATGAAAAATCTTGACATTCCATCGTGTTTGACATTCCATTGCCGTTCAGCGCTATCCTTCTTATGCGGATCATTACTTAATACGAGTTGTAAGCAAGTTAAGATAGTAAGCCACTATCTCTCCTGTCCGTGCCCTTTCCCCCATGTTTTTTTTTAATTCTTTTTTTTATTTTTTCTTAGTTACAACAACTATATTTACTAATTTTAGGACAACTGATGTATTAATTTACTTATTAATTTATTGTAATTAGTGTTTAAGTATTGTACATATTGTAAGTTATGTCATTAATCTTTTTGTAAGTAGTGTTTTTGTGTTGCAAATAAAGTACTCGTCGGCGAGAAAGAAAAAAAAACAAAAAAAAAGTGCAAAACCATTCTTATGAAAATAACTTTCCTTTCACACGTCAATAAAACTTATATCCATATGAATGGTTTTGCACTTGGCCTGGGTTTGAAAAGGAGACTAAAAGCAACTCGGAAATGGACTATTATCTTATGCAGGGCTCGAAAAAAGTCCCATCCAGTCGTCCAGGACAAGTCACTTTTCCCACTCACTAACCCAATGGGCAATGATATGGACAAGCTGCTCATGAACTATTAGCTGAAATACAAATTTATAAAATATTGTCCGGGCAAGTAAAACTCAAGAGGGCAAGTTTAAATTTCAGTTTTTTTCGAGCCCTGCTTATGAACTTTTCTTGCAGTTTGTGGGGGGTAAAAAAAGGAGGTCACAGATATAAAATTAAGTAAATTAACTCTCGGACGTACACGCAAACTTATACTGCCACCGTGATTCTGATTCTGTAGTTCATAAGTATTTTTACCTTTTACTTTCTGCATTAGTAAACTGTGTGGATTGTTTTTACTCTTATGTCAGGAAAGCCAAGTGTAGTTCGTGAACTCAAGGGCACGGCAACTTGTACTGCTGTGACACTCACATGGAAACCTCCTTTGCAAAACGGGGGGCTGCCCATCAACAAATACGTTCTAACATATAAAAGTGTTACCCGTAACATTGATGGAAGGGAAACGTCATACACGATCACAAACCTCAAACGGGATACTTCGCACAATTTTGTTTTGCGTGCAACGAACAAAGGAGAGTGGGGTCCTATCACAAGCAAGGAGATTACAACCGAAAAGTTTTGTAAGTCTTTTAACATTAATGTTGTATTACTTTGTAGATATTGACTTATAATAATTATTTAAAGGATAGGTGTTGCTTATACAGATCAAAAAATGGATCAAATGTTCAAATGTTATAAACCATTTGAACAGATAATTATAAAACGGATAGAAAATGCATTCAAGCCATTAAACAGATACCACTATCATTGATACACTGCCCAAATATGGTCATAAAGCTCTTGACATCTGTAGGTACATGACGTAATTCAACACATTGATACACTGCCCAAATAGAGTGTTTTCACTTGACGTCATAGCCGCCATATTGGTGTTCCCGTACAAAAGAAATTTAATTAACTTCTTTTGTTAGGAACACCAACATGGCTGCCATGGCCTTTGTCATTTGAGTCCCACGGGACTGAAGGTCACGTGAGTGAAAACGCTCTATATGTAAAAAAGTTATCGATATACCCTATGCCTACATGACGTATATCCAACGATGGAGGTAAATTTTCCCATTTTGACAAGAGAATGCAAAAATGACGATATTTTTTCTTCAAACTGTGTTTTGTTATCAATGTGTTGAATTATAAAACTATTATTGCGCTCAAGCTTGCGTGATATCACCTCAGTAATTTTAGCCGACTCGGCCGCGCTTTCGCGCTATAATAGTTAAATATTTGGTGGCAAATTTCGCATTTTGAAGGAAAGTGAAAATGACTCTGGATTCCCATACAAACACTGCATTTGTCGGCATACACTTAAAAAAACGCAACAAAGCTGCTTGTTTTGCATTCAGTCAGTAGAGTGAAATTTAAAGCAAAGGAACTCAAAACTTAATAAATTCAGAGTACTGCTGTAACGAAAGGAAAAAAAGAACTTCCAAGATTGTTTTTAGCTGATTCCAATGCT
Organism: Dendrophyllia cribrosa; assembly: GCA_024195265.1. NCBI lineage: Eukaryota > Metazoa > Cnidaria > Anthozoa > Scleractinia > Dendrophylliidae > Dendrophyllia > Dendrophyllia cribrosa. The sequence continues at coordinate 4,843,147 of JAJLRJ010000010.1, read as the reverse complement.
TTTTGTAAGCTAAGCTATCATTTAAGTTTAGTTGTTCAACTGACTTTTCCTGGCCAAATTGAAAATCAGAAACGATAAACTTAATTGTAGCTTATTCATTCCACATTTGACTGTCACATTTGACTATTGTTTGGCATGGACACAAGGTCTGTTCTACTCTAAACTTGTGTTAATGTGTACTTACATCTTGTAGAAAGAATCCGCTAAATGTCCATTGACTTGTTCAGTACTCGAACTGTGACCTCCTTGATTGTGCATTTGATTTGTTGAACAGTACTTCATGTAAGAACCTTTATAATATGCCAATACAATGCTGAGTCAAACCTACTAAACGAAACTACTAATTCAAAGGGGACAGACTTCAAATAAATGTGGCTTCTAAACATAGCTGAATTTCGTAACTGTTCATCAGTACTAAAGTACTCAGAGGCAGACAATCCAATGAACCAATCAGAGATCGAACCAAAAACATGTAGCCGGCGCCAAGCGCGGGAAAACGCGTACGACGAGAAAGTGGCGCGAGATTTTTAAGGCAATCACGAACTTACTTGAGCTGTGGATGACATCTTAAAGTGCGATCATTCACATGAAAGCTATTGAACAGTACTTTCCTGTGGTACTGTTTATTATGCTGTACAAGGTGGTTCTAACTTTTGAGTCTGGATGAAATCCTAAAGTGTGACCATTCAAATGAAAGCTATTCAGCAGTACTTTCCTGTGGTACTGTTTATTATGCTGTACAAGGCGGTTCTAACTTGCGACTCTGTGGATGAAATCCTAAAGTGTGAACATTCAAATGAAAGCTATTGAGCAGTACTTTCCTGTGATACTGTTTATTATGCAGTACAAGGTGGTTCTTACGTTTGAGTCTGTGGATGAAATCCTAAAGTGTGACCATTCAAATAAAAGTTAACAAGCGGTACTTTCCTGTGGTAATGCTGTACAAAGGTGGTGCTAAGTGCTAACTATTTCTCTCAAGGAGCTGTCAGTAGTCGAGCGGGCGATCACGCTAGCACTCGCGAAAATCTCCCCCTGTTCGCGTCACGTCCACTCGCGGGAGGCGAATTTCGCACTTGCTTGCGTGATCTATTCCCCCGGAGGGAGGCACTACTCGGAATCTCTTTTGAACGAGCAAAGGCAAGTAGTGAAATAAATTTAAGCACAACAACAAAATCCGGTGACACCACAGCGTTAACACTGTACTTACCTTTTTACCTTTTTCCTGTTAGGTGTACCTGGTCGTCCAATCATTTATGAGCCCTCGGTCATCAATCTTGATCAAAACAGTTTCAAGCTAAAGTGGCAACGCCCAGATGATACGGGTGGTGACGATAACATAAAGTACAAAATCCGTTACAGTGACGTCAGCGACAACAAAGAAGGGCCTTGGAAGGAATTTGAAACCAAGGAGACGGAGTATGAAATTAAAGATCTCGAACCGCAGAAAAAGTACAAGTTTGAGGTCAGGGCTGTGAATCAAGCTGGCGAAAGTCCCCCGGACGAGAGATACTACTACACAATTGCGCCAGGAGGTATGATGTATTCTCAAACCCCTTAAAGAGACACTGTCCTTCCTAGTGCTGCAGCGATACACCGGTACACCGGTGCACCGGTGAACCGCGATATTTTTCGTCACGATACGAATATCGATATTTGAACGACACATCGCGATATTATGATTTTATGATTCTTCACCAACATTCAGAAATTACTGTCTTAAATGACTCCTTACCCAAGTCCAAGCCCTTTTATAGCTATTTATTAAACAAAGGGACAAGAAAGTTCCATCCTTGCTTCGTATAGCTTCGCATGCTTCCGACACATGTTTTTCATAATTAGTTGTCAGCTGACACAGTCTTGTACGCCCACGGGAAAAACATGCGGTTCGTTGCAAAATGTCTTCCCGTGTTGGTGAAAAAATGTATGTAATGATGTATCGTATCGTGTATCGTATCGTGGCACTTGTATCGAGATATGTATCGTATCGTGAGAAAATGTATCGTTGCAGCCCTAGTCCTTCCAAAATAACAAACTTTCGCTTAGATTATTTCCATGTTTTATCGCCAAATGCCATCAAATATACAACTAAATTGGATAAAAAGATTCTATAGAGCAAAACAGGAGCAGTAGTTTGGAGATAAAGTGCAGGATTGCAAGGATGGAAGTGGATTACAGTTCATCAAATTTGATTTCGTAACAGGCGGTCAAGAAATCAAAATTACCATTCTGGTGGAATTTTGACTTTTTTATCCGTTATTTTGTCTGTTTAGTTAATATTTCTTTGCCTTCATCACTTTAGGCGAGTTTTTCTCCCAATTTCAAGATAACAGGGCAAGCTAAAAGCAAGCTCCTGGCCATTATCATGAAAACACGATATATCAGCCTTAAACACGGACCCGCGCTATAAAAGTAACCTTGGCCTGGCCAAGCCGCCATTCATTTCACACTTGACACCGAACTGTCAACATCACGTGCATCCGCTCGCCAATGGAGAACCGTTACCGGCGCGAAATGCAAATTTGGCAAGCTAAAATATTATATTCATGCTAAAAGGCGCATAAATTCAAATAATGTTATTAGTTTTATTTTCGTGAAAGATAAATTCTATACAAGATTGAGCTGGTGAAGGTAGAATTAGACCAATTTTTGGGGGCAACGGTCTTCCTCCGTGTTGCTCGCAGTGTTAGCCATCTTTGATTAGCCGTTGAAGCAGTGATGGTGTGGCGAAGGGGGCGGAGCTATCCTTTTTATAGCGCGGGTCCGTGTTTAAGACAAACTGTAGTCTGACATTTTGTAAGTGACCCCCTCCCAAAAGCCGCTTTTTACGGGAGGTCCGACTTTATCAAAGCTAAACCTTCAAATGAGTATGACTATAACATCTTATTTTTTTTTTTCATGATCTATTTTCAGCACGTAGTTCAAAGTCCCGTCTCGTCGCCAGTCTTTTCATGACACTCGTTGTGGGTATTCTTCATCTGCTCTAACGTCAGACACGCTGAAAACTGAAGCAAGAATCGTTCAAGCGAGCGACAGAGAGGAAGTCAATTTTGTAATATTATAAGTAGATATTGAAGCCTTAACTTTAAGTAATGATTTATACAATTACCTACCCGTGTTTAAACAAAGCATTTCTAACCATACTTAAACCCAAGCAAGCATTCAAGTACCTTTTCAGACTCAATTTTATGAGCCTGCAGTTGTCGTGTAATGGTCAGTGAAGTTGCCAGGCAACATCACGGTTGTTTCCGTGCTTATCTAGCGCGTAGAAACCGCACTAGTTTCTGATTTGGCGCGGGAACTGCTTTGATTTCTGTTTAAAGCGGTACTTGATCTTAAATGATATCATCAAAATTGTATTGAAGTTAGATGGAGTTGTATTTTCTATGGAAGATTAGAATTTAGATATTTTAGTAGGTCAAGACTGTGATTATACCTCGCAGTTGAAAGCCAAATGCGTTAGTTGCTCACCAGAGAAATGTTGCAAACGTATGTGTCTTGTCATTTTCGGGCTGTGAGATCGGTAGTCTGACGTTTTATGATGGACCGAGCCACAGATTATCCAAGCTCACATGCAAGCCTGTGATGAAACATGAAACCATGTAGCCGTTAGAGCTTGAGGCAACGACTTTTCACATCGATAACGCAAACGGCCTTCAACCAGGACGTGTGTTATTACTAAAAAATTGTCACGCGTTCGTCACGCAACGACGTTTCTGTTTGTAACGATCGTCACAGCACGACAGTACCATCAGTTGATGGTCACGCAACGGCGCACAACAACGTAATGATCGTCTGCCCAACTAATCACGAATCGACCGTTTTTATCAGTAACGATTATCACGCAACGAAATTTATCAGTGACGATCGTCACGCAACGATATTCCTTTTCATTATCAATTGTCATGCAACATTTCTTAGTGACTTGCTAACTCAGATTCTATCAATGATCCTAAATAACGCCTGAAAATTTAAGAGGGCAATGTCACGCGAATTTTGCTGTTTTTTGTTTGGTCAAAACTAACGTTTTTGACGAATTCCCTTTTTACATACACGAAAAGTTCGTAGAACATTGAGATGAAAATATCAAGCGATTCCTCGAAGGAAAAAAACAACCTTATCATATGACCTACATGGCCCTGCGAGCCTTTTCTTTGCAAAACCATTGATGAAAGTCCCGTATTAGGGCCGTACGCATTTGTGCTCCGGAGCCGGGCCGGAAAAAGTCGTACGGGCCCACTACAAAAGCGTACGGCCTCGCGTGTTAAAATTTCAAGCAATTTTGTCTCAAAATTGATCGTATGATAAAATACTTATTACTTAGGTTGGACCTGATGGGAAACTAGCGAGCTTTAGATCGGAATACGAGTACGAGATTGAGTACGAGTACGACTTTTCAAACCTAGTTCGCATGCTCTCGTAGATAACCATTTATCAGCACAATTTTATACCTAGAGCCTCCTTATCTTCTGGTCAGCAGCAGGAAGGAGCGAAAGTTCTGGGGACATGACTGGCTTTAAATTCCAAAGTCGTACTCGTACTCAATGTCGCACTCGTATTCAAATCTAAAGTTCACTAATATTTGACTCGAGGTCATGGTGAACGGACCGAGTGCATTTAATATTCATTTATTTTTGGGATTTTTCCAAACACAAGGGAAGAACGCAATCTATTTCCATCCTGGCATTTCACAACCAAAGACGTGAAATAACAGTTTCAATGCGCTGGAATAGCAATTGTTAACAAAACTGGACCTTTATTTCGAGGTTACCATAGATACAAATATCTGTTTGTGGGCTTTCAAAGTGATGCTAAAAATCGGCGACATTGCTCCCTTAACTAGACTGTTAAGTTATGATCGTTATGAATTTCCTAAAAGAGTGATCCACAAGGAGGAATTGTTAAGTGTGTATGTGTTTGCTTTTTGAAAAAAAAAACATTTTAGCGTTTTCGTAATTTCGTAGCAGTAGAATAGATATTAAACGTTTGAGTTTAGACTCAAACGTTGTGTCGTATTTTTGAAATGTTTAATATATATTTAAACGTTTTTTAAACAGAGTTAAATTTTAGTTGTTATTTTACTGTCGTTTAGAGTTCAGTTAATTATGAACGTAAATAAGCCAAGAAATTAGAGATAAATAAACCAAGATTAAAGTAAATAAAGTACAGTATATAAATCAAGAAATTACAAATTGATAACCGACGCAAAGTCCTTTGGTTACAAGATCATAATCGGAATTCTCCTTACTGCACAATGTGCATTGTATACATTCTATTTGGGAGAATTTGGTTTCCATCGGTCTTATCTCACACCAAGGTAGTATCAAGTCATACATTCTCAAATTGCTGAATCAAATGGCGTGGATATAGCAAGGAGAAGTTACCAAGTCATGATCAAAGGGCTTTATCCCGTACGCGTGTTAACTTGTTAAACACAACGTAATAAGAACGAAAGTTTATCAGCAAACGCCGATTAAAATGTTTATGAAATACCGTTTTGTATAGGTACAGCTTAAAAGATAATTAACTTCCATGTAGTGAAGTAACAATAAAATTGTCAAATGGCTTGGTTAACCCTTGAACGCGTTTAACTTCCAATAGTGCTGAAAACCAAAATTCAAGAAATACCGTGTAGCATGAATTCTGTGCGGTTGTTGGAACATTAACAAGAAAGGAAACTAAATATTTTCACGGTGCGCTCTACTTAGAGACATTTAAACTAAAAGTGCCTGTCACCCCTAGAAAGTTATTTTTTGAATCAACTCTATGTACATAGAATAATTGAATGGTAAAATATTTCTTGTTTTGAACGTCGTGTTAGCGAGTTATAGATATTTGAATTTACAAAATGCTAATTAGATGACGTCAACCCGGGAATCATTTATTATACAACTACTTGTTTTCATCTCCAAGTAATATTTTTTACGAATAAATTGACTATCCACAGTAAACTATTCTCACCGGTCTCACTTGCACTTATACAATGACAATGGGAGACCTGGCGGACGCTCTCAACAGCAGCGGAGAGAGAAATAGGGCGGGAAGGGTGGGAAAAAACTGTTGAGAGAGACCGCAGGAAGTGCAAACGAGACCAGATGGATAAAGTTAAAGACCTCACTAAGTGCCATAACACTAATCCACGGACGTGCGAGAAAGGAGAGCGAATGTAGAATGGATTCTCCTTATATACGCTTAAGTGAGACCGCTGAACATAGTAAACTAGTCTCACCGGTCTCACTTGCACTTATACAATGAGAATGGGAGACCTGGCGTCCTTAGCAGTCTTAGCAGCGGGGTACCAAGATCACAGGGACAGAACCGACAGACGCCCCATACTCAACCCCAGACTCAACCCAAAATAACATCCAACACCCAAACTGAAACCCGTGAAAGAGGGGAACAAGAACGCTTTACGCCTGAAGGCGTAGAGGGAAAAGCGCAAATAAAGCTCTAAAGGGGGCAAAACTGTCAACGCGCAAATGGTAACACATGAGGGACTAAAGTATTAGTCCACAAACAAGCGGGGGCAAAACTATTAAGCCGCAAATATTAAATGATGTGGGACTAAACTGTTAAGCTACAAAAACAAAGTGGCCCAAACTCTAACCCGCGAGTATTAACACGTGTGGGACTAAACTGTTAAGCCACAGAACAAAGCGGGGGCCAAAACTGTTAACCCGCAAAATTAAATGATGTGGGACTAAACTGTTAACCCACAGAACAAAGCGGGGCATAACTGTTAACCGCAAAAAAAAAAAAAAAAAAATTAAATCATGTGGGACTTAACTGTTAAATCACAAAACAAAAGCGGGGCCAAAACTGAAACAAAGACAGAAACTACGGGGCGCCATTCCCCGGGTGTGGGGATAAAGGGTAAACGGAGTAAATAATCCCGAGAGGGAAAGGGATCTTAAACTTTAACAAAACCTCTAAAACTAAGAGTAAACCCGGGGAATGGCGGCCCTGGCGCCCGGTAATCCGAGAGGGACGTTGTGACCCCTCCAGGCACCACCATTATAACGAACCTAAGTGATGTGAAAAAACTAAGGAGCCAATCCGCCCCCCCCCCCCCCCCCCCCCCCCCTCTATACAAGGGAGTAAAATGCGAGGGCAATATGACAAAGGGAAGACCCCTGGGACAATGCAGAGACTTGTGAAAAAGCAAGGGGCGTGCTAGCAAGGACTTGCGAAATATAAGCGCTGTAAATAGCCCGCAAACGCCCAAAGGGCAATCGTTGAAAGCAGGGCGAACAAATACAAGATTTATAAACAGCCCCGCAAGACGCCAAAATGGCGAAACGTTCAAAGCAGGGCGAACAAATATTAAATTTATAAACAGCCCGCAAACGCCCAAAGGGCAATCGGTAAAGGCAGGGCGAACAAATACAAGACTTATAAACGGCCCGCAAAACGCCCAAAGGGCGAAGCGTTCAAAGCAGGGTGAACAAATACCAAATTTATAAAACAGCCCGCAAAACGTCCAATGAAAGAGCGAAGCGTTCAGAGCAGGGCGAACAAATATCAAATTTCTAAACATAAGAATAAAAGGCAGCCCGGTTTAACAATGTATTGAATACAAGTAAACGAGGACGAAACAGGAGGGAAGGGAAACAGATATAAATAAACTTGGCAAACCTCAAGAGAGATTTCATAAGCTAGAGCAGTGCCTTGTGCTGCGCCTTGTGCTGCGCCTTGTGCTGCGCCTTGTGCTGCGCCTTGTGCTGCGCCTTGTGCTGTGCCTTGTGCTGCTGGTTCAGGGTGTAAAACAGCGTCGTTTTGAGGTGGAGCTGGTGGTAATACGTTGGGAAGGACAGCTTGGGCTGCAACGACGGCTTCTTGTTCTAGCCGAGGTCGTTGAACTTGAACTGCGATTTATGGAGCGTGAGCCATATAAACGTACAGGATACAGACGTGCGAGAAAGGAGAGCGAATGTAGAATGGATTCTCCTTATATACGCTTAAGTGAGACCGCTGAACATAGTTTATTTTTAGTATTTATCAAATTAATTATCCTCAAGCTGTAAACTGTGCATTGCAAATTAGCGTAGAAATAATAGAAAAATTCCCGGGTTGACGTCATCCAATTAGCATTTTGTACATTTAATCATTATAACTCACAAACGCGACGTTTAAAACAAGAAACGTTTTACCATTCAACAATCCAATGTGCATAGAGTTGATTCTGAAAATAACTTTCTAGGGGTGATAGGCACTTTAACTGAAATTTATTAAATATTCGAAGGTGATATAATACTGCACGCTACGGTGATATAATACTGACGCTACAACAAAATCAAACAAAAAAAACCTATCCCTTGCCCTCTGCCATACTCAAGAAAAACCTGTTATTACATTTGAAAAAAAAACTTGTTTTCTTTTAAAAATCAATGTTAATAGTTCATATTTACGTCCGATATCGTCCCAGTAACGCAAGTTTACATTAAAAAGCAGAGTTCTTTATTTGACTGCGGGGATTTTTAGTATTATTTTTCGAGAGTTTTTGTCTGCAGGAACTTATTTTTGCGGATCGAGTGCAATCCGCAAACATTTCATACCACACGGTATCCTAAATTTCATTTTGTAAAACATTGAAATACAAAAGGTACCATGCAAAAGTACTGCTGAAGAGGTTTCTTATGAATGGTCTCACCATAGGATTTCGTCCACAGACTCAAAAGTTAGAACAAATGGTACCATGCAAAAGTACTGCTGAAGAGGTTTCACATGAATGGTCACACCATAGGATTTTATCAACAGACTCAAGAGTTAGAACAAATGGTACCATGCAAAAGTACTGCTGAAGAGGTTTCTTATGAATGGTCTCACCATAGGATTTCGTCCACAGACTCAAAAGTTAGAACAAATGGTACCATGCAAAAGTACTGCTGAAGAGGTTTCACATGAATGGTCACACCATAGGATTTTATCAACAGACTCAAGAGTTAGAACAAATGGTACCATGCAAAAGTACTGCCAAAGAGGTTTCATTTGAATGGTCACACCATAGGATTTCGTCCACAGACTCAAAAGTTAGAACAAATGGTACCATGCAAAAGTACTGCCAAAGAGGTTTCATTTGAATGGTCTCACCATAGGATTTCGTCCACAGACTCAAAAGTTAGAACAAATGGTCCCGGCGTATCCAATCGAACGTTCGGTAATCGAACCCAATCGAACACCAATCGTTCGATTGGGTTCGGTAATCGAACGAAATCGAACTCACAATAAAATTTGGTCAATCGAACAAAATCGAACGTTCGATTACCGAACAACCAACCATCGAACTCAATATCGAACGTTCGATTATCGAACAACTATCAATCGAACTCAATCGAACGTTCGATTACCGAACTCCTGTTTGTTTATACTGCGGACATATTGTACGGTGCACCGTCCCCCTAATCCTTTTTTTGGCGATTCGCTATACCCCGGGATAGGACGATTGTCTGCACAATAGCCACGTGCACACTAGTCAGCCACGTGACAAACAGGGCAGAAACCATATCCTTCCTTCTAATATAGAAATGTAAACGAAAGTGCATTTCATTATTTTACCGTCGTTTTGTTCTCTGCTACAAAATATATATTACTAAACATTGACATTCAGTTCGATATTTGGACGTTTTTCTATTTATTCCATTCAATAAAAGTTGATTATGATTAGTCCTGCGTGATTTACTTATCAAGAGATGGATTCCGAACAAAATCGAATCCGATTGAGTTTGATTGTGTTCGATTGTGTTCGATTGGTTCGAAAATCGAACTCACAGCAAAATAGATGTTCGATTTTGTTCGATTACCGAACCCAATCGAACGATTGGTGTTCGATTGGGTTCGATTGATTTTTGGTTCGATTTTGTTCGATTGGATACGCCGGGAAATGGTACCATGCAAAAATACTGCTGAAGAGGTTTCATATGAAAGGTCACACCATAGGATTTTATCAACAGACTCAAAAGTTAGAACAAATGGTACCATGCAAAAGTACTGCCAAAGAGGTTTCATTTGCATGGTCACACCATAGGATTTCATCAACAGACTCAAAAGTTAGAACAAATGGTACCATGCAAAAGTACTGCTGAAGAGGTTTCATACGAATGGTCACACCATAGGATTTCATCAACAGATTCAAAAGTTAGAACTACACCACATGTCTCCATAATTGACTCCAGGAGTGAAAGGGTTACGGTTTTGTTAATTCGCTGCGCAAACTTTACTGGTCACGCGTCACGAGAGGACGTTAAAGAGAAAATACATATATTGCCAAATGCCACCAAATATACAAGAACATTGGTGTGGTCCATTCATTATGTATAAGAAACATAACTCGGGTTGCGCAGAGCGGCATGAGTTAAGATTTTCCTTCCGTTTTTCTCGTGTCATGTCACGATTGTGCACTTCCGGTTCATAGCTATGCCATATACACTTCCGGTTACTCTCACTTCCGGTTCTAAACGATAACGTCAGCAAAACAGTGTTACTGAAGTGTCACGACACTGTCTCCTACAACCCTCTTTATATTGCTAGCGTTCAATTTAGGTTTATATAACACTCAGAAGAATCACTGGCTTCCTTGTGGTACAGCCTTCATTTATAAAAAAAATTCAATAGCACCAACGTGGTTTGCAGGAACGCGTAACCCATATCCATGTCGGGCATCTTCTTACGGTATCTTGTTGAAAATATACCATAAAACTTACGCATGCGCATGAGTATTGGCTACTTGGAGCCTCTTGTTATGTCTAAAAAATATTGAACACCACAATAGGCAAATAGACGCCCTGCTCTAGACCCTCTATATAAATCAAAAATCAATAGAGGGAATTATTTGTGAAAGTTCATCAAATTTTTTTAATTGAAATTACAAGAGATTTTGCATAGTCTGATTGCCATATAAAAACAGTTTTAACTCATCATTTTTTCTGATTTTCAAAACAAGACCCTGCCAGGAGCATGTTCCAATCAAGATCTGAGATCGTTCGTTATCTATCCAAGGTACATGAACCTTGATTCTACCTCTGCTTCTGCATTCCGTTTCTCAACTGGATACAAACAGGCCTCATCGCAAACGGAATCGACCTCACGGGAAATTGTCACGCAGATTTTGCTGTGTTTTGGTCAAAATACACTAAATATATGACAGAGTACCTTCGCTTGAACAAAAATTGCTTTCTTACAATAACTGAAGTTATTCTCGCATGATGATTGGTCAATTTTTATCATCAATAAGAGTACAGACACATAAATTTTTAATTTATGCAAGATGTCATCTTGTCAATTTTGTAGCCAATGAAATTTCTTTATTGTTATCAGTTAGCCAATGAGAAAGCGAGAAAACTTATTGACAATGATTGCGTCAATTCAAATAAAACTCAGCAATTTGTCATGTTTACCTTCCGTTCACTCTTCACTCTTCAATTTTTACGATTTTGGCGTTTTTGTTATTGTAAAAAACAAATTGACGTCAGTTTTTTATGCGTCTGTCCTCTTATTGATGGTAAAATTCGTCATAACATTGTCAAAGTTTGCTGTGGATCCACTCGCCTGCGGCTCGTGGATCCACAGCAAACTTTGACAATGTTATGACGAATTTTACCATCAATAAGAGGACAGACGCATAAAAAACTGACGTCAATTTGTTAATTAGAATACCAAGAATATAATATCAATTGATTTCTTCAGGGAAGACTGAACAAACCATAACAAGTTTTTCTGCGATTTTCCCACGACACTTGGGAGGAACTTGAAAAAATTGGCCAATTTTTTCAAGTTGTAATCCATTTCCATCCTAGCCATCCGCAGTCAAAGATAACGAATACTAGTTTCTGTGCACTGGTAGAGTATTTGTTAACAAAGCTGGACCGTTATTTTAAGGTTTCCATTGAAACAAATATGTTTTTTGGCTTTTCACTGAAGTGATACTAAAAATAGGTGACATAGCCCCTTTAAAATCCACTAGGTTCTTATACGTGTTTTTTTTTTTTTTACTGCCAGACACTGCCCCTTAGAACGCCTTTGCGACTGGCGTGGACAAGATCCCTCATTGTTCACGATAAAGTTTGGAAGTTTGTTCCCATGTCCTACCTTCTCAAGGCGTAGCAGTCTTTCCCAGTGATTTTTCTGGTGATTTGAGCAAGCTTCTCAGCTCTCAATGCAACATTATTCTTTCGTTTCACAATCCGTTTCTAGCCTCGTCTTGATTCTCTGCGTTCCCAATGTGGTTTTGCCGGTGATACTGGTCTGTGTCCTTAGAGCCGCGATCCTTTTGGCCAGCGCCACGAATCACGGACAATGGCCGGCTCCTATTTGTTGAGCACGCGCAGAGTGCCCGGGAAAGGGGGGGGGGGGGGGGGGGGGTACTCCCTATAATAGGCTATACGGGAATGCTCCACCCGAAAGGGGTACCTTTTTGAGGCTGGAGGTTTATGAAAGGGTCGGGATTTCACAAGTTGAAGTATGTGAAAGGGTAGGGATTTCACGAAGAATAGGAAATGGTAGCGAAAACACGGGTTGAAGCATAAAAAAAGTAGGGAAAACTGCCATTTAAAAATTATACAAAGGGCCTTTCAAAATATATCAAACAGACGCACGTAAAGGCAATATGAAAGGGGCACCATCTTCAATGAAAGGTATATGAAAGGGATACAATTTTCAATGAAAGGTATATGAAAGGGGTACCTTTTCTGTCAAAAACGGTATATGAAAGGGTAAGGGTTTGGACCTCGGGGTGGAGCATCCCCGTTCAAAACTTTGTTGAGTACCCCAGAGTGCTCATTTTTGATTGTCGGCAAATCAAATTTGAGAGGAATAATCTTTTGAGTCTGCGCGGGACGACCTTAAAATTGGAACCTGTCAGAGTCCGTGATCCCTGGCGCTGGTCGAAAGGATTGCGGATCGGGGAACGAGAATAGTAAGTGCCCTAACATTTCCTTGTAACCATTACGCCTATAGTTTCTTGTTTCCATGACAACACTCCTTGATGGGGAACCAGACGACTAGCCGGCAACTGAAGTTGACCCTGCCTGGATAAGAAACTCCATCTTGCAAAGACCATTGGAGTAACTGAGCAACACCAGTACAGCGAAGTCGTCAGACGACGACGCGAGGAAGAACTTGAATATTTAGTAGATAGACGCCTTACTGCGGCTAGTATATCAGAGGATAATGTCCGTGGCTGAGACTACAAAAACCGGGTTAAGCTACGGCCGAGTGGGTGCCCTGTTCTAGTTACTTCATGTTTCAAAAACCGGGTTAAGCTACGGCCGAGTGAGTTCCCTGTGGCTCGTGTGCAACTTTATCTTACCCAGCAGCGCATTTGCCACCAGATTTTCAATTTCGTCTTCAATGGTTTCAGAACACGACTTTCTTTTCTAATATGAAATCGGAAACAGGATATCAGCTGATATCCTCAGATTTTGTACCACGTGATGTGTTTTATCCAATAAGATTGAGAGAAAACTAAGCTGTGGGTAATAATTGATGATAAAAAAAGAACACCCATGTTAAATATTTGTTTATTTACGATTTAAGAACTGTAATACAAATAGCATTTGATGCTTTACGAATGGAAATGAATAAGGCTAAGATAAATCGTCAGTTCAAGCAAGAAAACAAGACAGCTGAAAACATGTACAGAAAAGTATGCGGTTCTATATATCGTCCCTTCACCATAAATAGAAAAAGTCAAGTCCTATATGAGACACGGGGCGCGATCCATTCGACCAAAATTTCCGGAAATTCCGGTACAAAATCGAATGGAACAGAAATTTTCGAAAAATTCGTTTCGGAAATTTTGGTCAACCTCTCGAGGTTGTCCCGTTTTGCGGAAATGTGGAATTTCCGGAAATTTCTGTTCTATTTGGCATTTCTACTCGGTGCGACAATTCAGCCGTGGTTGTTGCTTCGTGTAAAGCTACAGTATGGCGACGGAAGGAGATTTTTATTATTGTTGCATCTGTTTCTTCACGTTTTACGGTTTAAAATTCTTTCTTCGACATGTTTGTCGATGATTCAGGAAATATCGCTCCTGCCGTTGGCACGTTAAAAACAAAGCCGAATGACTTGAGCAATACGCTTGTGCAATGCACGAACTTCTTTGCATATGAATTCCCGCCAGCTGTGAATTCCTTGTTTGTGAACTGAGTTCGTGTTCTTACTATGAAAATATGCTTACTGTTTCTGTAGGTACTATGGAAGAATTACAACAAGACTCAACAACATCGTCTGCTAAAGAAACTAGATCGGTTCATTCAAGTAAAAAATACCGTTCCATTCCACATATGAAAATTTCGGAAATTCAAACCGGATTTTTTGGTGGAATGGATCGCGCCCATGGTTTCAGGACTCAACATGTCACTTCGTGACCGTATTATCAACCATGTTTCCCAGCCTCCTTTTCGTTCAAAATGGCGGCGCCATTTCGGACGCGAAGAAGGCCCTGGAACGAGCTTGCTGCATCGCATTGAAATAGCAGGATTCTGCAGTCGATTTCTAAACGATTTCGGAACAGAATAATTCCAGCTCTTCTGAATTTTTCTGGACAGGTGGAACAGCTGCATTATGAGGATTGGAGACGAGAAACAGGGCAAGGCGAACTGCACCGTATAAGATCAAAGCAAGCCCAACCACAGCTGCACAAATAAACAGGATTAGCATCCACGTAGCCATACCCGACGAATAAGGCGTGTCCGGATGAGGTAACGGCTCTGCAGCGTAATGAAAATAACACTGAGTTATACAGTGGGGCCTCTACTTTGGGACACCGTTATTAAGGAGACACCTTCATTAAGGGGACACCTCCATTAAAGGGACACCTCCATTAAGGGGACACCTCCATTAAGGGGACACCTCCATTAAGGGGACACCTCCATTAGGGGACACCTCCATTATGGGTACACCTCCATTAAGGGGACACCTCCATTAAGGGGACACCTCCATTAGGGGACGCCTCCATTAAGGGGATACCTTCATCAAGGGGACACCTTCATCAAGTAGACACCTCCATCAGGGGGACACCTCCATTAAAGAGACACCTCCATTAAAAGGACACCTCTATTAAGGGGGCATCTCCATCAAAGGGACACATCCATAAAGAGGACACCTTCATTGAGGGGACACCGTCATTAAGAGGACACCTTCATTAAGAGGATACCTTCATTAAGGGGACACCTTCATTAAGGGGACACCTTCATAAAGAGGACACCTTCATTAAGGAGACACCTTCATTAAGGGGACACCTTCATTAGGGGACGCCTCCATTAAGGGGACACCTCCATTAAGGAGACACCTTCATTAGGGGACGCCTCCATTAAGGGGATACCTTCATCAAGGGGACACCTCCATTAAGGGGACACCTCCATTAAGGGGACACCTTCATTATGGGGACACCTTCATTAAGGGACACCTTCATTAAGGGACACCTCCATTAAGGGGACACCTCCATTAAGGGGACACCTTCATTAAGGAGACACCTTCATTGAGGGGACACCTTCATTAAGAGGACACCTTCATTAAGAGGACACCTTCATTAAGAGGACACCTTCATTAAGGGGACACCTTCATTAAGAGGACACCTTCATTAAGAGGACACCTTCATTGATGGGAAACCTTCATTACGAGGACACCTTCATTTAGGGGACACCTTCATTTAGGGGACACCTTCATTAAGAGGACACTTTCATTAAAGTGTATATGAAATGAAAAATAATTTTGTCTAATATGCTTGTTTATGCCCTTACGAACCCAAATATTTGGGTTTAGTCGACCAGAAGCAATTTCATCAAGTGTTTTTGAAGCCGCAAAGATCGTATGTTGACGATCGAACGTGGGTCCATTTTGTGCTCGGCCAAAACGCTCCACGGGACACCGGTTTGACGTCATCAGTGGTTCTGAAAACACGAGTGTAATGGCGGACAAGAGGGTTTTGCGGACACGCAGCACATTAGTGTGGTCTATGGCCGTTATATATTTAGCTACAAAGACAGGAATCGCACACTGAGAATAAATATGGCTAAATTTTCGAAAGGGAAAAGATGAAGAACGAAGGCGGACTCGATACAGCTTCGAACCGCATTCGAACGGCTCAGTTCTCGGTGAAACCCAGCACACTTTAAGATCTCCGAAAATATTGAGCAAACGTTTCATTCCACAAAATGGACGGTTATTCCATGTAAATCTCTGCTGATTTTTCGAAAGCGACCAAGAGGGTTTCCGTCGTCTCGAAGAGTAAGTGTGTGATATATTTTTTGTGTATTTTGCAATTGTCAGCTTCAGTGAGGCTGCTTTTATAAGTCAGATGATAAGTGTGATTTTAGAAAAGTCGACGTGAACATAAATGCCACGTGTATTATATAGAAATGTCCTGTAAAATAAATGTAAATACTTCAGTAATTTAGTATTTTTATTTGCTATTGTCTACTGGTTGCATGATAGTTACCCGAAAGAGAATCAAGAAAATAAATGTAAGATTTTCATTAATTACCTGCTTACAGACAATAATAGACCTCAATCTGAGAAGTTACTAAATGTAACAATTTTAATAAAAACCATCAGGCTGATGTCTTCCTCTTAGTCACTTTTCTTTACCTGTCTTAAATGCATAAAAATCCATCAGACAAACCACCTGTATTATTAAATGTTCAAGTAGAAGAAATAAAATGGAAGTTGTGTATTGTGGGATGTCAGTAATTCCAAAAGCATAATAGAATGACAATCAGGTGATATACATCTGCAATGGATAAACATGTTGCACTCATGTCATTGCAGAAGCTGAGTGTGGTTAGTGTTTCAGACTTTTAATTTGAAGCCGGTCGGTTAGATTCGAGACCTGAGGTTTCTGCTATTGTGTTGTTTCCTCAACCAAAAAACTTTGTTCCACATTATCGCTTCACCCAGGTTTAAAACTAGATACCAGCAAACATATATCAATAATACTCAGGGGTTGGGGAATGTAAACTTTGCAGTGGACTGGCATCCCGGGTTACTAGTAATACATACTGTTGTCAATCAGTCATTTCATGGGACAAAAACCAGGGGTCAATTCAATAAAACTTTTACAAGTTGAATTTAAAAGTGTTGCCATTGTTTCTGAGAGGTTGAAAACAGTAGCTACACTTTTAAATTCAACTTGTAAAAGTTTTATTGAATTGACCCCAGGTTATGTTCTGGCAGGTGTAGGCCACTCTGTTGAGTGAAGACTTTACTACTCTTTTTTTTTTTCAATATGGAAAATTAGTATACTTCTATTCACAGGAGGAAAATTGAGTGAATTGAAACATTTGCCATTTATGTGAGCCTCAGACAAGGGTTTAAGCCATTGTTCCATTAATATAAAAATGCAACTTTTCTTCACTGATCACCACCATATCCTTCTATATGGTACTAGTGGGGATTTTCCTCTTTCAGCGGCAGAGCAAGATGCCTTGCAAGCAATACATCAACTGCACCATCTGCCAAATGATTATATGAACAGAACAACCTAGGGACCTAGAAAATGCCACAAATGTGGGGAACCCATGAGGGAACACAATGCTACTGCCTGTAATCTAAACAATAACTAGTAGACAACAACAGGCTCTACTGAACAATCCTTTCTTTATTATAATGAACATATTTTGCTTCTTAAGTTTATTTTGGAGATTACTGACACTGCATCAAAGAAAAAAATAATGGTTTGTGAATATTCTTTTTGAAAAACTGTAGGACAAAAAAATGTAAAACAGACTTGTTTTAGAATCACTAAACATTCATTTAGGGGCTGTAGCCATATCATTGTTATTTTGCCAGCAAACAAGCTGGCAGCTGATAAAAAAGGAAAATTGCAGCAAACATGATATGGTACCTTAAGGAAAGACACAGAGTAAAATTAAACCTCTCCAGAAACGTTTTGCTGTGTTTCCTCAAATAAAAGTCCTCTTTTTATTAATAAATATTGCCAACCCCTACCCACCTGCTTCCACCCCCTTTTATGGTATAACCCAAGAATGATGATGAGGAGTATTCAGAAGTGTCGGGACTCATTGATGGCTGAGATGAGGATGTTGATATTTAAATTTAATTAAAGAATTAAAACCATTTCATGAAATACACTTAAATTGCCCAAAAATATTTGAAAGAAATATTTCAAGTTAGCACCAATAGTTAATAAACTTGTGGCCACCCTAAATGTACTAGCCGCATTGCTCTCCAGACTGGTAACAATGCACTTGGGCAGACTGGAATTTCTCCCTTATGTAGTTATCTATAAACACAGGATGGAAGAGGTCTTAATGTGTTGTCCCATTCTAAATAACCACAAATTCATCAGACAAGCCATCTGTATGGAACAGCTCGCAAAAACCTGATAAAAAAGTCATTAAAGATGATTATTAAAATAAAATCCATGTCAGAAAACTGACTCCCTCCTTTCAATACAAATAAATTGTGGGTATTATTTAGGTGTTATAAATAATAATTATATCAGAAGACTTAAAAAAAGTGTTTTAATACATATGTTGCATGTAAATGCCTATTCCTGCAGTATTCCTGTAGAATATAATAATATCAAGAAAGAGAATTCTACATGTTTCATGACTTGTATAGGATGTATAGGACTGCAGGGATTATTAAAAACTTTTGTGATCTCGCAATGAAACACCTTTCTAAAAAATAAATATGACTGAGATTCTTCGATGACAATTAACATAACAAACCTAAGATATGCAAAGCAAGATGATTAAGAACTGTGTTCAGTGTCCGGTCATTGTCTTTAAGTAGTGGACCCACTTGTAAAAGTACTGATCTATTCGTCATTGACGAGAGGTCATCGTGCTTCGTAATACATCTAACTTCTGGCAAGCCTGTGCGATCTCCATACAGCATCTGTATTCGACGGCATCGGTCAAATTTTGCACAGCACATTCTCCACAAATACACCAAAACCAAAACATGGTAATAAATTTCAAAACCGACGAGAAAAGCAGAAAGTTATCGATTGAAGTTCCGTTCCCTCTACTTTCTTGCAAAAAATAATAAACACGTTCTCGCCATTCATCCAGGAGTGAATTCTCTTCAAATCTGTTCCGCAAAACCGAAGGAGAGAAACCATCCTAGTCTCCTTCGTTGTCTTCTTCGTTGCACTGAGTACATGTTCGAGTGGTTCGTCAGTGATATGGTTGTACATGTCCAAGTACCTCCATTTCCTCGGAATTATCGCTGAGCGATTCTTGTTCGCTTAAATTACTCTCACGGAGAATGACATAGTATCGTCACTGTCAGACATAGATTGCGAGAAGTTAACTTAATTCAAGAAATAACAGCTAAAAGCGTGTCTATCGAGTGGAATTTTCGCATTGTGGTAACCTAAATCCGAGTGTAAACAAATGATTAGAACCACTGATTACGTCATCAGAGCCGAGCTTGTTACCAGTCTCCGGACCCACCATTTTGGTCTTCCGAAGACGCTTTCGCGAGCAAAACAAATATTTTTCTCATCGTTCTGTCGAATTTCTTTTTCCATTTCGCAATAACAGCATAATAAGCTACAAAATTATGCAGAAAAAATTTTCATTTCATATACACTTTAAGAGGACACCTTCATTACGGGGACACCTTCATTAAGGGGACACCTTCATTGAGGGACATCTTCATTAAGGGGACACCTCCGTTAAAAGGAGACCTCCATTAAGGGGACAGCTCCATTAAAAGGACAACCCCATTAAGGTGGCTCAACTGGATTTTTCGGGGTCGATACCCCTAAGTCTGTGCATTAACTACGACGCCATTAACAATGCTATGGAAAAACGGTCATCACAGCTGTATTAGATAAAGATGAAAATTTGTTAAGACCAGTGTTATATTAACATCGGAGTTGCCTTAGCAACGTAATGACGCCATGACGTTTTTTACTTGTCGTCGCATTTCTCGACACTAGGAGGTTTTTTCGACAATCGCTTAAGGGAGCTTGTACCTCCCATAGCCGCCTCGATTATGGCAAAGATTGAACAAATTCTATGAGAGCGTTTTTGAAATTTTTGGGAAAGAAGTTTTGGGGATTATAATTTCAGTGAAAAACATACTATTGACATAATTGGCTAATATCTAAAGAAAACGATGCGCTTTGGGAATGCAGTTTCATATCACAGTAGTTTGATTCCATTTGAAATTGTGTGTGAAAAAGTGAGGAGGATTGCTTTGGCCGATTGCGAGAAAGAAGGATTTAATTAGCGTGCGTTCAGCTGCTCTTGTTGCCATTTTTGTATGTAATTTGGTCTACGCTACAAATGTGATGATAATTTGGAAACCGCTTAATAAATGTTTTTTAAAATTTGACAATCTCGAGATTAATCATCACTTTATATGGCCTGCAAGTTTCAAGGACATTGAAAACATGTAAGGCAATAAAATAGGGACTCCAATGCACCATTTTTCCCGCAGATTTTGTGTTTACAAGTGAGCGTCCTCATTATTCACGGGCATTGTTTTAAAGTTTCATATGCACGTGCACAACTTTAGCAAAAAGTATTAAAGTGGTACCACGACGAAAATTTGTTATTTTGTTTTCCACTTTTTTCACCAGCGAACTATCAAATAGGCTCAAAATAATAGGAATCGCGATGAATTAGTTCGGTATATGCGTGACCGCACTGGAAATTTCTGAATGAAAACTCCGTGAAAACCGTCCGCCATAACTCAGCCCGCGACTTTCTGATCACGTGATGTGACGTAAGACTCAACCATTCATTTGCATTTGGCGTCATTTAGCAGAGAAATAAAGCGGATTTTGAGAGGCAACAATCGCGAATCGAAAAGGAAAATTTGCCACGTTTGTCACGTTTCTTTTGCTTCGTTGAGTCTTCTACGTCACGACTTGCCCCAACTCCCGGAAATTTGTGTCCCGGTCATTTTTTGAATCGAGTAATGGCAGCAAGACGATTTCAAAAATTACATTTCAAATAAACACACTTCCAGAGCGAATTTCGACCCAAACTTTGGCACGGTAAGTAATACTTACTTATATTTTCAAAATATTTAAACAGAAATGAATTCTCAAATTTGATTATAGTGATACTTTAAAACGTCAGCGAACACATGCTTTCTACTAAAATACCACCATTGATGTTTTTTACGCCAAAAATATTTATATTTACCTTTATTTTGAATATTAGATGTAGATTGCTGCGGTTCGCGAAGCATGACAGGGCCAAGAGTGACGCGAAGCGTTTCTTCCTTCCCAGTACTCCTCGCGCGCCTCCTGTCTGGCGAGCATCCCATGCTGCAGCGCGAGTTGCCGTTTTTTTGACAGACAATGACATTACAATGTAGATACACTAATGTGTAGTTCTCAGGAATCCACCGAAATGGAGCTAACTGGAATCGCTGAGTACTGGTCATCGTGTGGTCGTACTTCGTTCCGTTATCAACGGGACATCTAGTGAGGAAAGAGAAAAATCAAAGGCCGCTATGAGCCAACTCGTGAATATGAAGGGTAGTCCTGGACTTGTCCAAACGATACCTGTGATTCGCTAAGAAAACAATAGATTTGTCCCGCTGGGATAGGGATTTATAGGGATAGGGACATTGTTCAAGTTATATATCAATTGTATCGTTCGCCAATCACAGACATCGTATTGGACAGCTACGGGGTCGTCCAATACGAAGCAAGCTCCGGAACCTTTCCTCTCCGGGAGTATCTTATTTTCGCGGGTAGCGGGTCGCGGTAAATTGTCGCGGGTTGCGGGTAAGTTGTCGCGGGTCGCGGGTAAATTGTCGCGGGTCGCGGGTAAATTGTCGCGGGTTGTAGGTGAAGAACTAATTATCACTAAGCGCTGCTTACGAAGAATTCCTTACACAGGTGTTTCGTCTAGGTGTTTCGTCTAGGTGTTTTCGTCTAAGCAGTCCCTAGCGTACGTAGCCCTTCATGCTCTCTCGCCCCAGGAAACCACTGCTACGCATGCAGGCTAAGCGTTCCCAGGATGTTCCATCGGCTGAACTATTCATCAGCCTAAAGTGGGTAGCAATCAATCAAAGTATTGATTACTTTACTATACTCCAATGATAAAAATGTACAAAATGTTGTACAAAATAATTTACAAACCTAACACCAATTGCCTTGGTTTATAAAATACACGCGCCGTGTTAAAAGTCAACGTTGAATGAAAACTAACGCTCGCATTTAAGAAAGCACCTTTGAACACAACGTATGCCCACTTACAAGATACAAAACTGAAAACCCAACGAAATGGAAATGGATTCGAGAACGGGGTTGGTGTTTGCCCGAATAATGTTTTCCAAAACAGTACAGATAAAGCTAACGGGGTAAATTCCAGCCAAGTTTTCGGTTAACAAGTTCGAGTTAACGGGCTACTCTATTGGTAAGCCATCCTCTTTAAACTTATTTATCGTGGATTCAGTTACTGACAATTTGTCAACCACAATGCTACTGGGGGTTGTAAATTAGTCCAAGATGGTATGCTGTTGACACAAGTCACGCTCGGACAAAAGTAAAACATAGTTTCGGTGACAAAATTTTAAACGTATGGGACGTACAACCCTTTAACACTAATTGTTAACTCTCCCTCATTTTTCAAATTTCTGCAGGCTCGACATCTTGAGACAATTCCCCTTTTCTTTTCCTTTTTTTCCAAAGTCCAAATTTTGGCGTGCTGGTTTCTGGCGTCTTTTCTCAAGAGATCTTCTACTATTTCTTTCCTGGATCTGGGCGGGTTTATCAGGTGGATAACGTTATCCAGCCTTCGAACATCCGGGGCCTGGTCGTTAAGAGGAACGGTTATACTAATAGAAGCGGTACAGTCGAACGTTCCAAGAGGCGCGCGTTCCTGTTGAGAGACAGCAAAAAGGGCTACGTACGTACGGTTAGTGCTAACCGTACGTACGTTAGAGGGCGAGTTACCTGTCTAGACGAAACACCTGTGTAAGGAATTCTTCGTGAGCAGCGCTTAGTGATAATTAGTTTTTCACCCACAACCCGCGACAATTTACCCGCGACCCGCGACCCGCGACAACTAACCCATGGACTACGCATGGTTTGAAAAAGCTTTGAATTAACTTGACGTTTCGTATGCTACAACATACATCTTGAGACGTAATAGTGACGGTTGTACAAATTTGAATGAATTAAAAACTTTAAAAATTTTAAAGCGAGGTACTGGAACTGAACGAGTTAAAAATTAACCTAAGCAGTGACATCCGGTTTGAATAAAGCCAGAGGTTTTCACTGCCAATGTTTTCACTGAGGGCAGACTTTAAGTCCATTATTAACAATGTTTCTTTTATTTTACAATGTAAGTCAGATCGACCATTTGCTAAAAGTTCGAAATGGTTCCATTTGATGTTGTAACAGTAGAGATTGCGTGATCAGCAACGGCGGAAGCGTGACCCACTTGAGTGAAAGCTTTGAAATGTTCGGCATTTCTGTCATGCAGTCGTCGTTTCGTTTTACCAATGTTAAAGGCATCATAATCCCAGCAACTGGCTTTGTATACGATCTTAGATTTTTGAGAGCGATTTTTTGGTTTTGTCAACCTCAGATTAAGTCTTACAAAGATCGTTTCAGAGGTTGACAAAACCAAAAAATCTACTGACACATGATTTTAGATGCTGTGTAAAAGCTTCGCTTTGGAAACCCAAATAAGGTGAATAGGGATAACAGCTTTCTTGGGAACTGTGGTGTAGGTTCTGATGGCCTATCCCTATGTTTGTTCAAGACATCATTCATGTTGTACGAAATTATGCCTCTCGGGTAACCGAGAGTAATGACTCAGATTTCCAACTATTTCTAAACCCAAATGGCACAGGTACCCTGGTAGGTCCAAGTGAGGTCAGTTTCAAACGTGAAGCCAACAACTCCCCCCCCCCTTCCCCTATCCCCCGTCGTGGAAAAACGAGATACAAAGAGAAACCACAATTACCCGTCATCTATAAACGTATACTGCACGCTGTGGGTGGGGTCCATGGAGGGCGTGGCCAAACACGTGTCAGCAAGAAGCACCAGTCCGGAGTCAGAGGTGTCGAGTTTAGCTTCACAGTACAGATAGCCAAACGGGTCTACGTTCACTGGGTATTCTGATACATCATACGGGGACGTGTACTTGGAGCTCCGGTACAAACCCATCTCGAATGAGAAGTTTCCGTACCCCTCTGAAAAGAGTAACAAGATGTGCTTTAATTTGTTTCCGCTAACAACGTTAACAGTGGCGGATAGGGGAGGGGCATTTTCGCTTCCCCGTCCTTTATTCACCCCTCTCCCCCCCCGCCCCCCCCTCCACATCAGTCATTGTCAGAGCTAAACTTCAAAACTTTCTTCCTTGCTAAACCGAAACTCTATTCTCTGACTAATAAATGTGGTTCTGTTCTCGTGTACCTCAGTAATATAACGATAAAGAATGCTACTTTGTGTAAACCTGTTGTTAACCTTCCCCTTCATCCCGTCGGGAAATTACAACCAAGTTTCCGGACCATAGCGTGCGCATGCTCGGTAAGCGAAGCGAGGAGGCTTGGAGCCAAGCACGACTAATCTCGTACCCAGATCTCCCACGGTCAGGTGGTGGTGGTGGTGGGTAGAGTCTACCTTCTATAGCTCAGAAGGAGGTCGGACACTTATTGAGAATTATATAACGTAATGTCGACACTTCGAATTTTATTTTCAATAAAATTATAAGTGTAAAAAAGAAAATCTAAAATCCCCACTGAGGATTGAACCTGTGACCTCAGCTAGGCTTAGAACTACATAGCCTACCGTACCAGAGTACCACCTAGCTTCTCAGGTTGCTTAGGCCTAAATTTAACTATATAAACTGCTAACCCTAGCCTCAACTGAAAGCTAACCAGTTACTCCGTTATATAAGTCTCAATAAGGTGTCCGACCTCCTTCTGAGCTATGGAATCTAGACTCTTCCGTGGTGGTGGTGGTGGTGGTGGTGGTGGTCAGTACAAGCACGAGTGAGATCTGGGTACGAGAATAAAGCACGACAACACAGGGTGTCCTGACCTATCGTCTCGTTGGGGCCAAATCTTTCGAATCAGCTCGATGGCTGACATCACATTCGATGACGCGCCAAGGATTGGCGAATACTGAGGAACGAGGCTGGGAAACTCAGAGCTTCATCCCCTGGCTTCAACGCGGTTATCAAGCAAACTTAGAGGTTTGGGGCTGAATCAGCTCTATGGGTGACGTCACATTCGATTACGCGCCGTGGACGCCCCGGAAAGAAAAATTAAACACAGTTTATGTAGGATTATTTACCTTGAAAATAGGTGACCTTTTTCCTGGGTTGAAAACTAGGAACTCCAATTGTCTCCTGGTTGCGATAAGTACAAGAGAAAGGGAACTCGACGATATAAATCGTCTCTTTGTCGGTTGTCTCGGCTACCACTTTATTGACATACGTCACAGAATCACCACTATCCCTGCTGGTTGTACCGCAAGCATCCAGCGGTGTTCTTAAAGAGACATGCTCAGATGTGGCAGTATGAGAGCCACACGAGCTGTTATCGAAGCGAAATGTCTCTGTGTCGAGGTAAGGAGATTTGAGGATGAAGTCCACTTGCATATAAAACGAGGTACAATTGACGGACATATCATAAACCAATTGCTGACCAATTGGACCTGAATTGAAGAAAAACAGAATAAAAGCAAGCCTAAAAATAATTTTCTGCTCTAAGCAAGTCATTTGTCAGTATCCTACTGATAGAGCAGTTTTCAATTGAGTGTCGAAAGTAATTACACAATTGCTTTGGTTTTGCATTGCTACGCTTTGTGATTGGCTAAAAAATCTCGTGCCACTTTCTCGACCAATCAGAAGTAAAACCAAAACCAATCGTGACTTGCTCGCACGCGTTTTCCCGCGCTTGGTGCCGCCGACATGTAATTGCTTCGAGCTCTGATTGGTTCATTGGATTGTTTACGACTGCTGTGATTGGTCAGAGTAATTACTTTGGTTTTGGTTTAACCACACTCAATAGGCCATTTCCGAGTTGCCTTTGGGAGAGGCTGTACCTTTCCAAACAAGCTCAGTGATTGGTTAACGAAACAATAGGTTAAACAACACAAACAATAGCCCTAGACCTAAAGACAATAGAAGCTACAGTACTACGGGGCCAATAAAAATAGAGGTCTGGAAGAGCTACAGTGCTACTCTTGCCTTTAGCCTCTCAATCAAAGCGAGGCTAGGTGCGAAACCTTTCATATGAAAATGAGTTTTCATTCACATGCAAATAAAACGTTTTTGCATGTGAATGAAAACTCATTTTCGTATGAAAGGTTTCGCACTCAACCTAATCTTAACTTTATCTTTATCTTTATTGGTGTTCAAAACTTACTATGGAAAGTTTTCCATGTTTCTTAGAGAGAAAAGATTTTCTGTCTGAATTTAATTGAAGCGGTACTACCCAGTCCATCTGTCGGGCCAAGTTAAGCTTTTACCAGTCAAAATGACAAATACATGTATACTAGACATTTGTCCAATGACAGGCTGTTATTTGCATACAGCCTTTAAACAAGACACCGCATTGCATGAAATTTTTTTGCTAATCTTTTTCACATTCGCAAAATAAAGTTACTTTCGTCTTATTATTACACAATCCAATGAAGACCAATGATGAAAAAGGAAAATGAGACAGTCCGCCCTCAATGTTAAACAAGAAACAAATCCCTTGCTAACTTTTTAATCACGGGTCCTGATTATCAAAAACCCTTGACGTGAGCGTGATAATGGTCCAATAGCCCATTCCGAGTTGCTCTTAGCCTCCTTTTCAAACCGAGGCCAAGTGCAAAACCATTCATATGGATATGATTTTGTTTCAAATGCAAATAAAACTTATATCCATATGAATGGTTTTGCACTTGGCCTCGGTTTGAAAAGGAGGCTAAGAGCAACTCGGAAATGGGCCATTTATAGAGTTGTCAGCTTAGTGACCTGGCCTTGAGGCTACAGTTGACCAAACCGCCTGCTTTTCATATGTAAATCATGTTGTTCTTATGCTAACTACCGTAAAGTTCCGAAAGTAGCGGGCCCCCGAAAGTAACGTTAATTTTCGGACCTTTCTAGTAATAACCGAAAGTAACAGCCCACCCAAAAGTAACGACCCACCCGAAAGTAACGGGCTACCCGAAAGTAACGACCCACCCGAAAGTAACGGGCTACCCGAAAGTAACGACCCACCCGAAAGTAGCGGGCCCCCGAAAGTAACGTTAATTTTCAGACCTTTCTAGTAATAACCGAAAGTTACAGCCCACCCAAAAGTAACGGCCCACCCGAAAGTAACGGGCTACTCGAAAGTAACAGCCCACCCGAAAGTAACAGGCTACCCGAAAGTAACAGGCTACCCGAAAGTAACGGCCCACTCGAAAATAACGGGCTACCCGAAAGTAACGGGACTACTCGAAAGTAACGGGACTACCCGAAAGTAACGGGCTACCCGAAAATAACGGGACTACTCGAAAGTAACGGTCCAATCGAAAATACCATAGTGACGTCTCTATGCAGATGGAATGGCTTAGTGTTTTACTGAACAAGAATGACGAAGAAACAATGGAAAAGAGAGAATTTAAGTGATATTATGCTTATTCCGCAGTTGTTTTTACCATCATTTTTTTCTTCGATTAATGACGTATTTTAGCTCCCCGAAAGTTGCGGCCACTTAGTCCTGCTAATTCCAAAAGTAACGGCTACACGAAAGTTGCGGCCCCTTAGGCCTGCTATTCCGAAAGTAACTGATACTCGAAAGTTCCGGCCCTTTAGGCCTGCTAATTCCGAAAGTAACGGATACCCGAAAGTTGCGGCCCCTTAGGCCTGCTAATTCCGAAAGTAACGATACCCAAAAGTTCCGGCCCCTTAGGAATGCTAATTCCGAAAGTAACGGATACCCGAAAGTTCCGGCCCCTTAGGCCTGCTAATTCCGAAAGTAACGGATACCCGAAGGTTGCGGCCCCTTAGGCCTGCTAATTCCGAAGGTAATGGGGGCCGCGACTTTCGGATCTCTACGGTAGTTTCTGTTCAATAAGATTTACGTGTTAAAAGCAAGAAGGTTTGTCTAAAAACAAAGTGAACTCCAGCCTCACTTTTACTTAAAGGCAAGGATACTAAGCACACAACTGTAAAATGGTCTATTGCAATTTCACCTGGCGGAACTGGTGTAGGCATTGCATCAACACCGCTGTACACGTTGAACTCCTTGATCGCGGGCTCTAGTTTCCTGCCAGCAATGTTGGAAACAAAAACCCTGAATTCATACTTAGAACCGCTCTCCAGTCCCGTCACGTTGTACTCTTGAGTTTCAATGTTCTTCCGGGAATTCCAATGCACATATTTTCCATCGGGGGTTTCTTTGCTGTATTCAATATCGTAGCTCAAATCTGGGTCACCCCCGTCATAGGGTGGGCGCGTCCATTTGAGCGTGAAACTTGTACTGTTCAACCACGTGACTGTGTTAGTTATACTATATGGTCCACTCGGGGGGCCTGGATACAAAGAGAAAACAATGGTTGGGAAAACTCAAAGCGCTGTGGAACGAGGCAAATTTTTCCTGCAATATGCAATGCAACGCTGACGAGAGCTGTTGCGAGACAAGTTGCGAACGAAATTGTGCGTGTAACACCCCCTCTTCGCAACTTATATCTCTCGGGTAGGGGGAGGGTAGGGGAGGGGAGGGGAGGGGGGCTTATAAGTGGTATTTGACGGTATTTTAAGATACTCACAATAAGCAGAAGTAACCGAGCCTTGTCCCCTTTCCCCTTCTTTAAGTTCGTTAAAAGCCTGAACTGCAACCGTGTACATTGTCCTGGGTTTCACACCTTCTATGCTTGTAAAAGTAAATCTGTTTGTTGTCTCTCCCACAAGCACTGTATCAGACCATTTCTTTGTGTCATTGAGCTGTACGGTGTAGCGAGTCAGCGAAAGCCCACCATCAGAGTCTGGTGGTGTCCAGGCCACCGTCAAGTGATCGCAAGTGGTACTAAAAGTGATGTTTTTAGGGGCACTGGGTGGACCTATGGAATCAATAAAGACAAAGGCGTAAGAATGGGTAGTTAAGCTTAAGTAGGCCTAAGCACAAGGATGTTTACACGTGAGAATAGCATAAGCATGAGGTGACAAACGCATGCGCGGGTGCAGTGGCATAAAAGTTTGGCGCGCGACTGCTGCCAAATTTGAATCCAACATGGCGGAAAAGGAAGACTGAGTTGTGCTTGTGCTTTTGTTTGCGTTATCCCGGTTGACACGCGCGATGTAACGACGCAAGCACAAGCACAAGCACACGAAAAAGGAAATCGTTTCATTTACTTGCTTATGTTTGTGCTTGCGTCGTTTCGTTGTACTTTTCGTCGTTTCCCTTCTATCTTCCCTTCCCTTCCATCCCTTCTATCTATCCCATTCATTCTATAACTCCCATTCATTTTATCCTTTCCATCCCTTCTATCCCTCCCATCCACTCTATCCCGCCTATTCCTTCTATCCTTCCCATCCCCTCTATCCCTTCCATCCCCTCTGTACCTTCCATTCCTTCTATCTCTTCCATTCCTTCTTTCCCTCCCATTCATTCTGTCCCTCCCATTCCTCTATCCCTTTCATTCCTTCTATCCTTTCCATTCTTTTTATCCCTCCCATTCCTTCTATCCCTTCCATTCTTTTTATCCCTTCCATTCCTTCTATCCATCCCATTCCTTCTATCCCTTCCATTCATTCTATTCCTCCCATTACTTCTATCCCTTCTATTTCTTCATCCCTCTCATCCCCTCTATCCCTCCCATCCCTTCTATCCCTCCCCTCCCTCGTTTTCTTGCTTGTGTTTGTGCTTGCGTCGTTTCATTGCACTTTTCGTCGCTTCCCTTATATCTTCCCTTACATCCCTTCTATCCCTCCCATTCATTCTATCCCTCCCATTCATTCTATCCCTCTCATTTCTTCTATCCCTCCCATCCCTTCTAACCCTCCCCTCCTTTCTATCCCTCCCATTCATTCTATCCCTCCCATTCATTCTATCCCTCCCATCCCTTCTATCCCTCCCATTCATTCTATCCCTCCCATTCATTCTATCCCTCCCATTCATTCTATCCCTCCCATTCATTCTATCCCTCCCATCCCTTCTAACCCTCCCCTCCTTTCTATCCCTCCCATTCATTCTATCCCTCCCATTCATTCTATCCCTCCCATTCATTCTATCCCTCCCATTCATTCTATCCCTCCCATCCCTTCTAACCCTTCCCTCCTTTCTATCCCTCCCATTCCTTCTATAAAACTGAAATCTGCGAAGGACCGCAAACGATAATGCTGTAAACGATACGTAGGATATACGAAAGACCTAATCAGCCAAAAAATGAACAAACATAACCGACAAACTAGATCAGATTAGCCTTGCGGTTTGTCGGTTATGTTCATTCATTCTATCCCTCTCATTCCTTCTATCCATCGCATTCATTCTATCCCTCGCATCCCTTAATCCCATCTCTTTTTTTTCCCTCCCATCCCTTCACTTACCTGCTTTGTTGATGTCCACAGCATGAGTGGCTGAGCCAAGTCTATTAGATGCATGGCAGATGTACTCTCCAAAGTCTTCATTGCCATCCGTCATTACAGTAGCTGTCAGGTAACTAAGGAAGGTTCCTTTCGTCGGAGCTTTGACTGTGACATCGTTGCTAGGTAATTCTATGTTATTCTTTCTTATGGTGAGTGTCGGGTTAGGATATCCCCACCAAACGCACTTTATTGTGACTTTTGACGGATTCCCCACGTATGAATAGAGTTCTGATTGTTTCGTAGACTGTTCCCTGTGAATTCTTGGTGGTCCTGGGATCAGCGAAAAAAAGTTAGTAATTACAATTACCGTATTTTCTCGATTAAACGCCGGGCCCCGAATAAACGACGGGTATAATAGAGGAAGTTGTAAGCAAGCCCCTCGAACGTTTATTTGCGGTATGATAAACTTAAGATTTAAGGGCAAGGAACACGGCTGCCAAAAAAAAAAACGAATAATAACCCTTTCTTTAAAAATCGCGGGCGAGAAAAAAACTGCTGATTCAAAGAAACGCCGGGTCCACTAGGCCAAGTTTGAATAAACGCTGGGGGCGTTTAATTGTGAAAATATAGAGATTTAAGTTACAGACGAACAAAAGAAATTCGGCCAGAACCACCAGCCAATAATTGATGTCCGTCTTACAGAGGTATCTACCTCACTGTGATGCTGTTTATTATGCTGTACAAGGTGAAATAGTACTTCATTGTGGTCTTTTCCCAAGTTACTCTTTTTTTGTTATATCTCTCAGTTAATACGCGCGCTATGATTGGTCAATTTTCTGGTCCGTATTTTTACAGTACGGCCCGCAAAATTTGAGAGTCCCAGCATAACCAGCATCGGCGGCCTAGCATCCCCGTACAAAAGTTGTTTTCTACATTAAAATTATCCAAAGAAAACGTTTGGAGCTAAATGGGTTAAGATGTCAGGTTACAAAAACTCTCTTCAATGAAATTAAGCTATAACTTAAGCTACAACACGAATCAAAAAGTACTGACAATTTTCTCGAGTGAGCTTACATGTTTATTGCTTTGGTATGTAGCTTTTAGGTTGTAAGTTGTAAAATCTTGAGTAACTTGCTAAATTCGTTTAACTCTAACAATTTAATTCAGCATTGATAGAAGAGTACCTTTCTTTGTACGAAAACTTCTCTGTGAAAAACATAAAGCTGCAAAACAACTTGAATTTGAAACGCCGGCTTTCATCGGCAAACTGTAACATATGAGTTAAGCTTAAGTTTAGTTTGATCAAGTTCTTGTCTAGTTATAAACTTAAGTTCAGAGTTATTGTTTGTAGCAGTGGCTCTAATTAGAACAAACTTGAAGCTACAGAATTACGCTAAAAGTGTACGTTGATTCCTCAGCGAAATGTTTGTCCTTGCAGTGGATTCCATGAAAACAATTTTTGCGTATTCGTAAGTACACTTTTGCTGCAGCTCACGCTGAAAATTTGTCAGGTGCGATTGAAATTGAAACTCATCCATGCACAAGGTTCGGCATGAAGCCACTAAGGCTATGTCTACACTTCATGTATACCGGATAGCTTATCATGTCGACATGAAACATACTCCGGCCTGGTATGAACAGAAACGACCTAGAACTGGATATTTACTTCCGGTTTCAGTGTGTTCCAATCCTCGCTCCTACTTGTTGACTTTCAATACGGTTCGGTTCGGTTGCCTGTTCACACTGCCCAGAGAGTGGCACGAGAACCTATCCGATATGTGACGATTCACTTTCACGAGCGCCGCGTCACAGCGGCGCTCCGGAACAAAAATTGTTCCGAAACTGGCGTTTCATGTGTGAACGAAAGGCCTATCCGGTATGGTTTTCGTGCCAGCGCAAGAGCTATCCCGTGTAGTGTAGACATGGCCTAACGCACAACAAAAAGCAAAAAAAAAACTTGCAGTATTCAATGAGGATATATTTTCAGAGTCCTTTTTGAAGTTTGAGAGTTTCTTCGTTCACCGCTGTAGACCGAAATGCATTTGCCAGTTTGACAAACATGTTTGTTTTGGCGATTGTAACGCGGCGTTTTCATTCTTCTTTTCCTGACTTGTCTTTGCCAGTAAATAAGAGTTATTTTCAAAGAAAACTACCAGGTTTCCGTCGTCCCACCGAACACATGGAAGAATAAATTAACTCGTTTATATACATGTGTAGTTTTCATTCAAGAGCCATGCAAGTTCACGCTGAATCGAGTACCGATCACTAGGGTTTTACACATTATGCTCCAATTTTTCACTATTATGCTAAAGCTCGATGTTCAAAAAATCTCACTATTATGCTCGAAAGGCGTCACTATTATGCTCCATTATGCTCACAGAAAAAAGCTAATATATACCTTCAAATAGCCAAAAAAGTCAATTAACGCTTGTTATATTGGAGCATGAGCGACACCTCAATGTGGCACCGCGGCAGAACGTTTGCGCATGCGTAAACTTCAAGCACTTCCGGTCCGTTAAACACAACACTTCTGCATGAACCAACAGACCTAGATTTTCTAGATGCAATGATGAAAGGACCAAAACCGAAGAAAATTATGCTACGTACACGATCGGTTCTTGCATGAATACATTTCGAGATGGAGTGAAGACTTGTTTTTTGTGAAAAAATGCGATGCAAAAATTATTTGTTCATATTTCGTTGTTGGTGCAAACACCAAACCCCTTGGTGCAAACGCTTGAAACTTGAACGATGAAAAAACTTTTCAACGAAACAAACTTTTTCTCTACCTTTGTTTTATAACTCTTACTTTTTGTTTTCAAACTTCGCGGTACGGGAGTTTTATGTTGTTTATGTTGTAGTTCATTTTTTATTTCAGGTAATTTTTGTTTTTCCTTTGTTTCAAATTCATGAGCATATATTACCATACCCAAAAACAATGGAAAAATAAAAATTACCCGAGATAAAAACATTAACTACAACATTTACATGGGATTACAGTATGTCACCGGAAATGCGTAATTCACCGGATGCTCAGTTTTCTACTCATGCGCAGTGCGTTCTGCCGCGGTGTCCCTCAATGTAATCCTCTAAGTCCTCCATTGACTGACTGGTGCCCAGATTTCTCTCGGCCTGTCCAGGGCCCAGACCCCAACCGCCAGCCAGTTTTAGTGAATTTCGTCACTATATATTATTCCGGCATAATGCTCAATGCTTTTGCCTCACTATTATGCTCAAAATAATGCCGGCATAATGCGTAAAACCCTACCGATCACACTACTTTTGAAAGCCAATAAAAATTGTTCTTTGCTTTCTTGAGACGTTCGTCAGTCAAATGAAGCCGTCCACCTTTTGAATTGAAACGTTTTCCTTTATCTCCGATTTACAGATATAATAAATATCTTATTAGCCTCGTTTTTCTCGGTCTGTACCGTAAGTTACGGATCCTCGTTTATCGTTCGTTACATATGTATAACAATTAGGGCAACTTGGCCCAGTTTTACTCTCTTTTCGTTAAAAAAAAAACAGCTGAAGAACGTTCACTCCCGGCTCAGCTTATAAAAAACAGAGGAATCCTCTAAAGTGACGTCAAAACTTCGTGGCTGCTAATAAATCCAGGAAGTCGCGAGCTCCCCGAAAGAAGCGAGCCCTCCAAAGTCTCCCACTTGTTTTCCCCGCTCGTTCGCGCGTCCGCGGTTTCTAGCTGTTTCCCAGATTCACAGTCTTAACACCTTAAACTTCACGGTATCAAATTCCTACTCTTGCACGCTTACAGAAAACCTTACCATACACAGTGACTTTGATATTTTTCATCTGCTCCCGCAGACTTGTTCCTTGTTTATCTTCTCCCAGTTGTGTAATGCGGCAAATGTAGTCAGCGGTATCGGTCTCGTGAACAGGGTCAATTACCATAGAGCCGTTAGACAGAAGAGTAAAGCGCGGATCCTGGTCGAACTTGACGAGTTTGCGGTTTTTGTACCATTTGAAGGTCGGTACTGGATATCCTTCTGCGGAACACAAAACGGTCTGCGATGTACCAACGTTTATGCTCTGATCTTCGGGAAACTGTGTCACGAAAACTAAAATGAAACCAAAAAATGACTGAGAGGGGGAGGGACAGTAGACAAGTATCAGACAGGTATCAGAGCGGTATTCAGAAGAGGGTGTAAAAAGAAGAAGAAGAAGAAGAGGGTATTCAGAAGAGGATGTACCCGGGGGGGGAGGAGGGGGTACTCAACAAAGTTTTGTATGGGGATGCTCCGCCCTGAGGTCCAAACCCTACCCTTTCATATACCGTTTTTGACAGAAAAGGTACCCCTTTTATATACCTGTCATTGAAAGTGGTACCCCTTTCAAAAGCGTTTCGTTGAAAATGGTACTCCTTTCATATAGCCTTTACGTGCGTCTGTTTGATATATTTTGAAAGGCCCTTTTTATAATACTTTAATTGCAGTTTTCCCTATCTTTTTTTATGCTTCAACTCGTGTTTTCGCTACCATTTCCTATTCTTCGTGAAATCCCTACCCTTTCACATACTTCAACTCGTGAAATCCCGACCCTTTTTATACCTCCAGCCTAAAAAGGGGACCCCTTTCGGGCGGAGCATCCCCGTATAGCCCATTATAGGGAGTACCCCTCCCCCCCCCCCCCCGGAGGGTGAAAGGCTTAAACCAAAGTAATCACTCTGGCCAATTACAACAGACGATGTTAAACTTCATACATGTCTCTTTTTCTTTGATCTCTTGTGTGATCCTGAACCCTCCAATTTTATCATACCGCTGTTATCAGAACAACATAGCTATAGAACTCGTAATGCCTCTTCTGAACAACTTTATATTCTCTTTTATAGAACAAACATTAGAAAGTTTTCTTCCACTATTATTGGACGATATTTTTGGAACGATCTTCCCCTTTCCATCCGCTCTAAGCCTACTAAAAAAACTATTTAAGAAATCTCTTTTCAGTGATTACTTATCGTAATACTAGATTGACTTAGTTGCTTTATCTACTCATACTTAATATTCATAACTATTTTTTGCCCCTTTTCTCTTTATTTCTTAATTATTCATTCCTTTAAACTTGTAAATTTTTGGAGAAATAAATAAATAAACAAATAAATAAATAACCAAAACAGACGCAGCCAATCCGATGAACCAATCAAAACTTGAAGGAAATACATGCCGCCGGCGACAAGCGCGGGAAAAGTAAACGCGTGCGAGTAAATCACGATTAGTTTTGGTTTTACTTCTGATTGGTTGACAAATCGGCGCGAGATTTTTTTAGCCAATCACAAAGCGTGGCAATGCAAAACCAAAGCAATCGTTAAATTACTTTTGACACTTATATTTCAAAAGTTTAATAGAGCAGTTTTCAATTGAGTGTCGTAAAACCAAAACCAAAGTAATTACTCTGACCAATCACAGCAGTCGTAAACAATCCAATGAACCAATCAGAGCTCGAAGCAATTACATGTCGCCGGCGCCAAGCGCGGGAAAACGCGTGCGAGCAAGTCACGATTGGTTTTGGTTTTACTTCTGATTGGTCGAGAAAGTGGCGCGAGATTTTTTAGCCAATCACAAAGCATAGCAATGCAAAACCAAAGCAATTGTGTAATTACTTTCGACACTCAATTGAAAACTGCTCTATGTAACGGTCCTTTTCGTAGAAGGTTTGTTCGAAAAATCGGGCAAATATATTCAATTCAACTGGTTTTTTTTTCTGTTTCACTTGTCTCAATCTCTTCTCCTTGCTGTAAGGATCAGTTTGCCGTTTTTACCTTTACTATTTCAAGATTTTTACTGATGCAGGTCTACGATAGATCCGACACTCTTCATTGGTTTGTCGCTGTGGTTTTGCCATTATTATAGTTTTTAAGTACTATTATTATACATTTTGCTCACCATTTCTATTCTTATTGGTTGAGAGCACATAGCTTATTGATCGAACAAAGTATGGTTTTAGGTTGTTCATCCAGGTGCAGGAGACTCGGATGACATCGCGTTTTGCTAAATATAAATAAATACCCCCTTCCCTCCCTCTATTAAGCCCGCCCCTATTCTCTATTAAGCCCCCCTCTCCATTAAAGGGATGGGTTCACGGTTCGACGTATGTGCACAGATTAAAATGCTTTATTCGCTTTACCAATTTTATCGGTTAAAAAAACCACTCACATTTACTATAATAGTCACATACTATAACTAGTCCAAACAAAGCGAAGGATGACCAAACTTCACAAAAAATGTCAACGGAATACACCGACAAAGTCAACACTGAATAAAACCTTTGACCCGAAGGATTTATTCTACGCTCTGGTGGCTTTCAGGGTGCACATGGGTTTGTATAATCATCCATTCAATCAGCTGAATGACCGCGACATTTTCACGGGCAAATTTTCCGCCAGAGTTATCTACTCGCTTCCAATTGGTCTAAACAATGAAATTAAGTGGGTTGCGTCATAGCTTGCACATGCCCCGAACCATGAAACCCTCCCTTTTAGCCCCGCTTCCTTTAAATGTGGTTGAAATATCTAAGCCCCCAACCCCCCCCCCCCCCCCCCTCTCCTCTCTCGGGGGAGGGGCTTAATAGAGGATTTACGGTATGTTTCTCTCACGGTCCCTTCAGTATAAGATACTTACACTCAACATAAAGAGTGAATTTCTTCTCTGTTGTGTCTCCCTTGCAGGTATAATCTCCTCCATCGGCGACAACAACGTTTTGAATCACAAGCGTATGAGTGTTGCTCGATTCCTCGACATAGTGCTTCTCTATTGTGAGCTCGTCCTCAACTGGACGGGCAGTAACTTCATTTCCTTTTACGTCAAACCAGCCCTTGAAACTTTCATCTGTCACGGTACATTGTATTCTGAATGTTTTACCGACTGTTGTGATGCCAAAGGTTAACATAGTGATTCCAGCATCTGAGGAATCGAAGATTTGTATCAGTTAGGCTCCGGTAGTTTAACCCTTTCAAATGAAAGCTACTGAGCATTACTTTCCTGTGGTACTGTTTATTATACTGTACAAGGTGGTTGTAACTTTTGAGTCTGTGGCTGAAATACTAAAGTGTGGCCATTGAAGTGAAAGATTTCTTGTGGTACTGTTTATTGTGCTGTACAAGGCGGTTCTAACGTTGGAGAATGTAGATGGAATTCTACAGTCTAACCATTAAAATGAAAGCTACTGAGCAGTACTTTCCCTTGGTACTGTTTATTGTGCTGTACAAGGCGGTTCTAACTTTTGAGTCTGTGGATGAAATCCTAAAGTGTGACCATTCAAATGAAAGCTACTGAGCAGTACTTTCCTTTGGTACTGTTTATTGTGCTGTACAAGGCGGTTCTAACTTTTGAGTCTGTGAATAAAATTCTAAAGTGTGACCGTTTTAAATAAAAGCTATTGAGCAGAACTTTCCTGTGCTGCTGTTTTTACTTCTGAGTCTTTCGACGAAATCCTAAAATGTAACCATTCACTTCAACCTCTTTAGCAGTACTTTTGCATGGAACCATTTGTTTTTCAGTATTTAATCAAATGAAATTTGGGCTTTTCTTGAATTTTAATTTTTGGCAATCTTGAGAGTTATAGGGTTAAAAAGTGGATAACTTCGTATAGCAACAGATACCATGTATCTATTTGATTCTCCGTTAGAAAGAACTTCCATATAAGACAGGGCGGTTTTCAATAGACCATTTTCGATATATTAAAATTCATACTTGGCTTCGAGGCTTGGGGGAATAAAACAAAAGAAATGAATAATTCAACGCTGAACCTCAATGTGATTTCTTTTGTTTTATTCCCCCAAGCCTCGGAGCCAAGTATGAATTATGGTCTATTGAGTGTCGTAAAACCAAAACCAAATTAATTACCCTGACCAATCACAGAACTCGCAGACAATCCAATGAACCAATCAGAACTCGAAGCAAACACATGTAGCCGCCGCCAAGCGCGGGAAAACGCGTGCAAGCAAGTCACGATTGGTTTTGGTTTTACTTCTGATTGGCTGAGAAAATGGCGCGAGATTTTTTAGCCAATCACAAAGCGTAGCAATGCAAAACCAAAGCAATTACGAAATTACTTTCGACACTCAATTAAAAAGTGCTCTATAAAGATCGTCAGCCTTCAATGAATTTTGCCAAGTCGTTTCATCTAATTTAAACCTCATTTCGTACCAAAATGACCTTTTTTAACCCCCACTCCCCCCGGAAACAAAATGCATTAAATTTTCCGATGAAGAAAAGTCTAGTTTTTAATCCAATTTATTACACACTAAGACGTAAAACAGCTTTTCACAGAAATGATCCGTTGGATCCGATATCCCAGAGGAAGAGTGACGGCTATCCCACAATGCATTGCAATTAAAGGTATATTATCGAAATTTTCGTGACGTCATCATTATGCTCAGCGGCTCAACATGGCCTCCTTGGATCCTGCATCCTGCCGTTTCATTTTTCATTCTCTGCAACATCTCAGTTATACCTCCGATTTTGCCCTTATCCAAAAAAACAAACTGATTACGCAGATGAAAACGATCTGAAGACAATTTTCATGTTGGTTGCAAATTCAATATTCATTATTTACTTTCCGACGCGACATTGCGTTGAAACGATTGGACGGTATTAGGTCGTGGTCCGGCCAAATGGGCTAAGCACATCAATCATCGATCAATTTGATGTTGTACTAAGAAAAGGCAACACAGTTTAATTTAACCAACTTTTACAAATGCAAATGTCTTCAGACGAGCGTACATGTACAAAATTAGCAAGTTGATCTGGTTGTATAATGATCAATGTTATGTACGCTCGTACGAATAATCAGGAAGCACTCTAATTTGCTTGCCTCTATAATTCCGTCCCAGACGGATAATACGTTGATTGCCAAGTGAGTTTTGTTTTTTGTCTGGAATTTGTTTTAACGCCAAGAATCAAAATTCAAGAAAAATCCCAAATTATATTTAGTAAAATATTGAAAACTAAACAAATGGTACCATGCAAACTGAAGTACTTCCGAAGGGGATTTATAATCACATCATAGGATTTCGTCAACAGACTCAAAAGTTAGAACGACATGCATCTTACTGATGACTCCCTAATTAACTCAGGGATTGAAAGTGCTAATGGAAAACTAAATTAGCCCTTAGTGACCTTTTATTTTTCAAACTTTAATAATCTGAAACTTTAGCATATAGTATTTCTTATTTAGAGACCTTGAATGTTCGAGATTTCACTACATTTTGTCAGAAACAAGATTACTCAACACAGAGTTCGCGGCGCCATGCCTGCAAACGAAATGACGGCTCCAAAAACAATATTAAACAAACTGGTTCAACTGACAAGGATAATGCTTATTGTTTTTTTCATGTAAAATATCAAAGATATGGTAATAGAAGCTGATGATCACAGCTGGCTGTTTTTCAGATTAAAAAAGAACTACTGGCATATGAAACGAACTACGTAGAACTGTTGACATAGGAAAAAGTTAAGAGAAAAATCAAGATTGATAATTGACTTATAGCCTGAGGAAATTTGATTAATTGTTTAATGCAGTCTGATATTTCTGTCAACATGTGTTAAGAGCACGGTTCTAGGATTTTAATTTGCTTCAACTGGTTTTGAACACAATATACTTCTGTGTCCATAATCAATATCAGTGTTTGTTTATACCGCGATCGAATTGTTTGGAAAATTGACAGAAAGACTCGGCCCACTTCATGATATTTTTATAATTAAGATTCATATGTTAATCATGCTGACATTTATAAACGCCTGGCCTGAACATTTAATTTAAAAGTGAGCAGTTTGTAAAAAACCCTCTTCTTCTCCCGGCTTCTTCTACTTTCAATGAGTTGCGACTGCGCGGTGTACGCGATGTAACTGTACGCATTATAAGATAGTTTTAAACCGTGTTTACAGTGTTGAGTTTGCGGCAAAACTTCAGTCGCACATTTATGTATGAGGAAGTTTCAACGCGCAGTCTTCTGTGTTTATCAGTTACCAACAAGTCTTCCCAGCGGATAAAAACGTGAACAAACTTCCTACAATCGCTAAACATCCAAATAATATGCAATTGGTCAAATTTAAGCTGATTCATGTTGCGTTTCTCTGAAGCTAAAAGCTGCGTATTTAACCTCTCGCAACTGAAGCTCGCCATGCCACGGCATAAATATTATTCTCATGTCATACTGAAAGCATAAGAAAACTTGTGTTGTCGCGTTCAAATTCTCGGATCAGTGTCGGATCGGTCTCTTAAACTTTTTATCTCGTTTTTAGGGTGCCAAGTTTGCTTTGAAGCCAAAGAAATAGCTCAAGGTGCTGGCGTGACTTCTCGGCTCCGACCTTCGCACATGCAACACTCCGGCTGTTTTGCAATCGCTTACCTGTGACAATAATCTGCTGCCAAGACAGAAAGCCCAGTGCTAGAATAACACGAAGAAACCTTCCTTCTTGTAAACCTCTCATTCCCTGAAGCATGGACGTTCATTGATAAAAACAGCTTCCGTTCAAAGCTGGACCAAAAATATCCGCGCCCGTTCAGACTCCATTCGACGCCATTGTGATCGAAAGGCATACAATCTGACACGATTAGAATATTCAAATGGCAGCCAGTGAAATTAATCAAGATCGCCTTTGTATTCTTTGTCGCTGATTCCTTGCTATCGGATGTCAGGAAGCCGAGACGAAGGGAGGGGCTGATATTATTAATAGCATTAAGCTCAATTCAAAGAGACATCATTCTCAAGGCCAAAGGACAAATACACTTTGCCAGTGTTTAGAACTAAGTTTATGAACTTCTTGTACTCTCAAAAACGAGATCAAAACACAAATCTGCAAACCATCTGAACAATATAAATAATTAACACATTTGTGGTTGCATAATTATCTGACGTTTAATAAAACTTCTTTGAGGACTGATTATTGCGACCGATTTAAAATTTTCATACATACAAAATCATGCAATGTTGTTTTAACTTTTAATTCGGTAGATGAAATCCTAAAATTAAGCCACTCAAATGAAATTTGCAAAACAGAAATATAAATTTGCGTTTTTCAATTTGTGAAAGTGTGTACTATTTATGAGTCAAAGTTTTAATCATGTTTGCGCAAAGCCAGACACGACTCGTTCACCGCTTATTCCGCTTCGTTGATTCAGCGATTAAAATGAATAATTAGATGCACCTCCCTTTTAAAATGCCGATTAATTATGTCAAAAGAACAGCTGTTGGTATAATATTGAAAAGCAAATTTATGAGCTTAGCACCCTCTCCTCAGAAACTGCATTCAACGAACAAACCGCTGGGCATCCATGTACAAATGATTCAAGAATCTTGGGAGTATTTTGTCCGCGCGTAAAAAAGGTTGTCTTTATTCCGCAAGAACAGCGATTCCAGATTGCAAGAGAAATATCGCTACAAATCGTCATTTTCAAGTGGCAAAATATTCCAAGATTCTTGGCGGTATTTTACCAACCTCGTCCCAGGGCATTTTCCGGGTTCGAAATGGCGGCGAGGAAACGGATAGAATTCACAGAAGGCCCTGGTGACGAGTGTTGAACTGCAATATGAATGAACCCTTTCTTTCACCATGTCACATGACCATGTCAATAATAAACATCGTCCCTGGTATAAAATTCGCGAATATGTGGCTCAAGGTGGTTCTAAGATTTTGAGTCTGTGGATAAAATCCTTTTTTATCACAATTCAAATAAAAGTTACTGATCGAGCAGTACTTTCCTATGGCAGTGTTTATTATGCTGTACAATCAATGTACAAGATGGTTTTCAAGTAAAAGCTATTGAGCAGTACTTTCCTGTGATACTGTTTAAATTATGCTGTACAAGATGGTTCTAACCGCGAGTCACCGTGGATGAAATCCTAAAGTGTGACCATTTAAAGGGGGACAAGAACATGGCTCTCTCAACATTTACATCGAATTTACAGTGCCAGATACATCCATTTGAAGAAGATACGAGTTAAAACGCGCCATGTTAATATAACAATAACAAAAATGAAAAATAATTTGAGCAAAATGCTCCCCCGTCTCTGCTCCCTCCTCTCTGCTCCCCCCTCTCTGCTCCCCAACCTCGTTCCCAGGGCTTTTCCCTTTGATAGAGGGGCGCCCCTCTCTCAAAGGGAAAACCCCTGGGAACGAGGTTGTCTGCTCCCCCCTCTCTGCTCCCCCTACCCCCCCCCCCCCCGTACCCCCCCTACATCAGTCTTCTTTCGTTTTACAATGGTGCAAACTGACAAAGACATTTCTTACCACACCCTATTGACATATTATTGGATAATATTGTCAGAATTTGGAAAATTATTCTGATGTTGGTTCATTGCATAGAGCAACTATTCAAAAATGACTGTAGCAAAATTCATTGCTTTAGGTAAAATACTCTTTCAGAGAGAAGTGTTGAGCTGCAACATGTTTAGTCAAATTCCAACATTTGAGAAAAATCAGTGGACTTAAAGTTAAAACAATCGATTCTAGATCAATTATAGGCGCGGGAACATTCATTTAGCACGTTTTATGAGCATTTAACTAATGTAAACAATAGTTGCTAGGGCCGTTACTACGGGAAAATTATACACCGCTGTTCAGTTATCTTATAGTTCACTTGTTTAGTGCTGCAAATTTAGTGAAATTCTTTCAAAATGGGATTCTCAAGTGTTTAAAGAATCCAATTTTGCCATTTTCAAAAAATCGAACGTTGCAAGCTAGACATCATATTTTTGGACTATCGAGCCACCTTAACAGACGGACACCAAGTTAGTCCGGCACTAGCAACCTGGGGTGCTCTTGCGTGGGTATCAACTGTCTGTTGGTGTTCAACCTGGGGTGCTCTTGCGTGGGTATCGACTGTCTGTTGGTGTTCAACCTGGGGTGCTCTTGCGTGGCTATCAACTGTCTGTTGGTGTTCCAAAAATCATTTTCTTTCTTCTATCCCTTCTTAAAACCTCATCAAATTTCATTCAAATTTAGGTTGAGTCCCGCCTTAAATGAAAGCTATTGAACCGGCGGCGCTTCTTTCCTGTGGTGCTATTTATAATGCTATACAAGGTGGTTCAAACATTTGAATCTGTGGATGAAATCTTAAACTGTGACCATTCAAATGAAAGCGACTGAGCAGTACTTTCCTGTGATACTGTTTATTATGCTGTACAAGGGTGTTCTAACTTTTGACTCTGTAGATGAAATCCTAAAGTGTGATCATTCAAATGAAAGCTGCTGAGCAGTACTTTCCTGTGGTACTGTTTATTATGATGTACAAGGTGGTTCTAACTTTTGAGTCTGTGGATGAAATTCTAAAGTGTGACCATTCAAATGAAAGCTGCTGAGCAGTACTTTCCTGTGGTACTGTTTATTATGATGTACAAGGTGGTTCTAACTTTTGAGTCTGTGGATGAAATTCTAAAGTGTGACCATTCAAATGAAAGCTACTGAGCAGTACTTTCTTGTGGTACTGTTTATTATGCTGTACAAGGTGGTGCTAAATTTTCAGTCTGCAGCCGATTAAATCTTTTCAGTAGCGTTATTCATTTTACCGACTTTGATCACAGTTTTCCCATTTTTATCTTAGATCTTAGCTAAGTTTAGGTAAGGTTAATCAATATTGCTTCTAGAAAAGCATTGAA
This sequence comes from Dendrophyllia cribrosa, assembly GCA_024195265.1. Taxonomy (NCBI): domain Eukaryota; kingdom Metazoa; phylum Cnidaria; class Anthozoa; order Scleractinia; family Dendrophylliidae; genus Dendrophyllia; species Dendrophyllia cribrosa. The sequence goes on along the minus strand of JAJLRJ010000010.1, from coordinate 4,799,086 downwards.
CATGTCATCTTAATTAGATTCCCTCCAGGAAAACGATGCAACTGAAGCGCCGGAAAAAACGCTTGCGAGACATTGGAGATGTGCATTTTCCGTGTGTGAAGGTAGAGGTACCATTAATCAGTGCCACGTAACATTGTAACACGAACGCGTTGAAAATAGAACACTTAAAACAGTATCTAACGGCGAACAATAAAGATCGACTGATAACCGACGAGATAAAACTAGAATTAAGTTTTACGATATTGATGCAAACAATAAAATATCACGTCTGTCTTACCTAAAATACGTGACATTTATTCACGAAATTTAGCCTGAGTAAAAATGCTAGAAGGGGGGTGGGGAGGTGGTTGGAGGGGGGTGGGGAGGTGGTTGGAGGGGGGTTGGGGTGGGGTGGGGGGGGGGGGGATGGGGGCTCCCCTAGTTCCGCCATTTGGAAAGCACTGCTCAATAGTTTTCATTTAAATGGGGACGTTCAATAAATAATGATGTCTTGACACTCTTTAGGGATTCATCCACAGTTTCAACCAAACTTAGTTTTTCCTGGTAAATCGGCCTTGTACTACAAGAAAGTACAAATGACAAGTTACACTGTAGGATTTAATTCACACAGTTTGTTCACAGGCCTACAATCTTGCACAATTCAAATGAAACATTAAGACAACCCCTCCTCCTATTTCAGTGGAAAAATGGCGCGTTTTGGTTTTTGCGCGAATTCATCATTGAATCGGGGAGAGGGAAGGTCTCATTGCTCTTTTTACTCCGTCCGACATTGCAATCTTGGACAATTAGGATGAAAAATTAAGACAATCCCTTCCACCATTTTAGTGATGGAAAAAAATGGCGCGTTGTCGTTTTAGCGCGAATTCATCGTTGAATCGGGGAGAGGGGAGGTCTCATTGCTCTTTTTTCTCAGTCCGACATTGCAATCTTGGACAATTAGGATGAAAAATTAAGACAACCTCTCCCACAACTTCAGTGATGGAAAAAATAGCGCGGTTTGGTTTTAGCGCGAATTAATCATTGAATCAGGGGGGGGGGTTATTTCTCTTTTTATTTGGTCCGAGATTGTAGCTATTAACTAAAAGGTAAGGTTTGATTCCATGTTGTGGTTATCGTGTATTATGATGGGTACTTTAAGTGAAGTGATGCCCCTAAAGCGGATGTGATGACGACGGGAGGGAGGAGTCTAAAAAACGTTTTTTCCCTATTTTAAGTACTACTCTAGTTCCGCACTCGTGAATTCACTCTGCCTGCGGGTTTGTTTCACTATCTACGGTCGTGCAACATCAGTCTATAGTTTTGGCAACAGCTATGGCGAGGCTGTTGTTTATAGTAGGAGCTGTTCTTGTGATGAGCGTTTGTAGCTCTGGTAAGTGGGAATATTTATGCAACCCAAGTGCTTTTATGGTCTTTTATTTAAATGTCACACTTTTGGATTTCATCTACAGACTCAAAAGTTACAACCACCTTGTACAGCATAATAAACAGTACCACACGAAAATACTGTTCAACAGCTTTCATTTGAATGGTCACACTTTAGTATTTCATCCATAGACTCAAAAGTTAGAACCACCTTGTACAGCATAATAAACAATACCACAGGAAAGTACTGCTCAGTAGCTTTCATTTCAATGGCCACACTTTAGTATTTCAGCCACAGACTCAAAAGTTACAACCACCTTGTACAGCATAATAAACAGTACCACAGGAAAGTACTGCTCAGTAGCTTTCATTTGAATGGTCACACTTTAGGATTTCATCCACAAACTCAAAAGTTAGAACCACCTTGTACAGCATAATAAACAGCACCACAGGAAAGTACTGCTAAGTAGCTTTCATTTAAATTGTTAAACTTTAGGATTTCATCCACAGACTCCATTGTTGTTGCAGTTATCACGATCACCCACGGTGGGAATTTAAAAGGCCAAGAACACTTCCTACTGAATAATTTAGTGGCATGAAGTTGACTCCTTAGTATTTCATTACGCATCACTTCTGTGCATTGTTTGCGTCATTATCATGCACAAAAGGTGCAATTATGAGTGTGACCACCCTCAGTGCCATGCATTGTTCATGGGTGGGGTGGGGAAGATGAGATAAACAATGGACTGATAGCGGCTGCATGAGGCGTCTTCATGAGCTGACGTCCGATCTCATTCTCATAAGTGTATGTAAAGTGCCATGAGACATGTGATATGTGCGCTATATAAGAGGTCGTTTATTCATTCACAAAAGTGCGCACACATTCCGAACCAACACGGCTCAGTTCTTGTGCGATGATGACCCATCTTTTATATTGCATAATCTGTGAGTTAAAATTATTCTCTTTGAGTCGAAAGGATTACAAAAACATTTCTTCATGAAAGAAAAACGTTTATGTGCATACGTTTGTGCATACTAATTAGCATAAAATTTGACCTTGAAATCATTTTTTTTATTAAATTTTATTTTTTATTATTTTCGTCACTTTACTTACACTAATTACATTACTAAAAAGATTACATTTATCTCAGCACTTACTTACACCAATCGCCTCACGCAAAAATTACATCACTACTTTACACTACATTTACACCACTTACAAAACTCTGCACTAAGTTTTCTTCTTAAAATTCTCTTTGGTAAACAAATACAATTGAAAGATTTTAAAAAAAGTAACAAAATTTTAATGTCATAGATATTATATCAGTTTTATTTGAGATCTAATTTGAAAGTAGTAATTTCCACTTTAAAGATATGGATCACCAGATAGGAGGAGTCAGGAGATATAAAGGGAAAAAAAACAAAACAAAAGGAATCCCATTTTGTGAAATGTTTTAAAAGAGTTCCACTTTTCCTTGCGATAAAGAATTCCAGGTTATAATTGGCTTTCAATTTAGCCTCGAAAATTTCAAAAGATGGAGCAATTTTATCAATTTTACATCTGTAAATAAACAATTTTGCTAATAATAGAATATGATTAATCAACATAAAATCTTTGTCTAAGTCAAATTTGCCAAAAAATATATCTTTAAACGCGAATTCTAATTCTTTATTATTATAAATTGCAATCCAAGATAACACCTCCTTCCAAAAGAGAGTTGTCACATTACAGAAATAGAACAAATGCTCTAGGGATTCTCGCAGAAAGTACAAACAGGAGAGTCAACGATTTTGAAAGCAAACAGCTTGTCGTTAGTAAATATGATGCGATTTAACAGCTTATATTGAAAAGCTCTTATTTTCTTATCCAAAAAGACATAAATTTTCTTCCAGTCAAAAGAAAGACTTGGATATTTTTGTTTTACTCTGACTTGAGATCATGCATGCACATTCTCGTCACCAGAGCCACTTGGCCCTCTTAACCGCCGGAGCCTGAGTACGAGGACCAGGCTCTGGCGGTTAAAAGGGCCAAGCGACTCTGGGGACGAGAATGATGCATGCAAGGAACGATGAGTCATGCCTTTTGAAACTGTGTGCCTTTGCCATAATTCATTGATAAAAGTGTTCCTTAGGTTAATGCATAAGGTTTTTTTTGGCAAGTATTCAATCATGACTGCGACATGTAACGTAAAACCGATCAAATAGACACAAATATGATGGGTACCGTCTGGCACTAAAGTTTTGGGCAACGTCGTCCCCAGGCCCCTCCGTTTTTCGAAATCAAAATGGAGGCTCGGGCGGAGAACGTTTGAGTTTGTGGATGAAATCCAGTGTGACCATTCAAATGAAAGCTGATAGCTATTGAGCAGTACTTTCCTGTGGTGCTGTTTATTGTGCTGTACAAGGTGGTTCTAACTTTTGAGTCTGTGGATAAAATCCTAAAGTGTGACCATTCAAATGAAAGCTATTGAGCAGTACTTTCCTGTGGTGCTGTTTATTATGCTGTACAAGGTGGTTCTAACTTTTGAGTCTGTGGATGAAGTCCAGTGTGACCATTCAAATGAAAGCTATTGAGCAGTTATTTTCCTGTGGTGCTGTCTATTATGCTGTCAAGGTGGTTCTAACTTTTGAGTCTGTGGATGAAATCCAGTGTGACCATTCAAATGAAAGCTATTGAGCAGTTATTTTCCTGTGGTGCTGTTTATTATGCTGTACAAGGTGGTTCTAATTTTTGAGTCTGTGGATGGAATCCAGTGTGACCATTCAAATGAAAGCTATTGAGCAGTACTTTCCTGTGGTGCTGTTTATTATGCTGTACAAGGTGGTTCTAATTTTTGAGTCTGTGGATGGAATCCAGTGTGACCATTCAAATGAAAGCTATTAAGCAGTACTTTCCTGTGGTGCTGTTTATTATGCTGTACATATCGATTACTTCATGGGTAGTACGGGCGTGCGGTATTTACGTACGAGTTGGTTCGTATCAGAAATCGAACGAGCGAGGCTTTGCGAGCGAGTGAGACTTCTGATACAAACCAACGAGTGCGTAAATACCGTACAAAGCACTGCCCATGCTGGGTTTCTGGTATTAATTAATTAGTTCATTTACTGTATTAATTAACTACACTGCAATAAATTTCTCAATGAGTATTTCTACTTAACATTCATACAAGAAACATCGAAATTTGTTTGTCATTTTTACCAGTATTGAGAACCACTATGCCCTTACCTCTACCTCCTAAAAAGGTGAAAAACGACAATTTTGAAAGAAAAAAAAATTTGTAAAATTCCCACTTTAAAAAATTAAAAGATAAACATAACCACAGGAAAGTATTGCTCTTAAGGCAGTTAATACGCACCTCTCGTAACAAGCTCTGTGATTGTTCCGAGAGGTGCGTACTGCCTCTCTTAAGGACGGTGTCTCCTAATACCAAGGTATTTTGCCCGGATTTTGACTATGCGGGAAAAACAGATCTTAGCAGGGGCTATTGGAATTCAAAGAGGAAATAGGGGGATTACCGCGCATTTTTCAGAGATAATTTAGCTTCAATGTGAAAAAAATGCTGACTTCAGCATTTTGTTCAAAAAAAGGAAAAATAGATCTTTCTTCGCGGATTTTCTTAGGATTCGCCTTTACATACACAAAAGCAACAATAATTCTAACCTCTAAAAATCTCTAAAACACATAACGAATGATAACATAACAACTACTGTTTATGTATTTTCAATTACAAAACCATCACAACGGAGCCATTATCGGCCCTGACAGCTTTCCCACGTTTGCTAAAACTACAGTCTAAATAACGTTTGCCCACAACAAAAAAATAAAGTTGTGTGCTTAAGACTTACATGCAACTTCCATTTTATAAGAAAAAAAGTAGGGGTCACCGCGCGTTTTTACAAGTTATTATAAGTTGTTTTCAACTTTTACTTTTTCCCTCACCAGTAAGTTAAATATTGTGCGTGTCTCTTTTGCCTTCGGGGGCATGCTGGGATGTCCACTTGACGGGTTACCGCGGTTCAAAACTTTCACTTCCAGGCACAATAAAAAGACAAACATTGTAGAATTCAAAGTTAATTCTCTGATTTGTAGCTGTAAGTTGCTCTTTTGAGAAACGTTTCTCGGGGATTTCAAGGTCAAACAGCACAGTAAAGGAGTAAAAACGAAAAAATCGGTTCACTTCCATCATAGTTAATAGAAGAAACTGGTTATGAAGCTCAATAAATTTCCAAAAGAGTGTACAAAGCTGCTTTGTTTTATGTTGAACGAACCGTGACCCTGCACATTGTTTTGTTTAACGTGTTAGCCCAAATGTTTCTACTGGTCAGTTGCTCATATGCATTTCAATACCTTTTGTGTTTTGTGCAGGGTCAAGGCAAACGAACAAAAGAAAAGGAGAACAAAAACATATAACAAAGGACTGACTGAGTTTCATAACCAGTTTATTCTATTAACTATGCTTCCATGGATCTACAGTGGATCTACGGATTTGCAGAAAGAAAATTGCACGCAGATCAAGTCCAAAGTTTTTGTTGCTTTTCGCGTGATTTTCAATACTTATTGTTATTATAATTTCAACCCGTGAGGTATTTTTGAGCCTTTGACGTCACTTTCTCCCATTCGCAACCAAGCCTTGGAACAAGGTTGATTAATGGCGGCCGTAAATTCTCAGAAATAAATGTTAAAATAAAATGACTTCTGATGTTCGTAATGGATTGAAATTTGGCAAGATGAGTAAGAAAGTCTAATAGTACACGAAAATGTAAAAAAATGAAAATCAAAAATTTGATCATAGGGGCACTTTAAAATAGAGAATAAAGGAAATCAATTGTATTTAAATGCACGAATATGTTTACGAAAGATTACACTAAAAACATGCTTGCCAGTAATCGAGGGAGAGAAGTCTTTAGTCGGACGCTTCCCGGTTTCGGAGCGTCCGTCGTGTTTTCTTTAGCTGCTGGCTTCAGCCTTGTCAAAAACGGTCTTTTTGGAAACGCTTTGTTCATCTCTATTCTCATTTTCGACGTTTGTTTGATTAACTCGAACAGTTGCTTTTCTGCTTTTGCCATAGACTTTTTTTCATTCGAAAAAATAGCCACTAGCAAAACATTTAACAAAAACTTCAAACAACGCGAGTTTGGTCGCCAAAACAAAAACTTGTAGACCTGCCAAGTCTCACGCCTTAGGCGTGAGTCTCACGCCTGCGAGTCCAAAACTCCGATCTCACGCCTACTCACGCCTATGGAGCAATTTCTCACGCCTGACTTACAGATTTGAGCTATCAGCCTTAACTGATCGCATGATCCAATTAAAAATATAGTTACGTTCATGAAAATAAGGCACTTTTTTGTAGGTTTTTATCGTTTTGAACATTACAATTACAGAGGTCTGACGTCCATGGAAACTTCAGAATTCTTCGGAACATCTTCGGGAAACTTCGGACATCTTCGGAATAGATCGGGTTCTCTTCGGATTTGGTCGGGTCGCCTTCGGAAATCCTGGCACTCCCACGAAAAAATTCTCACGCCTATCACTCGCAAAAAGTTGGCAGGTATAAACTTGTACTGATTCAGCTGATTGGAAATAACATGTCGACCTTTCCTTGGATTTTACGCCAAGGTGGTACTTGTTTTTATGTAAACAAACAAACAAACAAACAAACACTAGTCTGGTTTGACTTGAAGTTTTGCTGAAATTTTGAAAGAGGAAAGGAGCCAACGTAAACAATCTTCGTAAAGAAAGGGAAAATGTTCTGCTGATCGAGGCGGCATCGCGTAATAGCTCAAAATAGTTTCATTACCGAGGCTCTGTCGTTTGCAAAATAGAGAAAGAATTTATCACTTTTAGGCTGCAGAAGGTCTATAAACACATTTTCATAGATTTTTGAGAACTTTATTTATCTCGTAAGTTTAGAAAATGAGACTGAGAGTTCGCAGTTTGACATAAAAAGTGGGCGAAACTTAGCCTTTATACATATACCTCGCGCGTTCGCGTTTAAAAAATTACCAGTGTCACGCGCGACTAACACGAAATGCGCAGAAGGTATGCGCAATAACAGTGGGAGGCACCGTCCTTAATACCTTTCATCCACAGGCTCAAAAGTTACAGTAGAACCTCTTTGTACATCATAACAAACAGCTTTCATTTCAATCACACTTTTGGACTGATCTTCCACATACGACCCATCATCATCATCGTCATTTTCATCATCATCATCATCATCATCATCATCATCATCATCGTCATCATCATCATCCACAGGACGAAATAACGACTTTAAGTGCAAGTAAAGGTTCATTAAAGAAAACTTAAAGAACAATTTCGACTATCTTTAAGTGCACCGTAAATTACTTAAATAAGCCTATACTTGACAACACTTAAAGCAAGTAATGAACAATTTAAGTTGCCTTTAAGTTGTTGAAAATTGAATTAAAGATAGCTTAAATGTTCTTACTTACTTTAATACATTTAAGAGTATTTACGTCTCAACTTAAAGATTTTCGATACCTTTACGTAACATTTAATTTTGTCTTAAAGATTAGTAAATTCATTATTTCGTCCTGTGATCATCGTCATCGTCATCATCATCATCATCATCATCATCATCGTCATCATCATCATCGTCATTTTCATCATCACCATCATCATCACATAGATGATTCTTACTGTTTGCTTTAAAATAATTCTCAGAGAAAAAAATAGGCTGTCTATCTCTCCTACACTTACTGATGATGGTTTTCATATTTTTCTTGTAGATGGAACAGTAACCTTACCCCAGGCATCCCAAATCACGACCGTAGGGAGAACCACAACCGTCGTTTGTCAGATAACAGGAGAAACCTTTGTTGCTTGGGAAACACCTTCAAAACCGGGGCAACCAAGTCAAAGCATCACTTTATCGACTACAGGAAGAAGAACAGTTGCACAGAGTAGTAATACGTATACACTGACAATAAGTAATACAGATGTGAATGATGGTGGCGATTACTATTGTAGAGGCTCAGAGAACTCAAAAAAGTTCACTCTTTATGTTAATTGTAAGTATTTTACAAAAGGAAATTGAGTTATTCTTAACCGAAAGCAAAATTTCAGGGTAGAAATCCAATTCCAAACAGTTCCACAGCGAGTACTGCTGGAGAGCTTTCTTTTACAAAAATCTCCTATAGATCCAAAGGTTAGAGCCACGTACCTTGTACTGCATTATAAACTGTGTCACATAGGGCAGGTCCATTCTTAATATAAAATATTATATATGGCTGAACTCAGGGGCTGCAGAGCACCCTGTAAAAAAAAACAGATTACCAACCTCATGGAAGCAATGGGAAAACTTTGGGGACGGATTTGGACTACAATATGAAGTAGATGGAAAGCAAAAAAAAAAACATTTTCAACAACCACAATGTCTTGCTGTGAAATGCCACTCATAACACATATGATTTTAATCTTTCTTCAACAGACGTCATACGGAACAGATGTCACACTGTAGGATTTCATCCACAGACTCAAAAGTCAGAACCTCCTTGTACGTCATAGCAGACAGCTTTTATTTAAATGGACACACTTTAGGACTCATCATCCACATAACTATCATCATCATCATCATCATCATCATCATCATCATCATCGTCGTCGTCATCATCATCGCACTGTTTTATGTTAACACTAAACTAAATGTCACATAGGGCAGATCCATTCTTATTATAATTTACTGTATATAGCTGAACTCAGGGGCTGCAGAGCACCTTGTATAAAAAGACTACTACCTCATGAAAGCAATGGTGAAACTTTGGGGACAGATTTGGACTACAATATTAAGTATAGACAGAGAGCAAACAAAAACCAATGTCAACAACCACTGACAGTGTCTTGCTGAGAAATGCCCACACTCAAATGATTTCAATCTTTCTTTAACAGATGTCATACAGAACGTTAACTACAAACAAACACTTCATCTTGGCAAAACAGAAACTGTGGACCTAGATGTCTCTGGATATCCAGATCTTACATACACCTGGACAAAGGATGGACAGCCAATTACCTTTACTGCTGGTGGACACAAGACACTCAATCCACACACTGGGTCAATCACCTTCAGCCCCGTTCAACAGAGTGACCAAGGAAACTACACTTGTGTAGTTTCTTCTAGTATTCTTGGGGGGCATCTTTTTGATCCCATTTCTGTCATGGTTATCGGTAAGGTCGCATATAATGAAATAATAAAGCCAAAAAAGGACAAGAATACTACCTACTGAACAATTTTAGTGGCATGAAGGTGATTCCTTAGTATTGCATTGCGCATCGCCACTGTGCAATGTTGCTTGTATCATTATCATACACAAAAGTGTGCACACGTTGCAAACAGAGCTTCCTCCCATTCCTTAATAAGTAGTTGTTTCCTTCTATAAGACCAACAATGGTGACTTGTCCTTTTTATAACATAATTTGTGTGTTAATATAACTCTTTGAGTAAGAAGAGTCAAAACCTTTCTCCATGAGGGAAAAAAGGGCATAATGCTAAGAATGCATACTTTTCCCCGGCATATTATTACCTTGGATCATGCATGGAAGAATGTTGAGTCATGTCATTTGAAACTGTGTACCTTTGCCATAATTAATCTATTAAATTGTTCCTTATGGTCGATGCAATATACAACAACTAGGCATTCAGCTACCGCAAAATGTAACCCTCATTTAATAAAGTGTTCATTCATGCGTTCATTCAATCAGATGAAAGCTAACCCATAATGGCTGCGGCCGAACTTGGTGAGTTAACTGGGTTGTTTTTTTAGTAACCCGGTTAAAATAACCCGGTTAAAATAACTCGGTGAAAAGTGAAATAACCGAGTTTATTTTTCTGAGCGGCCGCACTTCAGATGGTTGAACTTTGAACGTGAGAGATCATGTTGTCATTTGCTAGCGAGAGCAGCACAAAACAATACGATTAATGAGCGAAAACAATGTCTCAGCACGTGCATTTTACATATTGTTATTCCCTGCAAAACAACATCGTCAAATGATCAAATTATAGGTTTTGTGGAGAACATAAACACACGACGGTTTTCCTTTCTCTATTTGAAATTGAAAGTCGTCCAAACACGTATCAAACACGTCAGATATTTGCCTCACGACCGCGTGAGGCGAAAAACTCACCAAAAATCCAGCGCACACTTGCGGAAACAGCTGAGCTAACTGCCTCGCGAGGAATTTTGCTCAGCACTTTCCTCAAGTGTGCGGCAGGCTTAAAGTTAACCTGCACTAAACTACCTAGCGAGGTGGTTTAAATAAACCTAACCCGGTTAAAAAATGAATTGTTCTTTAATTAATTTCCATGGGAACTGTTAACACGGTTAAAATTCGGTGACCGCCAAAAATACGCGGCCGCATCAGGAATTGTGTTAAACCAGTTAATTTTAATAAGTTAATTGCAAATAACCGGGTTAACTACTCTAGTGCGGCCGCAGCCAATGATAGCTGTGTCGTGGCAAAAATTCAAATAAGAAAAAAGTTACATAAGAAGGGAATCAATTAAATTGTGTAGCTAGCAATTGAGCTAATAACGTTGAAAGTAAATCACTTTTACTTTATAGTTTTTCGTTACTGCACTTTGCAGTTGGTTTGCACTTACCATTTGTCAGCTGGTCGGTCAGTTGGTCGACAGAATGTGCGCTTTGGAAGATTTGTTCATCCATCAAAATGATGCATACTTTTAATAAATTGACGGATTCGACCCGCCAATTCTAATACATAGACATAACACATACGAATTGACCGGTCCAGACTAGCCAATTCTAACAAATGGTAAGCATCCTAAATGTCGAGCTAAATATTCAATCTACTTCTGCTATTGTGGCTCTGGGGGTTAGGGGTGGGGGTTACTCCCATGTGTAAGCTATTCAAACTCAATTTGAATATGTAAATTATGCCCATGGGAAAATGCTAATGAGTATTCTCACGGGCAGGACGCCGATATAAAGGGTAGGGTGTAAGATATTACGACACTCTTCATCGACCACCAAACGAAGTGGTTAGTGACCCACCCTCCCACCCTCAGGCAAGCCGGGTTGAGTACAACACCTTCAGAGACACAAATCGCTCTCTGGTTTGGGTTTGTCCCAGGCCCGAGTGGTTTTCCATAACTCATTAAATAACAATACATGAGGCAGAATAATACACTATAAACAACATTTATTTGTATTTTTTTTGTATTTTGTATGGTTTTTTAGGTGCTCAGTCCTTAAATAGGGTAATTCCTTTTTGGCATTACGATCCTTGGTTGGGGCTCCTCTAAATTGTATTAGCTAAATTACAGTACCTAAACACGCAGCTTAGGGAAAAAGACATGGTTATGAAATGAAATAAGTATTCATGAAATTAGGCTCGGTCTAGTATTCTGTACCTGTCCTTTGCCTGATGCTAAACTTTTCATGAACAGACAATAGATAAAAACGACCTCTTCACACAATTCTGAGTTATCGTTTTTTTCTTTAAATAGGGTGTCGATTTTCGACCCTTTTAAGGAAAAAAAATTGGATTAGAGTTTAAGAACCTTCGCAGCACGCACCTATTTTAAATTGACGGGAGCACCCCCCCCCCGGGGGGGGGGGGGGGGGGGTATTGTGGTCATTGACACACCTGATTTTCTGTTCGTATTGTTAATTTTCAGATGTTTTCCAATGGACAAAACAGCCTAACAAACCAACAGTCGTGGTAGAAGATGTGAACAACACTAATGTACGTCTCGTGTGGGAATTCCTTCTTGGTCCAGGCGAAACTCTTGTACAAGTCATCTTTCAAAGGCAGAAACCTGGTGCGGTAATAAGAACAAGCCTTGCATCAAGACTCGCCAATTCTGCGTTTACTATTTTTCCTGCACATCAACAAGAATACGGAGCGACCCTACCAAATACGTTGCTGTTAAGAAACGTGACTAAAAACGAATACATTTATTCTATCGTAGTCGTTTACCATATTAAGAATAGCATAACTACTGACATCAGAGACCAAGTAAAGGTAATCGTTTATGGTAAGTAACGATGCTTTTTGATGTGATGCGTTTCTTTTAATGTGTCTCCTTTTTCTCAATACAACCAACATTTGCTTCCTCTACAGCGCGCCCCAGAATCAACAAGTACCAGGGTGATCCTGTAAGACGCACACTAGTAGAAGGTAACAACATAACATTTCACTGTAATGTCACGGCTGGATCGCCAAAGCCAACAATCTCTTGGTACTTTGGTTGGACAACGACAAACAAGAAGGTTGACCCTATTTACGATTCAAGATATTCATTTCCCACTGAAGAGAAATTGACCATTACTGGTGTTGAAAGACGAGATGAGGGCAAATACAGGTGCATTGCTGAGAACATCGCTGGAAAGGATGAACTACGGTTCGAGATCTCTGCCGCTGTTGGTACGTTTCTGCTATGTGCTTTACATATAAAATTCTATTTGGGGCTCCCAACAAGGAATAAACGCTTGGAATAGCGTTCTGTTTTTCTTTTTAATATGGTTTTAGTGGCTTTAAAGGAAAGTATGTGAAAACTTATATAGTTTGAACTTTTCGTTTTTTTAGCTGACTATTTTAGTGGGAGAAAATTTCTGGGAAAAGAATCTTATCTTGCGAAGTTCAAACAAGTAACCGTGGACGATAATCCTGCTGGTGTAATATAAATATAGCACATCTTTAAATATTCTACCTACGTTGTATCGGTCTTTGCTACGAATCTTATCTTGTCTGCTTTCTCCTTTACTAAAAACCAAGATGACCTGACTTTGAACCCAAAACGACACTGATTCTTTTGTTCCTCCGAGACAAAAAGCGTTAAATTTTCCGATGTTATGAAAATTCTAGGAGACATTTTACTAAAGAATTTTTTTTTTGTCTATTTTATTACGAACAGTTTTTAAGATGGCTATTGCAGAGGCGGCGGAGCGTTTTAAAACGTGGAGGGGGGGGGGGGGGGGGGGGGGGGGGGGGGGGGGCTCATCGTACACCAAGCCAAGCGCATGCCCCTACTCAAATTTCCCAAATGTCCTTTGCGCAGTTCGTTGGCACAAGCAAACCTCTTTGCAATCTTAACAGTGTCCAGTGTGTCCGTAATCGATTTGTGACAATGCATAGGCAGTTTTTCAGACGATCCTGCTTCATGGTGCTTTTTAGGTAGTTCTCGAGTCCTCGGAGGGCAGAAAACTCGGCACCGAAACGTGGGGGGGGGGGGGGGGGGGGGGGGGGGGGGGGGAGGATGGCTGTTGCTCCTCTGTTCCGCCGCCTGTGGCTAAGGCCTTTCGAACAGATTTTTGACCGAAACCATTCGTCGGGTCGGTGTCGCTGTTCTTTTAGCCCTTGACACCAACAAAGTGGTTTTGAAAATTTTCACTTGGAACGTAGTATTAAAAACAACCATTGGAAACTACTGTTGACCAGCATCCATTTGAATGGTCACACTTTAGTAGCATTTTACTTTACACATGTAATGTACATGCATTTGAACAAAACCTTGTTAATTTGCCCAAGAGAAATGTTTTATCAGATTACCGGGAGACTCAAAAGTTAGAACCACCTTGTACACGGCATACTAAATAGTGCTACATGAACGTACGAGTTTTCATTTAAATGGCCAGAATGTCACAATACATGATTTTATCCAGACTCAAGAGTAAGAACCACCTTGTATTGCATATTGTATATATGGCCGCCATGTCTCGATAAAACAATGAAAACTGGAAACGAAATGAAAGTACTGCTCAGCAGCCTTCATTTGAATGGTCACACTTAATAGGATTTCATCCACAGACTCAAAAGTTAGAACCACCTTGTACAGCGTAATAAACAGCACCACAGGAAAGTACTGCTCAGTAGCTTTTATTTGAATGGTCACACTTTAGGATTTTATCCACAGACACAAAAGTTAGAACCACCTTGTACAGCATAATAAACAGTACCACAGGAAAGTACTGCTCAATAGCTTTCATTTGAATGGTCACACTTAATAGGATTTCATCCACAGACTCAAAAGTTAGAACCACCTTGTACAGCGTAATAAACAGCACCACAGGAAAGTACTGCTCAGTAGCTTTTATTTGAATGGTCACACTTTAGGATTTTATCCACAGACACAAAAGTTAGAACCACCTTGTACAGCATAATAAACAGTACCACAGGAAAGTACTGCTCAATAGCTTTCATTTGAATGGTCACACTTTAGGATTTCATCCACAGACTCAAAAGTTAGAACCACCTTGTACAGCATAATAAACAGTACCACAGGAAAGTACTGCTCAGTAGCTTTTATTTGAATGGTCACACTTTAGGATTTCATCCACAGATTCAAATGTTTGAACCACCTTGTATAGCATTATAAATAGCACCACAGGAAAGAAGCGCCGCCGGTTCAATAGATCGTTTTCACGTGACGTCACGACAGATCCGCCGCCATATTGGTGGACCACTTTCGATTGCGTAATAGCAGTAATAGGGTGCAATGCAAGTCATATCTACAGTTGTCGCATTTTAGAAATGAATACTTCAGGATGTGAAGCAAAGTCTGGGGAAAATCTTTATTTGATTTGTTCTTTCCTATTTCGGAATATGCTAAGAAGTTGGAATCGCGAGTTAAGCAGTGTTATTTGGAGAAAATCTCGGCAATTAGAATCCATCCCATGTCGACATTTATTCGAGCCGTAGTGCTTGTCTCATATTCAAACAGTTGAATCAACAGCCTCTACACCCACTAGCAGTTTAAAACTTTCCGATGCCTACACTAGGAGCTTATAATAAAACAGTGTCCGTATTTATAGTTAGCGTACTACAAAGCCAAATCATTGCTACAGACAAGTTTGTTTAGCGAAGGTGAGACATTTCCAGCGATGACTCAAAATCTCGATTTTAATCAACACGGAAAGAGAAGGAACAGTTTCGTCTGCTCATTGCCTAGGTTGTAAGGCTGGGCAAGCAGAATCCTTTTCAAATTATACGGCGAGTGTTTGTTTGAAATTGACCAAGAAGCATAGACAACACCCCGGCTTAGTGATAAACTCAGGCATGTACACAAGTTGTGTACATGCGAGTGGAGAATTTTTAACGATCAGTTTGAAAGAGAGACTAGTAAGCAGCAATTGCGAACTGTAAGAGTGCAAAAGTTATTTATTTCTCCTACATATTTCGTTTAACTATCGTAGACTTCATCAGGGAGTTTTAGGTCTGCATCGAAGCCATAAAAACGGAAATCGCACGAGCGCAAACAACAGCCGAGAATGTTTTGGTCGAATTTGCGTAAAAGGAAAGACGAAACCGTTTGAAATATTTCAGTAGGGCAAGACATGAAATATTCTTGGGGGCTTAGTTTTAGCTTTTGGAGATTCGTTCTCGAACACAATATCAGACATTTGCCCTCCGGGTTTAGTTCGCTTTTTTTTTGCTGCGATTTTTTCGGCTCCAGGCAATCGCTTTGGCTTTTTTTGTTCCTTTTGATTCCTCTCTCTGTTCTCGCTGCGACGCATGTTCGACGTTTCTTTTATCCTGTTCTTTTTTGTGTCGTTTCCCGAGTATTGATGAAACCCAGTCAACATTATATCTATCCCTGTTATAGCCGCTTGTCCAGAAAATTGAAACAAAATATCTGGCTTACAGTCACTATCGTTCAAAACTCGTCCGTAAGAATTCTGCCCGACTAATAGCAGAAATCCATCGCGATCGCCTCTCTTGCGGCAATTTGTCGGTTTCTTTACTTTGATTCATAACTGCAGAACGTATTCAAGTGAAATAAATACCCCTATCTCGACCACTTTTGCTTCCACATCGAACAATTGATCACAGCACCCGTATAATTAAGAGGACGCGACTCGGGTTTGTTTACACTTTGGTCCACCAATATGGCGGCGTAGCAACGGTTGTCAAGATTTTTGTCACGTGAGTGAAAACGATCTATAGCTTTCATTTAAGGCGGGACTCAACCTAAATTTGAATGAAATTTGATGAGGTTTTAAGAAGGGATAGAAGAAAGAAAATGATTTTTGGAACACCAACAGACAGTTGATACCCACGCAAGAGCACCCCAGGTTGAACACCAACAGACAGTTGATACCCACGCAAGAGCACCCCAGGTTGAACACCAACAGACAGTTGATACCCACGCAAGAGCACCCCAGGTTGAACACCAACAGACAGTCGATACCCACGCAAGAGCACCCCAGGTTGAACACCAACAGACAGTTGATACCCACGCAAGAGCACCCCAGGTTGAACACCAACAGACAGTTGATACCCACGCAAGAGCACCCCAGGTTGAACACCAACAGACAGTTGATACCCACGCAAGAGCACCCCAGGTTGAACACCAACAGACAGTCGATACCCACGCAAGAGCACCCCAGGTTGAACACCAACAGACAGTTGATACCCACGCAAGAGCACCCCAGGTTGCTAGTGCCGGACTAACTTGGTGTCCGTCTATTAAGGTGGCTCGATAGTCCAAAAATATGATGTCTAGCTTGCAACGTTCGATTTTTTGAAAATGGCAAAATTGGATTCTTTAAACACTTGAGAATCCCATTTTGAAAGAATTTCACTAAATTTGCATCACTAAACAAGTGAACTATAAGATAACTGAACAGCGGTGTATAATTTTCCCGTAGTAACGGCCCTAGCAACTATTGTTTACATTAGTTAAATGCTCATAAAACGTGCTAAATGAATGTTCCCGCGCCTATAATTGATCTAGAATCGATTGTTTTAACTTTAAGTCCACTGATTTTTCTCAAATGTTGGAATTTGACTAAACATGTTGCAGCTCAACACTTCTCTCTGAAAGAGTATTTTATTTTAAGGGAAGTACTGCTCAATAGCTTTCACTTAAATGGTCACACTTTAGGATTTCATCCAGACTCAAAAGTTAGAACCACCTTGTACAGCATAATAAACAGCACCACAGGAAAGTACTGCTCAATAGCTTTCATTTGAATGGTCACACTTTAGGATTTTATCCACAGACTCAAAAGTTAGACCCACCTTGTACAGCATAATAAACAGTACCACAGGAAAGCACTGCTCAGTAGCTTTCATTTGAATGGTCACACTTTAGGATTTCATCAACAGGCTCAAAAGTTAGAACCACCTTGTACAGTTTTATCAATATTTTATATTCAGATCCATTTTTATCGATAGTAATTCAATCTACGGATTGCCGGAAAGTAAGTTATTTACCAAGCGCGAGGGCCGTACTGGGAGAATATCTCCCAGTACGGTCCCGAGCAAGCTTGGTTAATAAGAGATTTATTACGCGACTCCTGCCGGCGGGAGGACCGTGCGGGATCATTCGGGACAATGCCCGGTCCAATACTTAGAGAATATTGGACCAGCAATCGAGCATTCTGATCGGTTGATTTTAGTTATTGGCCCTGACTGTCTTAGTCGTGTAATAATGGTTTTTAATAAACGATTTATTCATTCATAAACAGCACCACAACAAAGTACTGCTCAGTAGCTTTCATTTGAATGGTGTACACATTGCACGACTCACGATTTAATCACTGCATGTTTTGTCATATTCAGTTTGTCAGGACACATGGCCCAAAAGCACTTGCCGATATTTTAAGAAATACTGTAACCACCATGCAGTCTACCCTATTTGCAAGAAGACTTGTAATATGTGCAGCTGTAAGTTACAATGCCACGTTAACATTAGTCCCATTTTTTACTTTAACCCTTTAACTCCCAAGAGTGCCAAACATCAAAATTCAAGAAAAGTCCCAAATTTCATTTTGTTAAATATTGAAAAACAAATGATACCATGCAAAAGTGCTGCTGAAGAGGTTTCATTTGAATGGTCACACCATAGGATTTCATCAACAGACTCAAACGTTAGAACAAATGGTACCATGCAATAGTACTGCTGAAGAGGTTCCATTTGAATGGTCACACCATAGGATTTTGTCAACAGACTCAAAAGTTAGAACACCACAACATGTCTCAACAATTGACTCTGGGAGTGAAAGGGTCAAGCTTATAATTGATGGTACAAAGTAATGGCCGTTTGTAACTCGTAAATACGCGAAGCGTTCAACGAGTTATAGCAGACAGGGACAAATATGCAAATTTTCACTCCTTCAATTCATCGGCTGTAAACTGTTGGTATGTACTTGGTGTATCCCTTATTATTTTGTATTTAAACACTTAGTTTTTATTTCAGTAGAAATAAAAGATAATTAGTTTCCTTTCATTGTTTTCTATATATTTTTCGTTATCAGCTTATGTTTTATTTCCGTCTATCATCAGTTATTTTCTAGGTGGAGCGCTACGCATTTCCATTGTAACGTAAACCTCATCTCACTTATAGCTACTTATAAAACAAACCAATGTTAATTTATAATAGACCAGTTTTCAATTGAGTGTCGAAAGTAATAACACAATTGCTTTGGTTTTGCATTGCTACGCTTTGTGATTGATTGCTCGCACGCGTTTTACCGCGCTTGGCGCCGCCAACATGTAATTGCTTCGAGCTCTGATTGGTTCATTGGATTGTTTACGACTGCTGTGATTGGTCAGAGTAATTACTTTGGTTTTGGTTTTACCCCACTCAATTGAAAACCGCTCTATAGCGCACAAATCACATTTATCACCTTATGTCTCGGAAAACTTGCTAAAACTCTTATTATGGTTGTACCCTCTTCCTCTTGGTGTCCTATAAACATTTTGTGTTTGACATAAATAAGTCGTTTTACATTTGGGACAGTTTTGACCCTAAAAACGACAAAATCTCCATGACATTGCTCCTTAGTAACTGTGTGTATTGTCATGTTTAGCTTGTGCGGATAGGTGGCCTGAGGTCTTCTGCAGATTATACCGCCAGTGGTGCCACTATCCGTCTGTCCTCGTCAACTGCAGAAGGAGCTGTAAAACATGCTGTAAGTTGTCTAATTCTATTTACTCTTTGTTGTACTGATCAAAGTAAACTTTTATGTCGCAAAACGTCCAAGAGACCCAATTAGGTATTACAAAAGGCAGGCGTGGTCGAGCAGTTAAGGTGATTTCTCAGAAATTAAAGTTACCCAACGATTTTTATTTTTCCATAATTGTTCTGAACGTCTGGAACAGGCTAGTGGGTAAACCACGATTTCACTCTGCAGTGAAACTACCACTGAACGAAAGTATAAACTGCAATTATTTTTTTGTCTTTTTCTTTCAGCTGACACAAAACTGGACTAATGAAGCAACTAAACTTTGAGCCTGCTGTTTAACAATAATTAAACAAGAAAGTAAGAAACAAGGGCTCGACTGGAACTGTTTGGGGAAAATAACGGGATTAAACTAAATCAACCGTTCTGGAGCAATGTAAACTGAGTAAACGGGACATTAATAAAGTAAAAAATGAAAATAACGAAACATTTCATTAAAAGGGACACTGTTCCGGCTGATCTATCGTATGTTTTCATGATTATGGCCAGGAGCTTGGTTTAAACTTGCTTTAGAACAGTTTTCAATTGTGTCGTAAAACCAAAACCAAAGTAATTACTCTGACCAATCACAGCAGTCGTAAACAATCCAATGAACCAATCAGAGCTCGAAGCAGTTACATGTCGGCGGCGCTGATTTCCCTTTCGTAAACGGTCGATGCCATTTTTAACGGTCGATGCCAACATTAGCATTCATTAGTAACCAGGTCTTTTGTAATGGTCGATGCTATTTCTCTCTAGTTTATGCCTGGATTGGGACGAAAATAGGCTATCATTATTTGATAAAATTGGGCCTAGGTAAAGCGATTATTAGATCTAAGCTAGATTCGCGGTTAGGTAAGATTAAGGGTTAGGGTGACCCGTTATTGATATATATTAAGAAAAGCATCTTTTATAATTAAAATTTTCGTGGGTTTGCCGGATCAACCCAGTGGTCTAGTGGTAAAGGAGAGATGTTAGCATGCAGAGGTTCCGGGTTCGATCCTAGTTAATTAATTGCATTTTTCTTTTTCTGATAGAAAAAATAATTCTAAAATTTGTGAAAATTTCTCTAAGTGTCGCTAAAATGGCATCGACCGTTTACGAAAGGGAAATGTGCGTCGGCGGCGCCAAGCGCGGAAAAACGCGTGCGAGCAAGTCACGATTGGTTTTGGTTTTACTTCTGATTGGTCGAGAAAGTGGCGCGAGATTTTGTAGCCCCACAAAGCGTAGCAATGCAAAACCAAAGCAATTGTGTAATTACTTTCGACCAAAGTGACGAAAGCAAAGAAATATGAACTAAACAGACAAAATAACGGCTAAAAGCGTCAAAATTTCACCATAATGGCAATTTCGGGCAATTTTGATTTCTTGACCGCCTGTCAAGAAATCAAATTTGTTGAACTGTAATCCACTTCCATCCTTACAATCCTGCACTTTATCTCCAAACTATTGCTTCTGTTTTGCTCTATGGAATTTTTTTATCCAATTTAGTTGTATATTTGGAAGCATCTGGCGATATAACATGGAAATAAGCTAAGCGAAAGTTTGTTATTTCGGTGGGACAGGAAGTGTCTCTTTAACAATACAGTGGAACCCCGTTAATACGGTCACCAACGGGCCATGAAAATTTGGCCGTAGTAACGGGGTGGCCGCATTAATGGGGTTTCATTATAAGAAAATGTATGGGTGCGCGTTTCGCCGGGACAAAAAAGAGTGACCGTAATAACGAGGTGACCGTATTAACGAGGTGACCGTGTAATATATTAAAAAAGGAAGCAACAAGGGCAGGACTGGAGCTGTTTGGGGAAAATAAAGGGAACAGTTAAGTTAAATAAACCGTTATGGACTGGATATGTAAACTGTGTAAACGTGATATTAATAAAGTAAAAGCAAAAATAACGTTTGCATGGCTCTTAATCTATTTCGAATAGCTCAATTTTTCTTCTTCTTTTAATCAACTCAATGTACTTTGAAAAGTCGAACAGTGAAATATTTCTTGTTTTTAACGTCGCGTTAGTGAGTTTAGAGATTTGAATTTACAAAATGCTAATTAGATGACGTCAAATCAAGACTTTACCATTATTTCTACTTCAATTTACAATACGCAGTTCACAGCTTCGGGATAATCAACCTCGTCCCCAGGGTCTCTCTTCTTCCCGTCCAGGGGGCGGGAAGAGGAGGACCCTGGGAACGAGGTTGAAGGATAATCAATTTAAGAAATACTAATAAAAACTGTTTATAGTCAATTGATTTGTAAAAAAAAATATTACTTGGAGGTGGAAACAAGTAGTTGTATAATAAACGAGTCTTGATTTGCCGTCATCTAATTAGCATTTCGTAAATGCAAATCTCTATAACTCACTAACGCGACGTTAAAAACAAGAAATATTTCACTATCGACTTTTCAACCTACATTGAGTTGATTAGAAGAAAAAAAAAACTTGGGGTTTAGGTGCGCTTTAAACAAGGACCCCGAATAAAAAAGGACCCTTGCCCCGGGTGTGCCGTCAGTCATTTCACTGTAGCTACTGAACTGTCAAACGTGATATTAATAAAGTAAATGAGAAAATAACGTTTGCATGGCGTATAATCTATTTCGAATAGAGTCAACTCTCAAGGACCCCGACTATATAGGGCCCTTGCCCTGGGTGTGCCGTCAGTCATTTCACTTACTTTTATCGCGTTCGAAGAACGCAATCCTAATTTCGTGTTCCTGTGGTTTATGTGCAGTAAAATTTGAGATTTTTTGGTAGACGGTCTTCCAAATGGCCGCCCCTAATGTTTTTTTTTCAGGGGCTCATTTCCGCCGGAAATTCCTTCGAACGCGTCTCCATAATCTGTGATTACTGCTAGTTTTAGTTTTTAAGAACCTGTTAGGCTAAAATTGGCCAGTTAGACCCCGACTATACAAGAACCTGTTTAGCTTAAAATTGGAAACAAGTTCTTATTTTCTAAAATCTAGGCATTACAGTACATGTATACTAGCAGTAATCACAGATTATGGAGACGCGTTCGAAGGAATTTCCGGCGGAAATGAGCCCCTGTAAAAAACCAATAGGGGCGGCCATTTGGAAGCTGCACATAAACCACAGGACAACCAACGCGAAATTAAGATTGCGTTCTTCGAACGCGATAACGTCATGTTCTGAAGGAGACTTCAAAATTCGTGTGATCAGTGCTTCAATTTTTCTTATTATAGTCATTTTTACACAAATACTTACTTGGTATGCAGATTTTATATAGGAATAGGCTGAATACCACTAAATTCTATTAGCTATAATGTAATTTTTTTCTTCAGAAAATAAGAACATATTTAAGAACCTAAATAGTGTAATTTGTGCTAATTACCATTTATGTAAGAACCTGTTTAGGCTAACTTGGGAAAATGCAGGTTCTTACTTGCGGGTGTTTACTGTATACTTGGTTCATGTTTGACACGCGTGCTTTTTCCTTTCATTGTTATGTCCCACGTTAGCTCACGTTCGTGACAGTGAGGATGACAAATACACTGATCTTTCTCATTTCATCACCGAGCTTCGCATTTACCATTGATATTTCTTTATTTATCAGTAAGTAATATTGCTGGCATATCTTTTTTAGTCGAGAAATATTAACGTTTCGCTCGTCTTAATTCAAACGATGTTTTGGTTGTATTGATGTGGATGCCATTTCAGTCACGCCTTGAATTGTATAAAAACTACTCTTAATGACCCGGCCCGTAATGATTTATTAATGGTGTCATTTTTAAAAACAACCCTTAGTCACCAGACACAGAAGTTGATGCGTCGTAAACAATCCAATGAACCAATCAGAGCTCGAAGCAGTTACATGTCGGCGGCGCTGATTTCCCTTTCGTAAACGGTCGATGCCATTTTTAACGGTCGATGCCAACATTAGCATTCATTAGTAACCAGGTCTTTTGTAATGGTCGATGCTATTTCTCTCTAGTTTATGCCTGGATTGGGACGAAAATAGGCTATCATTATTTGATAAAATTGGGCCTAGGTAAAGCGATTATTAGATCTAAGCTAGATTCGCGGTTAGGTAAGATTAAGGGTTAGGGTGACCCGTTATTGATATATATTAAGAAAAGCATCTTTTATAATTAAAATTTTCGTGGGTTTGCCGGATCAACCCAGTGGTCTAGTGGTAAAGGAGAGATGTTAGCATGCAGAGGTTCCGGGTTCGATCCTAGTTAATTAATTGCATTTTTCTTTTTCTGATAGAAAAAATAATTCTAAAATTTGTGAAAATTTCTCTAAGTGTCGCTAAAATGGCATCGACCGTTTACGAAAGGGAAATGTGCGTCGGCGGCGCCAAGCGCGGAAAAACGCGTGCGAGCAAGTCACGATTGGTTTTGGTTTTACTTCTGATTGGTCGAGAAAGTGGCGCGAGATTTTGTAGCCCCACAAAGCGTAGCAATGCAAAACCAAAGCAATTGTGTAATTACTTTCGACCAAAGTGACGAAAGCAAAGAAATATGAACTAAACAGACAAAATAACGGCTAAAAGCGTCAAAATTTCACCATAATGGCAATTTCGGGCAATTTTGATTTCTTGACCGCCTGTCAAGAAATCAAATTTGTTGAACTGTAATCCACTTCCATCCTTACAATCCTGCACTTTATCTCCAAACTATTGCTTCTGTTTTGCTCTATGGAATTTTTTTATCCAATTTAGTTGTATATTTGGAAGCATCTGGCGATATAACATGGAAATAAGCTAAGCGAAAGTTTGTTATTTCGGTGGGACAGGAAGTGTCTCTTTAACAATACAGTGGAACCCCGTTAATACGGTCACCAACGGGCCATGAAAATTTGGCCGTAGTAACGGGGTGGCCGCATTAATGGGGTTTCATTATAAGAAAATGTATGGGTGCGCGTTTCGCCGGGACAAAAAAGAGTGACCGTAATAACGAGGTGACCGTATTAACGAGGTGACCGTGTAATATATTAAAAAAGGAAGCAACAAGGGCAGGACTGGAGCTGTTTGGGGAAAATAAAGGGAACAGTTAAGTTAAATAAACCGTTATGGACTGGATATGTAAACTGTGTAAACGTGATATTAATAAAGTAAAAGCAAAAATAACGTTTGCATGGCTCTTAATCTATTTCGAATAGCTCAATTTTTCTTCTTCTTTTAATCAACTCAATGTACTTTGAAAAGTCGAACAGTGAAATATTTCTTGTTTTTAACGTCGCGTTAGTGAGTTTAGAGATTTGAATTTACAAAATGCTAATTAGATGACGTCAAATCAAGACTTTACCATTATTTCTACTTCAATTTACAATACGCAGTTCACAGCTTCGGGATAATCAACCTCGTCCCCAGGGTCTCTCTTCTTCCCGTCCAGGGGGCGGGAAGAGGAGGACCCTGGGAACGAGGTTGAAGGATAATCAATTTAAGAAATACTAATAAAAACTGTTTATAGTCAATTGATTTGTAAAAAAAAATATTACTTGGAGGTGGAAACAAGTAGTTGTATAATAAACGAGTCTTGATTTGCCGTCATCTAATTAGCATTTCGTAAATGCAAATCTCTATAACTCACTAACGCGACGTTAAAAACAAGAAATATTTCACTATCGACTTTTCAACCTACATTGAGTTGATTAGAAGAAAAAAAAAACTTGGGGTTTAGGTGCGCTTTAAACAAGGACCCCGAATAAAAAAGGACCCTTGCCCCGGGTGTGCCGTCAGTCATTTCACTGTAGCTACTGAACTGTCAAACGTGATATTAATAAAGTAAATGAGAAAATAACGTTTGCATGGCGTATAATCTATTTCGAATAGAGTCAACTCTCAAGGACCCCGACTATATAGGGCCCTTGCCCTGGGTGTGCCGTCAGTCATTTCACTTACTTTTATCGCGTTCGAAGAACGCAATCCTAATTTCGTGTTCCTGTGGTTTATGTGCAGTAAAATTTGAGATTTTTTGGTAGACGGTCTTCCAAATGGCCGCCCCTAATGTTTTTTTTTCAGGGGCTCATTTCCGCCGGAAATTCCTTCGAACGCGTCTCCATAATCTGTGATTACTGCTAGTTTTAGTTTTTAAGAACCTGTTAGGCTAAAATTGGCCAGTTAGACCCCGACTATACAAGAACCTGTTTAGCTTAAAATTGGAAACAAGTTCTTATTTTCTAAAATCTAGGCATTACAGTACATGTATACTAGAAGTTGATGCGTCGCATGCACGTGCAGCTCGTGCATACCTCTTGAATACGAGGCTACACCTACACTCTGAAGAATGTCATGGTATTTTTAGGAATGGTCTATAGTTTGAAGAGTCGGCTTTTTTTTTCGCCCCACCCCTGTGGAACAGGCGACACAACCGAGAGCGGGGGAGGGAGGGGTCAATCAAAGGCGCTGCTGCATGCTGATATACTAATATACTGCCCAAATTAACAAGCTACACCAACGTATGACCAATTAAAACAAAGCAAATTATGCTTTAAGCCAATCAAAATTCGAAGCAAATACATGGAAAGTGGAGCTAAGCTTGGGAAGGAGGAAGAGGCGATGGCGCCTATAACCCCCACCCACCCGCACCGCCACCCTGACTGTCCGGAATGAACTTGTGCGTGCACATCTCTTGAAATAATGAAGTGAACAAGTGACAAAGGACCGCGAACGAAAATGCTGCTTGTCTTCGTAGGATCTAGACAAGATCTAATCAGCTAAAAATAAGAATACAAATAAAGTAAGCAAGGCTGATACTACATAGAACACTTGACGCGACAGCGACATGACAGACCCCAAACTGAAAGCCAAAATGTAACCGTGAACAGCTTTTTCGACCTGGTTAGGTCTAGTCTGCAAGGTGTAGCATCTCTTGAACACTTCCTGATTTCAACCTCAAGACGATACCGAACGTGCTTATACGAGGTAAAATATTACTTGTTTATATTGTGCAGCTGCTGAGAACAGCAATACTCTTAATGATATATTTAACTTGTGTTGTTAACAGCACTAGCGCTGGTATTGAGTTCGTGATTTGCACCACTTCCGGTTTGTTATTTGCATCACTTCCGGTTGCTTTGTTATTTTTAGAGTATGGAACAAAATAGCGGTGGCTATTTATTGCTTCCAACAGTTCAAATTCAATATCTTATTTTTCTAATTGTTTTACGCATAGCCTTTATTACGCAATGTTACTCTAAAACACGTATACCAATGTAAATTTTCCTCATTGTACCTGAAGAAGGCTGGTTTGGCCAGCCGAAATATAGAACTCATTTAAACTTAAAAAATCTACGTTGTATCGGTGTTTGCTTCCCTTTTTGAGGTGCTCGGTCATTAAATAGGGTATCCTTTTTGGTTTTGTGATCCTCAGATAGGGTTCCTTTAAATTGTATTAGCTAAATCGCCTTTAAATAAGGTGTCATTTTTCGGTTTTGGGCCTTAAAAAGGGTATCTATTTTCGTATTTTTACCCTTAAATAGGGTTAGGCTTTAAGAGCCTTCGCAGCACACACCTATCCTAAATTAACACGAGTACCCCACCCAGGCTTTGCTTCTACAGCTAAAACTCACTTATTTTAAAAGCCAATTAGATTTTCAATTTGATCAAAAATTTGCCAGCAGGATTTTCGTCTACGGTTGCTTATACTTGAAGATTTCGACAATTTCAAGCACTCGCAGGTCAAATTCAGCGTCATTTCCGGAAAGCAAAAAACACATATATATATATATATACCGAGACATAATAGGAAACTTAACAATAATGGTTTAATTTTGTCGAACAGTAATGGAAAAATAACAGGAAGCCATTAGGAAGGACGATCGATAGAGATGACGGGACTCACGTAATCAATTTTTTGCATCCCGCGTCGATCCTTAACCCTTTAGCCCCCAAGAGTGCCAAAAATCAAAATTGAAGAAAAATCCCAAATTTCATTTTGGAATATTGAAAAACAAATGGTACCATGCAAAAGTGCTGCCAAAGAGGTTTCATTTGAATGGTCACACCATAGGTTTTTGTCCCAGACTCAAAAGTTAGAACTACACTACCTGTCTCCATACTTGCCTCTGGGAACGAAAGGGTAGCACACAAGATTTGAAGAATCGCCGCTATTATAGCGTACTAGTCGTCGCTATTAAGCGTATTACAATATTACAAAGAACCTTTGATAAATGTTTTAGTTTGTAGAATAGTAAGGCAAAAGGTACGCCTTACTACCACCCCATAAAAACAAACCACTAGTCGTACAACCACGACGGAGTGAGGCCAAGGATGAAACAGAAAACCGATGTACCAGCGGATAAGAAGCTCACGTATGCACTACATTTAACTGAAGCGTGCTAGACAGAGACCTCTTTTATGCATCAAGGAATTTGTTTACATAAGAATGAATTAGAAGAGTATACGAAATTGCATTCTATATTTAGTTCTGTCCCCATTCCATAAATCAAGGGGCTCGGGGGCGGGAGGGAAGGTGCCTGGGTTTTTTTTTTTTTTTTTTGGGGGGGGGGGGGGGGGGGGAGGGGAGAATCATAACATCACAACCACACTAAATCTTCACCAATCAGCTTTTTCCGTAGCCTTTTTCAACGGAGACATTCAAATTCCTGAGACATGGCTGCAAGCTTTCGCTCCTTCCTCCCCTCTCCCCCTGTCACAACCTCTGCTCTCGAGCCCGAGAGCTTGTTCGCAGGCTATTTGTCTCTGGGAATGACACAGCTATAATTACAGCTTCCATTATAATTGACCATCACAGGTGAACGAATTTTTCGCAGCGTCATTTCACTGCTTCCGCTCTTTCTCATTGATGCTAAAAACATCCGCCGCTGAACCTAACAACGCCGAAAAAAATGTTGTTGACGACAAAGCTATTGATTAGCATTTAGTTGCCCGCAGGCGGAACACACCGGATTGTCGGCTAACTTCCTCAGAGCATTCTCAAGTTCATTGTCAAGTTCACACCTCCACACTGGCGCGCCACACGCACGGTATGCCACACGCACGGGCGCGCCACGCGCCAGGTTTTCACGTAAAAATTCCCGGTTGACTTAGCAAAATCAGTCGGGTATAAAAACATCAGACTGATTTTAACGTAACCCGTGAAATAGGTTACGAGGAAATAAGGTGTGTTAGTTGAAATGTTCAAAGTGTTAAGGCGAGTCGCTTACAGTTTTCTGTATCTGGGATTATTCTATCATACTGATAGTGTCCTCTAACTGAATAAATGATTCAATTTTGTAGAACAGTGCTAAAAACATGACAGGAAACTATTAAACGAAAATATCAGTGTTTTTTTTTTCAAGATAAGTTGTTTTCTGAACTTTTGAGTCTGTGGATGAAATCCTAAAGTGTGACCATTCAAATGAAAGCTATTGAGCAGTACTTTCCTGTGGTGCTGTTTATTATGCTATACAAGGTTGTTCCAACTCCTGAGTTTGTGGATGAAATCCTAAAATGTGACCATTCAAATGAAAGCTATTGCGCTGTAATTTCTTTCTGCCGGTTAGCTTTTGAATGTTTTAGAAAACAAAATTTGAAACTTTTTTCAAATATTGAATGGAGTCAACTGGCGGTTTATACGGCGGCCATGTTGGGCGTCAGAAACAACGACGTTTTCATATTTTGGGATTAAAGTTCTTTTTAATGCAAGCGATTTCATTATTATTTTGTCATGACCACCAACATGGCTGTCGTGCAAAAAGCCAATTCGTCTTTGTAATCGTGATTCGGCAGAATTGTTCTACATTAACTTTTAAATCTTCTAAGCTTGACAAATAATTTATGGCTTACATACACGGCATAAATATTCAACCATGGCTTATGAGAAGCGTCAAAGCCCAACCATATTTTGATGTACATCAAGTTTTCCTCCAAAAAAAACCCAGTGAGTCTGTGGCAGAAATTGCTAACACTATAACAATGAGGTACCTTGTATTTGCCTGTATATATAAAACAGATCTTAAATATTCTCAACAAACTGAAGATGATATAAGGGATGCTGAAACATGTCTTTAAAAATTGTTCTCGTTTTTCTTTCTTTCATTTTTAGTTTAGTTTGCTATTAGTTTATTGCGTGCTAACACTGACGATAAGGATACAATAATTTACCTTTTGCGACCATGTTGACGAAGTCCCGTTTACATTAGATCTCGCTCAAACTGACCAGCCGAGGCAAGCGGTCTTCTTTGTAGTGGTCACATACGACAACTGTAATGCTATTGTTGCCGGGGCAACATTTTTACGTTGGTGTTCAGGGCCGAGATATTCAAAGCAGGGTTAGTTTACCCATGATTAGCACCAAATTGAGAACATGCTCCCCCTGTGGGGGGGGTACTCCCATATATAAGATATAGGTATGTGCCACCCCAAAGGGTATAGTTTTCGAGGTGTGCGGTCCTTAAATAGGGTATACGTTTTGGTATTGTGATCCTTAGATAGGGTTCCTTTAAATTGTATGAGCTAAATTGCAGTATTTAAAAGATATATATCGGCTCCTTGGTTTGTTAAAACTATCCTTGACGCTGACAGAAACGAAATAAACGACCTGTACACACAATTGCAAGTTATCGTCTTTATATTAAATGGGGTGTGATTTTTCGGTTTTGGGCCGGAGGGCCTTAAAAAGGGTATAAATTTTCGATTTCCACTCTTTAACAGGGTTAGGGTTTAAGATCCTTCGCGGAACACACCTGTCCTAAATTAACACGAGTACCCCCAAACCCAGTGAGTAATGTCAAATAACTTCCCTGGGCCCGGTTGTAAACGCTAATCCCGGATTAAAAATTACCGAGGATTTCATTTCCCTGTTTAAAAATGTTTTCAAAAGGTCATTTTTAGCAAGTAGTGAAGACAGGTTAAAGTTGAAACTGAAGGGAAGAAAACTTGGAAAATTTCAATTGTTGAGTTATTTAACTGCATTCAAAATTGACGCTAATCCTGGGTTCGCTTTATTGTGCTGTAAACAACCCGGTCCTGGAGGTTAAGGAAGAGCTAATAATAGCACGTGGAGGGTGGGTAGAGGGTGAGCTTGTAACTGGTGGCTGGATCAACGGTTGATCCCCATGGCAACGAGCAATATGCCATGCCGCAATGTCAAGAAACACGATTATACTCTTTGGCGCCAAAAAAACACAGACTGTTATACTCCCAATTATGCTTGGTTGTAGAGGTACGTTTATGCGTCCTCCCCCGCTAATAAAGGGATAAATATCGCGTTTCCGCACGGTTTCTTGGAGATGCGGAAGATGTGATCACCAAATTACGTCAAACAAACGATTCAAAACAAACTGTTACAGCTATTTTTACGCTCACAATTATGCCAGTAAACGTGAATGTTTGCTGGCCTCACGTCCTCCCCCGCTAATAAAGGAATTAAATATCGCGTTTGCGCACGGTTTCTTGGAGATGCGATAGATGTGGTCATCAAATGACGTCAAAGGAACGATTTAAAAGACACTGAACAATACCCATACCACAACACCCAAGCTAACCAACAAAAGTTCCCGGAAAACCAAGAAATACCCCGTTTAGGGCAAACGCAAACGGCAAAAAGTCCCTGGTTTTTTACGTTCTACTGCCGTTCCTTCTTTTCAACGCGAGGAAGCTTGTTTTCACGTTGTTAAACTACGTGAGTATCTACTTTGATGTTTTTATTCGTTCTGGTCCCGGTTGTTCAAAAGACGGATAGCGCTATCCACCGGATAAATCACTATCCAGCGGATAACACAGTTGGTTTTGCTAATGCCTATCCACTGGATAGTGATTTATCCGATAGATAGCGCTATCCACCGGATAAATCACTATCGAGTGGATAACACAATTGGTTTTGCTAATGCCTATCCACTGGATAGTGATTTATCCGGTGGACAGCGCTATGCACCGGATAAATCATTATCGAGTGGATAACACAATTGGTTTTGCTAATGCCTATCCACTGGATAATGATTTATCCGGTGGATAGCGCTATCCACCTTTTGAATAACCGGGGCCTGCTGTATTGACAACCTTATTTTAAACCCAAAAATCTTTTATTTTATGCTCTATGTAAAGTAACTGGTAAATTGTAAATTCACACGCTAATACACGTAGAGCAAAAACGTAAGAACTGAAAGAAGCCAAATGATAGTAAAATTTTTTCCCGGAAAAGCTTACACATTTTCACGAAACAAGTCTCCTAAACGTCTTCAAATTTTACCAAACCACATTTTAACGGCAACACTCAATTTAGCTAATACTGTAGGAACCGTTTTCTTGTATTTAATCTTTTCTAGTTAGTTTACGTGAAGCTTATCCGACAATTTATGAGTATTTGACAGCAGCCCGCAAACGCTAAGCTCGGCGTGTTCGCCGTAGATCCCCGACGCCTAAAAAATCTCTCTAATATAAATATCAGAATAATGATTGAAAAACAACATTTAAACAAGCATAGAACACCAACACCTGGATTCAACAATAAAAATATTTCAATTTTAATTATTTCCCATATTTTACCTCGACGTACCCGCCATGGCAGCTGCATTAATTTGTATAGAACTAAAAATTACCGTCATGCCACAAATGCCTGATGCATAATGCCCGATGCTCCAACTTTGGTAATGCTTCAAATTATGAAACCCCCTTGTCACATGCACAACTTTTCCCGCTCAAAACGTAACTGATACAGACTGATACACCCGGCAAAGCTTAGTTTTAATTATCCAGTCATCTTACCGCGCGCTTTGTCGGAATTCGTTGCAATACCGGTATCAACTATTTGGCTTCGCATGCACAACTTTTTCCGCTCAAATTAATCAAGCTGCTGGAAAGAATGGCAAATTATCCAATTATCTTGCCGCGTTGTTCGAATTTGAAAGCCCCGTTGTAATATCGGGTATAAATTCTTTTCATTCCGATGCACAAAGTTTCCCGCTCAAACAAACCCAACCTGCTTGGAACAATGCAAATTATCCAATTCATTACCGTTTTGTCAATTAATTCTTTAGCCTCGCACCCACAAAGTTTCCTGCTCTAACCAATTCACCTAATGAAAACAAAGCAAATTCTCCAATAATTTTACCGCGTTGTTCGAATTTATAAGCTCTGTTATAATAACGGGTTTTAATTCTTTAGCTTCTGATGCACAAAGTTTCCCGCACAAACTAATCCAGCTGCTTAAAACAATGGCAAATTATCCAATTATCTTGCCGCGTTGTTCGAATTTGAAAGCTCTGTTACCCAAAAATCACCCAATATATATATTCATGGCATGTGCATAGAGTTTTTGGATTGCTTGAAACGTAAATGAGATATTTCATTTTATATTTTCTTGTATGTAATTTTATGTAAAATAATGTTTGTATGTAAAACGATCTTTGTAAAAGGTTGTTTGTATGGAAATAATAATAATAATGAAAAAAAAAAAGAATTGTAAATAGCGTTAAGCAACATTTTGTAAGTAAGTTTTGTAAGTAATGTAACTAATTCAGTTGTGTATTGTAAGTACGTTTGTATAGTTTTTATCCATTTTTTTGTTCTTTTTGTAATTAGTATTTTGCCACTGTTTTGTGTTAAATAAAGTTTATTATTAAAAAAAAAAGAGATATTCCCATTAAACCCATGTCAAGTGGCGGAAAAATGGCGTTTAGATTAAGTCCTGCCTTAAAGCGATCTGAATATTCAGATAAATACGTAACACCAGGAGCTGCAAGTAATATTCATGCTATTAAAGTGCATGAATCAGGCATATTTTCACATAGGAGCGGTGTGAAGATCTGTAACGATATTAAAGGAACAAAAAAAAATAAACATATAAAAGCACGATATAACGTATACTACGCGAGGATTAGAGGCCCGGTCTTCTGCTATCAGGCACAGAATCCCGCGGAGGAAGGGGGGAGGGGACTCCGATATAAAAATGACGGGGGTGCTCGTCGTACCTTTTAAGGGTCGAAATTTGTAGATTGGAACCAATTAGGTTGCTAAAATCTGAAATGACCAGCGTTAGAATTATCGCGGTACCTTTTAGGGTATTGAGCCGAAATAATATGACGTGTTGAATATGACGTGTTGTTTTAGAATTGGTACCTCTTAGGGGTTAAAATTCATTTATGCCACGCCCGTGGCAGAGGAGATTCTGGTACCTTTATAGGGTGTTTTTCGAAAATTTCGGACGAGAACCCCAGTCATTTTTATGGGAGTCCCCCTCCCCCCTCGGGCACAGAATCTACCCGCAGAATATTTCTACGTGGTAGTTTGATACCTTGACAATGGCGTCAACATGACTGACTCCGAAACGTCGCTTCTTATCATTCGTTTTTGCTTGTCTTTTCATTACCAAACCGCTATCGATTAATTACTGGTATTTTATTTGTGGCGAGCAAACATCCTGACACCTGAATCGCACGCACAAAGTCTCCCGCTCAAAACTGAAACAGATCACTCAGCTAATCTAATGTTTGACCACCCAATTATCTTATCGCGTTGTCCCGCTTACAATTACAAAACATGCTGATAATGACATACATACACAGAGCCATATCAAGAACAGGTTAAGTCAAGACGGAAGGACGGAACGGACAAGACGGGACGGGAAAAACGCTTTGCTTTAGCTTCTACAGAACAGGCAGGTGTGACCTCCTAAGGATACGCTTTGTTCAAAAGAGGGTTACAGGCACGCTAGCGTTTTACAAGGTAACACTGTGATAAAACAGGCAAAAAACACGCGAAACAAGAGAAAATACGATTTCAGTTTGAACCATTGATTCAAATTCAAACGCGGTAAAAACGTTTAAGAACGTTTAATTTTGCAAAATTTTCACGCCACAGTAAATTTCAAAATTCTAAAGAGCTTATATTAAAATGGTCGCACTCCCGGCCGGGTTTCTACCACAGACTCAAAAGTTACAATCATACTGCATAAAAATGAACGAAGGTTTGATTCTGAAAGTATAAGGATTTGATCATTTCCTTGGCGCACCTCGCAGCTTAGTTTTATTTTCCTTATTCTAATGCTGTGTTCACAATAGGGCGAAACATGTTCAGTTATAATTTCTACCACAGACTCACTGGACTTTTGGAGGAAAACATCCTTAAATACTTAAGGTCACGAACGAAAAATGTTTCGCGATGAAAAGTGTTCCCATTAGGCGGCGTATTGCGCGAATCATGATCGAAACATGTCTATTCTGAGCATGATTGAAACAGGTAGTTTCGAACTAACCAGACGAAACACGTTAGCACAAATGTGAACTTCTTACTTTCAGCACTGCCCTTCGTTCCAGAAGGGCTTGACAAGTGAGATTAAACCACAAAATCATGCAACAGCAATTTCGACATCGATTTTGTTTCTGTTCATGTGTATAAATTATAATGATATAATAATTTAATGCGAACTTATGGTTGTTCGATAAAACAGCAAAAATCACGAAAACCAGACATGAAATGTGTTTTTAAATTAACGACTAATGTGAACACAGCATAAGATTGGTGTGGGCCGCGAGGACGCCGTTAAAATGCCGTTACACGAAAACAGCGTGAGTACAATACAAGCCTTGAGTAGCCTTGGGCGATTTATCACTGAATTCGTCGTACAAGCAAACACGCTCGTGCGTGACTAGAAAAGGTGGTCTCTACGGAAGGTGCTCTAATATACAGCATTTAATCGAGAAATATTTCAAACGAGATTTCATAAGATGGCCTCTGAAGGGAAATGGTCGCTTACGAAAGTGATCACTTTGAGATACTCAAATGTGTAGCATGTATTAAACAAGTCATGCGTGATCGGTTGTTTACGCGGAAAACCGTCTATTTTGCATTTACAAAGCGGCATTTAGCATCATAATAAAAGCCGCAGCGTACGCAGAACAATACAGATGCTAATTAGTTTAAGACAAGATAGGTCACATCGGAAAATAGATTTCAATGAGGGAACAAGTTGTTTACGTTCTAAAAGTAAAACAGACTACAAATGAACATCGAAATGTCTCCAGACGGTCCGTAACTCGAGACTAAACTATCAAGACCATTCGAGTGCAAAGACGAAAGCGTTCTAGCTAGCTGTTGATAAGGCATCCTTATCTCGCTTCCTGTGTTCAATCAAAAGCATCTTCAGCAATAAAACAAGGCCTTTTCTTTTCTATTATTTCACGCGTCAAATTATTTGCTTTCCAACAGGGTACACGACGCTCTGTTTGCACGCTGGAAGTTCAATGGGTTCTTTTGAATGACTTCTCTTTTCTTCGCGTGTATCGACAGAAAATCGATTTGCTAAACTATACGTCGCCTCTTGACAGATGACACCAAAGTAGAAATATCGCAAAACCCTTCAAACAAAGCGAAAGAACGCAGAGCCCGTGACAAACTGCACGTAATTTATCTAGGGCGGGCCCAGTTGATTTTTGAAATATTTTATATCACAAATGACTGTTAGGTCTTATTATTTTGATATCAAAACGTTTATGAAAAAAAAAATGCATTTCGAAGGCCACGAAATGATAAATCTAAATGACTGCAGCTATTATAAGCACATCAACAATGCAGCCATTTCCGTCAAAGTTAAAAAAAAAAACGCTTTAGGAGATCTGTCACCTTGACATAAATTTGAATTTTAGAAGCACCAAACTCGAAAACAATTTCTCATTATTGACATTAAGCACATTTGCATTGTCTATGAAGAAAGTAAAAAAATTAGCGGACAAAGAACGTTTGACAACATAAGAATTTTCTGGGGATTACAATGATAAAGAACTACTTGCTTGCCCTGGGATTAAAGTGGATGCTCTTGAGGAATTTTCAAGAGTACAATAGCTGTCCTTCTTAGAACAAAACAAGAAGACAAAATCTGTTTCAGTAGATGTTCGCTTGTTTCTACAAACGAATTCTCTGTAATATCTGCCATTCTTTGAAAAAGAAGACCTAACGCTGTTTCGTGCATGGTCGGTGGATTCTACATACAATTTCTCTCTCTCTGGTCCGGCCCTATGGCATTTGTTTTAATTTTAGTAGCAGTAAGGGCACTCAAGTTATTTCTTAATCAGTTATCACGCTTTAAAACTTCCTTACACAGTCTAAAAAGTTTGAGCCACCCTGAAAAGCAGTAGGAATATACTACTAAAAAGAAGAACCACCTTGTACGGCATAATAAACAGTACCACAGGAAAGTACTGCTGAATAGCTTTCATTTGAATGGTCACACTTTAGGATTTCATCAACAGACTCAAAAGTTAGAACCACCTTGTACAGCATAATAAACAGTATCACAGGAAAGTACTGCTTAGTAGCTTTCATTTGAATGGTCACACTTTAGAATTTCATCCACAGACTCAGAAGTTAGAACCTCCTTGTACAGCATAATAAACAGTACCACAGGAAAGTACTGCTCAATAGCTTTTAGTTTTATTTGAATGGTCACACTTTAGGATTTCATCTATGGACACAAAAGTTATAGCCACCTTGTACAGCATAATAAACAGTACCATCTTATACAGCATAGATAATAAACAGCATTCATTTGAATGGTCACACTGTAGACAAGAACTGATACTATTGTACCACATGAGTGACGTAAGATTTAAGGGGTTAAGGGTTCTCGGTCTTTTAATTTTTTAAATACTTGGTCGTAAAATAAAATGTAATGTTTACGTTACATGCGTTAGAGGCAATACCAACAATTTCCTCTCCTGTATTATGACGGTTAGAAAGAAGATCAAGCAGTGAATTAAAATAAACGGTAACTCATGCTGTCGTTCATTAAGCAACGATGATGGTGTAACTGGGAAAACGTGATCACCTGTCAAGTTTGATCGCAATACAAACCAAGGGAAGCCGGGGATTGGAATGACGTTTTGAAAGTTCGTAAATTTTATTGGCTGGTGCAGAAAAATATATCATAACATATCTCTGGAGCTATCAAAAAATAAACACGGATTGTATTGTCTACGATTTTTGAATCGGTCGAACGACTGTGACTACAGCACAGTTACTGAAATTAGCGTCAAGGGCCTTGGATTTTCGACTTAAATTTGTAGGTAAGCGCTTTCTACCTTTCAATCATAATTGCCAGGGGGTTTTAAAGCTCGAGTTTGTATTCAGAAAATGTCAGGTGTTTGGAATACATTGGCGCTGGCTTATCGACTTTCGACTGGGCAGCTGATTGTCAATCGATGCATATTTTTAATCCTTTCGCACCAAACATAGCCCTTAATCTAGTTTAAACGCCAAATTTACTTTTTTAAATATACACTATATCGAAACACAAACCTATCTGCACGAATGTACTGCTCGGTAGCTTTTATTTGTCACAGATTTCATCCCCCCACGGACTCAAAAGATAGATATGAACTACTATGGTCTACCATGAATGACCCAAGATATGAATCTGGAAGTTTTAATCCCCAGAAACAGATGACAGCATATTAAAAATATTTTAAGGTACAAAACGAGAAATTCGCACTTTTAAAAGGCCAAAACGGAGAAACTGAATATAATTTATCAACAAATGTATTGATATTCACAGTCGGGGATGTGTTTTTTATTAGTGTCTGAATAAAATTATTTCGAGTATTTCTTCGATCGATCACGCCTTATTAGCAATGCAGTATGATTTGTTTAGCAACTGGTAGGTGCTTTTCTGGCAAAATAAGGTGTATGTTTTATTGTTAGTCCGGCGAAAACTAGGGTTTAATTATATAGACATGCAGGTGGAGGGGAAAAGCTCACTGTAATCTAATTACAGTGTTAATATGTCGTAAAAGTTTGTCAAACCAAGCTTCTAGGAGGCAGCGATAGGTCTATAACAGAGATTATTGTGACTGAAATCATGTTTTCATAATTATTTTCTTGCCACGGTCAAAATTTTCTGTCTGGTAATGTGTCTTCTAAATTTTGCGTTTGTGCACGAAATTGATGGTGTGACCTTTTGGTTTTTTTTAGAAAAAAAAAAGAGCTACCGAGCAGGAAATCCTGTCGGGTACTGTTACATTTTCGATGGTCTG
Source organism: Dendrophyllia cribrosa (assembly GCA_024195265.1). Taxonomy (NCBI): domain Eukaryota; kingdom Metazoa; phylum Cnidaria; class Anthozoa; order Scleractinia; family Dendrophylliidae; genus Dendrophyllia; species Dendrophyllia cribrosa. The sequence goes on along the minus strand of JAJLRJ010000010.1, from coordinate 4,760,864 downwards.
CTAAAAGAGAATACAGAATTTTTACAACTGCTAAGCGTACGCGCATTTTGCAGTGACACGTTTAGCAAGATATAACTGTAAAACTGACATACGAACATATTCGCACACAATAACGACCACATTAGCATGCCTGCATAAATCTTACTATAGACAACTGATAAACAATATTCCCAAGCGAATAAATGCAGAAGCTAATATATGCGCGGTTCGCGTCTGTTAGGACCACGCGTGCGCACTGAAATAGCGTGTGTGTGCCCGTTTGATCCTTTTCTGTCAAAGCGTGCAGAGCGCTCCGCAGGAACAACGAGCTCTCGTGAATCTGTTAACTCGTTTAGCACCTCTTCGCTTCTCTAACTTTGTTGTATCTCTGTGTTGTATTCAGCCAGCTCCAAAGAGGAACCATGGCGAAGTTACTACTTGTAATAGGAGCTGTACTCGCGATGACCGTTGGCCGTTCGGGTAAGTGTGTGTGAACATAATGTAAATAAGCGTGGCCTCTCTATAGATCTTTCGCCATTCTCTTTAGCTACACTTGTTGTTTTAATTTCCTGATCCTGCTGAATGCTGGTATCAAATTTCCAAAACATTTGTGCTGAGCCTAGATCGTTGAGATAACGCAAACGCAGCGATTTACATTCTATGGCCTTTGCCACACCTTTGCAAGGCTCAAATGATTTCAATGCCGTTTATTTGCAATACTGCGCATTCATATTTCAGCGTTATTTTTGTACTGCAAACGGGCGCTGGCGAAAACAAGCTCCGGGAGTCCCCGGGCTTTAGCATGAAATTTGAGACCACAAGTTTCATAAAAGGATTAAGGCGCGCTTATCGCAAAATTTTGAGATATAACGCAACGAACGTTTTTCCAAAACCGATCTGCTCGTCCAAACGTTTAAACTTAACCAAAGTAAATGAATACACACTGCGGATACCCTGGAGGTCGTTGTTTGAAAGAGAATGCATATTTTTGTTTAGTGAAGCACAGCGCTAACCTTCCTAGGGTGTAGATTTTGCCTTTTTATATACCCACTGCGTAAAAACTGTTGAGTCATTCATAGCAAAACGAATCTCGATCAATTCAGAGTATGCGAATACATAATTCGCGCGCGGGCGGCTTGTTGATCCCTTCGTTCTTTGTCTAGTCTCGGAAAAAGCGCGCTAGACGTTTGAAAACTTGAAAGGAAGTCGATTTTTCGGTGTTTGTCGCGCAATTGATGCATCAAAGAAATCTTGAAAGACAAAAAATCTGTGGTGATATTGAGGTTTGCTACGCTATTATCTCATTTACTTTGTAGTTCGAAATTTCTGCGGCCGATACTATTCATCAAGTATTCAGGAGTCATGAAAAACATTTTCCTTTGGGGCCGTGTTTTATTCATTTGTTTCCTGCTGGACCAAATCATGGAGAGTATTATTTCAACACCAGTCGTTGTGTTTAAAAACACAGACAGCGTTCATTACGAGAACATACACTTCAAAATCATCTCATCGCTGTAGACATCGAACGCAGTGGACATTATGTTTGTCACGTAATTCGCAATATTAATTTCGTTGTTTTTGTATTTCATCGAACGCAGCGACGCGAAGGTTATAGTAAAAAAAAAACGAGATTTATTGTTATCTTCAATATTTACAATGTGGGTACAACATGCAAAGTAAAAACTTGTCGAGTAATCATCGCTTGAGTACATGGATTAAGTTTCAATTTCAACAAGACTAGCGATGTGATTACTTATCAAAACAGCGCTCTCCTTTGAAGCTTGTATCGATGGAAAGTAGTGAAGCAAGCTTTTGAATTGTTTTTCACTTTTTAACTGTGAGGAGAGCGGAATATTTGTTTCAGCTGTATGAAAGAGGAATTTTCATGAGCCCATTGTCTTTTTTTGAAAGCGAAATATAAAGGTGAAAACGCAAAATTAGAAGTATAAGCAAAATTTACCAAATTCATCAAAATTAAAGGATTGCAAACAACTCCCGAAAACGCATTTCTAACTTCAAATTACTATCCGTACCCTGAGGAATATAAAAAAAGTTGTATCATATCGCCATAACTTGCATGACTAGATGGTTAAAGTAACTCTACAGCTTGAAAAAAAATATTGGTCTTCGATTTTTGAATTCCGTCAACATATTTTCATCTTTTGTTTCTGAATTCATTTGTACTGATCTTGCTTTCGTGAAAAGCAAATTCTAGTTATATTGTGTTATTGGTTTAATCTACATTTATATACTCATTGCTGCGACAAAACGAATATACTTGAAACAAGTAACAATCATAAACATGTTTGTCGTTGTCGAGCTCTAGAAATAGAGGAACGTAATTTTAAAGCGCTTAAGGAAAATATGTTCTGTGATATTACTATGAATAGTTTGAATAAAAAGATATTTGAAATATGTCAAAAGCGTTGCTGGAGTGCTGCATTAAATGGCAATGATTATAAATGTCATTCGGCTTGCACAATGAAAAACGTGGAAAACCAGTGAAATATTTAGCGCTTCTAAGTTGTTACATCATCGACAACAAAAATAAAACAAGCGGAGATAGTGATTTTCCTGACAAATTCAGCGGGTTATAAATAAAATTTATTTGAAAGCTTACAAGAAAAAGTAAGAAAAAAAGCTTTTCTTTTGCATCAAAATGAACTGCTAGCAATTCGTGATCCAAATAGTAAAATAAAATAAATCGAATACAACTGTTACAATACAACAGGTCGCGTTTTGCAAATGCGAATGTAAATTATTGAAACCAATGTTGGACTGTAAACAGTGTGATACTGAGCTTTTGTTAAAAAAGAAAGAAAAAAGTTAAATTTAGTTTTCGCTTTGGTGCACAAATAAAAACCGTTTTCTAAAGGTTAAAACTTTCCTTATCCTTGGACGAAATCTTACAGTGTGACCACTTAAAAGAATTATTTTGAGAAGAACTTTCCTGGGTTATATTGGTGACAAAAAGAAACTTATCTTTACGTTTTCACTTTGAGTCAAGACAATTATAACTTTTGAGTCTGTGGATGAACTCGAAAGTTTTAACCCGACCGTGTACAGCATAATAAGCAGCACCACAGGAAAGTACTGATCAATGGCTTTCATTTGAATGATCACACTTAAGGATTTCATCCACAGACTTGAAAGTTAGAACCACCTTGTACAGCATAATAAACAGTACCACAGCAAAGTACTGCTCAATAGCTTTCATTTGAATGATCACACTTTAGGATTTCATCCACAGACTCAAAAGTTGGAACCACCTTATACAGCATAATAAACAGCACCACAGGAAAGTAATGTTCAATAGCTTTCATTTGAATTATCACACTTTAGGATTTCATCCACAGACTTGAAAGTTAGAACCACCTTGAACAGTATAATAAACAGTACCACAGGAAAGTAATGCTCAATAGCTTTCATTTGAATGGTCACATTTTAGGATTTCATCCACAGACTCAAAAGTTAGAACCACCTTGCACAGCATAATAAACAGCACCACGGGAAAATACTGATCAATAGCTTTCATTTGAATAGCCACACTTAAGGATTTCATCCAGACTCAAAAGTTAGAACCACCATGCACAGTGTAATAAACAGTACCACAGGAAAGTACTGATCAATAGCTTTCATTTAAATGGCCACACTTAAGGATTTCATCCAGACTCAAAAGTTAGAACCACCATGCACAGTGTAATAAACAGTGCCACAGGAAAGTACAGTTCAACAGCTTTCATTTGAATGGTCATACTTTAGGATTTCATCCACAGGTACCACTTTTTATCAGTTACAAGAAAAGTTATGGTCATTGTCATTCAGGGTTCATACTCTTTTCAGATTTTAACCCTTTCACTCCCAGAGTCAATTATGGAGACATGTATTGTTGTTCTAACTTTTGATTCTGTGGACGAAAACCTATGGTGTGACCATTCAAATGAAACCTTTTCGGCAGTACTTTTGCATGGTACCATTTGTTTTGTGATATTTTACAAAATGAAATTTGGGATTTTTCTTGAATTTTGATGTTTGGCACTACTGGGAGTGAAAGGGTTAAAATTCCATGACCTTTTCAAATTTTTCATGACCAAGAGTTCAACAGTTGTTTTCAAGCTGTTAGGCCGCCCTGCTACAAATCACTCTGCATTGTTTGATACCATTATTGTAGCACTAAATGATAAAGAATTGTAGTATTGATCCATCAAGTATAAGTGAACTAAAAGTTTTGAGAAAACCACTCTATGACCAAGCAGGAGCTCCGCTGTTAGGCCGCCCTGCTACAAATCACTCTGCATTGTTTGATACCATTATTGTAGCACTAACTGATGAAGAATTGTAGTATTGATCCATCAAAGTTTAAGTGATGGAAAATGTTGGGAACCATTGCAAGCCACCAGAAACCCATAATAGGGCTCGAAATTAAAAAAAATCTCAATCGCAATTTGCAAGTAATTCCTAAAATTTAGTCTCAAGTTCGAAAATTTTAGTCGCAAAAAAAATAATAACTACTACTACCGTAACCAGAAATGAGAAATTTCTGAGAAAGTCTGAAAAAGTGCACCCATGATGCACTTCTTGGAGCATGAAATTGACGATTATAAAGTAAACAACATTCAACATGAATTTCGCAGGATTTTTCAGACAAAATTACAACTACCAGTAACAAGTAAGACACAGGACTGTTGAATATAATTCCTTTATGAGCTAGGCCATAAAACAGTCGCAAAATCGCAACTAATAGACAAATTTTAGTCGCAAATGCACCCGATACAGGCGCAATTTCGAGCCCTGCATAAGTGGGTTGAAACATGCAACTCTCTCTTACATATGTTTCAAAACAAGCTTTGGATTATTCAATTTGCTAAGAAGTTGTTATACAGCCATAGTTGGAGAATCAAGATAAAAATATTAACCAATCAATTTGCTAGAACAACTTGCTTCCAATCTCGAGGGACAGAGGGGTTTCCAAATATGGTACTATGGCAAAAAATGAATACTTGGAAGCTGTGAATTATGCACATTACATGTTTCAACCCACTTATGGGTTTCTGGAGCCACCTAAGGACTGATCGTCCACATATGACCCATCATTATCATCATCATCATCAGGGTCTGGAAGGGGGGGGTCTGGATCCCGAATCACGGGCTATTTTTTCGTAAATTCCCGAATCACGTGGCTTGCTTTTGTCATTTCCCATTGTGACATGGTATGAGAGTTAAGAAGTTTTTGACAGGTCGCTATAAAACACGACAAAATTGTGAGTGTGAATTGATACGGGCTAAAATATTTGCATTTCACAGAATTTTGTCGGTGGAAATCACGAATCACGAACCACAGATAAAGCAAATCCCACGTCACAGCTGATGTAGTTTCCCGAATCATGGTTGGATTTATTTTGTATTTCGAATCACGCACTCAATTTCGCCTAAATCCCGGATCACGCAGAACCCCTTCCAGACCCTGCATCATCATCATCATCATCATCATCATCACCATTATCATCATTCTTACTATCTTTGCTTTAAAATAATTCTCAGAGCAAAAATAGGCTGTCAATCTCTCCTACACTTACTGATGATGGTTTTCGTATTTTTCTTGTAGATGGAACAGTAACCTTAACCCAGGCATCCCAAATCGCGACCGTAGGAAGAATCACAACCGTCGCTTGTCAGATAACAGGAGAAACCTTTGTTGCTTGGGAAACACCTTCAAAACCGGGGCAACCAAGTCAAAGCATCACTTTATCGACTACAGGAAGGAGAACAGTTGCACAGAGTAGTAATACGTATACACTGACAATAAGTAATACAGATGTGAATGATGGTGGCGATTACTATTGTAGAGGCTCACAGAACTCAAAAAAGTTCACTCTTTATGTTAATTGTAAGTATTTACAAAAGGAAATTGAGTTATTCTTAACCGAAAGCAAAATTTCAGGGGAGAAATCCAATTCCAAACAGTTCCACAGCGAGTACTGCTGGAGAGCTTTCTTTTACAAAAATCTCCTATAGATCCAAAAGATAGAGCCACGTACCTTGTACCGCATAATAAACTGTGTCACATAGGGCAGGTCCATTCTTAATATAAAATATTATATATGGCTGAACTCAGGGGCTGCAGAGCACCCTGTAAAGAAAAAAAACAGATTACCAACCTCATGGAAGCAATGGGAAAACTTTGGGGACGGATTTGGACTACAATATGAAGTAGATGGAAAGCAAAAAAAAAACATTTTCAACAACCACAATGTCTTGCTGTGAAATGCCACTCATAACACATATGATTTTAATCTTTCTTCAACAGACGTCATACGGAACAGATGTCACACTGTAGGATTTCATCCACAGACTCAAAAGTCAGAACCTCCTTGTACGTCATAGCAGACAGCTTTTATTTGAATGGACACACTTTAGGACTCATCATCCACATAACCATCATCATCATCATCATCATCATCATCATCATCGTCGTCGTCATCATCATCGCAATGTTATATGTTAACACTAAACTAAATGTCACATAGGGCAGATCCATTCTTATTATAATTTACTGTATATAGCTGAACTCAGGGGCTGCAGAGCACCCTGCATAAAAAGACTACTACCTCATGAAAGCAATGGTGAAACTTTGGGGACAGATTTGGACTACAATATTAAGTATAGACAGAGAGCAAACAAAAACCAATGTCAACAACCACTGACAATGTCTTGCTGAGAAATGCCCGCACTCATATGATTTCAATCTTTCTTTAACAGATGTCATACAGAACGTTAACTACAAACAAACACTTCATCTTGGCAAAACAGAAACTGTGGACCTAGATGTCTCTGGATATCCAGATCTTACATACACCTGGACAAAGGATGGACAGCCAATTACCTTTACTGCTGGTGGACACAGGACACTCAATCTACACACTGGGTCAATCACCTTCAGCCCCGTTCAACAGAGTGACCAAGGAAACTACACTTGTGTAGTTTCTTCTAGTATTCTTGGGGGGCATCCTTTTGATCCCATTTCTGTCATGGTTATCGGTAAGATCGCATATAATGAAATAATAGAGCCAAAAAAGGTCAAGAATACTACCTACTGAACAATTTTAGTGGCATGAAGGTGATTCCTTAGTATTGCATTGCACATTGCCACTGTGCAAACAAACAGAGCTTCCTTCCCTCCTATTAAATACACTGTAAGTGGTTGTTTTCTTCTAAAAAGACCAACAATGGTGACCTTTCCGTTTTACAACATAATTTGTGTGTTAAAATCACTGTTTGAGTAAGAGTTAAAACATTTCTTTTTTGAGGAAAAAAAGGCATAATGCTAAGAATGGATACTTTTCCATTACTATTAAATGGGCATAAAATTATAACCTTGGATCATGCATGCAAGAAATGTTGAGTCATGCCATATGAAACTGTGTACCTTTGCCATAATTCATCTATTAATTAAAATTATTGTTCCTTATGGTCAATGCAAATACAATAACTCTGCATTCAGCTACCGCAAAATGTAATGTGAACCGATCAATAAACACAAATGTGATATATGACTGTAGGTGGTTCTACAGCAATAAATAGGATAACTTTTGTCCACATCTTTTTTTCAAACATGGTTGACCTAGTATGTTTTTTATTGCATTTTTTGAAACATACTTAGCAGGAACAATCATGGCGAGTTTTGCAAGAGCCATTTGCCAACTTTTATTTCTAAGGAATCACCTTAAATGGGATGAAAGCTTACCCATAATTTGATAGTTGCACAGTGTGTCAAAAATTCAAAAAAGGCAAAAGTAACATCACGGAAGTGAATTAAATTGAGCTTATTGTAATAAGAGTGATTTCCAGTTAAGTGTTAAAATAAGTAATTCACATTAATTGCTTTCAATGTTGGTTTTGCACAACTGCCTGCACTAATTTGCAGTTGGTTTGCACTCTCAAGAACTGGGATCAGAGTGGGGCTGGGTTACAATGGGGTCTTCAACTAATCAAGGCAAGAGTATATAATTCAATCATTATTTATACAAATTTTGTTTCCTTTACAGATGCCCCAGAAATTAACAAATACGAGGGCGATCCTGTAAGCCGCATTCTAACACAAGGATACAATAACACATTTCATTGTGACATTAAGTCAGGATCTCCAAAACCAACAGTCACTTGGTACTTTGGATGGACAACAACAGACAGGGAGGTTAATCCTGTTCATTACCCAAGGTTTTCAACGTCAGAGGAGGAATGGACTATTACTGGTGTTGCGGCAGAAGATGTAGGAAAGTACAGGTGCATTGCAGAGAACATTGCTGGGAAAGACGAACTGAAGTTCTGGATCACTGCCGTTGATGGTTAGTTTTTATAATGCATATATTTTAATACAAATTGCAATACTCCACAAATCAGTACAGGCGGCTTAATCCTTTAACTCTCATGAACGCAAAAAATCAAAATGCAAGAAAAATCTCAAATTTTATTTTGGAAAATAATTATTGAAAGACAAATGGCAACATGCAAAAGTTAACCCTTTAACTCCCAAGAGTGCCAAACATCAAAATTCAAGAAAAATCCAAAATTTCAGTTTGTAAAATATTGAAAAACAAATGGTACCATGCAAAAGTGCTGCCAAAGAGGTTTCATTTGATTGGTCACACCATAGGATTTCATCAACAGATTCAAAAGTTAGAACAAATGGTACCATGCAAAAGTGCTGCTGAAGAGGTTTCATTTAATTGGTCACACCATACGATTTCATGCACAGCTCTAGAATTATCTTGTACAACATAATACAGTACCACAGGAAAGTACTGCTCAGTAGCTTACATTTGAATGGTCACACTTCAGGATTTCATCCACAGACTGAAAAGTTACAACCACCTTGTAGAGCATAAGAAACAGCACCACAAGAAAGTACTGCTCAGTAGCTTTCATTTGAATGGTCACATTTCAGGATTTCATCCACATCTACTGAAAAGTTACAACCACCTTGTACAGCATAATAAACAGCACCACAGGAAAGTACCCTCAATAGCTTTCAATTGAATGCTCGCACTCAAAAGTTAAAATTGTACGTCTACTGATGTACATTAGTCCTCATCTGGAGGTACACGTGAAAGGGGTTAAATTAAAACAAGTAAAGGTGTTACGTAAGCACAGCAATGACTGAAACGTACCTACCTGATCATTTTTAGTTGCTCCAGCGATTGATCCTCCACTGACAGACATTACAGTGAGTGAAGGTGCCAATCAAGACTTGGTGTGCAAAGTATCAGGAACACCAGCACCATCAGTAGAATGGCAGAGGAATGGAGTTCGTTATCGTGACCAATCGGTAAACTGCAAAACATAATCTATATAAGGGGCTATTTGCATGATATCTTCAGTATGAAGTTCGTACTGCATTTACATGAAAAAATCGACCTGCTTAGCCTAAGGCATTATCGCTTGCATAGTTTTCTTGTCTGATCCGAAAACATAGATGGTGTAAGTTTTGCATGAAATAATTGTGTGTGCCACTCGCCCCAGACTGCACGGTATCATGTAAACAGATACAGAGAATATTATATAGAGATGGAATGAACCCATTCCAGAATGAAAGTCATTCCGATCTATCATGTGAATAGCCCCTTACAGTCTCTAAGAACACCGTCGGGACAGGCCCTAACTGTCCACCTTAGATAGGTGTCCAGCTTATAGAGAGTCAGTTAAGCTAAGGTGACACCAGTAATTCTGAGATAATAAATCTGAACCTATGCACAATGAATACACGTCTGTTTTAAGTCATTTAGTTAGGCAAAACCTACAAACTGGAACAAAAATAATATTAGAAAAGTGGACTGGCTTGTTCATAATAATTTATTCAGCACCTACATTTTTGTTTTGAAGTGTTTTTCACTAAAAAAAAAGCATCTCTCAAGTGTTCTTTGATGGTATTAAAGTGTCTGCTGTCTGTCTTATACCCCATTCACACAGACGCTTAAACATGTTTAAATGTTGTTTAGTTTAAAACACGTTTAGAAAAATACCTCATATCCTCCCGTAATATTTGGAGTGAAATCTTTACTAAAAGAAACTTTATTGACTTTTATTACCATTCTATGTAGTTTGAATCATATACATTTAAAAACGTTCAAGATAGAGGCTAAAAACGTAATTAAACTAAACAACATTTAAACATGTTTAACCGTTGGTGTGAATGGGGCTTTAGAGAGTTTATTTACAGTAAAATGACTTTAAAACGGCAGGGACCAACACCAGGTATCCGTCTTTTAAAGGTGTTATGAGAGAGTTGACCGTATTATAAAAATGATTGTCCACCCGATTCAGCATCATGCGTTCAAATTCTTTGATATGACAAAATTTTACATGTATTGAAAAGGAGAATCTATGAATATATATTCCACCGGGGTGTAACCTGCCTTTTTGCAAGGGGGGCAGGGGAGGGGGGTCTTTTTAATCCAAACTCAGTCACTCAAGACAGCTCAGTTACACAGGCATTTAAAACACATCTGTAAGTAAAGTGTCAACTTCGTAAAATAGTGCCAACTTCGCATCTCTTATTTTCACATTGAAATAGTCTATTCCTTTGTTAATTTTTTTGTAAGGATTCTGTTCTCAGTTCTCGTTAATCAGCGGAGTAAAAGGGGGGTTCCAGAACCCCAAAAACTTCCCTTGGGTACACCTATGGGTACGCCCCTGCACCATAATGAATTTAAAAACGAACAGTTCCATCAAAATCTACTTCAAACTAACTAAACTAAATGTTTACTATTTTTGAAACAGAATTGCCTGCCTGAGCTGCCATACATTTTCTTGTCAAAATTGTGAATTTTAAATTGTATATCGCCTGCAGGTTACAGCAGATAACCACCTATGTCACTTTCAAGTCTAGTTTTAAAGGCCCACCGTCACCCAAAATGCTGTGCGCGCTGTGATCACTTTCTGTGCTGAATTTCATCTAACACTAAATTCATGCTTGAATGCGTACAACCAATCAAATTACATGTATGAACAATGCCGCATGTCAAAACAAAACCAAACAACTGCAACGTCTTTTGGGTGAAGGTGGGCCTTAAATATGTCATGCTGTTGAGAAAAAAAAGTAATATTGACAATATAACATAAGGTTCCTAAAGAAATGCCCTGAAAGTAATGTCAAAACTTTGTGGTTACATGAGCCACAGGGTACCCACTGTACACTGTAGTTAGCGCAGGTCCACATCGGGACTTTGGTCTTGCCAATTTTTTAACCTGCTTTTTTAAATAAACTTAATATGTACGTACGTACGTACCCCAGGGAGGGGGTACTTCCTAGTAATGGACTAATGGAGATGTGCCGCTGGATGGGGTTGCATTTTCACGACTGGATTGACTATAATGGGGTTGCATTTTCAATAGAGTTACTAGAATGGGGTCGCAAATTGTCGGGATTTTTTTGGGGTAAGAAAATTCTGGCAAGTATTGTATTTGGGTAGTTTTATTTTAGCAGGGATTACAAAAAATGGGAAGATTCGCAGTAAAAAAGTGACTAAGTTGGGATTGCGAAATTTACATTAATTTACTCAAAAGTGACTAAGATGGGGTCTATAATTGGCCATAGAATAGACTATAATAGGGTAGGGGCTCTGAGAGGCCAGCGGCACATACCCAGCAAAAGTTGACCCAAGTAGCCACCCGGGCCAGGGTTTGTACGTATGTATGTATACCCACATGTAGCATAACTGCTCTGCTATATGATTGTTTGCAGACGTCAACTGAAGGAAGCAAAGTTGTTCAAAAAATATCATTCAACAACATCCAATGGATAAACAGTGGTAACTACACTTGTAGAGCAACAAATGGCGCATTGGACAATGACAAAAGACCAATTGTGGTGGAACAAACCATCAACCTCAATGTGAACTGTAAGTTCTTCAATTTTAGTAAAATCACAACCCATTAATATACAAAACTTAGGCATTCTTTAACAAATTTTGACATTATCTGTGATCTATAACTGAAAAGATGCATAAAGTAAAATGGAATCTATTTGTTACATACCGTAGAGTTCCAAAAGAAGCTGCCCCATTACTTTCAGAATTAGCAGGCATAAGGGCCGCTATAGGCCACTCCGGAAAATACCATAATAATCTTTTATGTGCAGGCTCAGCCTGATTGGGATGTAATTGTTCATGTCTCCTTTGTTAGAATGGCACAATGACATTCAGAGTACATGTAGGAATGCTAGGATGTAGCATTGGGTGGGGCGTTACTTTCGGAAATTACTAAAAAGGTCCGAAAATTAACATTACTTTCGGAGGTCCACTACTTTCAGTAGAATTACATCATTCTGCCTTTGTCTCATTCAGCTCCCCCAAGAATCATAGCAGCTAGATCGCCCAGTGAAGTGTACTCGTTTGTGGGATATCATAAAGCGGTTACCGTTGCTTGTGTGTTCTCTGGATATCCATTACCACTAGTAAAGATGGTAAATGAAAGTAGTGGACAAGAGATTGCTAGAGGAAACAGCTCAGCTAAATTCACATTAAATACCGACTCTAACGATGACTTTGGAAAGTTTAACTGTACAGCTGAGAATTCACATGGGATGACAGAGTATTCAGTGGAGTTAAGGGTTGCAGGTATGTTGCACACATTTGTTTTGAGTTTTTGCTATTCATATTTTAGTTGAACAACCTCCAGGTATGACTGCCTCTCGTAAGCGACCATCTCTTCCAAGCGACCGCTTTTTCCAAAATACCAAATTTCTTCCAGTGAAATCATTGTCGTCCAACCTCTCGCAAGGGACCATCTCTTCTAAGCGACCACTTTTCCAAAATACCAATGAAATTTCTTCCAGTCAAATTATTGCCGTCCAACCTCTTGTAAATGACCATCTCTTCCAAGCGACCACTTTTTAAAATACCAAATTTCTTCCAGTCAAATCATTGTAGTCCAACCTCTCCTAAGCAACCATCTCTTCTAAGCGACCACTTTTCCAAAATACCTTGAAGTTCCAGTCAAATCATTGTAGTCCAACCTCTTATAAGCGACTATCTCTTCTAAGTGACCACTTTTCCAAAATACCAAATTTCTTCCAGTCAAATCATTGTCGTCCAACCTCTCGCAAGGGACCATCTCTTCTAAGCGACCACTTTTCCAAAATACCAATGAAATTTCTTCCAGTCAAATTATTGCCGTCCAACCTCTTGTAAATGACCATCTCTTCCAAGCGACCACTTTTTTAAAATACCAAATTTCTTCCAGTCAAATCATTGTAGTCCAACCTCTCCTAAGCAACCATCTCTTCTAAGCGACCACTTTTCCAAAATACCTTGAAGTTCCAGTCAAATCATTGTAGTCCAACCTCTTATAAGCGACTATCTCTTCTAAGTGACCACTTTTCCAAAATACCAAATTTCTTCCAGTCAAATCATTGTAGTCTAACCTCTCATAAGCAAACATGACCAATTTTAACACTGTTGATATGAATATTTTAATTGCTTTTAATCTCTGGTAAGTGCCCTGCACTATTTCACCTGACCATATCAATGATTAAAAAGATGAGCCCTGGTATAAAATTTGCTAATAAATTGTAGCCTTTTAATACTCAAGGTGGTTCACAGTTTTGAGCCTGTGGATGAACATTCAAATGAAAGCTACTGAGCAGTACTTTCCTGTGGTACTGTTTATTATGCTGTACAGGTGGTTCTCAGCTTTAAGTCTGAATATGCAATCCTAAAGTGTGACCATTTAAATAAAAGGTATTGAGCAATACTTTCTTCAGAGTGTTAATTGTGTTTAAGGTGGTTGTAACTTTTGAGTCTTTCGAGTCTGACAACTAGTCTGCTGGCCATTCAAATGATTCAATGAATAAGTTTTACAAAGCAGTAGTTCTTTGTTTGTTCTTTGACACTTTTCAACTTTGAACATTGACATTCAAATTCCCACCCGCATTAACATTGATTTATTTCTATTGTTTTCAGTTCCTCCAGGACCACCGCGTAATCTGTTTGCCAACAAAACATGCAAAGCTGTTACTCTGAATTGGGAACAACCTTCCTCTAATGGGGGCCTGCCTATTTTCCAATACAAAATAAAACTCACAGAAAAAGGAAAGGAACTGCTTCAACAGAACATTGGAAGCGACTTGCGACAACTGAAGATCGACTACAATAACTTTAAGGCCGACACCTCATATATTGTTCACCTAATGGCACGGAGCGATGCTGGAGATGGAAAGGAGGAGATGTTGAGTGTCACGACCAAAAAATACTGTGAGTTACAGTATACAGGTGTTAGAGTGTTGTGAAAGGTTGTATGCCTCTAAAAATGATAAATTAATCCTTTCACTCCCAGAGTCAATTTTGGAGACATGAAGTGTAGTTCTAACTTTGAGTCTGTTGACAAAATCTTATAGTGTGACCATTCAAATGAAACCTCTTTGGCAGTACTTTTGCATTGTACCATTAGTTTTGCAATATTTTACAAAATGAAATTTGGGATAACACTTACTGGTCACAGTGTTACTGATCCCAAATCTGGTTTTTGAGCAGCAAGGAACACTGAAGAACTTGCAAAAAGATCTTGGGGGCGAAAATAAACCTGACCTCTCTGTTTGATTAAGCATCGATATCACAAGGAAATGTTAGATACTGATCACTATTGGGGCTTAAAGGATTAATAAGTTGCATCACTTGGCTAGTAAAAAACCCCTCAATATCCTGCCTTTGTGACCTGATTTATATAATATGAAGTGACTAGGAGTATTACTGCTTCCCCCTGGATGGGATGCTAGTCCATCACAGGGTGACCTGGTTTATACACTATGAAGTAATTAGGATTATTATGCAGTATTGGGCACACCTGGCAATTTTCGCCCATCACCACAATCAGCGTATAAAATTGTGTGGTGTGTTGCCGGCTTTATAATGAAAAAGAGATTCAACTAACCAATACTTTGTGTTTTACAGGCGTTCCTGGAAGACCAACAATTACCAAACTAGAAGACGAAGTTGAGACAAGTTTCACTTTGACTTGGGATAAGCCTGCTTACGATGGTGGTGATCCAAACATCAAATATAAAGTGGAATGGAGGAAAAAACCAATCGACAGTGACACTATAGCCAAAGAAGAAGACAACATTGGTGAGACCAGTCTTAGGGTTACTGACCTCGAAGGGGATGCACAATACGAGTTTAAGGTTTTTGCCAAGAACTCCGAAGGCTACAGTGCCCCAGCCACCAGGAGCTACAATGTGAAGAGGGAAGATGGTAAGTGAAATGTTATGTTTGATGCTGTGTCATATTTCCAGGCATCAAGTGAGATGTTCAATTCTCACACATTTTGCCATTAAATGTTACTGCCACTTTCAATAACTTGTAAGTTCAAAACTAAACCAGTATTTAATGCTATCAATCATCATACAGGACATCTCATAAAACAGAAGGTATAAAATTATGTAATTCAATGTGTCACCTTGTTCAGATGTCAGTTGATTGCAAGTGAACATCTTGGCTGTAAATTGAGAATATTTATTTGGTTATATTTCTATCCTGGCTCTTAGTCGAGACCCCAAACTTTTAACTTGTAAAATCTGCTTGATCATCAGTTATAAGTTGATGCCATGTTTTAAGCTCTGAAATCAGGATTTTCTTGGTTTGAGGTAAACATGTAAAGCAAAGATTGATCACGAGTCTTGTAGAGTGCCCATGAGACCAGTTATATAAAATATACATCTGCCTGAACCTAATGAACTTACTTTATACAATAATTTATTTATATCCCATTTAGTACAATAATATTATGAGTTAATATTTTGTTATTAATTTTTGTTTATTGTCATTGTTCA
Organism: Dendrophyllia cribrosa; assembly: GCA_024195265.1. Classification (NCBI taxonomy): domain Eukaryota; kingdom Metazoa; phylum Cnidaria; class Anthozoa; order Scleractinia; family Dendrophylliidae; genus Dendrophyllia; species Dendrophyllia cribrosa. The sequence continues at coordinate 4,745,062 of JAJLRJ010000010.1, read as the reverse complement.
CATGTTGTTTTATACTATATCTAGCTTATTGTTTTATACCAGCTGTTCTTGGAAACACTGAGAATTTTACTGTGATTTTAACAAACCATTAATTTCCACACTAAACAATGCGACTTACCATTACTAACTTAACAATAATGAATACTAAATCATAACTTACTAAATGAGAACTGTACTATGACATTAATTTGTTCTAAAACTAATATCAAATTGTTTAATGTCCCGTTCTGTGTTTAAAACTGTTACTAAATAGTAAATTGTGAGGTATACTTAAAACCTTTACCTCTGGAGATTTTACAGTTAAAATAAGTTATATAAACTTCAGTAAAATACAAGGATTTCTTCTACTATGGGAGAATCATATCTCAACACATGCGATGATAACAATTTTATCTTCACTTTGAAAAGTGAAGATATCAATGTCTTTTGTTAGCTACTTTGTTTGCCATTATTATTATTATTAATGTCAAACAAGCTAACAGGTGTTGGTCGACGATTGAAAAATGATAAAAAAATATTCATACAGCCCTCGGACACTATTCAGAGAATTTTTAAAAAAAATCTTGAGAAAATGATATTGCTAAACTTTGTAAGTAATGTTGATATGAAATTTTTCTTTGTTCAACTAAGACTAAACACTAAGAGAAATTCAGTATCTCTGCACATCCACATACATGTATTTATAATATACTCAACAAAATATACAGTTTCTGATTGGTCAATGATGAATGCATAAATAGATTAGGGAGTGTGAATCTACAATCTCCGACGGAATAAAAAGAGAAATAACACCTCCCCTCCCCCCGATTCAGTGATGGATTTGCGCGAAAACCAAAACGCGCCATTTTTCCCATCACTGAATTGGGGGGAGGGGTGGTATTAATTTTTCATTTGAAATGTCCAAGATTGTAGGTTATAAAGTGCAATATGAAAGTTGCCATGGAAACGACTGGAAAACAAAATGGCTGACAGTCCATTTGCTTTATCAGACCAAATTGTTCTTGTACAGTTCAAAGAAAATGAAAAAAACAAAAACAAAACAAAAGTATTTAGTTAACCTTAAACTTGAAGATTCAACACAAAGACCTTGATAAACTGTTATAAATGTTTTACGCAAAATTTTGTTTGGAATATTATAAACAAAAAAATCTTATGAACTATGTATGCATTTCATGATTTATAGTCATTCGTGATGTTTCAAAGTTCTCAAATTGCACTTGCTGAAGCTGCTAATGCCATTTTGATAACTTTCAAAACATTACGTGTGCCCATAAATCACAAAATGCACTCAGGTTCATACGATTTCCTATACACAGCATGAAATTAATCAAAATGCATCTCACTGCGTAAGTATACAAATAATGCATTACTTTTATCGTTTGTTTGAATATTAAATGAAGAGAAAAAAAAAACACAAGAAAATAAAGTTAATATTTGACATTGATTTAACCACTAAAAAGATATTTAAAATATAAATCTGTTCTATTTCTCTACCCCCTTTGATTCAGACACGACAAACGGAGGTCCTGATGAAAGTAAGTGTCCTTGATAGATTTGTATTTTTTATCAACCATTTAATACAGATTACCATAAAAACTGGCATATAAGCCACCCTTTTTTTCCCAAAAATGTTCGCTCAAAATCGGGGGGGGGGGGGGGGGCTTATCTGCGAAAACATCTGCAACGTTTACTGTACTTTCTGGGGTATAAGTTGACCAGACAGTTTAAGCCTTGAATTAAGATCTTTTTTTTTTGGTGTATAACATGAAGCAAAAATTCTTTAGCTTTATATATAATTAGGTCATGTAGAAATTATAAAGTGAGTCTTGTCCCTCTTATAAAGCTGCCAAGCACCTCAGAGACTAAAAATAAATTTGAACAAAAAAGGTCTGCATCAAACACATAACACATGAACACAAGTGTTGTGTTTATAAATTCTTCCTGACTTACGTTTTTATGTTAAAATTGTTTTTTCCCCCAAACTTTGAACTTCAAAACTTAGAGCGCAGCTCATCTGAAAGTGCAATTAACATTCTGGTGTTTGTGGGTATTGTCCTGAATGCAGGTGTATTTCTTAACAAAAATTTTTAGATTTAGCAGACTGTTATTCCAACATGAATCACTGTTAGTTGTCTCTAAAATTATTACAGAATATGATACATTCAACTGTGGTTTTAGGTTAATTTGCCATTTTATTGCATGTACACAAAGTTTGTTAAACAAAATACATAAAAGCAATATTATTGACAGCTTTTGGGTTGTCAGAAAAGTTTGAAGTATTTCTGATGACTAACTTTGGAAAGTAACCAGATATTTGTTTTAAATGTTATCTCCTCTAAAGAACTGGCAAGCAAAGTAGCTGGCCAACCAAATTACATTGTGTGTAGATGGCGATTTTCGCCAACAGCCGGTGAATTTTTATAGCCCAGTTGATGGCCACATAAATTAAGTTCCAAATCTCTCAATTTGTATACCTAAAGAAATTCATTTAGTGCTACCGTTGATTGAGCAAAAAGGGATATTTCCAATAGGAACAATACATTAACTTTATTTCTCAATGTTGTTTTGTATTGCCTTTTTATGAGGCTTATCTTGGTCTCAATGTTGAGAGCAATGATACCCATATTTTATAATAAATACATATATTTAATAATGAGTAATTAACAATGAATATATTCCCAAAATAATGAATACTTATTATCTTATAGTTTGATAAGACACAAATAAATAATTTTAAAGTTCTAAATAAACTTTTAAACCTGACACTTGCCTGGTGTACAAAATAAATATTATTTAAAAAATAAATCAAATCAACATAGAAGCTTATTAAAAAACTAAAATAAATTCTGTTTTTTTTTAAATTATAATTTACTAAATGCCATACACTGCATAAATTAATTGTTTAGCACAATAAATGTAAAGTTCTAAACAATAAATGAAAACAAATTTAAAAATTGACTTTATAAACAAATCAAGATAACATAACTAAACTATGTTATAATAACCTTTAGTAGTTTAAAATGTCTGTCCAGCTCTCAAACCTTTGTTTCATGTTGATTTGTTGATTTTATTTGTTGTGAAAACTTATTGAGGTCAACAATGGATTATGCAGAGATGTTGGTACTGATTTTTGGTTAAGTCAACAACAACACTTTCATGGGTTCATTGTTGTTAGGACTTTATGGAAAAGTTGTATCACATGTCTAACGTTTGATGGTTTAGTGAAGTGAGGTTCCCTTTATGTTGCCTTTTTATCTCCTGTAAGTTAATGTTTAACTTACAGGAGTATAATGTGGTCTAACATGCATTCTTTATGTTTGCTGTATGTGGTTTCTCATCCTGCATTGCTGAGCCATTATTAAACAAACACCTGATACTGATCAACAATAAACTTCTCATTACAACAGTGAAGAGTAAACAGAATCAAGACAATCATCAAATGGAGCTTTATCCTCTATTGTATTTCCAAATTTTAGTCCTCAACATTTTATTTCTCCTTAAATAATGAAATATCAAAAACATTTTTTTGCAGACATGTGAATGTAAAAAACAATCAGGGGGGGGGGGGGGGGGGGGGTGTACTCAACAAATTTTTGTGCAGGGATGCTCCGCCCCGAGGTCAAAACCCTTACCCTTTCATATACCATTTTTGACAGAAAAGGTACCCCTTTCATATACCTTTCACTGAAAATGGTACCCCTTTCAGACAGCCTTTATGTGCATCTGTTTGTTATATTTTGAAAGGCGCTTTTTCTAATACTTAAATGGCAGTTTTCCCTACCTTTTTATACTTCAACTTGTGTTTTCCCTCAACTTTCCTATACTTTGTGAAATCCCTACCCTTTCGTATACTTCAACTCGTGAAATCCCTACCCTTTCATATACCTCCAGCCCTTTCGGGCGGAGCATCCCCGTATAGCCCATTATAGGGAGTACCACCCCCCCCCCCCCCCCCCCCCACCCTCCCCCGGGCATACATCATACCATACTTGGTACTATAACAGTCAAATACACTAAAAAGCAACATTAACAGTGCAAAATGATATTTTGAAATTGGAAATAAACGGAATAGCTAAGACATGTACAGTATATGTATTCCATTGCAGTCATGCGCACAAAGAAGTGTTGCATTCTAGAATTTCACACTAACATGTGCTGTACAGTGAATTTTAGTATTTCTCAAATAAACATGACATGACAAGACTCTGTCTGAAATTCACTATTGTCAACAACAAAAATAAAAACATTTGCACTTAGTGATGATCTATAAACCTTTCACTGCACTAAGCACTTAATATGCACATTTAACATGGAAAAATTTTCAGTTACATGTACAACTTACTTTTATACTAACATAATAATTTGGTTATACCCTGTAGCCCATCCCACCCCAATGCAGATCACACCCACAACGGAAAATAAACGAAAAAATGCAATCCCATTCGTGATCCCATGTAAGTGGAAGTATTGTCCACAGCACGACGCAGGTATTTATTAACCCATGCCGTGCAGTTTGAGACATGCCGATGAAAGCTGTTTTTTTGGTGTTTTGTTAGTTTGCTGTGTTCATTGAAAAGTTTGGCTTTGCATAGTTATTTATTAAGAGACATACGTGTTAAAAGCTTTAGTTTGGATGCATGTGGTCTGTAACAATAATGTTTTCAAAACTGGTTATGTTTTTGGCCTTGAATCAATTTATTTGAGTCGTGAACGAGATAAAGTGTGAATGTGTTTGTTCTGCAAGCTTGTAACTTGTTTGTTTGGTGTAAATGCAGGTAAAGTGTGGATTTGTTTGGTTTGTAAGAGGTGTTTTAATTTGTGACTTCTAAATGTATTTATATTTTGAGAATGGCAGACAATAGAGATTTGCATGCTTAAATTCTAAATTTGTTGAATATAAAATTACCTTTAAATGGTTAAAAATAACAAAATAGAATTTAAAACACTAATAACAATAATAATTGCATATCATTTATGCACAATGCTAACCCTTAATTCACCTGAAATACATTACAGGGCTTGAAATTAAAAAAAAATTCTCAATCGCAATTTGCGAGTAATTCCTAAAATTTAGTCGCAAGTTCGAAAATTTTAGTCGCAAAAAAAAGTATTGCCGGAACCGGAAATGAGAAACGAGAAATTTCTGAGAAAGTCTGAAAAAGTGCGCCCGTGATACACTTCTTGGAAACCGCGTTAATGGAGCATGAAATCGACGATTAAGTCACGCAACATTCAACATGAATTTCACAGAATGTTTCCCAATAAAATTACAACTACCAGTTACAAGTAAGACACAAGACTGTTGAATATGATTTCTTTATCAGCTAGGCTGTAAAACAGTCGCAAAATCGCGACTAATAGACAAATTTTAGTCGTAAAAGCGAAATCTTTAGTCGCAAATGCGCCCGATACAGGCGCAATTTCGAGCCCTGCATTAACATACCATTTACTGATTGTTTCTATTTATTTTGTAAAATTTGTTAAATTAATACCACTTAACACAATCTTGATCACATTTCATTTCCTTTTAGTTTTTATTGCTTCTTTTTATTCTTTGACATTAATTTCACTGGCTGCTTCCCCTTGGCTTCATTGTTGTTTCTGTTGCTCTATTTCCTTCTTACCTTTTTGGTTTTTAACATCAGTCGGTTTTTCTTTGTTTCCATGCTTGCTAATTTTTATTTTGAATTTCAATCATGTTGAGGACTTCTTTCTGCCTTATTAGGCAAGACATTGAAATTTCATTACTTTTTTTGTACTCAACATTGATACCCAACTTGATTCTTTTGGACAACCGAATATTGTTCTGATTCAATATCCTACATTCATTTATGCAAGTTTCATAACATAATTCACTGAAGACTTCACCTTAAACTTCTCAAACTCATTTATAAATACTTAATTAAGTTTGAACAAAGAGAATCATAAGTGCAACGATGGTTTGGAAACCCGATCTTAATTAGCACAGTTTTTCAATGGCAATTTTCTTCTTTTGCTTTCCTTGTATGGTTCGGTAGAAAATGACATTTCTCAGAATCTTTTTAGACTTGTCGAAAAATAAAGCAAGCGGTGAGTTTTGAAAGCTTACAAAAATACATTATTGAACTACAGCTGTATATATGTACATCTCAGCCTGAGTTCAACTGATTTGTTTTGTAGAAGCAAGACCTAGGAAATCTGACAAAATTTTCAAACAAATTTAGTGACGCTGTAAATTATAATTATCACATCTCAGTGGGTCTCAAATTTTACCATACTATACCCTTTCTGTGAGGAAAAATTTCTCGACTTTCGCTGGCACTAACCTCTCAAGAACTTTTTGTTGTAGTTCCTACAGGAATAACTACTTTCCAAACTACTTCAAAGCCTTCAAAGCCTTCAACAGCCAAGGCCAGTGAATCTCAAACTTCTGCTGCTTGTAAGTCTCCCCGATGGTCTGATCCTTGTTTTTTCCATTCACAAACAATGCAAGCGTACTTGCAGACTTCCTCTATTACTGTGCAAAAGACATCTAACGCTGTCTTTAATGAATTTCCGGACAGATTTTCTGTTATCTTGCTTCAAGACTGAAGTGTTTGCTCATGTTGTCTACTGCAAGCTTGGTCATCTGACATATTAGGAAATTTTCTGTGACTGGCTGACCTAATATGTAAACCTCAAGGGAGGTTACAATAAAGAATCAAGATGATCTAAAAAGCTTCCAACTCAGAATTATTAATTTTTATTGCACAAGTGTAAACTGACCTGAAGGCGACAAATAGAGAGACAACCAAACTTCACTTTTCTTCCTCTGAATTTCTAAAACTACAACTGCCAAGGCTAAAGACACAGCAGCAGCACTTAAAAGTGGCACATAATGAACCTTAGGCAACTTTTCAGTCACTTCCTTTCTCTTACACTTAAGTCAAATGCTTACAAAAAATTCTCCTTACTGTCTACTTTGGTGACCTCTTACGTCTTCATTGTACACTCATGATATCTCTGACATTGTCAGCATTCTCTTTCACCCACTGCTTTCTTTGCATGTGCAGAATAATTGAAAGGCTGGGGTCACAACTAACCCATATTAACTTTTTGGGTCATTTTTGTTTTACGCAGATTTGGCGATTTTTTGGCAGGTTGTTTTAAATTTCTTCAAAAAACATTGCCCATATTTTTTTGCTGGTATTCGCTTCATTTTCAAAAAATAATGTAATTAACGTAAATCGTAACCTGTGTTTCCTAGCGGCTTGAAGATTTGCTTGAAGGTTTATTGGCAAAAGATGCTGCTGGGGAACACAGAGTTTTTTTGCATACATTATTTCTCTTAAATGAAATGAATACCAGCAAAAAAAATATGGAGCCAAATCTAAGCAAAATATAAAAATGACCCCAAACGTAAATATAGGTCAGTTATACCAGCAGCCCTTCAATTAATACACGCACATACATGTAACACTTCACCTACTCACCTTGTTGTACTCAGCCGTTGATTGTACGCATTTCCACGAGGAATGAGAATCTGAGTTTAGTCTCTAAATTTGCACTCTCTTTGAATCTGCTTATAGCAACAGGGGATCCTGCATCCACTCTTATAACCACATCTGCAACAAGTAAGTTAAAAGCTGCGTTAAACAAAACTATTAATAGGGGACTGCTGATTGCTGGAAAATATGCACAACTAGGCATGTTTGGACTGATATTTCCTCAAACCAGGCATTTCTCATGTTTATCGCTCATGTGAAGCCAAGCATTAAGGGATAGGGCAGGAAATTAACAGTGACCTCAATAAGCATAAGTCCATTTACTCCCGCGCATTAGGCCTCACATACTTTTCAAACATCTAACAGTTTCAATGGATGAGATTTTCACCAAAAAAATTTCTGTTTAGGATTAAAAACTAAATCATTGATGATATCACTAAAACTGAATAAAGTTTCACCAAAATCAGTAGCCCCCTATTTTAATTTTAAAGCTTAATTTCTAACTCTTTAACATAAAATCATACTAAAATATATGATTTAAAATGACATTTTTACTTATTCAAAACACTAAACAAAGAAAATAAACAATAAAACATCTAACCTTGTGCTAGGAAAAAAAATTATCAGTAGAAAAGTATATCCATTGAATTTTTAACACAAAAAGTGCTACATTTGTACTAAATAGCGCCATGCTGAGATTTCTAGCAACCTGGAATTTTTTTTTTTTTCAAATACAAAGTTACCAATCTGCACACTATTTTCCCATGTCCAAACACCTTTGCCCTTCTCGAAACTCAAATTCAACTATTCTAAAGGAAGACTCCTTTACTACTACACCTTGGGCCACTAACTAAAAAAATAGGAATTCATTAACACACTGACTCAACAACATATAAACACTAACCATGCATCTCATTAATTCTTAATCACATAATCAGTTCTTAAATCAACATTATAACCAAGTGTTTAACCCTGAATAATTAGCCATTACTTATCAATAATATACTTAACCTCTGCATAATCAAGACCTGCTAACTTAATATGAAAGTTTAAGACCTAATGGTCCGAGTCTTCATTGTCGTCATAACATAATTCTTATTCCTGGTTCAAAAGAACGGGGTAGTGAAGCTAAAACGTCAAAACTTTTGATAAACATGCAATGTTGAACCACTTCAAGAAAAGAAGTGGAAGGGAAATGAGTTGCATTAATTAATCCATTGAGTCCCTGAATGGTGATCAGGATCTAATTTCTCCTTCCTTGCAATATCACTACATGATTACCCATACAGGTTATGAGAATAAAGGAAATGATCGTCGTTATTGATTGTTAAACAACTCCTCGCAACTACCAACATAAGAAATTTATGGAGACCAGTGAGAAGAATTTGTACATTGATATTCAAGAAAGTGAACAAGAAAACTGCAGATATAGAGGCTTTCTCAAAAAATTTTGTCCACAGAAATCCAAGGCCACTTTTTTGGTCGCATATTTTTTGGTTCTTGTCATATATAAACCAACAACATCTTCATGGAAGAACTTTTTTGATCTACTTTTACAACCTCTGCATTGGAATTTTCAGAAAAGTTGTCAGGTAAGTTACCCTGGAGTGGACAAAAATGCTGTTTGAAAGTGTGCATTCGGCTTGGTGTCTAATACTTGAAAAACACTTCCAGGTTGCCAGCTATCTGAACACTGTGTGCTTTGCATGTACTGTATATTTTAAGATCTATATCACAACTAACTTCAAAAATATCTTCAAACTCGAAAAAAGAAGACAAACAAGAAACAAGGAACTTTTGAACTAAAGCTTAATTTGAGCTTTTTAGCTTAAGCATAAGCTTATTAAGTTTAAGCTTAAGTTTTTCTTGAGCTTTATAAAAGAAACTTGAGACTCTTAATAATAATTATAAGTTATAAGTTGCAGTAAGCTTAATTCCCCGGGGCTTAATTAAGAAAGGCAAGGAGAAGTTAATTAGCGAGCCCATAAAGACTAAGGCTTAAGTTATCTAAGAGAAACCACGTTACTTTAATATTTAAGGATAGGCGTAAGCTTATTTAGCATTTGTGACTTTCGTTTTAAAGTTTGCGTTTCACAGTCAGCGCAGCTGGTCCGTTCGTACTAAAACTAGCTGTCCATTTTTCACGAATACACGTCTTACATGAAACAAAAATCGTTTCCATATTACTAAATGTGAATTAAAAACTCACCCAGAGTGTTAATACACCTAAAAATATTCAATTCATCTAGATTTAGCTCGCACAAGTATAAATTTCCTTCAAACGCGGCAAACGGCCATTTTGAAAACAATCCCAGCAGTCATTGCAGTCTCGAGGAAATGAGATTATTTCTGGGGAGGGGTAAGAACGAAATTTTTTTTTTTTCAGGAAAATTTCTCCCCGTCCCATGCGCTGCTATAATAATGAAAATCAACTTTATATGCAGGAATTTTTCCTTTTTCATTGTTCTAGAATACCTAATTATCTAGTTTAGTGATCTTAAATATGCTTTTCCAACGGTAGATAGATTAGTACTAAACACAAAAAGGAATTATTATTAGTATTAGTTACTTTATTATAAAATATATTTAACACTTCACAGTTGTTATCCTGTTATTTTGTAATAGTCTGTATAAAGTATGCTTTTTTTAATCTGGCCATTGGTTATCCTGTGTTAATGCCACCGCAGTGTCAAGTTGGGTTGCCTGTGTTCACATGTTCAAATCGTTGTCTTTCGCAATCGGAAAAGGAAGAGTTTTATCTTTCATTTTAGATGAACCCGAAGTTGGGGCTCGAACTCAGTCGGGACTTGGAACAGGAGCCATCGCTGGCATTGTTATCGCCGTGATTTTGATCGTGCTCATCACCATCGATCTGTTCTGTTGTTTCTTCAACTCGTGCGGAATAATCTTCTGCTGTAGCCAAGCCTTTTGCGGTGGAGGTGGCGCGAAAGGAATGGACAATTGTAAGTATGAAAACCCTTTTGACCCCTGATAGAGCGGTCAAGTTCAAAAAATTATTTTAAAAAAGGTTTCAGTTTCCGTGTTGTAAAATAAAATAAAACCTGACAACGCTATTAGAACATCGGTACTACTCGGCTGTAGCTTTTGTTTGATTGGTCACTACAGATTTTTATCCGCAGACTCGAAAGCTTCATAGCAGTTCGGTATAGCATAATAAACAATACAATGGAAAGTACTGGCTCAGTAGCTGTCATTTGAATGGTCACACTTGAGGATTTTATCCACAGGCTCAAAAGTTAGAACCACCTTTTACAGCATAATAAACAGCACCACAGGAAAGTACTGCTCAGTAGCTTTCCTTTAAATGGTCACACTTTAGGATTTCATCCACAGACTCGAAAGTTAGAACCACCTTGTACAGCATAATAAACAGTACCACAGGAAAGTACTGCTCAATAGCTTTCATTTGAATGGTAACACTTGAGGATTTTATCCACAGGCTCAAAAGTTAGAACCACCTTGTACAGCATAATAAACAGCACCACAGGAAAGTACTGCTCAATAGCTTTCATTTGAATGATGACATGGCAGGATTAATATTTTTTTTTTACTTTTTCATTCCAGATAAAGATGGCAAGGCCACAGAAATGGAGAAGTAAGCACACTTTTATTCGAGTTTTGAATCTGTTTTTTTTTGTATATCAGTTTCTCGTTTCTAACGTGTTTTTTTTCCTTTTTCAGGAAACCTTTGCCTGAAAATGTGTAGCCGGTGAGCCAGCATTCATGCAAGTCAACAGGAAGCTTCACAATACAATAGAATGCGTTTGCCAACGACACGCTTAGTTTCGAGTTTATTAACTTTATAACTTGTGTTTAAAGTTAATTGGTGTCATTTAAAAAGGACGACATCGCTTTGGGCATTTTAAAAGAACGTTTGCGCGTTTTAAATTAATGTATTAAATTGAAAAATTCATGATTTTTTTATTAGGTCTGTTAGTATTATATTTTCGCTTTGATGCATCAGTTAGTTCAGTCCGCAAAATTGCGTAATAATTTAGTTTTATGAAGTAATTTTTCACATATTTTATATTAAGATTATCCTACGATTGCACGTGAGCATTTCAGTCTAACTTATTTGCTTCATTTGTTGCTGTAGTGTTTTGATGTTTACTTTTTCATTAACATTCAGTAGTAACTAATCAGAGAGGTGGCGAATGGTAAATTCGAGACTTGGCGAGAGAGCGAGTTTTATTTTTTTGCCTTTTAAAAAGGTAATACCGACATCGAGACACTGAAACAGCTTAAATTCGTGAAAACATCAAGACTCTGAGAGGTGGAAAACCGCTCAAAAAACGAGACTGCGAAACTCGTGAAATTCTCCTAAAATTTTGCGACACGCATCATGATTTTTGAAAGACCATTCGCCACTCCTCGGTAATATCATGTGACAAGACTCCATCTTACTTATTCAATAGTGTCGCCTGCAGCCTAAAATTAAATTAAATCGTACAAGCTACGTGTTTTTCATGAGGGGTTTCGTTAAAACTTCTAAATTATTTGAATATATATGACCTTATTAAAAAAGGCGCCAAAACCAATAAGAATTTAGCGTCGAATTGTGTGGTCCGTAAAAAGCGCGGGAAAATCGGCAAAGCCGTCTATTAAGTTTGCACGTGATTGGCATGTGCACACAATGTTTCTGCTCCGATTGGCTGGAGCGCATCACACGACATTGTTTTCAGCCAATCAAAACGCGAAGAAGACGCAAACTAACAAATCAAATCATTTTCTTCCTGAAATCTTTGGAAAACCTCGTAAAACTGATCCTTTTAGGATACTTTTGATATTCCTTCGTGTCAAAGCGCCAGGTTTCTTAGACTGGGAACATCCATGACTAAAACAGACAAACCAACCCTTAGAGTAGTACTGTAGCTCTTCCAGACCTCTATTTTTATTGGCCCCGTAGTACTGTAGCTTCTATTGTGTTTAGGTCTAGGGCTATTGTTTGTGTTGTTTAACCTATTGTTTCGTTAACCAATCACTGAGCTTGTTTGGAAAGGTACAGCCTCTCTCAACCCTTAAGGTTACAGTGTACCTTCGGGGGTGTCTCCAGTATAACAGCTCTAGCGTCTTAAGATAACACTTAATATACCTAAACCCAGATATCAAATTAAAGCTTATAGAGCTGGCTATCTAAATATGGAAACCGTTTGGTAATAAAATGAATTGTCGAATTTTTTACGACGTCTTAATTCGAACGTCCGAATCAGCTTTAAAACGCTATAACTCAAAGCGATTATTGTATTTTGCTATTGATTTGTTCCCGGGTTTCCGGACACGAAGCGCTAAAAAAACGTGTCGGCGATTTCCCATATTCAATGGCAGTGAAAAGTTACAGAATATTTTCGAAAAAGGGAGAAAAAAAGTTGGAGTGATCGCAAGGAAATGGCTCTTGACGAAAAAGTTTTCGGAAATAAGAAATTCACCGACTTGTTTTTGTTGTTTATATGTTAGCCTAGCTTGTGTCCAAATTTGAGGAAAATCGAACAAATTCCCTTTGAGTTGTAGCTTTTTAAAGTGTCCCCTACAAGCGAAAAATTAACTTTGAGAAAACAGCGCTTAGAAAAACATATCGCTTCATAAACAAACTCCGCCCACAAAAGTTATACCGTCATTTCTCCGTCAATTTTCACTATTTTTCAATACTTTTTTTTGGATGAAAGTTCATTCTGTAAACTTTATTTTGACGCCAAAAAAAATTTCAATAAACTTTCGATCTGAAGGAACACTGTAACCTTAAGCAGGTTTAAATTTCAGCTCTCTTCCATTTTTAACGAACCGTAATGTACGCAGACACAACAACTTCTTCGTGATACAAATCATTTATTAGCGGCTTATCACTCGAGCCTTTACAGCCTTTGTTTTAATTGTTTAATAATTTAACCGGTACCGACACAACATTTTTTTTAGTGGGGCAGGTGAAATGTCTTCAATTTTTTTTGTATACAACATGAAATCAAATTTTAATAAATCAGTTTGCATTTTTGGTCATTTGTATAGTTAGTTGTTTATCCGACCAACGACGTTTCATCCATTATATTTCAAATATTGTTTAGAATTTTTATTCCTCGTTTTACAATAAATCCAATTTGCTTCAACCAAAACTACTTTCTAATCATAAGGCTTGTTTTTCTGAAAAACAAACCAAGAAGTAAGAGGGAAAATGTATGATATTTTTCGTTGTCTTCTAGATAGATAGAGCAGATAGTATATATTATTATTAATACTTGGCAGTTACCATAGTTACCTTCATTCAGAGGAGGAGTTCAACCTCGCTTTCAAGGTTTAAACATTAATTTTCCCGCCTTTTTCCAAGGCGGAGCAAATGCCAAGGCGCTGAAAATTGATGCGAAAGTCTGGGAATAGGACAGTCATAACCTGTAGGACCTGTAGGCCTGCGGATATCGCATACTTTGATAATTTATTTAACTCTGTCACGTGATCATTAATATATTACTGTGTAGAACGTAATAATAAAATACCTCAAGACACGAATTTGCCTTTGTTCTTTGTTATGTTTCCTTGCTTTCCAATGCTATAAAACAGTCTTCGTTTTCACTCTTTACATTTTAACAGGGAGTGTGTGCAAAGAAAATGGTTTCGATGGTTAGTCAATAAACAATGTTTACGTTGGTAACCAAAATGATTATTACAAGTTATGATATAACTTTAACCCTAACAAGATAACAGGGAGAATAGAGCAGTTTTCAATTGAAAAGTAATTACACAATTGCTTGGTTTTGCATTGCTACGCTTTGTGATTGGCTTAAAAATCTCGCGCCACTTTCTCGACCAATCAGAAGTAAAACCAAAACCAATCGTGACTTGCTCGCACGCGTTTTCCCGCGCTTGGCGCCGGCGACATGTAATTGCTTCGAGCTCTGATTGGTTCATTGGATTGTTTACGACTGCTGTGATTGGTCAGAGTAATTACTTTGGTTTTGGTTATACGACACTTGGATGAAAACTGCTCTATAACATTCTTGCAGTTTCTAATCCTAACCAACCTCTGTGAGAACTAAAAATGTTGGTTATAAAACCAAACCGCTAAACATTTGTTTAATTTCAACGCTCTAATGTTACTTAACCTCTCCCAAATACAACCCTAACCATAAACTGTTGCCAATTTTTTTGCAGTGAAAATTTGACCTCTTTGAACTGGCTCAGTAAACTTTACAAAAACCAAGTTTTTTTTTTTTTTTACAATGTTCAATTCATGCATTCAAAAGTTACCATCAATTGGCAAAAATCATCGTTTGTTAATTCAGTGTTATGCCCAAGGACTCGTTTGTAAGTATTCATTTTATTCATTGGACGGATGAACACACATGACTGATATTGTGTAATTTGGTATAACAGAAGGCTTCAATGTTATGGCCGCCATTCTGAAAGTAGGTCAAACATGATGCAAATTGCAGTGTTTGTCATTGAAATCCGATGGCAAATATTTTCAGTATAATTCTACTTCTTACATGTTTTGAATTGACAAACTTCAGAAATCTGGCAAAAGCTTGTATTTGTCAAATTTGAGAGATGTAGCTAAGCTAAGAAAAATTTAGTGGCGTTCTTAGTTTTCTGATGCATTTGCTGTAAAACTGACGAAATTTCGTGAAAAAATTTTACAGAGAAATTTATGGAAAACTCAAAGACAAACGTATGCTTCTTAACACACTATTGCAAACCTCTAACTTAATCGCTATAAAAACGTTTATAGGATATCTTAAGCTTGCAGACAATGAATATTCAGAAGGTAAATTTTAAGAGAGATATTTGACATCACATTCTCGTGCAAACACTGTATTTTGCACCATGTTTACTATACTTGCACTGAAATAGCGGTCACGACCGTAAACTTTGTATATATGTGATAGACTTACATCTCATTCAGGGGGGAGGTGTAACACTATTAGTCACATTATGCTGTGGAAACAGACTTCCCTCCCCCCTCCCAGGGTAAAGAGAGTGCGATGCTTGTTCTTCATGCCAATACCCCTTTGTCTGAATATATAACTCCGTGGTAATTCTTGAAGTGAATGGAAAACTTAAAAGCACTGAAGAAGGTTGAACGTGGATTTTAAAGTATAAAAGGTAAGCCATTGCAGTTTTTTTTAAATTGCATGCTTACAGTGAAAGCTACTTTTCCTAACGGTACATCAGAACTAACCGTTTTCTAATTCCAAATCATAAGGTCGATCTGTAGTAATTTATCTCATCCTCAAAGTGAGAACCCGGTTGAGAGATCTGGGGACGAGATTAATACTTCACCATGCCACAACATCTTATCTACTGCGCTAAATTTAATCTGTTCTCATAACCTAACAATTAATTATCACTGAACTTCCGATATAAAACCGATCTAATTTGATATTAATTCAGATACTTATAAATTACTAGGGCTATGATCCTACTAAGATTACAAGCTAATCAGTTAATTCATCCTTAATTCCATAACAGCTTATTGTTTGAACGATTTTACGTTTTATTAATGGTTTGTTTCGTCATTTTACAAGCTAATCAGTTATGTTTTAATAATATAGTATCTGTAAGTAGAAATGCTTATCAAGTTGACGTAATATTATAACCTTTGCTTGTTGTATTACAAAACCTTTCATTGCAAGTTACGAAGAGAAGTAGTTAAAATTGTTGTACTTAAACAGGACCAATGATTGTTCCACGACAAAGAAAAAAGTGGTCTTTTTTGAACCCCCAAACCTCACCTTTAAAGATGTGCCTTGGTTGTATAGATCCTACTCTGTCAGGATTAAAACCGAGAAAAAAGTTCGAACCCCTCTGTCTGTTTTACCAGCGACGCAAGTCTCATCTATTCATACGGAATATTAAAGAATCATCTCATATTTTCAGGTCAATTAAATTTGTCCATGAGGTTCAAAAATGCCATAAATAGTATCTTGTATGACCCTACCCCTACCCCCCAAAAACAAGGTGGGTCATAATGAACACTTCCCTGACATAATGTTCTTTTTTCTGTCCTGGTTTTTCATTGTAGAACCGCATGTTGAAAGTAGTACATCTGGCCTCGGAGCAGGTGCCATTGCTGGCATAGTTATCGCCGTGATTTTGATCGTGTTAATCGCCATTGATTTGTTCTGCTGTTTCTTCAATTCCTGTGGCCTCTTCTTCTGTTGCTCACAAGTCCTTTGTGGTGGTGGTGGAGGAAGTGGAGCTACAAAGGCTGACTGTAAGTATAACGTGGTAATTGCTTCTGAATGCAGCTTCCTCTACCCTATAACGCTCAAGAAAAGAAGGACTTAACCTTCAGAGTTCCAAAAATCAAAATTCAAGAAAAATTCCAAATTTCGTTATATGAAATATTGAAAAACAAATGGTACCATGCAAAAGTGCTGCTGAATGGTCACACCATAAGATTTCGTCCACAGACTCAAAAGTTAGAACTAATCTACATGTCTCCATAATTGACTCTGGAAAGGAAAGGGTTAAGGAGCGCAAAGGAGGAGAAACGGAGCGTGGAATTGAGATCCATTCTCTCCCCGGGTGCTTCCTCTACTTGCTTTAAGTTCCAGTCTCTTCGCCTATTCTTCTTTTAAGCCTTCTTTAGGCCCTTTTGAGTTGCCTGTGTTGCCGCTATAGTATATGTACTTACATGTAGAAATGACTGTTTTGAAAAGCTATGGCGTTTGTATAATATATTTTTCATAACTACCCCACATACCATCTCTTCCTATCAATAACAGGCTAAACTTGACTGTGTAATTATTCCAGTAAACGTGTTATTTTTTAACCCTTTTTTCAGATGCTGATGGCAAAGCCACAGAAATGGAGAAGTAAGTACTGTTTTTGCTCATTTTTCCTTTGGGACGTGAGGGGTGGGAGTGTGGAGGTCACGTGATTGAAGGTCGATGGATAGCAACCTCGTTTCCAGGGCCGTTCTCCGCGTTCAAAATGGTGACGAGGAAAAAGGTTGCCGAAATGGGCCTTTATCACGCCCCGCCATTTTGTATAAAAACAAAAGATTTACCCGCAAGCCTCGCAGTGAAAAAGTTGAGAACGAGGTTAAGCAGGGGAAAACAAAGCATTTTATTCTCCTGGGAATCAACATGGCCGCCGCGTGATAAAGGCCCATACTCCAGGAATTGCGGTCTATTTTGGCACGTGACGCATGACGTCTTGACGCATGACGTTTGAAATAGGGTTCCAGATTGCAGCAAAACAAATAGCCCAATTTCCATATATTAAAATTCAACTTGAAACAAAAGAAATCACTACGAGGCTTAGGGGTATGATAGTAGGGATTTATATGGTTTATTCCCCTAAGCCTCGTAGTGATGTATTTTGTTTCAAGTTGAATTTTAATACAGTGAAACCTGTATTAAGCGGACCCCATATTAAGCGGACACCCTCTGTTAAGTGGACATCAGCTGCTTGGGTCCCTAAATTTTCTTCCCATTATTACTGTAAAACGAACCTGCATTCCGCTTACCTCTCTATTAAGCGGACACTAGCGAGGGTCCCGAGGGTGTCCGCTTAATACAGGTTACACTGTATATCGAAATTGGGCTATTTGACTGCCACCTCGTTCCCAGGATCTTCTCCTTCCTGTCCCCTGAAGGAGAAGACCCTGAGAACGAGTTTGACTTGACTGCCAAACGCTGGAAACAACCCCCGAAGCGTCCAAATTATTTCACATTGTCTCTCTTCACCCAAAAGAAAGACCCAATAAACTTATGAGAAGAAGCCAAGCTTTTATTCTTTTACTTAGTTAATTTCCACCTTTTATACCATAAAATGTACGACACCAGGAGCTTATTACCCCTGACGACACATGTTGTGTCTGCTTATGTCTCTAAAACATGTTTTTTTTAATTATTTTTCAGGGAAAAACTGGCTACGGAGAACTCAAATGTGTAACGTCGAGCCAGCAATCCTGTGTATCAGCGCAATCCCCGCGCCGTGAGATTTACATTGTAACTTCATTTCAAAGTTAATTGGTGTCATTTAAAAAGAGATGTTGGATCGCTGTGGATATTTTAGGGAACACAGTCATTATTGCAATAATGTTTTAGCGCTATATTTTTGGCTTCAGCAGTCAAATCCAGTTACACAAATGTTTATTTTTAATCTGATAGAGCAGTTTTCTATAGATCGTTTTCACGTGACGTCACGACAGATCCGCCGCCATATTGGTGGACCACTTTCGATTGCGTAATAGCAGTAATAGGGTGCAATGCAAGTCATATCTACAGTTGTCGCATTTTAGAAATGAATACTTCAGGATGTGAAGCAAAGTCTGAGGAAAATCTTTATTTGATTTGTTCTTTCCTATTTCGGAATATGCTAAGAAGTTGGAATCGCGAGTTAAGCAGTGTTATTTGGAGAAAATCTCGGCAATTAGAATCCATCCCATGTCGACATTTATTCGAGCCGTAGTGCTTGTCTCATATTCAAACAGTTGAATCAACAGCCTCTACACCCACTAGCAGTTTAAAACTTTCCGATGCCTACACTAGGAGCTTATAATAAAACAGTGTCCGTATTTATAGTTAGCGTACTACAAAGCCAAATCATTGCTACAGACAAGTTTGTTTAGCGAAGGTGAGACATTTCCAGCGATGACTCAAAATCTCGATTTTAATCAACACGGAAAGAGAAGGAACAGTTTCGTCTGCTCATTGCCTAGGTTGTAAGGCTGGGCAAGCAGAATCCTTTTCAAATTATACGGCGAGTGTTTGTTTGAAATTGACCAAGAAGCATAGACAACACCCCGGCTTAGTGATAAACTCAGGCATGTACACAAGTTGTGTACATGCGAGTGGAGAATTTTTAACGATCAGTTTGAAAGAGAGACTAGTAAGCAGCAATTGCGAACTGTAAGAGTGCAAAAGTTATTTATTTCTCCTACATATTTCGTTTAACTATCGTAGACTTCATCAGGGAGTTTTAGGTCTGCATCGAAGCCATAAAAACGGAAATCGCACGAGCGCAAACAACAGCCGAGAATGTTTTGGTCGAATTTGCGTAAAAGGAAAGACGAAACCGTTTGAAATATTTCAGTAGGGCAAGACATGAAATATTCTTGGGGGCTTAGTTTTAGCTTTTGGAGATTCGTTCTCGAACACAATATCAGACATTTGCCCTCCGGGTTTAGTTCGCTTTTTTTTTGCTGCGATTTTTTCGGCTCCAGGCAATCGCTTTGGCTTTTTTTGTTCCTTTTGATTCCTCTCTCTGTTCTCGCTGCGACGCATGTTCGACGTTTCTTTTATCCTGTTCTTTTTTGTGTCGTTTCCCGAGTATTGATGAAACCCAGTCAACATTATATCTATCCCTGTTATAGCCGCTTGTCCAGAAAATTGAAACAAAATATCTGGCTTACAGTCACTATCGTTCAAAACTCGTCCGTAAGAATTCTGCCCGACTAATAGCAGAAATCCATCGCGATCGCCTCTCTTGCGGCAATTTGTCGGTTTCTTTACTTTGATTCATAACTGCAGAACGTATTCAAGTGAAATAAATACCCCTATCTCGACCACTTTTGCTTCCACATCGAACAATTGATCACAGCACCCGTATAATTAAGAGGACGCGACTCGGGTTTGTTTACACTTTGGTCCACCAATATGGCGGCGTAGCAACGGTTGTCAAGATTTTTGTCACGTGAGTGAAAACGATCTATTGAGTATCGTACGATCAAAACCAAAGTCATAACTCTGGCAAATCACAACAGAGGTAGACAATCAAATGAACCAATCAGAACTCGAAGCAAATACATGTCGCCGGCGCCAAGCGCGGGAAAACGCGTGCGAGCAAGTCACGATTGGTTTTGGTTTTACTTCTGATTGGTTGAGAAGGTGGCGCGAGATTTTTTAGCCAATCACATAAGGAGAAAACCAAAGCAATCGCAAAATTATTTTCGACACTCAATTGGAAACTGCTCTATAAGCGGTGACAGAAGCTCAACACTTATAAGCTTCCAGCAGTGATAACGCCTCTTATTACAGGCTGTTAAATCATTATCACCCACATTTACAATGCAATCCTTGTAAAACTAAATCGCTTGAAAAATTGTTAATGACAGTTAGAAAGTCATTTTTATCCATTTGGACAAAAACGGTTAACGTCATTGGATTTTACTGAAGACGTCACGCAACTACTCATTCGAAGCGTTACGTTACGACACAAATAACGGTGGCATAGAGACTAAACGATATTACTGGTGTTTTAATAGATATGTTTGTAGCCAAAATATATATTTTAGAGGTGTTTTGCAATTCACTTTCATCAGTGAGAACTTTTAGATCCCCACCTTACGGCCACCTTTTCATAGCGAACAATTTTTGTCTGATAGAAGCCGTTAGTCATAAAAGACCAATCCGCTTCAACAAGAAGTAGAAAAGTTCAAGTTTATCCAACCGCCACCATTTTGAAAACCGAGAAGACCCTGGGTACCAGGTTGGTTGGCTTTCCAATCAGGATTCAAGGATAGCTTTCAGGAAACCAACGCAAGTTACTTGCGGCCTTGAGTGAGTTTTGGTGCGAATTTTGATAGGGTCGTCGATATCCTGTGAGTGAGAGTATAGGAATAAATTACAAGAGTTAACACTTGGTATTTCGCGCTGGTAAATGTAGCCATTTTTCAAAGACCAATTTAAAGGCCTGAAAAAGGGGGATACCAGTATATAGTATCAAGAAATTGCCTTTTAAATTTTGTTCAGTCAAACCATATAACCCTGCTGCTTAGCATACAGATGTTTTACGAAACGAATTCTAAGTAGTCACCGTAAATATTTCTATTCTGATGACGTCACACTACCCAATTTTCAGTTGTACCTTGATTCCAACTTCGTTCCAGGCTCTATTCTTTCTTGAGAGGAAGAGAAAGAAGCCTGGTTATGAGTTTAACCGGATTTGGTAAAATACATTTGAATCAACTGCCAACCAATCAGAAGTCACTCCCCTTTTGAGCTACGTCATCAGTGAGGAATATTTACGGTAGTTTCTTAGACCTTGTTTCGCCAGGAACGTAATGAGGCGCCTGCAAATATTGCACATTTTAGAGATTATTTTACACGATATCATATAACAATGTGTGCAATCTGATAAGCTTTATTAATCAAATAATAAAATACTTAGGCACGATATGTTTTTTCGTGTGTGTTTAATTCACTCTTATCTGCCAAAGAGTGCCGTATGGCACAACACAATATAAATGGGTCAATATCTGGCCAATTCCCCCTCTATCATATGAGTTGTGAGCATTAAGTGTTGTGCTCTGTGATTGGTTGCAAAGTTTCCCGCCACTTTCTCAACCAATCAGATGTATAAACCACTCGTGCCGCGCTCACACGCGTTTTCCCGCGCTTGTCGTATCATGCATTTGCTTCGAGTTCTGGTTGGTTTAACGGATTGTTTCATCTTCTGTGATTGGCTTAAGTGATTACTTTGGTTTTAGTTTACGACACCCTATTGAAGACCACTCTTTATTTCAAACTTATTGAGATTTTCTATTGAAATTTGGCGTGTGAAAACCCCGTTCGGGGTTCGCAGCCAATCAGAATGTCTAAACGACTTTCACACGTGAAAAAAGCGTTTCGTCCAATCACAAATCTCAGTATGTATAAAATAAACAAATTACAGCATGGGCAGTGCTTTGTACGGCATTTACGCACTCTGATACCAATTCTTGCGTAAATACCGTACGCCCGCACTGCCTATGAACTAATCTATATATTCTTAGTCGTTCTTACAAGCAATCCAATTAACTGATAACTTTTCTTTGATTCTGTTACGACAAATTTTTTAGTCAAAAAGTTGATTTTTCTCTTCTTGGAAAATATCTTAATCTCTGTGATCGTAAAACAAGTCATAGTTGTTTATCACCCGCTGTTAGGACAAAGCTTTGGAATAGAGTACTAAAGTGTGACGTCACAAAAACCTAAATTTGGGAAATTATGGGATTTGATGAGATATTCGGAAAGGGCATGACGAAAAATGCCCGCTTGCCAAAAATCAGCTACTAAAGTGTGACGTCACAAAAACCTAAATTTGGGAAATTATGGGATTTGATGAGATATTTGGAAAGGGCATGACGAAAAATGCCCGCTTGCCAAAAATCAGCATCCTAGTGAAATTTGGGGTGAAATGTTGGCCCCTTTATGCTGTGTGGATGACACTATACAAACCATTCTAATAATAATTCCCATAATTTCTCAAATTTAGTTTTTGTGACATCATCACTTTAGTACTGTATACGAAATGAGCTTTAGGCCGTGTAGAGGTGCGAAAAGTAATATCTTTAGGATTGCCTCTCGGGTGAGCTTGCGCAAGAAACATTTCAAAGCTCTCCCAGTTTTAATAAGGATATGCATAATTATGCACTTTTCATAACATCAAATTAAAACTTAAAACTTCACTTGAGAGAAATAGACCTCTTTAGTTTGTATGTTTTGTTTTCCCAATGTAGATCATGTGATGTTACCCTAGAGAACTGTTTCTTTAAAATTTTGTTTTCTCCACCTGCATATGTATGCATCATTTACGAAAAGACAAAGGACAAATTCCCTTGAGAACACCACATGACCTACATTGGGTAAACAAAACATACAAGCTAAAGAGGTCTATTGACCACTGTTGAAAAAATTGACAAATGCACCCCCCCCCCCCCCCCCCCCCCCCCCCCCCTCCCCCATTCTCCCTGGCGGACAAATGCTCCACCGTGGGGACCCACAACTTTTCAGATGCCCGACAAATGCCCGCGGGGGGAGGGGGAGGGTATGGTCGGGCTAAGAATTGACTGATTAAGGCGGGACTCCGCCTGAACGTCATTTTCCCGCCTCGTTCACATCTCATGAATCTACGTTATGGGGTGTTTTGGAAATTTTTGGGTGATTTTGGGGTATGTTTGGGAGAAAATAGTTTTTCTCAAAGGATTTGTAAAACTTAGAGAAATAAGAGATATTGAAGATTCAACGAAGTTTTGAAACAAGAATTTGTAGTTAATAATTAATAGATGGATACCAAAATAGTCCACTATCAACCTGGGTTGCTCTTGCGTGGGTATGAACTATCTGTTGGTGCGTCGAAATATCATTTTCTTTCTTCTATCCCTTCTTTAAACCTCTTAACATTTCATTTAAATTTAGGTTGATTCCCGCCCAGTGTCCTACCAGATAAGATACTGAAATGAGTGACACAAGGAACAATGGTATGAATCCGTATCTACGTTTGTACGACCCGCCAATTTGGCGAGGAAAGAACTGAAAGCCTTTGCAAAACACGCCACATAATTTAGACAATATTGAAAAACATGGCTATCTATTAAGACTGTTATTCACTGGTTACAAAAGCATAAGCATAAGCGGAAACATTATTATGTCGCGTGAAAACTGGCCCGACGATCTCGATCTTGTGTCTTATGCTTATTCGAGCTTATGATCTTACGCTTCAGCCGATGCTTAATTATGTCCTGAAAACCAGGACATTTAAACTTTGCGGGTTTTTTTGGAAGATAATAGAAAATTGTGTCGCCGTTCTCCTTATTTGTATTTCAAACATTGTTTTTGGGAAACAACCTATGACAAAAATGAAACTTAAATCCGCTCAAGGTGGTGAGAGAACTTCTAAAAGTGCTAATTCCCACGACCCGTTCGCCTATGTTATGATTTATCTCACTTTCCGACTTCTGGTTCCCACGACGATAACTTTTCTATTATTATTTATTATCATCGACCCTCTCACGGTCAAGAGGGGCCGAAATCAAAATTCATGAAAAATTTCATGTTGTAAAGTGCTGTAAAACAAACAAAACCATAAGAAAGTACTGCTCAAAAGCTTTCATTTAAATGGTTACAGTATTTCATCCAGACTCAAAAGTTAGAACCACCTTGTACAGCATTATAAACAGAACCACAGCAAAGTACTGCTTAATAGCTTTCATTTAAATGGTTACAGGATTTCATCCACAGACTCAAAAGTTAATACCACCTTGTACAGCATAATAAACAGTACCACAGCAAAGTACTGCTCAATAGCTTTCATTTGAATGGTCACACTTTAGGATTTTATCCATAGACTCAAAAGTTAGAACCATCTTGTGACAGCATAATAAACAGTACCACAGGAAAGTACTGCTCAATAGCTTTCATTTAAATGGTTACCGGCACTTTAGGAGTTCATCCACAAACTCAAAAGTTAGAACCACCTTGTACAGCATAATAAACAATACCACAGGAAAGTACTACTCAATAGCTTTCATTTGAATGTCACACTTTCGGATTTCATCCACAAACTCAAAAGTTAGAACCACCTTGTACAGCATAATAAACAGCACAACAGGAAAGTACTGCGCAATAGCTCTTTCAGTTTCATTTGAATAGTTACACGTGAGGATTTCATCCACAATCTCAAAAATTATAACTCCATTACACGACTCAACATTGACTCCTACTGATCAGAGGGTTAAATGATTATTTAACTTATACTAACTAACTTATACTCTAACTTATACAATCCATCAATTACTTAAATATTATTTTAAAAGGGTCGTTGAAATTAAAATCGATAGGTATTTCGCCAGAATTTAAGATAGGTTGGAATTATCTCAATTTAATGAAAATGTTGTTCATAGTTTAGATAGTTGCTGCCTTTTGTTACGACTTTCTTTTTATCTGGCTAGACATTGTTTAGAAATTCTTCAAAGTTGAGTGTTAAAGCATTTTTCCGTAACTGTTCTTTAAGATAAATATTTCTAATGTTTATATACGTGATCACGTAAATTAGCCGATAATTACGACGGGGCTTTCCACATCGCTACCGGTGATTTCATCGTAATGAGGTCATAATATGGTTACCGAGAACAATGTTTTGCTAATCGTGTCTACGAAGGACATTTAACACTAGAAAACGAGTAATATGAATCCTATTTTCTTAACTGGTTTTGTAAACAAGTCAGATTGGATACTTTGATAGCGTGACTGGCCAATCAAAACGTGGAAGCCAACAGAAAGTTTGAAAACAAAGATAACATGATTTAACTCGATAAACAGCCAGATAATAGAAACATTACTTCAATTTAGACCTCCCTGATAGCGTAAAAGTTATTGGGGTCAAAAATCCTTGAAAAGCTAAAGCATTCCTGGCTTTAATAGCTTTATTACTGGTAAAGATTAATAAGATCCACGTTTAGTGGAAGAAATGTTTCAAGGACGCCTCGATTCAAACGTTGGACTCTGTTTGTCGAGCTGGCCGAGAGCCTCGGCGTTTAAAAGGCCGCAACGGCGCGAGAAATCCTCACCGTCGAAAAGTTTTATGATTGAAGATATTTTGAAGAGAGAAGAACCCGTGGAAAAGAAAGAGCAGCCTCGTCAACCATGTAAGTAACAAATTTAAGTCATTCTGTTCAGTCATCGTTTATTAAACACAATGCCGAACTTACATGCTGACATGTTGTTACAAATTGATTGTCAGTGTTGCGTCGTAAAATTTAAAATTAAGAGTCACGGAATATTTGTTTTTTTTTTTTATCACCAACTTCACATTTTGTGAAAGATGTATGTTCTTTGACGAATTTTAGTGAACTTTCGTCGTTTGGCTGTAACTTATTATCAAAAAAGTACGCACTTACTTTATTATAACAAATTAAAACTATCGCGTCTTCCCGCTAATACGACATAAAAAATTGTAACTATCCACTTGGAAAACTAAAACAGGAAAAATGGATAGCGATACTTGAAAGTTCCGTTCAATTTCTTCTGTTTAAGGGGTCACACCTGTGGAGTTTGTCCACAGACTTAAAATCACATTAGTAACTTAGTAAAAGAAATTTGCAATAAGTGGTTTTTACAGTTTGACTGCCGGGAAACTCAAAATTATCAGAGGAAACAATTTGTAATATAGCAGTCAGATAATGACAAATAGTAATTTGTTACAAATTGAAACTAAAACAGGCCGCTTCCATCTTTAAGCAAGATTCAAACTTTTCGCAGCTCAGTTCGGTGGAAAAAGTGTTACAAGGTGTCGCAATTTCGTCAAGTGAAGTGACGAGGTGTTAATGTAATTTCGAAAACCTTACCCTGTCACACGGACCTTGTCTTATCATTGTCGCCTGTCCAAATTTGAGTCATTGCATTGTACAGCGTGAGTTGGTTTTATTTTTACAAATTCTATTTGCCAAGTTTCTTGAAACATCTTGGTGTGCCTAAAAGACGTAAAAGCCCGTTACAGTACACTGGCGAATTCAATCTCTATCGGAGGTGGGGGGTGGGAAGTGAATAAGAGGGGGTCCCGGAGTGAACATGCAAGAGACTGAAAAAAACCTTCGGGCCTTTTTATGGCAAGATGGGGGGAGGCGTTGGCAGGGGGGGGGGGGAGGAGTGAATAAGAGGGGGGCCCCGGAGTGAACATGTTAGACCCAAAAAACATTTTCGGGGGGTTACGGTATTGAGAGTAAAGAAAATTGTCGACTAGATGTAACCTAAACCATGTATGAAAATTAAATTTCACAGTTTTCATTTGGAGTGGCTGTGTGTCTCACCAGTTTCCGTTGTACCAAGCCAATTTGGAAAAGTTCAACTCCTGTAAGTAAACGCTTTTTCTTCTTTTGTTTATTTTATTCCGTAGCCTCTTACAGGCGTCTAGATAGTAGAAAGCAAGAGTGAGAAGCGTTGCTTCCGTTAATTCCACTGGGTACGCATGCGCACCCGTTCGGGTTCGGGTTCGGGTTCGGCACGGAATGTGCGGTCGCTCGTTTTATATTGGCTCACATCGCGCTGTACCTGCGCATATCCCGCGCGTGTCTTCAGTACACACGTGTAAACAGTCCTTTGTCTTTCCCCTCCACACACACACACACACACACGCACACAAAGAGGGAGAGGGGGGGGGGGGGGGGGGGATGAATGACTTGGAACAGGTTTAGGTTAAATCCCAAAGAGAGCCTTTTGTAAGAAATGCGTATTTTTATGTAGGTACAACGGAAGCAAGACAGGCAAAACCCGCTGTGATCTGTCCTGTGCCGAAGTATTTTCGCACGCTTTTACAAGACAGCCGGCGTTTCCGCAGAACACGCACAGTCTTCACTCGTGCGCAGCTACAGAAAATGGAAGATAGATTTGAAACTGAAAAATATCTGTCTACCCACGGGAGGAACGACTTCGCGCGTCAGCTCAAACTCACGCCGTTACAAGTGAAGACGTGGTTTCAGAACAGACGCATGAAGTGGAAGAAAGAAATGTTGAAGAAAGACCCAAATGCTGTGACAACGCGAGCGAAGGGCCGTCCGAAAAAAGACGAATTTTAATTTCGTAGAAATAAACGAAAATTCGTCAGATGATCATGAGAAAGAACTGTTGTTGATATTTGCGTTGTGTTAGATTTTTGTTTTTTGACGTACTGAGGACAAGCTCAGCTAGTCTCCGCTGGGGGAAGGGGAGGAAATTATCCGAACCTTTTCGCAGTCTCAACAAACTGGAGCGAAAATGACGATTCTTTCGGCTTGGATGCTTCCATCTCGTTCTTTAACCAGGGGTCTGGGAACGAGATTGATTATGCTCTGCGCGTGTAATGATGTTGCCTAGTTACCGTCGTGACGTTTTTGTGATTTGAGTTTGTTTGATTGGCTAAGCAGTTGAAAGCAAAATGAGCTTTCGAATTATAGACAAACACAAGCGAAGTTTGATTAGATTGTCACGTTTTTTAGGAGCCTGACTGGAAAAGTCCTTTGTTATTTTTGTTGAAAAACGTTTTTGTTTTGGATATTTTAGTAGTAGACAGTAATAAAAAATATGTCCACTATTGAGTTAACTGTATCACTCTAAAGGGCGCTCAAAGTCACAATCCAAGAAAAATCTCAAATTTGAGTTTGTAAAATGCTGGAAAACAAATAGCACGATAAGAAGCTACCAGCAGCTGAGGAGCTTTCATTTGAATATTCTCACTTTAGGATTTCATCCGCAAACTCAAAAGTTAGAAGCGCATTGGCTTCAGTACAGCATAATAAACAGAACCTCAGAAAAGTACTGCTCAGTAGCTTTTATTTGAATGCTTATACTCCAGGACTTCATCCACCGACTCAAAAGTTAGAAGCGCCTTTTACAGCATAATAAGCAGCACCACAGGAAAGCACTGCTGAGTAGCTTTTATTCAGTTCAGGATTTCATCCACAGACCCAAACGTTAAAACCACCTTGTACAGCATAATAAACGGCAGCACCACAGGAAAGTACTGCTCAGTAGCTTTCATTTGAATGGTCACAGTTTAGAATTTCATCCACAGGCCCAAACATTCGAACCACTCTACACGAAACTGGGTTTGGCTGTTTGTGTGAAAGTGTTAACAGTCTTCTAAAAGCGTGCTTGTTAAGTAGATTAGACAGCAATATACAATATCTTTACGAAACCAATAGGTCTCGGTAGTGACGATGGTTACAAAACCATTTTTACGACTGTAAATATTCACGTAAACAAGTAAAGGCGGTTTGTAAAGTAAAGTTAATGATCGCAAATTTTATTTGCATCACGTCTATTCCTGTGTGCTAGAACAGTTTAGTTTATTCAAAACACAGATTAAGAATAAAGAATACAATTTATTATATTGACATGTTTATCAAGGTTCTTCAATCGAGTTGTTTTGGCCTTGTTTTTCGGTAGACTTGGTCGCTTTGTCTTTGCGCTTCACTGCAAGAAAAGAGAGAAAGAGTACTGAAAGATTCTACAATTGCCCCCCCCCCCGGGAGGGGGGGGGGGTACTCAACAAAGTTTTGTACGGGGATGCTCCGCCCCGAGGTCCAAACCCTTACCCTTTCATACACCGTTTATGACAGAAAAGGTACCCCTTTCATGTACCTTTCATTGAAAATGGTACCCCTTTCATATACCTTTCATTGAAAATGGTACCCCTTTCATGCTTTCATTGAAAATGGTACCCCTTTCATATACCTTTCATTGAAAATGGTACCCCTTTCATATAGCCTGTACGTGCGTCTTTTTGATATATTTTGAAAGGCCCTTTTTCGCGTTCAAAGAACGCAATCCTAATTTCGTTTTGGTTGTCCTGTGGTTTACGTGCAGTAAAATTTGATATTTTTTGGTAGACGGTCCTCCAAATGGCCGCCCCTATTGTTTTTTTTTTCAGGGGCTCATTTCCGCCGGAAGTTCCTTCGAACGCGTCTCATAATCTCCGATTACTGCTAGTACAATACTTAAATGGCAGTTTTCCCTACCTTTTTTATGCTTCAACTCGTGTTTTCGCTACCCTTTCCTATTCTTCGTGAAATCCCTACCCTTTCATATACTTCAACTCGTGAAATCCCGACCCTTTCACATACCTCCAACCTAAGAAAGGTACCCCTTTCGGGCGGAGCATCCCCGTATAGCCCATTATAGGGAGTCCCCCCCGGGCAATACTAAACAGACAAAATAACGGCTAAAAGCGTCAAAATTCCACAAGAATGGCAATTTTGATTTCTTGATCGCCTGTCACGAAATCAAATTTGATGAACTGTTATCCACTTCCATCCTTGCAATCCCGCACTTTATCTCCAAACTACTGCTTCTGTTTTGCTCCATAGAGTCTTTTTATCGAATTAAATTGCATATCTGGTAGCATTTGGCGATATAACGCGGAAAGAGAGTAATCGAAATTTTGTTCGGTTTCTACGCGACAGTTTCCCTCTAATTTTAAGCATTTGCCTGACCCACTAGCTGGGCATGTGAAAATGCTACACTCACCTCACCTCACCTCACCTCACCTCACCTGTAAGTCTCTTACTTACCTACAATTCTTACTCACCTGGCTAATTTGTCTAATTAAAGACTGAAAGTTAAAAGAGTATAGCGTACTCACATTTTCCGTATTTTCTTTGTCTATTTATACGACGTATGAGTCGGTTGATAACTCCTTTGTTTTTGGTCACGTGACATAAGATATCACACATTATCAAAAACAACACACTGGCTGTAACCATGACGATCACTGCTGCAACCTTTAAGTCTGAGGATCAAGTCAACTGAATATAATCAGTGAATCTACTACATTGTAAATTCGAAAGTACTGTTTTGGCAACTTATATAATTAATGGGGCCAATTCTGACTCCTTTAACACGAGACATTTAAAGTGAAATTAGTTTATTTAAGATGAGTCAGTCAGTCATCTGATGAATGTATCCCAATAACATGTTCTGTCTATTCTCCTGATCCGTTTAAATTACATTAAATTTCAAAAGTTCAGAAAATTGTGCCAAGCCAGCTATGAAAAAACACTTAAAACCACCCTTTACATGTGGCCAGCAAAAAAAAATGTCGAAACGTATTCCCCCTATAAGTGCAGTGGCACTAGATCTCGAGGAAACGGTACAAAAAGTTGTAACATTACTTGATACTTTTTATAACATTTCATTTCCTAATGTACTTAAAATAAAAACTTAAACGGAAAAAGGGAACGTTCGAGAAGACTGACCGACGTAGAATGATATATATCTCCCGCCAAACTGACCAAACTCTTAAATAGTGCCGAGATGTCCCATGACGACACGCAAGCCTCTATATCGTGCCGTCAGCATAATAATTTCTGACTAGTTTGTTCCTACGTTACTCGAATGTCAATTATTACATTTTTCGACATTTGATGCCACAGTTTAACCCACCACGCTATGCGCATGACCAGCACAAATCATTCCATTACTTGACAACCTCTTCCCGTGGGCCTTTCAAAAAGGCGTGGCGGGGGTGGGTGTGTGGACGGGGGGTTCGTAGAAACCGTGCCGGGACAAGGCTGCTGCTTTTGTCGCGTGATACACAATGAAATGGCGTTTTCGGAGGTTATTTCTCGCGATTGGCAGCCGTGTTTGTTTTCCGACAATCTGAAACCGTTGCTCAAACGAAACGAGGACACTTCATTATGTTTTACACGACAAAATGCGCCGCCAGAATTTTTGGTTTCTACGCTCGACCTGGGACCGGGGACCGGGGACCGGGGACCGGGGACCGGGGACCGGGGACCGGGGACCGGGGACCGGGGACCGGGGACCGGGGACCGGGGACCGGGGACCGGGGACCGGGGACCGGGGACCGGGGACCGGGGACCGGGGACCGGGGACCGGGGACCGGGGACCGGGGACCGGGGACCGGGGACCGGGGACCGGGGACCGGGGACCGGGGACCGGGGACCGGGGACCGGGGACCGGGGACCGGGGACCGGGGACCGGGGACCGGGGACCGGGGACCGGGGACCGGGGACCGGGGACCGGGGACCGGGGACCGGGGACCGGGGACCGGGGACCGGGGACCGGGGACCGGGGACCGGGGACCGGGGACCGGGGACCGGGGACCGGGGACCGGGGACCGGGGACCGGGGACCGGGGACCGGGGACCGGGGACCGGGGACCGGGGACCGGGGACCGGGGACCGGGGACCGGGGACCGGGGACGGGGTTGCTTGATGTCCTTAACAATGCCGGCTAGGCCCCTACCTCTCGGCTTTTTACCGCAGTGCTTCCCCTTGTGACCATCCACAGCATCTGCGATCTTGTGCCCTGATTGGTCAACACACCAGCATGTGTCCAAGTGAACAGAGCATTGGATCACGTGGTACGACCCATTCACTTCACATCGAGGCAGAAATTCGAGTCTCAGTCTTGGATCATGCGCCAGGATGCGGTCTCGCTGGCATTGGGTGATATCTACGAAATACATTTATGCATGTAAATTGTTCTATTTTTCAAGTAATAGATGGCTGGACCGTGAAGATTCTCATTTCCAAAGATTAATGTCTGCTACCATTTTAATATAAAGGCTAGACCAATTACAAGTGTTGTAAAACCAAAACCAAACTTAATTATTCTGACCAATCACAACAGACGCAGAAAATCTAATGATCCAATCAGAACTCGAAGCAATTGCAAGTGGCCGGCGCCAAGCGCGGGAAACGCGTGCAGGCAAGTCACGATTGGTTTTAGTATTACTTCTGATTGGGTGATAAAGTGGCAGAAACCGGCTAAAGCTTCGGCCAGTGGCATTTTTGCGCTCGTTTGTCAGACGTCTTTTCGCGGAGGGAACCGTAGTAGCGCCACCGCGAAAAGTCGTCTGCTTTCTCAGGCTATAACTTTGCTGTCATGAGTGCCTCAACCTTAACGGGTTTTACCAAGCACGAAGCATACCGGAGTATTATGACTTCATTAAACCATTGACTAAACACAATATAAAATTTCTGTTGATATCGCCAGTACATTACGCACGCGCACAGTCAAATAACCCGTGGAGTGGCAGTGAATGCTGTTTCGTTTGAACATTATTTTGGCATAGCCAGATAGTAATGCCAGATCCGAAAGTTAAGGTTCTTAATAATAACGATAGTCCAAGGGCACTTCTGTGGTTCTTGCGTTTAGCTGGAAAGGTGAAGTCACCGAACGGTTTCTATAGCAATACGCGACTGGGAGCGTGACTATTTCGTCCCTAACCCCCTCCCCTCCGGTACCCATTTGTACCCCTTTGTTTGTCCCTTCTATAGATTCATACGTAACTAGGAGTGACTGGCAACTTACGACCAGCACTGAGTCGCGCAACGCAAAACTTACTTTTGGTTCTATCCTCCTGAAGTTTCAGCGTGACGTGACCAAATCCCAGCTTGTTTCTCGCCTTACACTTGTATTCACCAAAATCAGTATCACGATAAGGTGTCACGCGTAACGCACTCACTCCGTTCAAGTTTTCAACTTTCTGCACACAATACTTGCAGTTGGTATCCAACTTTTTGCCATTCTTTGACCAGTGTATCTTGGGTGGGGGGTTACCAGTGTAAACGCACTTTAAAGTGACTTCCTTTCCTAGCGGACTTATTTTCACAAGGTCTGAACGGCTTTTGTCGATACGCGCCTTCTGGACATTTGGCGACGCTAAGAAAGTATAATTTGTGTTTTTAACACACAGTGTAAATGGTTCTCGCTATTATCATAATAAAGCAGTTTTCAATTGAGTGTCGAAAAAATTGCTTTGGTTTTGCATTGCTACGCCTTGTGATTAGCTAAAAAAATCTTGCGCCACTTTCTCGACCAATGAGAAGTAAAACCAAAACCAATCGTGACTTGCTCGCACGCGTTTTCCCGCGCTTGGCGCCGCCGACATGTAATTGCTTCGAGCTCTGATTGGTTCATTGGATTGTTTACAACTGCTGTGATTGGTCAGAGTAATTACTTTGGTTTAGGTTTTACGACACTCAAATGAAAACTGCTCTAATAATATTAATAAGTTATTGTAATTGGACTGGGTGGAGTACAATGTTGGAGTTATCGGGCGAGCAATTTCAAATCGGCCGAACGCGTAGCGCGAGGACGATTTGATATTACGAGAACGATTATCTCTGAATTATACGACACGTAGTAACAATAGGAAAAACCAACAGCGAGTTAAATCTAAGCAAAGTTAACGGAACGACTACCAGTCCTTTATGTGTTTAGTTTTCTTTTCCTTTGCGCGCAGACTCGTACATGACATGGCATGGCGTTGCGACATGAATTGCGTGCGCAGTAAGGATGCGCATAAACAATTAGCGCGAACGTCTTTAAATGAAGTTGTGATAAGAAAAACCATAAACGCAGAAAAAAAAAACCGATATTCTCGAGTTCAAAATAGTAGTCAAGGGCGGGTTTCCACGCTTTAAGTTGTTTATAGTTGTTAAGAATCCTCATTTCATAGCGTTTTTCGCATAACGAATCGATCCCTTTATATGAAATTCAGCCTGGGCCTTTTTGAGTTGGGGGGGGAGGGGGCACATTGTGCCCCCCCTTGTAACTTCAAGAACATTAAGGCTATGACAATGAAACCTAGAGGGTACATAGTACATAGTACGTCCAAAACTGTCTCCCTTGCGGTCCGCACAATAGAACGATGACGTCATATGACGTAGTTATTAGGTAATTAGTTATACGGCCGCCATCATGGATCCGCCATCTTGGATTTCTGAAATTTTTAAAAATCTCTCAAAAACCGTCCAAATTCACTCAAAATTAATCAAAACCACTAAATAAACGCTAAATGACGTAAAAATATAAAAGTTATACCAATAAACATTGTTTTTCTTCATTGAAAGGTATAAATATGCAAATTTCAAAAAACATGGCTGTCAAAATCTTGTTGCCATGGAAACATCAAGTCACGTGATCAAAAAATTGTCATATGAAATTGTTGCCAGATAAATTTTAGGTAAATTCACTTAGTTTGATGGCGTTTTTGGATACATATTAAAGAAGTTATGAATGTTGAAAGTTAGCGCGGGCACTTTGTGCCCCCCCCCCCCCCCAGGCCGAATTGGGTTAATGATGAACTGTACTTTGTTAGAAATGTGTTTAATTTTCAGTAAAACACCACTCACCCCCCACATCACCCCCAAAACCCCCTGATTTACCCTTGGACGTACGCAAACTTATACCTCCACCGTGGTACAGGGGGTGAGGGAGGGCTGTTGCAACTCCTCCCTTGGGTTTTTGCGATGTTGCAATATTTCGGAAATATTTTACGTCTACCAGATAGCCTGTGATGTGCTGTACAAGATAAGGTAAATATTGTGGGTTTTAGCGCTGCTGGAGATTCGTGACGTCATCCAAAAATAGCCGCCATCTTAGATTTTACTAGAAATTCAAATTTATCGATAAAATGCGGAAATTGCAAATATTTTTGCTAGAGTTGCAAACCAAGATACAATTAAACATTTTGATGCTTTTGTTAGCATTTTGTATATTTTTATTTTACCGAAAAAAGGTGAAAAACACGCATTTTTATTCTCTCAACAAATGGCTTGACCATAGCAACTGGTTGTCGCCAAACTTTACTAAAATGTGTCTCAATGATAAACGAACAGCTGTTGACGGCATGTGCTAACCATGTTCTTGAAAACTTGGAGAAAAACCTTAAGAGGGGCCTCTTGTACGTCCGAGGGTTACAGTAAAACCACGAATTTCCGTAAACACTGTAATCGCCGCTGTTTCTAGCTGACGAACCATCGGCGCACGTAAATGTCATTAAAATGGTGATTTTTTAGCGCGCGCTAAATACAGTTGTAGTCGTTATATAGCACGACACCCTTAAAAGTAACGAAAGCCATGTCCATTATCACCCAGCAATGTCCATTATCGCACAGCAACCGCGAAAGCAGCGTCAATTGAAAAATCAACGAAACTGCAGATACCGTCAACGATCTATTGCGTCACATTGGATCAAACCAGACAAACAGTTATAAGCAACAGAACACTGCAAGGACCGATAAAACAATGTGGAAAGGTATTCTCTCGAAATGGCACTACGGTCGGTCAAACCTGACATGATCAGCGCTCAAAACTAGAAAGCAGACATAGTGATTTGTTGCGTATCACTGTTTGAATTTTATCCAATGTGACGCAATGGATCGTTCACGGTATCCGCAGTTTCGTCGATTTAAGGTCAATTGACAGTTTTCAAAAGTCGCTTTAAGCATAGGTTAAGTTTTCTTTCAAAAGTTTTACAGCACAAAAGGACGAGTATTAAACATCGCACACATACAAACACACACACTTACAAGTCCTCATTTTTGCCCTTTACTTTCTCTCGAGTTTTCACAAAAACGTAAAATGTTCTCTACCTTACCTGGACTAAAACAACAAAATATCCATAAGGTGATAAAAGCCGCTGTTTTCATGACATAATAAACGGTGAGATGCGCGAAATGGCGATGTTTTCTCACAAATCAACGAAAAGTTTTCGCAGTTACTTACCATTGTGACGTAATAAATGGAAAGCACGCGCACTCACTCCCGTTCCCAGACCCCCCGGGTTTTTTCCCGTCGTTTCGATGACCACGTGACCAAACAAAATGAAAGCTCTGGAGCCGAGAATGCGCGCGCTCATGAAAATCTTTTCATTTCTCGTGCGTTTTGCGCCTGCGCTCTTGATCGTTTTAATTGCTAGCAGGCGTGTGCGTCATGACTTGGCATTATGCTTCATGGATTAATTTTTTGTGGAGCGGCTCATTTTCAACTTGATGCGACTGCATTCCAAGGGCCTTTTCCAACCTCGTTCCCAGGGTCTCTCATCTCTCATCTTCCCACCCCCTCTCGCTCCAGGGGGCGGGAAGATGAGAGACCCTGGGAACGAGCCTTGGGGGGAATAAGTTCGTGTTCCAGTATCCTATATGATGCCTAGTGATGTTAGATGATGTCTAGTTCCATTAGATGATTTCTAGGGAAGTTGATTAGGTCTAGCAACGTGCGATGATGTGAAGTGATGTTCCATGACGGGTGGTTAGGATTGGTGGTGGTTTAGGGGACAACATTGTTATTGATTTTCAATTTGGTGTACTGGAACACGAACTTATTACCCTTGGCCTTTTCCCGTTCAAAACGGCTGCACGCAGAAACTCGTGGACAAATTGAAGAAATACTGGAAGAATCGTTGACACGTGACACACGATGAAATGTCGTTTTGAAAGTTTTTTTTTCCAGCGAATGCAGCCATATTTGTTTTCTTGCAGTCTGGAACCGCAGTTCAAGCATAACGAAGACATTTCATTATAAAAATACTCCATGATTCTAGGAGTCTTTTGGCAGCCAATGCGTCGCCACTTTGAATGAGGTCCCAACCTCGTTCCCAGTGCTTCTCCCACCCTCTCAAATCTCCTGGGAACGAAGTTTCAAAGTCCTGGAGACGAATTGTCGTCGACGCGATGACGTACCAAAAGAGTTATTATAATCCATTCATAACAGAAAAGTAGAGTTTCCTTTTCAACGGAATAAAAAAATCAGAAAATAGCTGAATCCGTACGTGACTACAAGCTTGGACATTCATGATCAGTGACCTTTCTCGCGTTTTTTCAGATAGCACTTCACGTAAAAGGGCTTAAACCTGATCCTGTTACAAAAAAAAAAACTATTATTAAACTGAGACAAACTGGTACACACTCAAAGGGCCACACACGACGAAAAAGAAAAAGAAAACAAGGTTTTAAGCTAAAAGGAATTTAAAATGACAAAGAATAAAGCCGATTGCGCCGCTAAATTTTCTAAAACTACAAATATAGGTGCAGGAGTCGACAGAAAGAAACAGAGCAAAGATTAAAGTGATGCTTCAGTTAAATCTGTATTAAGCGGACAGCGGACACCCTCCATAAAGCAAACAGTAGCTCAAGTCCCAAAATTTTGTTCCCATGTTTACTGTAAAGAATACCTGTATTAAACGGACACCTCTATTAAGCGAGCGCGGA
The DNA here is from genome assembly GCA_024195265.1 of Dendrophyllia cribrosa. Taxonomy (NCBI): domain Eukaryota; kingdom Metazoa; phylum Cnidaria; class Anthozoa; order Scleractinia; family Dendrophylliidae; genus Dendrophyllia; species Dendrophyllia cribrosa. Next base: position 4,707,386 of record JAJLRJ010000010.1, on the reverse strand, counting down.
CACCTAAAATTTGACTGAAATGGTTGTTTCTATTGTTCAAAACCTGCATTAAACGGACACTTATAAGTATAGACTCAAGCCGATGAAGACAAAATCATATTTTTCTGGTCTATTCGACCAGTTGGTCCTTATTTGAGAGCAAAAAAAAACCGCATACTGTATGAAATCATTCAGACGAAGAGCGTGATCCATTGAAGACTAAAACCAGTTCCACCTTATCGATTGGTCGAGTTGTTGTTGGACTATTCTCGTTATGTATTTAGAAAGACAACTTCTCAATACAAAGTGTTTCAAGTATTTGCCACGGTGTGTCAGGTAAGTCAACAAACTACCTGTTGGGTGGTTCGGAAGGTCCCGCGGTAGGCTGCTTCTAACTAACAGGTCCTTCAGATTCTTGACACGCCTGAAAGCCTTCAGTGGTGGTTTTCTGAAAATATCGGTGGTCGTGCTGTCAATGATCTTCAATGCGCTCGATCCACTTTTTCAAATTCATTTACCTGGAATTTGAGGCCAAATTGAACATGATGATTCCAAGCAAAATGTTTTTGTTATGGTCTTTCTCGTGCAACAGGACCGTTTTCCGTACATGTCCCCATGTTAATTCATCTGCTACAATTATTTTATTACATATTTCAACATTTCTTGTTCAATATAGGATCCTGGCATTTGCCAAATTTGAGCGCCCAGAATCCACTTGATTGCATCTCAGAGGACTTAAATTATCAAAATGTTCCGGGGAGGGGGGGGGGGGGGGGGGGGGGGGGGGGGGAGGTATACCGCTGGACCCCTCTGGAAGGGCGCGCGCAACCGCGCTAACGCGCCCATGGTCTCTCATACACTATTTTTACGGCCCCCTTCTTTCTAAAATTCCTGGATATGCCCCTGAGTTTGGATTTCACAGACAATAATATAAAGTAAACTTTTGAATCATTCGTTAATTTACCTTTCTTTTTATTTCACAATGAGCGTATTTTCCTTTGCCGGGCGATGATGTCAGATGAAAGTTCCAGCGTTTCGCGTCGGCTTTCGACAAGAATCTTAAGTTTGTAAAGTTTGCCAAGTTATCGAAGTCCTCGGGTCAACAACTGTCCCAATTTCTACTCCAAAAAAATCTAAAAGCTTTCACTAGCGTACATTTTTTTACCAATGGCGAATGGAATCTTTTATTAGAAAGGCGAAAATAGACATAAAAAGCCGCTTACATCGTTTAAACTAAGACCCAAATTGTTCCCGCGCGCAAGACGCGGGTGCCAGGATCAATGACGTCATATCATAGTTCTCGGCCAATGGGTGCATGGGAAAGTGTTGTATGTGGTCGAGCCCAACCATGCCCAATCGACCAGAGATTCAAAGCTATCAGTGTAGTATACAGCTTTTTCAATAAACGTTGTCCAAATAATAGTGTATTGGTACATTCTAAGACCACGAGACAGAGGAGGTTGGACACGGACCGAAAGGTATCCTGGTAGGAGTAGTCGACCAATCAGATCAACGTATTCATTCACAGTCTTTTCTGCGAGAATTTCTCCACGCAACATTTTATGTTTTTTTAGTGTGTTTTTCTTCAAATATGAAGTCCGCTTTTTCCAGTAAAGGAGTTTTCATGAAAGGTATGTTGCTACTTTTTCTATTTACTTGTTTATATTACAACTTTTGTAGTAGAATTCGCTATTACGAGGCTTCCTCGCAAGCCTAATAATAATGATCACGAGACATAGTGGATCGAGCTAATCTTGCCTAAATCCGCACCGCTTTTCGGTATCTTCCAGTGAAATGTGTTAAAACTCTTCGAACAAAATAACTCGCCAGCTAAAGTCATAGCTGAATGGAGCCCATATCCTGTTCTCCCGCTTCCCGTACCCTGTTCTCCCGCTTCCCGTACCCTGTTCTCCCGACTCCCGCCCTTTTACGCGTTGCTCCCGCTCCGCACTTAACATTTCTCACCCGCTTCCCGTACTCCTCCTGCCCCCTATTATCCCGGGCTCCCGCCCTCCTGCCCCCCCCCCCAATACAAACACTGTATTTCGTGACCTGTTTGCCACATTTTCAAAATGGGGGATTTGACTTCAAAAAAAGGGGACCACAGGTAAGTATCGTTTATTCTAATGGCTTCATATTTTAATAGTTGCACTTTAAGATGGTAAATGTATCAAACGTTTATATGCAGAGGACCACTCAACACTACGATAAATAGTGGTAACTTCCTTTCCGGATCTCCTTTATAAGGGGATGCGAGTACTTGACGTCACTCAAAGTGTAGATAAACCATTTTTAAAAATGCAAGGCTAGTTGTTACACGCTGCAATTTTCATGCATCAGGTCTCGCAACGGCGTTGCGAGACCTGATGCAAGATCGTTGCTGCTGCACGAACCGGGGTGTTAAACTTCGTGCAGCTTAGGGAGAGTCGAGATTTGGACGTTGGCGCGGAGCATTTGGAGAAAGTACGAAATTGTTAGTTTTTAATCCTAGAAGTGCCACACTAAAGCCCATTTACAAATAATGTTTGTTGTTTCACGCATCAGTAGTCTCGCAAACTGTATTCACCCGACTATTAAAAAACGTCGCTCGAGGCGATATTCTAAGTGGACGTTAAGGAGGAGGGAGGGGAGGAGGGAGGGGTGTCTGGGGAACTTGTGAATATGTCGACGCCCCCTTACACTTTGCAATGGTTCATGCAGCATGTCTCGCAACGGCTGCACGAAAATTTGCAGCGTGTAACACCGTCTTTAGGGATGTCAGCCAAAGACTCAGAAGTTTAAAGAACCACGCCACAAGAACACAAGGTATCACTGCTCAAGAGTGAAAGGTTAATAGGGGCGTGGTTTTTAACGACATGATTAAAAAATAATGTTGGTTTTAAAAATATAAATGGCTACATTTTCACCGCACTTGACCCATATAAATTAAGGATCGCTTCCATCTTTTCATTCATCAATGGCTTGGGTCATTGACTGTAGACGCCGGTCAAACATTTTTGTTTTTGTCTATTAAAAAGGCTTTCGCTCCCAGAGTCAATTATGGAGACGTGTAGTGTAGTTCTAACTTTTGAGTCTGTTTACGAAATCCTATGGTGTAACCATTCAAATGAAACCTCTTCAGCAGTACTTTTGCATGGTACCATTTGTTTTTCAATAATTTACAAAATGAAATTTATGATTTTTCTTGCATTTTTTTCTGTGGCACTCTTGGGAGTTAAAGGGTTAAAGAATTACTCAAGTCGCGGCTTCACGTCTCGCACGCCGGTTTTCACAAAAAAAATGTATTGGCAGCGATAGTTTTCTTTTAGTCAAACCTAGAAGATATATTTCACAGCCGCATCTAATTAGAGTGGCTTAAATTTAACCCTTGACTTTCTGAAATCAGTTCGTCTGCAGCCGATATGTTCGGGTTCTAACTTTTGAGTCATTGGATAATTCCAAAGTATGCGGACCATTCAATTAAACGCAAACGAGCAGTATTTTCTTTGATGCTGTGTCAGTTATGCCACGCAGTGCACAAGGTACCCTCAGTATATTTGTAAACGAGGAAGATGCGTTAAAATGTAGCTGATAACCGCCACGGTGTTTATCCAAGAGCTTATTCAGGGTTAAGCATCTTTTACTCAATTGTTATCAGGATCATCCGCGGAATGTTTTACCGAAAATAAATTGAATAATACATGTACTTGGAAAAGCATGCCATCCTAAAAGCATTTCAAAATACGAAGCGTGTTAAAATGTATAGCAAACATTGGCTGTTGCACTCATGACTAATTGGCCAGGCGTCTATCACCATGTGCAACGTAATTGACTACAGCATGTAGTATATGCTAGTAGGACAAGTTGTCCCATCTGGCGAGGGAATAACTTTGTCACGATTTCCGGTGATAAAGGCGAGATAATCCCTTGCTTTCCCTCGTGAAAACAGTTTGCAATTTTAACTCGCTATATTGTTTTCATTGCATTTCCGGAGTTTTTTTAGGAAAGGGTTTTCCTGAGAATTGAAAGGGTTTTTTCTGCGCATTGAAAGGGTTTTCCTGGGCATTGAAAGAAATTCCTGCGCAATGAAAGGGTTTTTCAGCGCGTAGAAAGGGGTTTTTCCGCGCATTGAAAGAGTTTTCACGGGTCACGATAAGGACAAAAATTGTAAACTTTGTGTTTTCACAATGGCATATATATTTAAGGCGTGTTATGTTCGGTCTTTTCTTTGACCAAGCGTGCGCAGCATGCACGGCCAGATATCCATGACAAATGCAAACAAAATTATTTTTGAAAAGCTTTTCGCCTCATAGACTGCACGTAAAGTTAAAATGACTATTCTATAACATAGACCATACTGGGAATTTAAAATTTATTTTAATTTATTTTCGGCTCTTTTTAACTATCTATCGTATTATTAATACTATATCGATTTCATTTTCCAACCTCGGGCAAAAAAAGAGCTACAATAGTCTTTGACATTGCTGATCAACAAAACTGACATCTTTTAATTTACCTTGTCTGCCTAGATTTTGATTTTGATTTTTTTAATGCAAAAACGTTTTATTTCTCTTCTAATAGATTTCAGAGTGTAATCTCATTACGTTAGTTGTCAAGTGCACGTGAATTACAAAAGGTCGATCGTTTAAAGCTAGACAGAACACATGGAAAATCGATCATTTTGAACTTTCGTTCAAATACACATTTCATATGAAGTAAAGATCTATTCTTGAGTCTGATTGTAGCTTTTCGCAAATTGCTGTCCAATCTGTTCTTTGCGTTATCGTAATTAATGGTTGATTGCATCGCAATTTTGCCGCGAAATATTTCCGCTTGGGTTGAAAATCGTCTGATAAGTGGCCTGTCAATCTTGCGAGCGAAAATCTACTTCTTAACGAACTAAGGCAGAAAAAGTTTATATCAGCTCCCCAAAGAATCACTCTAATCTTAAGTAAACTCTAGTTTTTGTTCCCATATTTACAAAGTGGGGTTATAAACGATTAATTGAATCTTTAACAGAGTATGGCGTCCTTTTAAATTTCTGTGCTCCCTCAACCGTGAAAACGGACGCTATGGGAAAATTCATAAAATCTAAAGCCAACTCGAAGCAGACAGAACTCGAATACAAGAGATCTTTGCCACCTTTACAATACAACGAAAAAAAAAACATGATGCTCTGCAGTAAATACAATGAGTTTTGTCATTCAAAGTTGTTTGCTAACTATAATTTGTAGCGGAAACGTTGTAAAAGTTAATTGTACTTCGTACATGAATGTCTGCAGGACAGTCGACGGCGCGGCGTCGGCCCGCCGAGATAAAATTAACTTGCCGAAAATTTTCTCCCATTGGAGTTCAGCAGAAGGAAAGATGTAACTTTTCGCGGCAATAAAATCGTGACAATTTGTTGCCAACGTTGCATGGCCATTTGATTAGAATACTGCGTATTTAACGGCGAGCTTTCTTCGCATCCAGATGTATAGACATTTTGTTCTTTCGCTGGCTCGCGTTCAGTGTAGATTTCGATTTTCTCTCTTGTGCACTTCTCTTATTTTCAAAATCTCCTAAAACGGAAAAAAAATAATTAGTACTTTTTCCTACGAATTGAATAGCAGTCTGCTAAGCTAATACCTAGCTTATAACATCAGTTAATTAGAATTCACCTGCATTTCTGTATTCCGCCGGGGTAGCTCCAAATTCCCGCAGACGCTTTCGTGAGGGGTCGATCGGTTTAAAGTTGAATGCAGCGATGTTTTCAAGTTCTTTATCTCTAGTTCTTAAGTTATATCTTGTTGTAGCCTGCACAGAATCCACAGATCTTTGTTGACAAACATTTTGTGCAGTCCCAGCCGCCGTTGTAGCAAGCGTAGGTGTAGTTTCCGTCGGTGATTTGCGCGTCTGAAGTCTCCCATGCACCCGTTCCCACTTGTAACGTCCACGAAGCGGTTTGAAATTTTCAAAATCAAAATTCCACTTGTGTCTTTTCTCCTCTGAGATACGCTTCAACTCGCGGTTTAAATCATCGCGAATTTGTTCGTGATCAACCGTTCCAAAAAGACTCCTTTTCACGGCAACCTTCCCGCGACTCGAACCAGCATCAGCTGTTATGCTCATAATTATGTTTAACTATTCCAAAATCTGGTGCAATACAAGTTGAGTCAAAACGTCTTTCTCTTCAAATTCCCTTATTCCAACTATTCTTCGATTTAAAAGCAAGGTATGCCTCTATTACATTCGATCCCATTCACCAGGTTCCATTTCAACGGCAAATGAGAGAAAAAATGAACGTAGTAATGTTGCGTAGTGATCACAGATAGCGTCGTTTGATCAAATATCGAAAATTTCAACGTAACGCTCGAACAACCCTCTTGAAGCCTTTTACAACAAAGATGCGGATCTTACGCCACAATGGTAAAATTCAGCTTAATTGATTGTTCAGAAGTCCACTCAATGAGCTTGTACAATTAAAAATTCAGTTGTAGTTTGTTTATGTTCGAGAAACGAGGATCCCACGTAATTTTCTGAGCGTCCCTTTCAACTCAGCGTTTGCGAGCGCTCCACGCCGACACGCGAACAAATTAGCTTTGGATTCAACCCCAGCCAATCAGAGCATACTACGTCACTAGTTATATTTATGTAGGTGACAGATTTGGCAGCTTCAAACAAAGGAATCTTTGTTTGAAAGTTTTGTTTACAGTTAGTTACGTCAAAATACTTAAAATTGACTTTTCGAAGCTATAATCAGAAAACTATGATGTTTTTAAAGGGTTTTCGAAAAATCGCAATGTTCATGGCGATTGCATGGCAGTTTAAACACAATCAAAACAGTTAAAAGTTTTGAGGGCTCAATTCCGTCCTGTAACTGGATATCGGCCTTTTGCGTCCAGATGGCTGCGCTGTGAATTCGTAACGGCGTATATATTAACGCGATTTGTCTAGACTAACATTGGCAGATTAAACAAAATAATAAATGTTTTAGCGGCTTTGAGATTTGACACACTGTACGGACTTGAAGAAACTTTTATATAGCTTGTCGGTGCCATTTTTTCCATGTATGTCTGCAGAATAAAATCTTGACAGACCATTGGGGTGTAAACAGATATAATCAAAACACGACAACAACAAAAAGGTCCTAGCACGGTTGGGTCAATCTTGAGGCGAGGGTCCACCTGAACGCCATTTTTCCGCCACTTGACATGGCTTTTAATGGAAATATCTCGTTCGCGTTCTACACTTGACTGAAGCACCACACTCACGAGTTAATTTTCTTTGAGAAAGTATTTTTTCTTTTTTTATTCTTCTTTGCAATTTCTTTAAAAAAAAAACTGGTGTGCAGGTATTTTTTGTCAAAGAAATCTGTTGTATACTGATGCACACTTTAATTTATTTATACTTGATTGATATAAAGCAGCATTGCTAGTCTGGTATACAATTTACTCCTGCATATGGATCGACGGCCAACCGCGTGTTTTTCAGGAATTTTCCCTGTTTTTAGAAGCATTTTAACTGACATAGTGAGCAAAGCTGATACTACGTAGAACAATTAACGCGACAACGACATCATAGAGCCCAAACTGAAAGCCAAAATGCAACCGTGGACAGCTGTTTCAACCTGGTTGGGTCTCGAGATCGTCAGCAGATCTTCTATAGATCCTACGTATCCCAGCAGCATTTTCGTTCGCGGTCCTGTGCTCCTTGTTCTACTATTTTAACTGAACACTTAGCCTGTTCCAGGCGTTCAGATAGTGGGGAAAGCGCAAATAGTTGGGGAAGGCGCGAAAAAAGGCGAGCGAAAAAATGCGGGAAGGCGAGGGCCCGCATTTTTTTTCGCTCGCTTTTCTTCGCGCCTTCCCCACTATTTGAACGCCTGGAATAGGCTACTGAACACTGCATAGAATATACCAACCCAAACCATTAACTATTTTTGTATCCCCTCTTTGTCTTTTCGGGAGCTGCCAAATTCGTCCCACTCGGGACCAAGAGATGTCACTAAACATACAACTTATTGGATAATTAACAACTGTTCACCGAAGTGGAGGTGGGTAGTGGTGGAGTTTACCGAGCCGCGAAGCGGCGAGGTAAATATCCACCACTACCCACCTACACTGAGGCGAATAGTTGTTTTAGTATATACTGAAACAGTGAGATAATATAACGAAAATCATGCTTTTTAACTCATTTATTCCTGTCAACGATTACAATTTTCGCGCGCAAATTGCTGGGAGGTGAATAGCACTTGCTATTCCGAGTTTCAGTAGCCAATCAGAGCGCGCCAACAATGCTATCCACTGTTTCAGTATCATCTAAAAGCTATTATAGAGCAAAACAGACGCAGTAGTTTGTGGATAAAGTGCAGAATTGCAAGAATGAAAGTGGATTACAGTTCATCAAACTTAAATTCGTGACAGGCGGTCAAGAAATCAAAATTGTCATTCTTGTGGAATTTTGACTTTTAGTTTAGCCGTCATTCTGTCCCCAAAGTTAATATTTTTTGTTTTATTATCACTTTTGGCGATTTTTTTCTTATTATTTCAAGATAATAAAGCGAGCTTAAAGCCCCCCCCCCCCCCCCCCCCCGGGGGGGGGGGGGGTACTCCCATATATGAAAATACAAAACTGAATGCAAGCCTGGCACTACGGCAAAGGGCAGATCTATTAATGGCCAATATTTCGACTAATAGTATTAGTCTTCCTCAGGGCCAGGGCTATACTGAAAGAAAATATGGTAACGGCTCCTCAAATTTGAAAATTACATGCTTATGTTTACAAGTGCGCTGTCTACATGTCATGTATTAGCCAATCATTTATAACCATGTAATTTTCAAATTTGAGGAGCCGTTACCATATTTTCTTTCAGTATAGCTCTGGCCCTGAGGAAGACTAATACTATTAGTCGAAATATTGGCCATTTAATAAATCTGCCCTTTGCCGTAGTGCCAGCCTTGCATTCAGTTTTGTATTTTCACATTCAAGTGACGCCTGGCACGAGATCTTTCACAAGGAAGATCCGGCAACTACCAGCTAGTTTAATTTCTGCGTCGTGTGGACCTCTGCATTCAAAGGTTTTTCCCATATATGAGCTATATAGGTATGTGTCGCTGTGAAGGGTATGGTTTTCAGGCAGTTTAGTCTGGGATAGGGTATAGTTATCAGAGATTTTTAGTCTAGAATAGGGTATCATTTTTCGCGAAACTAATCAGTTGCGTGAAGAAATTTAGTCTAAGGTTTACTGGCAAATGGCATTTAAAAATCGGTACGGCGGGCAGTACGGCATTTTTACTGACCCTTGCAAACTAATAACTGTGATAGTGAACGAGTTTCTGGAAAATAGCGACTCTGGAATAGGTCTAGGATAGGGTAGGATTTCTCGGTGTTTTAATAGTTTAGAATAGGATTGCAAAATGCAGCTAAAATGGTCTAGTATTAAGGGTCTCAGATTCCCAGCGGCACACCTCCACCCAAAAATTTGAAGAGTACCCCCTCCCCCCTCCCCGGGGCTTAAAGCCAAGTCCGGGTCATAATCCTGAAAACACGGTATCAGCCGGGATGCTGTCTGGCCGGCTTTAAATTTTGCTTTGCTTGACGTAGATAAAAAGTGTCAAAAAGTTCCTCCATGACTTGTTGGATGTTGATGTTTTGGATAACGTTCTTGCAAAGAAACAGCAATGTCAGCCATTTTTTTCCAGTCTCTATACGTCATAGACGGAGTAGTTACAACATGTGGAATAAATTTTTGAATCCTATCCAAAACAGGATGCGCAATATCACTTCCTTGCACAAGCCCCAACTGGTCCTTTTGATAATACAGCGGCGTTCCTCGCAAGAGCATCAGGGGAAAAGCGACCAACGCTCCCTCGGTTGTCTCTTGGATTTTATCGATAGTTCGTTGTAAGCTCTCTATGGTTTGCAAAGGCAAGCCAAAAATAAGACTGATTTCGTGGGGAATTTTTCGCTCTTGAACGAGCGCCAATTTTTCCAAAACTTTTTTTGCTAAGCTGTGCGGGTTAGCGTTTTTGACACGTTCAATGTGTAGAAGCTCCGCTGGATCAAGCGTTTGCACACCGAACTCCAAAAGTACTTCAGCTCCTGTGGTTTTACTTAGCGATTCCACTTGATCTAAAAAAGCAGTGGTGACTCTCTCAGGTCGGCACTGAAGGCTAAGTTTCCCTGAAAATCCGAGGCGTTCTAATAAATCCAACACTATGTACCCATTCGTTGTGTTAAAAGTTGGATCCAGAACCGCTAAATCTCTAACATCATTATCCACAAACCACTCTATTTCCGATATGATGCGATCTCTTTGCGAGTGTTGAAGTTTTGTCCAGCTTTTATTTGATGACCGAGATGAAGCTGGGTCTCTGTGTTGACAGAACGAACAACTGTAAGGACAACCTCGCGTGGTTTCCCAGCGCATGAAGCGTTGAGGTTTGAGGGTGCCGTCTAGGAAAGGCGATGAGAGCTCGGACAAAGTAGTGGCTGTATGCAGACCCCTGTTTAAGAAGGAAATATAACATTACTTATACTAGTAGTAATCATAGATTATAGTGCGTCTCCTTATCCGGTGGCACCTCGTCTTGACCTAGTACCTCAGTTTCATGAATTAATTCAGCCACTGTTTAAAAGGGCTATGTCGCGAGATATGTCACGCAGGCAAAAACGTCGGGCCGTCATCAAACAAATTCACGCTATCGCCGTGGAATCGGGCAAAATCCTGCCGTGCTGACATATAAATAGTATATTTGTCTTGATTTCATTTCGGTTATTTCTCCGATTCTGAAATCATACTCTTCAGTACATGTACTAATACCGGAACCGGAAATGACAAATTTCTGAGAAAGCCTGTTCTTGGACACCGCACAGCGTTAATGGAGCATGAAATCGACGTTTATTAAAGTCACGCAACATTCAACGTGAATTTCGCAGGATTTTTCAGATAAAATTACAACTACCAGTTGCAAGTAAGACACAAGACTGTTGAATATAATTCCTTTATTAGCTAGACAAATTTTAGTCACAAAACTGCGAAATCTTTAGTCGCAAATGCGCCCGATATATACAGGCGCAATTTCGAGTACTGTAAAGTTAATCTGCGTTCGCCTGGCGCGGCCGGTCAGTGAATTATTGCTACAAGACATAAGCGAATTGCACCGTACCGTGGAACATCGCGAAGAACGACGTCGGTATTTAGGTGAAAGCTTCCCAAATCTGGCAGAGAACCACAGCAAAATCAAGATAGAACATTCAAAACATACCAGAACGGTAGCGAGGAAAATCTGTAACTTCTTGCTTGATTCCAAAGAGACCCAACAACTTACTTGGTCCGGAGAAGAACCTTCGTCCAATTTTTCCACTGCGTTCTTTTACTAGGCATTCAAATATTGAGCCGCACGATTACAAAATCGGGAAAATATCCGAAACTAAATCAAGACAAATAGATTATTCACATGTGACATTTCGGAACCCCAGCTCCCCAGTATGATGCCCGATTTCCACGCGCTGGGAATGCTGGATACTGTTGTGACGTTTCAACATGGCGCAGATTTGGTACCGACACTTTTCTCGATTCGTTCCGCTTAGCCTAGACGACGCGCTAAGAATGCTGGATACTGTGGTGACGTTTCAACATGGCGCAGATTTGGTACCGACACTTTTCTCGATTCGTTCCGCTTAGCCGACAAGATTAGGAAGCGTCTCCTTCGTCGACGCAATAAGTAGCACCGCCGGAAAGTATTCAGCTCAATAGCTTTCAAAGACGGAATGGTCACACTTTAGGATTTCATTCTCAGACTCAAAAGTTAGAACTACCCGTTGTACAGCATAATAAATAGCCGGAATTACTACTCATTTATAGCTTTCAATAGGCCATTTGCACGATGGCGTCATTTGACTACAACTACCAGAATTCATTTCGTTTTTCCTTTCTTATTCAAATTTTGTAATCCCAGTGCGGTTTAAATAACAATAGCCCTAATTTGCACTACCAAACAAAAAACTGAAGGATTCTGGTAGTTGTAGTCATATGACGTCATCGTGCAAATGGCCTATTGAATGGTCACACTTCAGGATTTCATTCTTAGACTCAACAAGTTAAAACCACCCGTACAGAAAAATAAACATAAGACCACAGAAAAACAAGATGCGTAAATAAAACGTCGCACTGATTCAGTTATGCTTGACTCTATAAATGTAGAAATTTTTGAACCAGACGTCACTAGAAGTGTTATAAAATGAGACTGAATTCAAGGTTGGCAGCGGTAAATGCTCATGCATTTTTTAAAAATTCAAATTTAAGGAGCCGTTTTTGTATTTTCCTTCAGTAACTGGAATGGGCGGCACAACTTTATTCACGGAATGCAAAATTTAAAACCACCCGTTTACAAAATAATAAATGCAAGCACTACAGGGAAGTACTACTCATTTGCTTTTTTAAGTGTATGGTGTCACACTTTAGGATTTTATCCACAGACTCAAAAGTTAGAACTACCATGTACAGCATAATAAACAGTACCACAGGAAAGTACTGCTCAGTAGCTTTTATTTGAATGGTCACACTTTAGGATTTCATCTACAGACTCAAAAGTTAGAACCACCTTGTACAGCATAATAAACAGTACCACAGGCCCTTGGGGGGGGGGGGGGGGTATTCCCTTATATACGCTATATAGGTATGTGCCGCCCGATAGGGTAGGGTCTTTTAGGTGCCCAGTCCTTAAATAGGGTATCCTTTTTGGTATTGTGGTCCTTAGATAGGGTCACTAAATTGTAGTATTCACCCCAACGCGCAAAACAAAAAAGATATGGTCTGTTAAAACTGGGCCTTAAAAAAGGTATCAAATCTCGATTTTCTACCCTTTAATACAATGTAAATAGGGTCAGGATTTGAGAACCTTGGCGGCACACACCTATTCTACATTGTCGGGAGTACCCCCCCCCCCCCCCCCCCCCCCCCCCCCCCCCCCCCCCCCCCCCCCCCCCCCCCCCGGGAACACAGGAAAGTACTGCTCAGTAGTTTTCATTTGAATGGTCACACTTTAGGATTTCATCCACAGTCTCAAACATTACAACCACCTTGTACAGCATAATAAACAGTACAGGAAAGTACAGATCTGCTCGATCGCTTTCATTTGAATGGTCATACTTTAGAGTTTTTTACTCCAATGCATGGTAACTTCCTTGTTTTGCATAATAAACAGTTCCTCAGGAAATTGCTACTCAATGGCTTTCATGAATTGAATGGTCACACTTACGTAGCTCCTGGTAACTCTTAGTGAAGACCCTCCGAAAGAAAAATACTAAAGTACAGAAAAGCAACAGTGTTGTATATTATATTACCTGTCTTGAGCGCTCCCAAAGTGAGCTCCTAAACTATCATCTTTCCCTTCTGCTAAATCGGCCACGGCCAGTTCTGCATACCCACGGATAAAGACATCGGCTTCTGGATAATACTTTTCAAGCTGGCCTCTTTCGACGTAAGACACCTGTGGACCCGCCATAACAATTCGGCCTCGATATCGATATCCTCTAAGTTCCGTCAGAATCATTTTTATAAAGGGCTCATTCCAGACGAAACCTCCAAACATGAGATCGTATCTGGGATCATTGTACTGCCTCCAAATAGTATCGAGGATTTTCCTTGCCAAGGGATATATTCGTGTCTCTTCTGCAATGTTATAAGTGTGAGCATTGTACTCGATTTTCTTCTGCTTCAGATGGCTCATTATACTCGCTACCCCTAACGATAACTTTGGATCTTTGGGTCGAATATGATCCAAGCTGATCAGTATTGGAATTTTACAGCGTAGCATTTTAAATTTCTCTGCTACTTGAAACGAAAATTTATAGCTCGCCAGCTCGGAAAACCGTTTTCCGATGGCGTCATATATTTATGCGCTTGGTCCGGTCCCCTGCCTGTTTTCCCAGAAGCTTGTAATGTTATTTCTAGAATTCCGAGAAAACAGCCAATACATTTGCATAATTATTTATTGCATTTGAACCAATCAGAGGTTGAATTTGATTTGACTCGAACAGACCCTTGTTTCGATTTGTTAAATCTTTGTTTAAAACGTGAAGAAAATAGTAAAATAATACACAAAAATTTGTCAAAAGTGTCAAAGTGATTTAGATCACAAACGTTTCGGGCTTAGCCCTTCATCAGTTACTTACAAGTTTTCTTAATAGATGATCGAGCGAATACGCGAGGACCAGTCCATGTTGACCACAGGAAACCCAAGCGTAACACAAGAAATAGAAGTCAAATCTGCAAAGGACCGCAAACGATAATGCTGTATACGATACGTAGGATCTACGAAAGACCTAATCAGTAAAAAAAAATGAACAAACATAACTGCCAAACTGCAAGGATCTGCAAGGCTGATCTGACTACGTAAAAAAGTAGAGTAATACGATAAAGCAGGGTAGCAACCGCGGAACAGCTGGGGAGTTCACTCCGTTGGAGCTAGTCAACAACAACGTTTAACAACAACAACAACAACAAAAAAAAAAACAACAACAACAACAACGTTTGTTCGCACTGTAAAGTTACAAAGATGTATATGTTGTAGTTAATTTTTTTATTCAGGTAATTTTTGTTTTTCCTTTGTTTTAAATTCATTAGCATATATTACCATACCCAAAAACAATGGAAAAATAAAAATTAACTGAGATAAAGAATTAACTACAACATATACGTAATATATAAATTAAAAAAAAGGTACAGTAGCTGGTTACCAAAAATAACTAAAAAGCTACACTAGCTGGGTAACCATCATTTATTAATTAAAAACTAGCAGTAATCACAGATTATGGAGATGCGTTCGAAGGAATTTCCGGCGGAAATGAGCCCCTGAAAAAAAAAACAATAGGGGCGGCCATTTGGTAGACCGTCTACCAAAATATCTCAAATTTTACTGCACATAAACCACATGACAACCAACACGAAATTAGGATTGCGTTCTTCGAACGCGATAATATACACGCGAGTCAGAAAAGTGGCTTTACATAGATTAACTAAATTTAATGTACACACCTTAAATAGCAGTATGGATTTAACAGAACAAATATACACGTATAAAATGAATTAAAATAAATAAATAATAATTAATAAATAATAAATAAAAAAAGAAACTGTATAGAAATAGCAAAAAATAGCACAAAATATCAATTAATAGAATAAATTAGTAGAAATTAATAAAGTGAGAAGTTACATCTCTTTTAGATTTGTAGCAGGTTAGAATCTTGAATCTTTCATCAATTTCATTCCACAATTTAGGTCCATTATATCGAATATTAAATTTACCATAGTTTGTTCGGATTTTTGGAAGATAGAAGGTAGACCTAGTCGCAAAGTGAGTGTTGACTTTATGCTTAACAGAAGTGCTGCCAAAAAATGAATCGGAGAGCTTTGATAATTTTCCATTTATATATTGGTGCATAAAATAAAGAGTTTGAAGTTTAATAGCTTGTAGCTTGTAGCAAACTAAAAACGACTACAAGAATGTAGTGGTAAATAGATTGCGCAATGACCCATTCACAAGAGTTTGCATGGACAATTCGGACTGGAATATAATCCCGGGGGAGGGGGAGGGGGGAGGGGGGAGGGGGGAGGGGGGAGGGGGGGAGGGGGGGAGGGGGGGAGGGGGGAGGGGGGTACTCTGTATATTTTTGGGTGGGGGTGTGTCGCTGGGACTCTGAAACGCTTACCCTATACCAGACCAAGTTCACATGTTTTTGCAATCATTCAGCAAGTCACTAAAAAATATCAGATCTCTGCATTCAATTTGTTTTTCAAACCGTCTTCCACCTCTACCTGCAGTGGTGACTATTGTGAATATTCCAAACTTTGGAAAACTCCTCATTTGTTGTGCCAACCAAAACAAATTTCAAAAACTTAGCTGCAACTTCTGTGGTCAAAATCTGCCTTTCCTTTTGAACATCGTCAAAGTATGAGACATGTGGAAGCTTCTTTTCCTTGGCTAACCTGATATGCTCCTGCAAACCTTTGGTATCAACAATTCCTGGATGAAAATCAGCAATTTGAACTTGTGTTCCTTTAAATTCAACTACAAGTTGTTCATACAACCTTTGAAATGCCATTTTTGTGATGCCGTATTAGTTATTGTTCCAAGTTGTGGCTTCCTGGCAACGCCTGTTCCTAAGTGGATAACTCTTCCTTGGCTTTCTTTAAGCCTCTTTAAAAATCCCTTTGCCAACATGAGTGGTGCTGTAACGTTAACAGCAAGAGCATACTCAAAATCATCACGTTGGGCATCCAGATTTTGAAGGCACTCCAACAGCAGCATTCTGCACTAAATATTTCACAGCATCACTCTCCAGGATAAAATCCAATATTTTTGTTTGCGCTTCAGTTGTTGCTATGTCAACAGCAAGAGTATGAATGCTGTCCGGAGCATGCTGCTGGGTTTCTTGTAAAGGTTCAAGTATGTGTCCTATGGCAAGTACATGTAAATCATGGTGACTGTGCTAATTCCTTGGCCAATGCCGCACCAATCCCTGTCCCAGTGCACCAGTTATAACTGCCCAGTTTCTCATATTTTCTAATGCAAATAAAAAACATAACAGTTATAAAGAACTATGAAGGTTATTCTTTTTTCTGCAGCATCTCTTTACTCATTTCCTCCCGAGAAAGTGAAACTCCATTAAGTGCTAAATTCAACACAGACATTATACGCTCTGTTGGATTTGCCCACGAGTTACCAGGACAAGTGTTGATTCCTACGACCATATCTAGATTGTGCCGCTGAAAAGTTGAGATGTACGCCAACTGTGTCTGTCCATGGCGAACATTATGATCAGGACCTCCATCAGTGATACTGGCAACAACCGCTTTCCCTGAAGAACCGATGATGTGTGAATTTTCCGTTGCATGTCTCAGTGCTGAAGACGGCTGGAAAATTGAATCTTTAACTGCAACGTACACCTATGATAATGAAAAGTGAATAAATGATTGCATTAACTGTCTATATATTGAATTTTGTTTAAGTACCTCAGCTTGATTTCGTCTAAATATATAACGATATACTTTTTAAGCAGACGGAAATATAGGTTTTGCGACCTAAAAGTTACATCTACTTAATATATAATAACTCGTTTGTGTTTGCTGGTGCTTCTTTTTCGTACTTTTAACACCGTTGGAACTAAAGCGGCTTATTCAAATACTGTATATTTAAATATAAATATTTTAACAACGCCTACATGTACCTGTCCTTGATAAAGTGAGTCACCAGAGTCGCTGGGTATTTCTGGGATTAACGTCACACTGGGGGTCACATGAATGCGGCAGAAGTCGTGATCTAAAGCCGTGGGCCTCATTGACTCTGGACCGGTCACAAGCACTCTTCTTTCTCTGTCTACTGATGCCAAAGGACAGTGTGGTTCCCCGATATTGATGAAATGCTTGTCGTCTTCCATAAGCAAAAACGAGTGGACTTTAAACTTCACTAGGAACGATCTCAGGTACTTTGCCAAAGCTGCACAGTAGTGTACGTCTGGATGGATATGCCTTATTTGCCTAGTTTGAACATGAAACCGAACATTGAACCTTCCAGTGTACTGGGTCGCAGAACGTGAACTGGGGTCTTTTGGCCAAAACTGATAGCGAACCCAGGTCTCAGATGGAATTGGGGTTTCTTCGGGTAACTTTTCTTTCACTTGTTTAATCAAATCAGGCACACTAATGGCAACGGGCATGTATCCTACATCTCCATGTCGCCTTTCTTGAGCTGCCATGTGCTCTTCTAGATACGCCCCTAAGGCTTTCCAGAACACCTCATACTTCTCTGGACGACCCTCATTCATTTCTCGCAAGTCGACTGCTAGATCCGGATCCTCAGAATTGATTGCCACTGCCATTCTGACGTCTAGAGCTTTTGAAATAGCATTGTCATTTGCCGAACTATCGTCAGTAAGAAAACGATAAATAGCTCTTCGAATTGCAGGCGTAATATTGGCCACATTTCCAAACCTGGTGCGAAATTCTGCCTTCATAGCTCTGGTATGGAACGTTGGCATATCTTGTTTGAGAACTGCGGCGACTCTGTCTGACAGTTGTCGATCTATGCCTTCATTGGGGACCTTCCAAAAGAAGACGCATGTTCTCCAACTTCCTCCAGGAGAATACTTCAAAACTTCAAATGACACACCTGGGAGTCCGTTTTTCAAAAGAGTAGAAACATAATGATAGCGGACATCTTTCGTGGCATCATCTCCAATTAGATCGTTGAGAAAAATAGGATCATAACATGGTCTAGTTTGAAGTTCCTGCAAAAGGTCGTTGTAGCGCTCTGTAACTGGCCCTGAACCCTTTGAAAGGACAGTTGTGATTGTTGCATCTGTGAATGGACTGCGAGGCAAACTTAGGCTCATTTGATTTGCACTTATCTTCTCGTTCTTCCTTTCCAACATGCAGTGATACTTCTTCTGAATCATACTATGTCCCATCTCTTCAAGGTCCTGGAATTGTACAAATATGTTCTCATTTAGCAAAATCACTAGTAAACTTGTTTTACCTCATACCATCTATTTTTACCTATAACGTTATTTTCAAGTGCAAGCAAAGTCCTATATTAGGTGTAAAGCTTTAAAGCATTTAAGGCCTACCTGTTTAAAAGTTTTCCACTCGGACCTTGCAAGCCACGCAAGTTGCAGCATGTCATAAACCTCGGCGACTTTCTCTGACAATTCTTAATGAGACAACTGAGGCCTTGCTTTTTTCTTCCCTCTCCAGTCATTGTATCTAAATACAGTATTTAAAACATTTTTTTATTTATCAAGACATTCTTCATTGGACTGAGAACATAAAAAATAATGTCCTGATAATGGGAATGATAATAATATAAACTCACCCAATGAAACTCTGGGGTGATGTGGCCAACGCCATGTTATCAACATCATCATACAACCCCATAATTAGTTTCGGCATCTTTAAGCTTCTTTCGATGAATTTTGGAATGTGAGGATCCAAATACCAAGCTACGTTGGTAAGCTTTTTGAAAAACGCAACACCTTTTGTAAAAAATAAAAATATATTAATTTATAAATATATATGAGACACCACATTTGAATTCGAGGTATGAGTTCAAAATATATTAAAACCTTCATACGCGCCGCAACATTGCGCGCCAGTGTGTCTCTCCCTTATTATTTACATATTTTTGTTTTACCATTGTATATATTTAAATAGAGGACAAAACATCATTCTAAGGAACCGTACCTGAAGATTTCACCTCTGCAAGAGGAAAACCTGCACCAGGGTACATAATCTTTACAAGCTGCAGAAGGCGGTTGTGCAGTTCCACCCACTGAGTAGGATTTGTTTGCCCTTCTGTTCCTATTTCCGGCGGAAGTGTCCTTGTGGAGGCAGCTTTCATCAGAACATCGAAAGCATTCAATGGCTTGGCAGCTTTAGCCTGTGGTTCTTCGCCTAGAACATCTATATCTACAAAGTTCGCGCCAAGGGCATTAACGATTGTTCCAACATTCTCAGCGAGATCGACTGAAACAAAATCTTTCGGTTCTACATCTCCTGGCTCAGTTCTTAAATCCAACTCTGCATTTGACACGTACATCTAAATCTCCATCATATACATCGGTGAATACTTCTTGAAATGACAAGTTCTTGTCAACGAACTTTAGCTTAGGTAAGGCCACAACTCTCTTCTCTTTTCGTATTCTTATCACAAGCGCACATGAATTACTGTCTGCCATTGCAGATAGGAATTTAATACGAACGAAAGCACCACGTTCTCGAGTTGACTTTGTAACCAAGCTTTCGTACTTAGCAGCCCGGCCTTTACTGGCACCCAGACCCCTTTATGTGCTCATTCTTTTTTTTTTTTTTTTGCCCGACCGACCGACCCATCTTCACGAGAGGGAGGGCGATGGGAAACGAAACATTTTATTGGGATGGCCTAATAGAGATTTTTGTTACAGACAAACAAGTGAAATTTGACCTGAACCAGCAAATCATTGTTGTCCACCTTGATGAGGTGTCCACCTTACAGGAGTGTCCGCCTTGAGAAATTTGACTGTTTATACTTCTTTTACTGTTGCGTAACTGACTATCGCAAAGCAAGTGACGAGATTGGGTTGCCTGTGCAAACACTGCATTAGTATGGCTGGCATGAATTTGGAAGACTCTTACTGCATTGCATACCAGTTTTTAGCTTCGTGTTTTGCTTAGGTAAACTTATGGCATGTGTATTATGGCAGAAAAACGGTACTTTATAGACCGATAGTGAAGTCAGACGAGTTATCTGAGTTATTTGACCCGCGGACCCGGCATAGCTCAACCACGGTTCCTTATCAGAAAACCTCAATCACTCGACAAGTATAAGCGATGATTATCTTCGTTATCACAAAACTGGACAAATGTGTAGTACAAAACATGATAATAACAAGTACCTGCCTTCGTGGGCGATCTATCAAAGGTAACAGCGCTTCAAATATTCCCCTCTTTAAATTTGCAGCTTCGCTTCTCGTCTCGGTATATACTCCATGGAGGTTTTTAATTATATGCACACAAAACTATCCGGCATTTATTTAGGGTTAAAAACTCATTTTGAAATGGTTAGCTTTTATTTACTGTTATGGATATCACTACCCATAACAGTAAATAAAAGCTAATCATTTTAAAATGAGTTTTTAACCCTAAATAAATGCCGGATAGTTTTGTGTGCATATAATTAAAAACCTCCATGGAGTATATACCCTCGTCTCTCTGAGCACGGGTTTAGTTCCCAAACCCCTACTGCGTAGCGTGACAAATTGATGAACCGTAGCGTGACTAAATTTTTTAACAGTTCAATATTACAGGAAAGGAAATGGGTACGTATTGGCAAATAGTATAAAAATTCATCTTTTTGTGACACTCCAGAGAAAAATAATATAACCTTTGATTATTTTCATAAAAATAAGACACATGGGTTTAACGATGAGACTTTTATTGGAGAAATTTTGCTGTGTTTATTTTTAGATAACGTTGATTTTTGTTCAGTTGAATACATAATCGAATCATAAGTTGAATTAAATGTAAATACAAATCGAAAATGATAAATCCTTGGTCCGTTCCAGTAAAAATAAAAAATAAACAGAAAGAAAAAGAAAAATATCAACAAAATAGAGACATGCACACTGAGATAGACAGTTTGTTTCATAATTTATAGCTAGTATGTACAAAATTTACTAATCAGTACAAATTAAATTAAATTCACCAATGTTTCTTCGAACTGTAAACATGTTCTTCGTCGTCACTAGTGGCTTCCGTATTTCAAAAAGTGCTCAATGCTTGTAGCTATGTTTTTTAAGTGATATTTGCAGCCGTCGAGATTAAGGACATCACGCGAGGTCACGGGTTTGGAATTTGACATCCAACCATTGCATGTAAACTTGTAAGGGCATGAAAAATCGTGAACTTGAATCGATGCGATTTAATACCGTTCATGTTTCACGCCTTGTTGTAAAAAATTAATAAATTTGACAGCATAATATATGGTCAAGGAACATTTTTCGCTGGTGTTTTGCAGTCTTCTGTATGTTCTTCTTCCGATTTTTTCTCAATTTCCTTATGCGCGATCTCCTTCGCACTGCTGTCTGCGCTTTGCCTTTCTTCTTTCGGAGTCTGAACAGGTTTCCACTCATACCTGTCTCCCGGTTTACTTGTTAGCGGTGTGCCTTTCTGAAAATCAAGGTTATATTTTTCGTTCATCTCCTGCATGTCTTTGTTCAATTCTTGCTGTAAATCTGCGTCAAGTTCTTGGGGGTCCGGGCGCCCAAACAAACATCTCTTTACTTTACTTGCCTCAGGATTCATCGATAACCGCCTTTACTGTCGAAGTTACGAAGCAAACGAAAGCACACGAGACGTTTCCTTGTTCTAATGTATTCTGTGTTGACACCGGCTTTTATACACTTCACAATTCATAACAATCTTCAATAGACATGAAAGCGCGCCAAACTGAAAGCTTACGTCACTACTTCATCAGCCGGTATATCAAGCAATATTTGTACGTCTCGTCCGGGCAAGTTTGAACTTGTTGACCTCTACTTTGAAAGGAAAGTTCTAACAGTACAATATAATAGAAATACCATTCCATTTAAAATATAAAAAGAAGAAATTTAAACAGTTACTTAAATGTAGAGAAGCCAAAGTACATTGTCATGTTCTTTCTTTTTTTCTAAAGTAGCTTTCAGTTCTACAACTTCCGCAAAAGAAATTAGAATTTTTTTCTCTTTCGCAACTGGATTCGTGTACATAAAACGTGAATAACACCGGGATGGTAATTTGTGAATTGAAACAGAACTTTTGCCATGCTGATTGTATTGCCACGTTTAAAAAACAATTTCATTTCATCAACGCGTGAAAGTGAAAATTACCAACAAAACAATTCCGTCAGTTTTCAATCATGCGATAAATTTATGTATAAAATCAGCTGGACAAAAACAAAACGCTTTGTTATTATGGAGGAAAAGAAGATTGCATGCGTGACAGAAAAGAAAACCCGCGAAATTGGCGGAAAAATTTCACGGCTATTTTTGTTTAAATCGAGGGGAAGTGTTAAAATAAATCGTATTTAATGAACGTGAAGTGAAAATGTACTTTTCGAAAAAAGAACCTACGGTGTTAAGACGTTTAAATTCTATTTACTGAAAAATATTATGTAAATATTGAATGCTCGGGGATAAAGATGCGAAAAGAACCGGAAATGGGAACTACATCATCGAGTGCTTGAAAGCTTGACAATTTCATGTATACTTATTGGCAAGAGAAATATCAAAGCGATTATAATCTGTATTTAGACTTAGCATACCATACTCCCGACGGGGCTTGTTAATTTCAAGCGCGTTTGAGGGAGGGGGGGGGGGGGGGGGGGGGGGGGCATTATAACTTAGCGAACCTCCCGGTGATGTGATCGAAACTTCCTGTCCTTGGTTAAACGTCCATAAACCTTCCTTTAAGATCGAATGATCAATAAAGTGTTATACATTCATAATTACCGTAGTTACGATTATTTTTTAGTTCAAGTACCGGTGATATTTTCCCCAAAGGTCGCGAGTACTGTATGTGAATTCGTGCCCGGATTGGAACGGTACCAAAATGTACCGGACAATTAAAAAGTCTGTCATTTATTGTTTTGGTTAGGGAGAGAGAAAGGAAAGGGGGGGGGGGGGGTGGGGGCTTAATACATTCATTGTTTTAGAAAGAGGGGGCTTATTTGAGAAGGGGGCTTAATAGAGGATTAATAGAGGATTTCCGTTTTATAACATGAAGCAAACCAACATACAGAAACTTTTTAACGGTTTTTAACGGGTTTTTTAATAGTTTTGTACCCTGAAGTAGGAAGCATTGCCGAAACGTCGGGAAAGAAAGATCATTCGACAAACAGCGTCAAATTTATGGCTGTGCGCATGCGTAAGGTACTGGCCAGGCCGCGGGGTAGGTGTTCGAGTGTGTCGCTTGCTTTTAACACTTTTTTCATTTCAACATACAGAAAGATTAACAGGAGAGAAAAGAGTTTGCGTGACCACAACTTTTCGACGACACAACTTTGTCTCAGTCCATACGGATATATTTCCCTGTACCTGGGCAGGCTTGTGCTTGTTGTCGACCTCCACTTAGGGCACGCCATATACATATCAAATGTGGACATTGAAAATATTTACCCTAAAACAATGGTAATATTACTGAATATAAACAGTGATTGCAGGTCTTGACTTGCTGTTTGTATACCATATTCTATTTACTCCGTAAACTTAAAATTTATGACAGGTATTACAAATGTGTAATACAGTGTCCAAACAGGATTATCTCTTATGATCTCTTCTTTCACAATTTTTTTTGAATGAACATTAGCAGGAGTCGCGTGATATACGCGAGTGCTCGACGTGTTCAAACTTGCCCATCACGAGCCTCGCTGTCATTGGGAAACTCCTCATGGATACGTGAAAAAGTGTTAAGTTTAACGCTGTAAAAAGTGTTAAAAATGAAACTAGACGTTTCGGCAATGCTGCCTTCATCAGTAGTACTACTGATGAAGACTACTGATGAAGGCAGCATTGCCGAAACGTCTAGTTTCATTTTTAACACTTTTTACAGCGTTAAACTAAACACTTTTTCACGTAACTACAATTAACGCTGCGCGGGATACATATTTATTAAACTCCTCATGGAGCCTGGGTATGAGTGGTTCAAAATATGGCGGCAAGACGCAGATTGATCGTAAAGAAAATATCTCGGTGTTCTCTACTATTTTTCTACAATTTCTATGAAATCAAACACTTTCTAAACGATTCGAATTCATCCAAGTGGAAAGATCTTCGTTTGGAAATAATTTACAGCATTTGCAATGAGGAAATCGTGAGTTTTCAGAATTTTGTTTATACAAGTCGATTTCACAAATTCTGATCATATCACAGGGTCCATACTATGAAGTTAGATCCGAGACTAAATTGGTCTTTCGACTCGTCGAGCCGACCTGCGAGATCGAATCGTCGACCTGCGAGATCGAATCGTCGACTCGAGATCGAATCGTCGACTCCCGAGATCGAATCGTCGACTCGAGATCGAATCGTCGACTCGAGATCGACTCGTCGAGTCCTGAGATCGACTCGTCGACTCCGAGATCGAATCGTCGAGCCCGAGATCGACTCGTCGAGTCCTGAGATCGACTCATCGACTCCCGAGATCGAATCGTCGACTCCCGAGATCGACTCGTCGAGTCCCGAGATCGACTCGTCGACTCCTGAGATCGACTCGTCGTCGTGCGTTAATTGATTTGGGCCGCTAGGGACTGGGTTTAAGTAAGAAGCACATGGTGAAAGTGATCTGAATGACAATGGAGGAGTTACGAGGAATCTTACAGAACGCAATCCGTAAAATCGAGTCTATATCATCTCCATCTGCATCCAGTGAAGGAGGAAATAATCAACAGCACACAAACTCCAACTCCTCAAGCTCCAACTCAACCAATGCAAATAACATTACAAGAGCAGAAGCAAATTGGAGGTGAGCTTATATAAACTGAGGATTTCAATTCAAAATTTCTCACGCAGTTACGCTTAAATAGTATTTGCAATCGCAGGCAAATACTTGTTCACTTAAAAAGGCAAAGATTGAAAAAATAATGTTAATTGTCGTTATAGCCGTATATGGATAAAATTACAAACATATATTAAAGTGATCTTTCGTTGCTAGTCAGTTCATTGTCCACAGACACCCCAGACTCTATCCTGTAGCTTGTTTACGATTTTACGAACACAAATTTTCTGGTGTCTCCAGTGAAAAATTTCTGGGAGTAACGGAACATCAGAAAAGGTTTTCCTGTTTCTCCAGATGGAATGTTCCAAGCAGAAATTTGTGTCCCTATTTCTTCAAAGCCATCCTTGATACCAGATTTTTGAAAAAGTAATTATCAATGGTACATGTAAACCTAGGGTGTTTACCATTTACACAAACCACCACGGTGGAAATCTTCTGCATAAACATAAAACTATAAAAATTGACATGGTGGGAGAACGACCCACTACAAAGTATATCCAAATTAACAGACTAAAAAGAGTAGGAAAATTCTATTGCCTCAAATCACAGCCCATATTTTCTTAAGCTTCACAAACGGAATGGCGCAAACCATTTGATTTTCCAACCGGAATTTCCAGTTTTTCCATGTAAATAATAAGTACCCCTAATTCCCAAATGAAATTTAAAAGCAGATCTGAGTTTTGTTTACCATTTGTCAAAAGCATTAACCAACCCGTTTGTTCAAATACTTCATAAGATAACAGACAGTGAATAAAAGACACGACCAACACAAAGTCATTTTCATTTCAAACCTTTTCAACTAGCAGAATCAATTCTTTTTATTCCCCTACATTCTCTTGGAAAATTCAAGTTAAAATACCCCTAGAGTCTAGGCTGCCTTTTAATGGAACAGCTGGTCTTCAGCAGTGGCTCTTTAACCTTTTTCCATACCTTTCTTTAACATTTTTCCATAATTATTTAGGAAAGTGTAACAAAATTAATTGCAAAAAAAAAATGGATGATTTGAAATTGGATTTTTCTTTGAAATGTTGACCAAATTTCTAGTTGTTAAGCTTTAGTAACCTTTCAAGATATGGTAACTTATATTTATGTATTCATTTATGGCAATAATTTAATGGCACCAAGGCTGTGCTCTTAGAAGAACCACAGGGAGCCCAAAGGCTCCCAACTATGAAATCTGGGGTGCCTGGCACTTAAGCTTTATGCAAAAGGAAGTTTTTCTAGTCGTCCGAAGAGAAAAGTAAGGAGCCCATGCCAAGGCCCCTGGGCACTGCTTGAGCACAGCCCTGGGCACAAATATAAGTGAAGTAGGTAAAGTTAGGTTAGGTTAAGTTACTACATGAACTACAGACACATCCACCATAGGTTAAGTTAGACATGTACGATAATTTACTAAATTAATTGACTGTCACCTGTTCTGTTAATTAGGGCTGCTTTCCCACAGTACATGCAAGGAGGTAGAAGACAAAATATTACGCCATTATCCAATCCTCCTTCTCGTAAGAGGCAGAAATCTGTTATTCCTTTTGTTAAAGAAACATGGACACATGATTTTTTTTTGCTTGCATCACCAATGGCAGAGAAGTCACCCACCCTTATGGAAGGCAATACCTTGCTACAAGCAGGGCTGGGAAAGAAACGCATTGTTTTTAAAGATAAGCAAGGAAGCTTTGACCATGTCAGAGAAACTCTGGAGAAGGAATTCCCCAAACTTAAGACACAAAATGGTGCTTTTGAATTCATGAGGGCTGAAAGAGGAGGAGCTTCTCGACCACTTGTGCCAATTCCCATGCAGTCAACAGGTTATTCAATCCCATTTTTAAAAGGTGCCCTTGGAAGTGGAATTGTATATATCAGACCCATCCAGAGTGAGCTTAGCTTAGAACAAGATGTGAAGACTAGCATCTCAAGCTCTGATGGTGCTGTTACAACAAAATGCATAAACTGTAATGAGAGTATGCCATTATGTTCCATTCGTGATCATATGCCCTTGTGCACTGTGGGAAGTAGTGGTATAACACCCTCAAATTCCCAAGACCTGACTAACATAGCACATGATGCTCCAACTGATGACCAACTTCAGCCAGAAGCTCCAACAGCTGATGCAGCATTGTGGACAGATAGTTTATCCATGATGTTTCCCACAGCATCAAAGGAAAGTTTGCAAAAAGCAGTAGACATGGCATTAACACTTGAGGAGGCAGCAGATTTACTATGTGAAAGCCAAGAGATTGAAGCGGTGAGTGAGGAGGGCACTGAAAGTTGTGACCTGACTTTAGTGGGGAGTGTCACCAGCAGATCTAACGAAAAAGCTGAGACAAAAGTTGTCAATGGAGGTAATTGGTTTCAGAACAATCTTTTATCGTTAAAACAAAAACAAATACTGAGGGGGGTGAGTGTGACACCCACGGGACTTTGCCCCCCTTTCCTGAATTTTCTTGACCTGTTGCAGGTGTCCAAGTTATTTTAAATTCCTATTTTAATGCTATGCTATATTTTCTGTTAACACCTTCACCCCTGAACTGCCAGTATTTCCCATGAGAATCCATGTCTCTTTACTGCTTCTAATGTCATCAGGTTTACCGCTAACAGAAGACTGACATTTAACCTGTGCCGAGGGGAGGGAAGAGATCTTTCAGACCATACATCAATGAGTACAATGTAGGCAAGCAAGAGAAAAGATGTCCTTTATATTGCATTGGAAAATAATTCCACTGCTTACTTGTTCTTTTTTGACACAGGTATACTGCAGATAATACAATTTAAGTTTTATCCAATCTGTTTTCCTAACTAGGCCTACCATCTGATATAATTTTAAAGATCTTTAAAGAAGATGTGGTTACTGCTGGTCCATCCATGCCCATTAATTTTAACCGTTCAAAGAATCCTTTTCGGGAGCTTTGCAGGATTTATAAAAACAGTGCCAACAAACTCATTAGACCACCAGTGGTATATTTTATCTCGGACAGTGGCGATGATGTTGACTTTGAAGAAGAGGCAGCTGATATTGGGGGACCATTAAGGGAGTTCCTCACAATTGCTATAGAAACACTTTCTAAAGGAACAGCTCCTCAACTGTTTGAAGGTGACGATGACCACAAACTCCCCGTCCATAGTCAGCAGCTGGTACTTAATGGATATTTCAAAATGACAGGAGAAATTGTGGCGCATGCTATCATTCATGGTGAAGTTTGGTTTGCTGGTCTGGCAAAAGCAGTTAAAGTGTATTTGTCCACTGGCTGCACTGAAACTGCCGCACAAGTAGTGTGTGCAGAGGATGTTCCTGATTTGAATGTTCGGGAAGTGCTGAAACGCATGTCCCAAGCTGGTGAAGATGAAATTGCCTCCTTGAATAGAGAAGATATGGTCTCTAACCTCGTAGATGAAAGTGGAGTTAGTGTTCCTTTTGTTACCATTAATAATGCAGCCCAAGTAGCATATGAGATTATGGTACACCAAGTCATCCACAAGAGATTAAGAGAACTGGATGAGATCAGGAAGGGACTCAATGTTTTGCATCTTGGACCTTTGCTTACGGATCATCCCAAAGTTACTTCCCTGGTTTTCCCAACAGTGGATGAAGTTACAGTTGACCTTCATGTGTTGTTAGCAAGGGTGAAAAAAGACCCTACATCTTGCAGAAGTGAAAAGAGTGACACAGCATTTGGCTACTTTCATGAATATCTTCAAAACGTTTGTAAGAGAAAAGAAGGTAGGTAGCTTAATAGTTGGGATATTCATTTTTCTTACTCTTCTCTCTGTATGTTTTGATACTGTTGTGATATTTAACTCATTAATGCACCTATCAATGTTAACCTGGAGGGTGGGGGGAGGCCAGGCAAAGGCCGGGGATTTGAACTTGAAAGCAATTTTTTATGTCGCCATGGGCCAACTTCCTCTGTCAAATCCCCGGCCTTTGCCCGCCTCCCCCCCCCCCCCCCCCCCCCCCCCCCCCAGATTAACATTGATAGGTGCATAAACCCTGATAAGACCCTGATGAAGAGAATTTGTTTAACAATCAAAACTATTCTTGATGATCATTTCCTTTATTCTTGAGTGACAGTGTGATAGGGTAGTGATATGTTAAGGAGAAATAAGATACTCAGCACTCCTAGAGTACTAGGGTTGAGATCAAATTCAAGAAGCAAATTCAAATATTAAATTCTAGTTATTTATGCTAATAATATTTAGGGACTGATATCAAATCCATATTGGCCTTTATCACTGGATCACCCCTCATGCCCAGAGAAGTAAATGTTGGATTTTTGCCAGATGAGAAAGGTTATTCATTGCCTGATCCTGACACATGTTCTACTTCATTGAAGATACCCACATGCTTTTCCACATATGGCCAATTTGAGGCAGCATTTGATGCAACGGTCCGTATTCAAGGGAAAGGATATGGCCGAGCGTAAAAGATGTACCTGTATCGAGAATACATGTAGCTGTGTAGCATATTGCCATATTGTCATGCAAAAAATTGCAAGTTCCTTGTAGTTGCGTTAGGGTTTTTGTTTTTTGGGTGACCCCACCACATGGGTAGTTTACTTAATTGGGCCTCAGCAGCAAAGTCATAACAAACTGTCTTCGATTCCCATTATATTAAGTGCATGATAGTCTATAGTGTCATTGGGACTGTCATCAACTGTTTATATCTATTAAAACAAAACTATTACCAACCAGCTTTGATTTTGCCCAAAGGGCATGTTCTATTTTTACACATCTGAGTGTAAGTATCATTGATTTGAATATAAAGTTATTGGAAATTGGTTACATCAGTGTACCTTTGCTACTCAGTGGTGGGTTCTAAACCCTTTGTTAAACACCTGTGAAGGTCATAAGGTCACATGACAATACCAATGCTACAACACCACCAACTCATGTTAGTTTTGTAAAGCTTAACAAAAATCGCTACCAACTTTGTTCTTGTTGTTGTTAAATTAAGAAGTGACTGTGACGTTACATGTACTCACTTTAAGTTTGAATAAAACTTAGTCTGGAGTGCTATGTCCAAAAAAAAAAGAACCATACTTTAGCCACATGTAGTTACAGTATTTTTCATACTACTTAGAAAATGTTGTAATGTGTAGTTCCAGAAAAAATCCATACCCACCCCATGGAAGGTCATTGGAAATTCCTAGGGGGAGGGGGTCTTAAAAGCCAACATTTTAGAAGCAAAGTATGAAGCTTAACTGGAATTTCCTGGGGGAACGGGAGTGCTAAACAAAACACCTTCCGTGGGGGGAGTATGAATATTTTCTGGAACTGCAC
This sequence comes from Dendrophyllia cribrosa, assembly GCA_024195265.1. Classification (NCBI taxonomy): domain Eukaryota; kingdom Metazoa; phylum Cnidaria; class Anthozoa; order Scleractinia; family Dendrophylliidae; genus Dendrophyllia; species Dendrophyllia cribrosa. The sequence continues at coordinate 4,677,109 of JAJLRJ010000010.1, read as the reverse complement.
AATGTTTGATTTTTTGAAACGATTACTGTATCTGAAAGAGACAGCAGCAAAAAGCTAAGTTGAAACTATCATCAATTGAACTGCTGCTTATTTGTCAAGCCTTACGTTACCTGGCCATGGCAATAAAAACATGTTGACTTTGTTTACGAGTATATGGAGTCTTTTAGTTCACCACCAATAAGATAAGAAACTGTTTTTTCAGTTTTGAGAATAACTGGTCACAAATGTAACCACCTGAAGATAAATGTCCAGTCCAAATGACATGCTTTCACCAAGTGGATTAAACTGTTGAACAAGTTGACCATACACATCACTTGTGAGAAAAGGCAGTTGCACGTCTGGAACATTAACAATGATAGATTCATCCACACATGCATTATCTCCAGCCCATTCAGAGTTTGGAAAGGGCCCATGCCAGTCTATCCCATACTGTGCAGCTTCATCCTGTAAAAAAATTCATTTAAATGCATAATAATGATATCAACTAATACGGACTTATACATGCAAAGGAAATAACATTTTGAGACCAGGGTTAAAGCAAGAGTACTAGCACTTCTCTTGGGCTGCAGAGGTAAGGCTAGGACAAATGGGGCGCCACGAAGCTCTCGGAACGGCTCCCAGGATTGGTTGAGAAAAAAAAAAAACAGAACAAACAGAAGAATGGATCCTAGCCCTGAAACAATAGAGCTTCGTGATACCCAGGGCCAATGAAATTAGAGGTCCTAAAGAGCTTCGTGGCTCCTGGGAAAAACTTCATAATTTCTTAGCAACGACTTGCCAAAAGGAAAAGATGCATTTAATAGACCTCTGCAAAAGCTGCTTGTACATAACACGTTGATGAAATTCTTACATTAGTCAGGAATTCATCGCTGCGAGGCACTCTTCGAAGACCCCATAACCAAAGCTGGGCAGGTGACATGTTTCGCTCGGTTGACAAAGGGTGGTTATTCCATCCTTCAGCAAATTCCTTTAGGTGGGCGTTTATTCTTGGTTGAAATACATATCTCAAGGCATACATGTGGACATCACTACCGATATCTAACAACCCTTCAACCTCCATGAATGAAAAAAGATTGTAAAATGTGAATGAACAGCCACAATAAACATCTCTCCAAAGTCGTTCGATTCTTTGGTTATGGCAGCTTCGGCCAGCAATAAAACTGCCTCTATCTGGCCCTCTGTTTGGATGGGTGAGCATGTACCATGCGACATCACCATTTTCAACACCTCTGTCTCCTCTTACTCTGGATGGTAAACCAAAGGTTCCAACAGCTTCTACAAATAATTGAAGCACTGTTGCGGCTTTGTTGTTGCAACTACATCTTAAGAACATAATATGCCTTGAGTATCCATCTATGGCCCCATGAATAACAAAGCCCCACCTGCAATCAAAAGTTATATTTTACTTAAGGCAAAGACCAACGGCCCCATGGAAAACTACTTACAATGGTATTAGTGATCAAAATGAAGAAATACATGTATGATCATCATCATCACGACCTTGCTAACTTTGACATGTAATTATGTGATAATAATACCACAAATTAAAATAAAGATGTGATCATCGCAGTGATAACTGCAATTTAAGCAATTGCAAATTAACACGCAAAAATATTTCGGGACTTCAACGGGATTCAAATCCATGACCTCTGCAGTGCTCTACCAGTTGAGCTATGAAGACCCATATATTGGGAGCAGGCCAATTTGTTGAGTTCATCTTAACACGTGGAAGGAATGAAGAATGAAGATGATGTGCACTTCATTTATAAATTGGCTTGCAGTCAATTAAATTGGCTTGCAGTCAATTTATGGGTCTTCATAGCTCAACTGGTAGAGCACTGCAGAGACTATGGGTTCGAATCCCATTGAAGTCCCGCAATATTTTTTCAGGTTAATTTGCAATTGCTTTCATTGCAATTACCACTGCAACAATCATATCTTCATTTAAATTTGTATTTCTGCAATTCGCATCATCTTCATTAATACTACTAATAGACCCTATTCATAAATGGCGGCCGGTTTATTATTCTTTTATATTCATGCTAATCAGCCCAACTAGCCTCGTTAGCATGTGCAAAATTCAAAAGAATTTTTGCTCTAAAATGAGGCTAGTTGGGCTGATTAGCATGAATATAAAAGAATAAATAAATCAGCCGCCATTTATGAATAGGGTCTATAGTAATAACAATACCGAGTAATACTGATAGTATTTTAATATTATTACTCTTAGCAATTAAATAATATTGTAATCAAGATATGGTTGTCTTAAAATCAAAACAATACAATAATCATGCTGATAATGACCAACAGTATTTGCATTGCATACTGACCTGATTAATTTATGGTTACCATCGATATGCCAAAGTGAAAGCGGAGCTCTCACATGGTAGAATCTTCTATGGACTGCTGTAAGTTGTAGAGCACGCATGAGAATACCCTCAGGGCAGACTCGCTTCATGCTATCCTGAATACGACTCCACTGAACAAGTAGACCTCTTGCAGTCAAGTGGCCTCTCATCCTCCGATATCCACAGTTTGGCATGACTTTCAGAATGTCAGCACTAAAGAGTATGTAAATGTAGCTAGTAAATGACATTTTACATTCTGCACGTCCTCATTTGGTGTTAACTTAAAACATAACTTGGGTATAATTATGCATTCATTATTATAAAGTTCATGAAGGTGATTTTAATGTGGCATTTGAGTGATAAAACATACTTAGGAGAAAATAAAAACTATTGTACAATACAAGCAGGTTGGAAGTTACAGTACTATTGACTACTCTGAGACTGAGACACTGTGTACATGTTTCTGGGGTGGGGGTGGGAGGGGGTTACTTGGATAGGGAAGTGTCACTGAGGCTGTAAAACTCTCAACCTTTTAAGACAAAAAACATTAACTTTGCTACCCTGTTTAAGGCAGAACTAGTTTTTATGTCTTGCATACCTTATTACGTACTTTTACAACCAACACAGATAACCGGTTCAAGATGCAAAATAGTGAAATTGTACACCCTGTTTAAAACTCAGAATCCCATATAAAATGTACATTTCTTGCTAATACTAAAAAATAATATAACAATTAAAATAACAATCACCTCTCACATTTTCGGCTTTTCACGTCCTTACAGAGGGATTTGAGGAAATTGAGGGATATTAATCTTCATGTACATCCTCGTTGTTACGCTCTTCTCTCCAAGGACTATGTCTACATGTACACTTTTGAAAATTTGCCGATTACACTTACATGACATTATCAAGCTCCATGTCGGACAGGTCACTGTATTTTTTTCTCTCGATTCCCCATTCAGCAATACGACGAAATATGGTCTTCACAGACACGGAAAATAACTCTGCGATTTTAACAGCCGTGAAACCGTATTCCAGATACAATTCTACTTGTTCCCTGGAAATAGCTATTGCTGGTCTTCCTCTGCACCCTGAATAAAATACTGGTCGCACTTTATCACCATCTGTTAAATCTGATGTTGATTGAAAAAGTGCCTGGCGAACACTGAGCAGAAGTGAAATCAGATCCTCTGGAATATAGAACAGAGTACAAGCTCTTGATAACAGGTTTAAAACCCGGTCGATATGTGTGCATAAATAATCAATCCCGTCTTCGTCTGCTAACATCTCTTCACTTAAACGGGTAATTATGTGTTGTATACCATCTCGCAGGGAAGCTTTGAGATCACCCAAACTTCTATCCCTATCGGTAGCCGCCATCTTGGAACAAGTTAGTACCAGACCTTTCCAGGGTTTGAGATTAAGGGGTCTGGATATGAGAATCAACCGACGACGACGAGTCGATCTCAGGACTCGACGAGTCGATCTCAGGAGTCGACGAGTCGATCTCGGGAGTCGACGAGTCGATCTCAGGACTCGACGAGTCGATCTCGGGACTCGACGAGTCGATCTCGGGAGTCGACGATTCGATCTCGGGAGTCGACGAGTCGATCTCAGGACTCGACGAGTCGATCTCGGGACTCGACGAGTCGATCTCGGGAGTCGACGATTCGATCTCGGGAGTCGACGAGTCGATCTCAGGACTCGACGAGTCGATCTCGGGACTCGACGAGTCGATCTCGGGAGTCGACGATTCGATCTCGGGAGTCGACGATTCGATCTCAGGACTCGACGAGTCGATCTCGGGACTCGACGAGTCGATCTCGGGAGTCGACGAGTCGATCTCAGGACTCGACGAGTCGACCTCGAGAGTGAAACACGACGAGTCGATCTCGGGAGTCGACGATTCGATCCCGCAGGTCGGCTCGACGAGTCGAAAGACCAATTAAGTCTCGGATCTGACTTCATACCAGAGGAGCTCTATTTGATCGTACGAGACGATATTTTCTTCGAATCGTCGCCGTCTTGAAAGTTTAACTGATTGCGTTACACAAAATATGAACCGCGGGCCAAATTACTAAGGGCGCAATTATCTTCGGAAAGCGAAGCTTTCCGAACAAGGCACGAAGTGCCGACAACGAGGCAAGAAGTGCCGAGAGAAAAGAAACTTGTACCACGTGACGAGTTCGATGTGAACCGCATCATCTGGTGACGGAAGTGGCAATGACCGGAAGTGCGGTGAGCCGTTACTAATTCAAAAATCAAAAACATGGAAAATTCTTCTTTTAAAAGGTCTGCTCCTGCAAGAAAATCCGCCTTAGAAAAAAAAAAAAAAAAATTATCGGGCAGGACAAAACATGCTTACGTTTCGAAATGGCATAAAGGAGTTATTGAAAATTTAACGCGTATTTGATTTCTTTTGGTGTTCAAAACGGAAGCAGTCACCAGACTGTCGAAATTGCCAACGGAGGTTTAAACAGCGAGCTGCACGCAGCTAAAAGGCGTAGCGAATGGAAGCTAAAATTACAACCTTGACTGAGACAAACTTCAACTCTCTACAAGTTGAATAGCTTATTAAGCTACAGCTCTCTCTGCTATAAAGCTTGGATCCTGAAAATTAAAATTCTGCAAAGACAAAACTAAAATAGCTGGGCCCAGCGTGACATTACGAATAGCAGGAAAGACATTCACGCCAACAGATCATTTCAGATCCTGTCATGTCCGGTATTTCAGAGAGAAAAGTTAAAGAAATTTAAACGGCTTTCTTACATAAAAATCTACATGCCAATATTAGTGGCGAAAACAACACACCAACCGTCAGGCAAAAAGGGAGGCTAAAATGAGGTCAAAAACTACAAGCGCAACACCACGGGAAACCACAACCGACAGACTTGACCTCTAGTCCGTTGCACGCGGCTTTTGAAAGGTTTTAAAACCCAGTCTACACGAAAATCCTTCTTAACAAACGGCTAAATGTAGAATACCCATTTTACACTAGAACAGTAGAATTTGTGAAGAATTTCAGCAGACTTCTCAAGATTTACATCTTAAAACTCCGCGAAACTGCACACAGGCAATCGAATCATAACCTTCGGTGAATGCGATAACGACCGAAAAAACTTCCGATCATGCGCACAATACCTGATGGCGTCATTTCCGTCACCAGATGTTGCGGTGCACATTGAACGAAAGCGATCCTTTCAAGCCGTAAATTTCGGTCGCCGCAAATGTAGGTTTACCGACTGTTTTCGATGGATTTCTTCGATATATCATTAGAATATAGAAATTACAGATCACATACTTAAAATGAGGCGTTTTTATTGAATTTCGTCTGAGTTACAGGGATTTGAAAAAATATGCCCATCAGTTTCCTCCCTTTCCGTATCCTTTTCGCAGCTTGCGAGCCCTTAGTAATTTGGCCCGCGGTACATATTTTGTGTAACGCAATCAGTTAACTTTCAAGACGGCGAAAATTCGAAGAAAATAACGTCTTGTACGATCAAATAGAGCTCCTCTGTACCCTGTGATCATATCTGGCTTGAATGAAAAATATGCTTAATTTATATAGCGATTGTCTTCTGCTGTTTATGTCAGGGATGATCCATTCGAAGTTGAACCATTACCCAAGACATTTTATTACCCTTCACAGCTAAAGGAGCTGCCTGAAGAGCAGAGAAAGGTACTCAATTCATGTTCTAATTTTCATGAAGTAATTTTTTTTTACATGTTCTTTCGCGCGCTTGAGAAAATCAGTTTGCCGAGTCCAAATAAATATAAACTGAAAATTCGCGCACAAAGAAATTAAAATAGTAGCAGCAAGATGTCTGGTATAGTAAAATGCGTTTGATGAATTATAGTATAAAAGCATTTTTAAAGTGACTATCAGTAAAAATGTAATATTATGACATACAGTGTTCGATTTTCAAAATATTTCAGTTAGGATCTCGTCAGCTATTTCAAATAGATGTTATTACGAGTCGGCGTGTTTTATTCCTCCTAGCGTTTAAATTGACACAGCGGCAACTCATATTTTCTAATGCAAATAAAAAAACATAACAGTTATTAAGAACTGTGAAGGTTATTCTTTTTACTGCAGCATGGAGCAACTACCAGTATTGCCATGCCCCCTTGGATGGGATGCCAGTTCACTGTTGGGGTTACCCTAAGCATTCTGCTTAAAACCTGGTTCACACTAGCGACATAACGACATAAGAACATGGACATAATGACATAAAGAAAAGATCAGTTTTTTCCTTATGTCATTATGTCCATGTTATTATGTTTCTATTATGTCGTTATGTTGTGTTGTTCACACTGGTGACATAAAACATCGATATACGTCGTGTTTTGAATTTGCGTGACCTCGTCGTTCTGTCGTTATGTCGCTAGTGTGAACCAGGCTTTACCAATTTCCATTTACCGGTATACACCTTGGCTGGCCATGGTCAGATACCACGCAGCTCTTAACAACCACTAATCTCATTGGACTTGGGTATCATGCAACTCTATTGTTTTCAGGGCAAGGGTCCATTGTTGTGTTGTTTGTTCGATTGTTTTCTCAGCAAATCAGAGAAGACCTTGCAAGAGCTGCCTACTGTCCCTGGTTGCTAGGGACAGAGTGGATATGAAGCAAAGTTTTTTTTTCCTCCAACCGTTAACCTTCACATCAGACGTGCAATCCATTAATAACTACAGGCACAGATCCTGGAAAATTAAGAACTATTTACAATTCTTCAAGTGCCAAAGGAGCGCATCTGTAGGGGGTGTCTGGGGTCATCAGCCTCCCCCCCCCCCCTCCATCACGGAAAATTTTAAAAAATTTGAATCCTGGAAATGTCATTTCCTGCATTTTGGAGTTATTAGACATTGTGAGAGGATATTGCTAAGTTCCATTCTCGGTGGATGAAGTCTGTTGCAAAACATGCGACAATGTCATCGGAATTAATGCCCATATCATAATGAACGTAAAGTAAAGCAAGCCCTGTTAGTTGTATTTGTGACATAGTACTTCTCATATATGTCTTGTCAGTCTTCAATCTAACTGATATCAGTGGAAGCCGCTCTGGATCCATGCCTAAACTCCCAGGGGGTGGGGGGGGGGGGGGGGGCGGTACTCAACAAAGTTTTGTACGGGGATGCTCCGCCCCAAGGTACAAACCCTTACCCTTTCAAATACCGTTTTTTTTTACAGAAAACGTACCCCTTTCATGTACCTTTCATTGAAAATGGTACCCCTTTCATGTACCTTTCATTGAAAATGGTACCCCTTTCATATACTCATGAAATCCCTACTCTTTCTAAAACCTCTAGCCTATAAAAGGTACCCCTTTCGAGCGAAGCATCCCCGTATAGCCCATTATAGGGAGTACCCCCACCCTCGGGCCTGAATTACACCACAATGCTTGCATTTAATTTTCAAAATCCAAACCCAGATTTAGAGGTATTTTAGCAAGACATTTTTTCTCCACAAATGTGACTTCCTTCTAACTACTTAGGAAGTGGAATTCCCATACAAATCATATACAGTGAGCTCTCTCTAAGTCCAACAACATCAGGACCAGCTCTAGGGCTAAAGCCAGCATGAGGTGAAATGCAATTTTTAATACTAGTATAGACTACGAGAAGTCTCTGTTTCCCAGCTTAGTCCGTTGAGCGAGAAACAAAAAAACATTAGGGAGCGAGCGGATAATGGCCGCGCAAAACTGGGGGGCAAGGCAGGCGCGCGGGAAAAGGCGTCTGCCTCACCCCCAGTTTCGCCCGGCCATTATCCATTCACTAATGTTTTTTCGTTTCTCGCTCGACGGACTAAGCTGGGAAAGAGAGACTGCTCGTAGTCCAATACTAGTACAAGCATTGGATCTCTCTTGTAAGAGGCTATGTATAAACAAAATGAAAGTAGTGTTTTTTAACTGATATTGCCTTGGTGATATTTTTCACCTGGCTACGACCCTGAGCTCTAGCTGTCCACTTAGAGAGGTGTCCGCCTAATAGAGATTTTTGTTACAGACAAACAAGTGAAATTTGACCTGAACCAGCAAATCATTGTTGTCCACCTTGATGAGGTGTCCACCTTACAGGAGTGTCCGCCTTGAGAAATTTGACTGTTTATACTTCTTTTACTGTTGCGTAACTGACTATCGCAAAGCAAGTGACGAGATTGGGTTGCCTGTGCAAACACTGCATTAGTATGGCTGGCATGAATTTGGAAGACTCTTACTGCATTGCATACCAGTTTTTAGCTTCGTGTTTTGCTTAGGTAAACTTATGGCATGTGTATTATGGCAGAAAAACGGTACTTTATAGACCGATAGTGAAGTCAGACGAGTTATCTGAGTTATTTGACCCGCGGACCCGGCATAGCTCAACCACGGTTCCTTATCAGAAAACCTCAATCACTCGACAAGTATAAGCGATGATTATCTTCGTTATCACAAAACAGGACAATTGTGAAGTACAAACCTGATAATAACAAGTACCTGCCTTCGTGGGCGATCTATCAAAGGTAACAGCGCTTCAAATATTCCCCTCTTTAAATTTGCAGCTTCGCTTCTCGTCTCTCTGAGCACGGGTTTAGTTCCCAAACCCTCACTGCGTAGCGTGACAAATTGATGAATCGTAGCGTGACTTAATTTTTTAACAGTTTAATATTACAGGAAAGGAAATGCGTATGTATTGGCAAATAGTATAAAAATTCATCTTTTTGTGACACTCCAGAGAAAAATTATATAACCTTCGATTATTTTCATAAAAATAAGACACATGGGTTTAACGATGAGACTTTTATTGGAGAAATTTTGCTGTGTTTATTTTTAGATAACGTTGAGTTTTGTTCAGTTGAATACATAATCGAATCATAAGTTGAATTAAATGTAAATACAAATCGAAAATGATAAATCCTTGGTCCGTTCCAGTAAAAATAAAAATAAACAGAAAGAAAAAGAAAAATATCAACAAAATAGAGACATGCACACTGAGATAGACAGTTTGTTTTATAATTTATAGCTAGTATGTACAAAATTTAACAATCAGTACAAATTGAATTAAATTCACCAATGTTTCTCCGAACTGTAAACATGTTCTTCGTCGTCACTAGTGGCTTCCGTTTTTTTCCGCTATGTTTTTTAAGTGATATTTGCAGCCGTCGAGATTAAGGACATCACGCGAGGTCACTGGTTTGGAGTTTGACATCCAACCATTGCATGTAAACTTGTAAGGGCATGAAAAATCGTGAACTTGAATCGATGCGATTTAATACTGTTCATGTTTCACGCCTTGTTGTAAAAAATTAATAAATTTGACAGCATAATATATGGTCAAGGAACATTTTTCGCTGGTGTTTTGCAGTCTTCTGTATGTTCTTCTTCCGATTTTTTCTCAATTTCCTTATGCGCGATCTCCTTCGCACTGCTGTCTGCGCTTTGCCTTTCTTCTTTCGGAGTCTGAACAGGTTCCCACTCATACCTGTCTCCCGGCTTACTTGTTTGCGGTTTGCCTTTCTGAAAATCAAAGTTATATTTTTCGTTCATCTCCTGCGTGTCTTTCTTCAATTCTTGCTGTAAATCTGCGTCAAGTTCTTGGTGGTCCGGGCGCCCAAACAAACATCTCTTTACTTTACTTGCCTCAGCCATCGATAATCGCCTTTACTGTCGAAGCTACGAAGCAAACGAAAGCACACGAGACGTTTCCTTGTTCTAATGTATTCTGTGTTGACACCGGCTTTTATACACTTCACAAGTCATAACAATCTTCAATAGACATGAAAGCGCGCCAAACTGAAAGCTTAAGTCACTACGTCATCAGCCGGTATATCAAGCAATATTTGTACGTCTCGTCCGGGCAAGTTTGAACTTGTTGACCTCTACTTAGAAAGGAAAGTTCTAACAGTACAATATAATAGAAATACCATTCCATTTAAAATATAAAAAGAAGAAATTTAAACAGTTACTTAAATGTAGAGAAGCCAAAGTACATTGTCATGTTCTTTCTTTTTTTCTGAAGTAGCTTTCAGTTCTACAACTTCCGCAAAATAAATTAGAATTTTTTTCTCTTTTGCAACTGGATTCGTGTACATAAAACGTGAATAACACCGGGATGGTAATTTGTGAATTGAAACAGAACTTTGCCATGTCTGATTGCATTGCCACGTTTAAAAAAAGCGAAATTCATCTCATTAACGCGTGAAAGTGAAAATTACCAACCAAACAATTCCGTCAGTTTTCAATCATGCGATAAATTTATGTATAAAATCAGCTGGACAAAAACAAAACGATTTGTCATTATGGAGGAAAAGAAGATTGCGTGCGTGATACTTCACGGCTATTTTTGTTTAAATCGAGGGGAAGTGTTAAAATAAATCGTATTTAATGAACGTGAAGTGAAAATGTACTTTTCGAAAAAAGAACCTACGGTGTTTTTGGCACTGTACAAAGACGTTTAAATTCTATTTACTGAAAAATATTATGTAAATATTGAATGTTCAGGGAAAAAGAGGCGAAAAAAACCGGAAATGGAAACTACATCATCGAGTGCTTGAAAGCTTGACAATTTCATGTATACTTATTGGCAAGAGAAATATCAAAGCGATTATAATCTGTATTTAGACTTAGCATACCATACCTCCGACGGGGCTTGTTAATTTCAAGCGCGTCTGAGGAGTTGAAGGGGGGGGGGGGGGGGGGGGGGGGGTATTATAACTTAGCGAACCTCCCGCTGATGTGATCAAAACTTCCTGCACTTGATTAATTGGTTAAACGTCCATAAATCGTCCTTTAAGATCGAATGATCAATGAAGTGTTATACATTGATAATTACCGCAGTTACGATTATTTTTTAACTCAAGTATCGGTAATATTTTCCCCAAAGGTCGCGAGTACCGTGCTGCGGTACCACATCTACTGTTTTGGTTAGAGAGAGAGAAAGGAGGGGGGGGGGGGGGGGGGGGCTTAATACATTTATTGTTTTAAAAAGAGGGGGCTTAATAGAGGATTTCCGGTATTGTTATTTATAACATGAAGCATTAGCTAACCAACATACAGAAAGATTCACAGGAGAGAAATGAGTTTGCGTGACCACAACTTTGTCTGTCCATACGGATACGGGGGATATATTTCCCTGTACCTGGGCAGGCTTGTGCTTGTTGTCGACCTCCACTTAAGGGCACGCAATATACATATCAAATGTAGACATTGAAAATATTTACCGTAAAACAATGGGAATATTACTGAATATAAACAGTGATTGCAGGTCTTGACTTGCTGTCTGTATACCATATTCTATTTACTTAGTAAACTTAAAATTTATGACAAGTATTACAAATGTGGAATACAGTGTCCAAATAGGATTATCTCTCATGATCTCCTTTCTCTTTTTTTTTGTCATTAGCAAGGGTCGCGTGATATACGACAAGTGCTCGACGTGTTCAAACTTGCCCATCACGAGCCGGGCTGTCATGGGGAAACTCCTAATGGAGCCTGGGTATGAGTGGTTTAAAATATGGCGGCAAGGCACTGAGGCGAAGAAGATTGATCGAGAGAAAATATCTCGGTTTTCTCTACTATTTTTCTACAATTTCTATGAAATCAAACACTTTCTAAAAGATTCGAATTTATTCAAGTGGAAAGATCTTCGTTTGGAAACATTTTACAGCATTTGCAATGAGGAAATCGTGAGTTTTCAGAATTTTGTTTATGCAAGTCGATTTCACAAAATTCTCATCTGGCTTGGATGTTGGATGAAAAATATGCTTAATTTATTATAGCGATTGTCTTCTGCTGTTTACGACAGGGGTGATCCATTCGAAGTTGAACCATTACCCAAGACGTTTTATTACCCTTCACAGCTAAAGGAGCTGCCTGAAGAGCAGAGAAAGGTACCCAATTCCTGTTCTAATTTTCATGAAGTACATGTTCTTTCACGCGCTTGAGAAAATCAGTTTGCAGAGTCCAAATAAATATAAACTGAAAATTCGTGCACAAAGAAATTAAAAAAGTAGCAGCAAGATGTCTGGTATAGTAAAATGCGTTTGGTGAATTATAGTATAAAAGCATTTTTAAAGTGACTATATCAGTAAAAATGTAATCAGTAATGTTATGATGTAAGTTACAGTGTTCGATTTCAAGCTTACAGTTTTCAAAATAATTCAGTTAGGATCTCGTCAGCTATTTCAAATAGATGTTATTACAAGTCGGCGTGTTTTATTCCTTCTAGCGTTTAAATTGACACAGCGGCACAATTACTGGCTAAAGTAAGTTTCAACGTAACCTTAAATCTTTCTTCAGTTCTGTACAATTATTTCTAGGCTAAACTGTAGAATACCCGGCCACTCTTATTTGCATCTTGATCTCGCTGAATAAGAATGGATCCTTTTGTTTTCATATGCCTCGTTCTATAAAACGTTTAGGGATATGTAAATACCGTATTTATTCGATTAAGCGCCCAACCTCGAATAAGCGCCCACTTCGAATAAGCGCCCACCCTGTAGGTAGGAAAAGTTTATAAGCGCCCAGCCTCGAATAAGCGCCCACTTCTTAGTGACAATGATATTGAAATTGACTAAGTACTCGCTAAGAGACTTCTCCGAAGACCGAGTTTTCTTAGTATTTTAAAGAAACTTTCAATGAACAGTTAAAATTATGCTTTGGTACATCTTCACGTTTTGTTAAAATTGATTGTTTTGTTGCAAAATAAAGTTACAATTTGCTGAAAATGGTGAAAATTTAATAAGCGCCCAGCCTCGATTAAGCGCCCACCTCGAATAAGCGCCCACTCTCAAGGTCCAAAAATTCAATAAGCGCCCAGGGCGCTTAATCGAATAAATATGGTAAGTGGCCGGGTATTCTTAAATCACTCCTTTCATTGTTGGATAAATCTGCACAAGAACAAGACTCATTTCCTTTTTGCAGGAAGAATTTTTTTAAAAAACATTTTTTCTTCCCTCAGGGAACTTTAACACTCTTGATTTAAAAGAGCAGTGAATTATTACAGTCAAATTTCTATTAAGTGGTCACCCTTAGGGAATAGCCAACTGACCGCTTAATAGAGGTGACCGCTTAAAAGAGGTCAAGTTTACAGTAAATATGGGAAGCGACTTAATTCCGGGGATTTGTTAAGTGACCACTTTATAGAGGGTGACCGCTTCATATGGTGCCGCTTAATACAGGTTTGACTGTACAATTTTGCTACTCGTACATGTAAGATACTAACCACTAAAAAGTAAGCTTACAGGTGACAATCTACTCTTGCCTATGCTAATCATGACTGACGTTACACAGATCTGTCTAAGCCCTGGTCGCAGAACAGAAGATCACTTAAAAAGCCCTGCTGATGAGAAATTCCTTCAAAAAACCAATCACATGAAGATTCATGAAGTACCGACGAGAGAGAATGGAACAACAGATCCCGACCAGTCCTCATCTTCAAAGTTTGACGAATCTTGGCCAAGTACCGAGAGGGCAATGGTGTCGACTCCTGAAGCAGACACTGACATCTCAGAGATGTCGAAGACTCCTACAAGTGAAGAAAGTGATCTTCCTTTACGGCCACTTCCTGATTCTACTCTAGCCAGGTAGGGTTGTTTTGGATTTATTACAACATGGTTGGAAATGAGGACAGTGAATGCAATAGTATGCACACAAGTTGTGTATGTGCCAGTGTCAAAGTCTCACATTGTCTTTGCTAAAACTGCCAATATTGTTACAACATGGTGCCTGTAAACAGATCCACAAACCAGAGCTGGGATCTCTGATGATTTAATATAAATTTGATTCTACAGTCAACTCTATCAAAGCAGACACCTCGCTAAGGCAGACATCAGTGATTGGCTGATCCTGGCCAAATTTCAATGTAAGCTTGCCATCCGTCCTTTGTTCATACATGTACAGTACACGGAAAAATTAGATCTCCTTGAGATAGCCTGTGAGCAGGCTGTCTTACATTGTATTTGGATTTCACATACTAGGCTGGGTTTCGGGTGAGTGTTGAATGCAAGCAGTCCAATGTGGCAAAGTCATGAGTGGAAATGGGGTGAAACCTAGCCTACTTGAAACCCAAATAAGAGGGCCTGCTTGCAGGCTAAATTGAAGTCTTGGTAAAAGTTACAGAAGATGTACTGAGAAAAAAAAACCGCCATTTTAAACAGTCCAAGATTGCTATTAAAAAAGAACCTTTTTTACAGGTACATTCATCGTTTCCGTCATGCCCCTCCTTGCAGTCGTCAAGCTAGAGACCATAACTACTTTGACAGTGGAAAAGGAGGTGAATTCTGGTGGTTATCCCCCTCCCCTCCCAGTAGCTCCACGCCCAAGGAAAGCACCCCTCCTGATCAGCTCCTGGGCCCATCCCCACGTCCAAGTCTGTCCCCGAAGCTGAAGAGAAGTGCAGCCAGGAAGGGGACATCTACAACTTCTCCGATATCAGTAAGTTTTCAATACCCTTTCACTCTCAGAGTCAATTATGGACACATGTTGTGCAGTTCTAACTTTTGAGTCTGTGGACAAAATCCTATGGTGTGACCATTCAAATGAAACCTTTTTGGCTGTACTTTTGCATGGTGCCATTTGTTTTTTAATATTTTACAAAACAAAATTTGGGATTTTTCTTGAATTTTGATTTTTGGCACTCTTGGAAGGGTTAAGGGTACTAGGTAATGAGCTACAGCCACATAACTTGATATGTCAAAGTATTTCATTTATATTTGACTCATCTACCTTTTATTTCAGAGAACAAAAAGTAGTATGTCACCTTCCAAGTCTTCTCTTGATGGTTTGGACACAAAAACAGCAGACCTACAACAACGAGCCAGAACTCTGCTGGAAAAGAGGTCTGCTTTCATTTTAATGTACAGACCTTACATTAGATAGTTTAGTGTATATAGTCAAACCTGTATTAAGCAGACACCTTCAGGACCCTCGCTAGTGTCTGCTTAATACAGGATGTCGCTTGAGATAGGTTCTGATACATTGCTCGATAATAGTTAATTATGTTATTAATACCCACACATACTGATTTCATTTTATTTTAATTTATAAACCTATTTTGCAACTGTCTGTGTCACATTGAATTACTTTTTACTGGAAAACATGCTTTTTGAAGTAGACGGTAATCCCATTATTTAATAAAAATGCATTCTAAAAACATTTTAAATGTCCACTTAAGGACGTTCACACTAATAATTGGTTTAATTATTGTTTATGCGCTTCCTTACTGCGCACACAATTCATGTCGCAATGCCATGCTACGTCATGCCAAGTGCGTGCGCACAGGAAGAAATCTAAGCACACAAAGGGCTGGTAGCCGTTGCGTTAACGTTGCTTAGATTTAATTTGCTTGGATGGTCGGTGACCCCCAATTTTTTTTGATAGATAATTTTCTTTTCCAATTCTCGACAGATTGTGAAAAAACGAACAAAAAAAAATCAATGTAGGAAGTTAAAATTTTTTCCATTTTTCTACCCATGCGACATCGAATTCTGCCAACTTGCGGCTGTCAGAGTTTGCAAATACTGTCGTTTAAAGATTACAGTAACTTTTAGGGTCGTCGCCAGTTAAATGAATTTGATTAACAGACCTACTCATACAAAATTTTGCATAGAAAGTTGCATTTTAGAGATTCAATGGCAAAATATTTAGATTTACAGAAATTGGGGCCATATCCAGTAAGGAAGTCCATGTTTTCAAAATAAGGGTTGCCTTTCAGATATCTTATCTTAGAAACTAAGTCGGTGACCCCCCATTTTTTTTGCATTTATGATACTAGTAACTCATTACCTAGCCGAAGCAAAAGATTTATAAAAAAATCAATGCTAGAAGATTTTCGCGCGAACGTCCTTAATAAGGTTTTGTGTAACAAAATGGCCATATTTCAGTGTCTGCATCTACTTAATGGAGGGGTCTGCTGAATACAGGTTCGATTTACAGTAAATATGGGAAGACAATTTTGGGACCCAAGCTGGTGTCTGCTTAATAGAGGCTGTCCACTTAATGTGGGGTCCACTTAATACAGGTTTCACTGTAGTATCACTATTATCACCACCCCCCACCTTCCAGGTTGCCCACTTAAATGAAATCAATGTCAAATAAGCCCAGACCAAAACACTAGAGACTACATCACCGATTCCTTTTTAATGTGAGGTGGGTTCGTCTCAGTCTGTTTTAGCATGTGAAGATGCTGGAGACAAAGCCAATGGATAAACGTCACCACCTAATAACATAGCATTGACTGTAAGGGCTGATTCCCACTAGCGTTGTTATCAGAAGCGGAGTTGAAGTCGGAAGCGTAAGGAGTCTTAAGTCCTAGTATAAATCAAGAAATGGGGTCGCAATTGGAATAAAAAAGATCAGAACGTTTCCTTTTTCTTCCAATTCTGATACTGCTTCCATTGCTTACGTTGTTTTGATTTCTGCTACATCGCAAGGTTCTTGCGATTCCGCTTACGATTCCGCTTAGTTAATACGTTGCTAGTGGGAACTATAAGCTTAAGTATTTTTTTCTATGTTGCAGTGAGAGTACCCTAGAAACTTCATCAAGTGAGGTTTACAGACCAGTAAGAAAACCAAAACAGGGACCTTCTGAGGATAGGGTTCCCAGAGAGGCTCCATCTCAGTACACATCACCTGGACCCTTCATCGGCCGTCAATCAAGGCAACTTCAACCGCGTCCTGCCCCTCCCCCTGAGGAAGATATTTTGTATCAGTGGAGGTTGGCAAGAAAAATGGAGAGGGCCCAAGAGCAGGTTGCAAAATGGGGTCCATCTAGAAGCACCGTCCCAAAAGGGTCCACCCAGCCATGTGCTTTGCCCAGTGCAGCAAGAGTGCTGCTCGCATCATCCCAGGAAGAGATGTCATACCCATTAGTACCTGGGGTGTCTGTTCAGGCCACAGGAACACCAGCCAAGACACAAACAACTTTCTCCACACCAGGTGCAATCATGTGTGAGAGTGAGGTGAGTCAGCCACAGATGATTCCAACTTCCTTAGTAGTCACCTCGCAAACACAAGCCCCCACATCAAATGGCGAGTCTCCTGAGACTGTTACAGAAACCTCAAGTGGAACCCATCAAACTGCGCCGAGCACAGAACAGTCAAGTTCTGCAACATCTGTACAAAGGCCAGTAGTTTTAGGACTAGTCCGCGAGCCTTTTCTTGTAGATCGGGAGAGATTTGAATCAGCTGACATCCCATCTCATATGCATCTTTCATGTGACATTTTACCATGTCCACATCAAAAAACTCTCATTGAAAAGAGAGGTTCCAATCACAAAATTCCATTAAGTTCTCCAGTAGTAGAGTCAATGCTGGGGGAGACACACATGGAAGAGAGAGATACTGACCGGGGACGTAAGTCAGAAAGAACGAAAACTACAGAATTACGTGATAAAAGGCAAATCCGTGGACTTCCAAGGACTAAACAAAATGGCATTGAAGATAAAGAAGCTAGGAGAAAAGTTGAACCAGTTAGTTTACAAGAACTAAGAGATACCTCACCAGAAGATACTGAAAGAGAAAGACACAGAACAAAAGATGCTGGAAAGCAGAAAGTAAAGGCAAAGAGGGACATTTCTCAGAGGTCTGGCCCAGCTGATGTGTTGAGTGGTGTTATTGGACAGGTAAGTAAGGAGAGCCTACAATGGGCAACAAAAAGTCTTGCAGACCTGTTCCAATTTTATGTTTGGTATTAGAGTTCTAGATTCTCCACCAACAGTTGCCCCCACCACCCCCTCACCCCCCCCCCCCCCCCCCCCCCCCCCAAAAAAAAAAAAAGAAAAGAAAAGAAAAAAGAAAAATCCTTCACAATGTTTATAAATGGGGGAGGGGGGTACAAAGTGCCCATGATGACTTTGAACTTTTGTTTAAAATATTTTAAAACCCCTTCACTTCACTCACGTAGCTTGGTCCCATTTTGGTGACCAAAATGGGACCAAGCTACGCTAACCTTTTTGTAGGCTACGTCGAAGACAAATTTTTTAATCAATACCACGGAACCAAACCTGAACTCTACGGCCGCTACATCGATGATTGCATTGGCGCTACCTCTTCCAGTAAAGAGAAACTTAATTTATAACTTCTGTCAATACTTTTCATCCAGCTCTAAAATATACCTGGGAAATTTCCAAAACCTCAGTCGCTTTTCTTGACATTAATATTTCAATCAACGGTAACAGTTTATCCACAAGTGTGCACTACAAACCTACAGATTCCCACAGTTATCTGTTACATTCATCCTCACATCCATCGCACGTTAAAGACGCCATTCCGTATTCTCAATTTCTCAGACTTCGACGTCTATGTAGTGATGACTCTGATTTTTCCAACAAGTCAGAAGAAATGTGCCAGTTTTTCAAGAAACGTGGGTACCCTGACTCTGTTGTTAACACGGGCCAACAACGTGCACAACAGATCGACAGACAATCAGCACTACAAACGCCACAGAAGGAAGAGAACGAGAGAATTCCATTCACCGTCACTTTCCACCCACACAACAACACAGTCAAAAACATCATTTTAAAAAATTTCAAATTACTCCAAAACGACCCCGAAACTGGCAGAATTTTTTCACAACCCCCACTAATTTCATCCAAACGTGACAAAAACATAGGCAACTTTCTAGTTACGAGCGCGCTGAAATCTGAAGATGAACCGGGAACTTTTAAATGCACACGCACACGATGTAACACTTGTCCTTTCATTCACAACGCTGACAAAATAACAGGACCTAAACAATCTATTAAAATCACTGATCGTTTTACATGCACCTCCGTAAATGTTATCTACTGCATAACATGTACTTTTTGCAAAAAGATATACATTGGCGAAACAGGGAGGAGACTGGGCGACCATTTTCGTAAACATCTCCGAGACGTTGAAAAAAATGACAAAGACGCATCCAAACCAGTCGCGCGCCATTTTAATCTTACTAACCATTCTAAACAACACATGACAATCTGCGGCCTTTCCCTACATCAGGGTAACACAGAAAGCCGTAAAAACCTAGAACAAAAAATAATCTTTCAAATCGGCACTCTCAAACCCCACGGAATCAACGAACGCTTTTCATTCAACTAATTTACATTTGTTTTTCACGTCACCAAATTTCCACCAATAGCGTAGCTCCACCGCTTACTATATAAAACCACACACTACCCACAATTCCCTGATTCGCTCCGACGAAGGGCTAGCGCTCGAAACGTCAGCTACTTGAATCTTTTTACGGTGGTCAATTTACCTTATCGACTCAGTCGATAAAACTAAATTCTCTCTTCAGCAGTACTTTTGCATAGTACCATTTGTTCTAACTTTTGAGTCTGTGGATGAAATCCTATGGTGTGACCATTCAAATGAAACCTCTTTGGCAGTACTTTTGCATGGTACCATGGCCATTTGCTCTAATTTTTGAGTCTGTCTACAAAATCCCGTGGTGTGACCATTCAAATGAAACCTCTTTGGCAGTACTTTTGCATGGTACCATTTGTTCTAACTTTTGAGTCTGTCTACAAAATCCTATGGTGTGACCATTCAATTGAAACCTCTTCAGCAGTACTTTTGCATGGTACCATTTGTTCTAACTTTTGAGTCTGTTTATGAAATCCTATGGTGTGACCATTCAAATGAAACCTCTTTGGCAGTACTTTTGCATGGTACCATGGCCATTTGCTCTAATTTTTGAGTCTGTCTACAAAATCCCGTGGTGTGACCATTCAAATGAAACCTCTTTGGCAGTACTTTTGCATGGTACCATTTGTTCTAACTTTTGAGTCTGTCTACAAAATCCTATGGTGTGACCATTCAAATGAAACCTCTTCAGCAGTACTTTTGCATGGTACCATTTGTTCTAACTTTTGAGTCTGTTAATGAAATCCTATGGTGTGACCATTCAAATGAAACCTCTTCAGCAGTACTTTTGCATGGTACCATGGCCATTTGCTCTAATTTTTGAGTCTGTCTACAAAATCCCGTGGTGTGACCATTCAAATGAAACCTCTTTGGCAGTACTTTTGCATGGTACCATTTGTTCTAACTTTTGAGTCTGTCTACAAAATCCTATGGTGTGACCATTCAAATGAAACCTCTTCAGCAGTACTTTTGCATGGTACCATTTGTTCTAACTTTTGAGTCTGTTGATGAAATCCTATGGTGTGACCATTCAAATGAAACCTCTTCAGCAGTACTTTTGCATAGTACCATTTGTTCTAACTTTTGAGTCTACTGATGAAATCCTATGGTGTGACCATTCAAATGAAACCTCTTCAGCAGTACTTTTGCATAGTACCATTTGTTCTAACTTTCGAGTCTGTGGATGAAATCCTATGGTGTGACCATTCAAATGAAACCTCTTTGGCAGTACTTTTGCATGGTACCATTTGTTCTAACTTTTGAGTCTGTCTACAAAATCCTGTGGTGTGACCATTCAAATGAAACCTCTTTCATGGCAGTACTTTTGCATGGTACCATTTGTTCTAACTTTTGAGTCTGTCTACAAAATCCTGTGGTGTGACCATTTAAATGAAACCTCTTCGGGCAGTATTTTTCAATGGTACCATTTGCTTTCCAATATTTTACAAAATAAAATTTGGGATTTTTCTTGAATATTTTGATCTTTGGCACCCATGGGATATAAAGGGTTAAAGGAAATGTTAATGACACCAAACTTTGTGACTTTTCCTAAAATTTATCTGGCAATTTGGTATCATAATGGAACTTCATTGTTCACGTGGCTTGATGTTTCCATGGCAACAAGAATTTGACAGCCATGTTTTATAAATAATATTTTGGATTTTTATACCTTTTTAATGGAAAATTTTAAGATTGTCATCATACCTTTTGCATTGTTTTGAGATTTTGTTTTGCACTGTAGGTTGTCTCAGAACGACTGTTTTCCACCCGTTCTCCTCGTTCATCTACCAGTAGTTTGACAGGCAGTGAGAACGGTGTTCCAGAAAGACCAAGAGAATCTGAAATGTCACACCAAAGTCAAGGTAAAATTGTGTTACTCTACTTCTCATCCATAATGTCACGCCACAGTCATGGCAAGATTGTGTTACTCTGCATCTCATTCATAATGTCACGCCACAGTCATGGCAAGATTGTGTTACTCTACATCTCATCCATAATGTCACACCACGGTCATGGTGATTAAACAACTTCAAAACAATTTTTTGAACCCTGTCTCTCCAGCCAGGTGTATAATGGGTACCAGTCTCATACCTATTAACTGAGGGGAAGTAGTAATAGTAGTTAAACCCTGGCAATTGGACTACATGTGGTGTGTATGTGTGATATTTCCACACCACTGGACAAACACATGACCCATGAAATGCTTTCTCACAAAAGCTTTGTTATTATTTTTCTTGAGCTTCAGAGGAAGAAAATGCTAATCCTGAAAGCAGCTCAGATAATGAATTCCCAGATGATGAAGTATTAAATATGTTACGCCAACAAGCACGAAGATACAGACAGCAACTAAGGTCAGCACTGTAAAGCATACAATCATTTTAATATATAATTAAAGGGTGTATGTAATGTTTACTACATGAGCGGGAGTGTTGTATCACTGTGAATGTATAGTGCCGATACAACACGAACGCGAATGTAGTAAACAACTTGTGAAATTCACATTCACATGTAAATTAGATACAACCACTCGTGAGTTGTATCTGGAATGCAAATTAGATACAACCACTTGTGAGTTGTATCATGATTGTATCGGCCTATACAGGGTAATCATGTGATTGGAATGGCTCATTTCTATTTGTTAGTACCCTTGTGAATTATTAATGAATTTTACAAATATAAATACTAACAGTTATCAGGCCAGTTAACTGAATTTTAAGCTTTCTGATTGGTTCAACACTTGATGGGTGTTAACAAATATACCTCTGTTTGGCCTTATATGGTATTGGGCACCAGAAGAAAGGCAGCCTTGGTGCCAGTTTTTATTGTGACCTGCATCAAAGCAAAAAAAAATGTTTCAAGTCCTAACAGGCTTGGCAAGTGAAACAGGAATTGCGCTGAGTCAATTCTCATGTTTGGCTCTACAAGTGACGACATTAATAATGTATTTGCTTTCCTCTGATGACTGGGAATGAGGGTGCAGCGTACTGAGACTTCAGTTTACAAACCCAAAAACTCCAAACTGGCTCTGACTAGAACAGGCAGGCAAACCTGGCAATTCAGGCTTTCAGCCTGAAATTGAAAACTGGGTGTCCTGGAGGTATGTCCACAGGACACCCAGACACTCTTCTGGCTAAAACATTGCTGCAATTAGTTGCAATAGGCCCTTTGCATAACGTCATAACATGATATGCATAACAATAGTGCCATCCAGTCACGGTTCAGTGATCGGAATGTTCCATTGTCTATTCATTGTTTTCGAAATCCCACTGTTCTCCATGCCATCCAGTCACTCATTGTTTTGACATATTTGTGACGTTATGCAAAGGGCCTATTGAAATCATTATCTTTTAGTATTGTCATGTATATTTGAATCCATGTTGCTTCATTAAAAATATTGTTTTTGGTATCTGAATCTTAAATTTGTTTGTCCTGCCTTTGTTCCAGGTTGTGGCAAATACATTTTTCATTACTGTGAGAAAATAAGAAAAAACCATCACCAATATAAGTTTCAGACTACAACATATGCATGACAATTTTGTTGTTGTAGGTTTCAAATTTCAACAAAAGAAAAAATGTTTGCAACACAAATGAATTAATAATAGGAACAATATTCTTAGTGTAAAGAATGTTGCTATTCACTACTTATTGAAAACCATTTTATCTTCTTTCCACAGGCAAATAGACAGTATATTAAATCAACAAACTTGAAGGCCAAGTTCTTAGAACCTATGTCTGAGTCAGGAACAGAATTTGGATGAACTTAATTAACTTTATTTCAAATATAGATATTTATTAATAAAGTATAAATTTATTTTTTACATTTTGTTCAGCTGTGTTTGTAATTAACTATTATAGCGCGAAAGCACGCGATATTCGCCTAATTCTTAGCCAACTCGGCCAGGCGATATCGCGCAAGCTTGAGCGCAATAATAGTTTTATAATTCAACACATTGATAACAAAGCACAGTTTGAAGAAAAAATATCGAGGCCGGTCCGTCATTTTTGCATTCTCTTGTCAAAATGCGAAATTTACCGCCATCGTTGGATATACGTCATGTAGACATAGCGTATATCGATAACTTTTTGACCATATTTGGGACGTGTATCAATGTGTTGAATCATAAATACCGTTACATGTTATGCGAACATTAGCTACCAGTGAACTCTTATATTTTATACCCGTTGGGTTTTTTGACAGGTTTTTGAGTGTGAAGACACTCAGCTATAAGACACACTCCAAGTTAAGAACAGCACGCCTCTCACCAAAAAAATATGGTATCTTCCTTTTGATCACCATTGACAAGAGAAAGAGTACACAACTGCACGCCATACAAGAACATTTACCAAGTAAAGTTGAAGCTCTCGTAAGTCACATGACTACCATGGGGTTGGAAAAACGGTAATGGTTGTGATCTGTGCCGGTCACTTGCGCCCCATTGTCAAGTCTTGGACAAGAAAATAAAACAAATAAACATTAAACACATGAAATCAGTGAAAACTCAGAGACTGCAATTTTTTAGCAATTTTCATTTTTGTCCAAAATCATCACTTACTCTCTTTTCCACTGAGCCCTTCATTAATAGACCCTTCCACGGTTTTTTCAACTTTTGATATTGGCCATGTGGCGAGAATCTAATGACACTGCTGGAAAGAGCACCTCAAAATCAGTAAAATAGCCAAGTTTGTGAGTCGTATCTTGTAAAATCGCAAAGTGATAGCTTCGCGAAGTCCGGAAATTTTACAGACATTTGTATGCTGGGGGGCAAGTTTGTGCCCCCCAGCATACAAACGTCTGTAAAATTTCCAGACTTCGCGAAGCTATCACTTTGCGATTTTAGAAGATACGACTCACAAACTTGGCTATTTTATCAATTTTGAGGTGCTCTTTCCAGCAGTGTCGTTAGATTCTCACTACATGGCCAATATCAAAAGTTGAAAAAACTGTGGAAGGGTCTATTCTTTGCGCAATTTTTATTTTTATGAGTCAAAAGTGTAAAATAGATCTGCAAAGGTCTCCAGTGTGCAACATTTTGCAAACTGAATAAACCTCAACTCTGAAAACTAAAAGCCCCAAGACCTGATCTACACACTGTAACTTCAGTGCTAGATCCTCGGGGTTTGCACTCCATTTGGCTATTCATTCTTTTCCACCTTGAGTCCCCTTCGGTACTAACTCATTCTGTAAAGTTGTTTCTGTCATAACTCTGATAACCTGTGAATACAGCCGCCTCTTGTTGCCTCTAGCGGCCGAAAGTGAGAAGAGGCGGCTGTACCCACAGGCTTTAACTTTGACAGTGGCAGGGGCGGATCTAGGGGGAGGGTGCAGGGGGTGCGCACCCCCCCCCCCCCCCCCTGAGATGACCTAGTCTGCGTTGTTCGCTTTTAAAATTTGTTTACGTCGCCCTTCAGTTACGTCATTCCTTAGAGGTGCACCCCCTCCTAAGAAAAATCCTGGATCTGCCCCTGAGTGGTCATTTTCCATTCAAGCACCTAGTCTACCCACCCCTCCCTTTTCACCCTGGAACCCCTCTTCTTTTTCTAATTTATGCCTAAAACATAAAACCTGTTGCAGAATAAAAAGTGTCTAGAAGATAAGGAAAATGGTGAATTATAGATATTAAAACCTTGCTTTCCGTGGCGCGTGGTGGCGATCGAACCCCTCTTGTATCACAACCGAGTAAGGGTCCTGGCACTGAGCCTTAGTTTGCGAAGGATCTGGCACTAGATATGAGCGCGCACTGGCTTCCGGGATAGGTTTATCTCCATCATGGCGGCTGGTGCGGGCGGAAAGAAGAAATCTAAAGGAGGGTTGGACCATGAACAGATCATCATGCAGTTCAATCAGATGAGACAGGAATACAGGAGTATTATGGGCAAAATAGGAGAGCTTGAAATGGAAGTGAATGAACACGGGTAAGAAGCGTCTAACATGACATGCGCTTGCACTGTCATTGAACTGAATTTTTATATCGCAAGTTGACAAGACAAATTATCCAGAATAGAACGAGTGGTTTACCATGTCTTTGTTCAGAAGCGACCGTGTGCAGGATTAAGAAATTTGTCTATACCAGCTACGCCTTCCTTGGGCCTCACCAGTGCTTAGCCAGCGATGCTCAAATGCACTGTACGGTTTGACAGATAACTTTACTGTACATTACACGTGCATTGATGTCGAAGTTGCATCTGTATGTAGTTAGTGATGTGTACTTGCTAGTAACAAACTATTTCGGACTGGGTGGGGGAGGGGAGGGGTAATCTGTGACTGACCAGCTTCTTGTCCAGAGAGTTAAGCAATACATTTACAAACAAGTGCAGGCATTAAAGGCTTGTTGAACTTGTTTACTGGTATTACGTTTCCTATTAAAATAACTCTTCATTTGCCAATCCTCACTTTATTTTGTTCTGGTATAACCTAGCCCTTGTGTAAACATTTGTTGTATTTTACACTTCAAGCTATGTATGTCTCAAGCAAGAGTTTGCCTCAAGTGCACTTAAGATTTTCAAGTAGCACTTCAGAAAATAATTTTCTGAAATGTTGCTTGAAAATCTTTATGGGGTTCATACCTAATGAAGCTGTCAGTCACTGTCAACTTTTTGGTGCCACTGCACATGTCTTTCAGTTAGCTTCCACTTTCCCATTGGGCAGTGCCTTGTCTTGTCAAGTGTGGTGTAGATCATACTTGGTGGCGTAACTCGGCTCCTTTGAAATAGCCATGTTTCCATGGTCACAGAGTAGGTTTCAAGTGCACTTAGCAATAGGATGTACTTAGAAGCCCTAAATACAACCAAATACATGTATTTGCAAGGCTGTCATTGAGCTTGCTGGCTACACAAGGAAGATAGATGGGGTGGGGGGAGGCAGGGGGGTCAAAACCTCCTGCTTCTTGTACCCCGTTCTTCGCCTCCCGACTCCCGCCCTGACACGTGTGCATGTGTCATGTCATCTCATTCATGACCTATGACCTAACCAACTTGAAAAGGTTTCCAATTTCACCGGGACTAATGCTGATTTTTTTTTTAGCCAGAGTACAAATTTACGTTTTCCTCACATATAAAATTTTGCTTTAAGCTTTGGAGGACGTTAAATGGAAGTCAAAAAACGTTGTTGGGTTCGTGTTTTTGACTGGATGATAAGCAGTAATAAATAACGAATGCTTGCCTTCTTTGCCGCTTCCCACCCTTTCTTCTCCTGTGCCCTTCCTGCCCCGCATGACCATCATTTTACAACACTACTTTGTAGTTTTCTCAATAGACATTATATCTTTCCACCAACTTTAGCAGTGTGATAGAGGCATTAAAAGGCGTGGAGCCAGAAAGACGGTGCTTTCGAATGATTGGAGGAGTTTTGGTCGAGAGAACAGTGAAAGATGTACTCCCAGCACTGGAAAATAATAAAGAACAGGTAGGCTTTGGTGATCTAT
Organism: Dendrophyllia cribrosa; assembly: GCA_024195265.1. Classification (NCBI taxonomy): domain Eukaryota; kingdom Metazoa; phylum Cnidaria; class Anthozoa; order Scleractinia; family Dendrophylliidae; genus Dendrophyllia; species Dendrophyllia cribrosa. The sequence continues at coordinate 4,650,235 of JAJLRJ010000010.1, read as the reverse complement.
GGTAATTACCAGTGGCAGAAATAAGGGAGCTATCCCCCACCTTCAATCTTGCAAAGACAAATGTTTTTTTTTTTTCATTTTGAACCAGTTTCACCAATTATTATTGAGCTTACTGTTGATGCTTTTCATTGATAAGGTCATTCTTTGATTTTATTCTTCGAAAACGTTTACTGATTCTATGGGCGTTCATGCGTGGAGTGCGTTGACTGTAACATTAGCTACAGTTTATGCTAGGACGCACAGAAATAGCCATAAATTTGATTTAAAATGTTGCAGATGTTATGACCTGTGGCTTTCAAATGCCGCACTCTGTATTTTTTTGTTATAGTTGGGGGAAGTTTGTCACAGTAAGATTTAACTATTGTGCATTTTATCTTCAGATTTCGGGTCTGATCAGCAAGTTAAAAGATACACTAACAGCAAAGGAACAAGAACTAACAGCCTTTAAAGACAAACACAACATCCACGTCAAGGGTGAAAAAGATTCCCCACCGGAGGAGGCAGCGCAGACCGCTGATAAGTCATCAGGGGTTTTAGTGGCACAGGGAAGCTCGTAGGATTGTAGAACTTTGCTTTAAAATTTATTTCACGAAAGAACCTTAAGCAGCCATGATGGTGACACCAGGCAAACACCAATAAAAATGAATTTGCATCTCTCCATCTTCTTCACATTTACCCTACACTGTAAGTGTCCCTGGCCAGGTGTTTTTTCCCCACAATAATGGTCAAGTAAAACTGTTGTTTTGCAAAAATCAGTTTTGAGAGCATCAAATCGCCACGTTCCGAGACGTGCATACCGTCTCGCTCTTGTGGTTGCTTAACGTCACTTGTTTGTAAGAAAAGCTGCACAATTTATTGTTTTTTAATCCTTTATCTCCCAAGAGTGCCAAATATAAAAATTCATGAAATTTCATTTTGTAAAATATTGAAAAACAAATGGTACCATGCAAAAGTACTGCCGAAGAGGTTTCTTTTGAATGGTCACACCATAGGTCTTCGTCCACAGACGCAAAAGTTAGAACTGCATTACAGGTCTCCTTTATTGACTCTGGGAGTGAAAGTGTTAACTTCGAGACAATAATTATTGTATTGAAGTTGTTTACTCACTCAGCAACACATTTTGAGTAAAAAAGTTTACAAGATGAAGTTAAGGTCTAGTTTCAACAACAGACAGATATTTTCTCCAGAGAAGTGATAACTTATTATATGGCATAGTCAGGATTACTGTATTTTGTTGAAAGTTCTGTGTCATATACTACTGAATAACAAAGTCAATTAATAATAATGTAATATTTTTTATTGAGGGCTGAGTGCTAAACTACCTTATGTCAAATGTTGAAATTTTAAACTCAAATAATATTGTGTAAGGACAAATGCATTTTGGTTAATAAGCATCTTTATATGACCGTATGGCCCCACTGACGCAATCGTACAGAAAATAGAATCGCAAGGTGACGTGAGCAGGGCTGGACAGGTTGACATGAGCCGGTCCGGAAAAGCCGTCCAGCCCCGTTTGAGTTCAAGTGACCTCGCACTGCACGACTATTCTTGTACTTTCTAGTCATATTATAAAATACTTATTGACTGAGTGGGTGGCCCAGGCAGGAATAAATTTGGCTCGGTGACGGCGCACAGACCTCGCTGCGCTCGGTTCATATGCCATAACCTCAAGCCAAATATTTTCCCGTCCAGCCCTCCCACTCAATCAATAAGTGCATAGTATGACTCTTTAAGCCAAAACAATTTTTTTTGGTCTGATTGTTTGTTGTTTTTTTGGCTAAAAAACATGGTTTGTGAGTGGAAATGCAGACACTCAACATAGGGAAGTTATGCACCCAGGCCTTCAATTATTGATGGGTCTGTTGACACAGAAGTGCAAATGTTAACATATTAATATTATCTATATTTTTGGTGCTAGTTTGTTTAGTGGAACTCACAATGGTGTGTTATTTGAAACCTTTTATGATCTTGCAAACTCAACATAATTCTGTATTTACTCAAGCAAATGTCTTCTCTCTTCTCCCCTCTCGAATGAACCAGAGCATGACACTCGTGCTGTGTTTGGATCAAAACTGAACATAGTAATTTTACGCCTGGTTCTATAATTATTTTTGCTGTTTTATGAAACAGGCATACATGTAAGCTTGCATCAAATCTTCATTATTACAAATAGAGCTTGAGCTTGTTGCCACACGATTTCTTGGTTTAATCTCACTTGTCAAACCCCTTGCGAATAAAGGATAATGCAGTGTTTGATAAAGCGCAGTAAATTGACTTGCTACAATGCAGTGGCTTGTCAATAGCTCAATAGTTTGTCTTGAGCCCTGTGGCCCCCCCCCCCCCCCCCCCCCCCCCCCCCCCCCCCCATAAAGAAAAATGCTCGGGGATCTTAGAGAGAGAAAAGCATTTTGTACAATGTGGTGCCTATGCCCTTCCACCAACCTCGGCATGCATGGAAAGCGAAAATCTGGCAGGCCAAAAACACTGTTCCACCAGTATAATGCCAAGGTCATAAACAGCGAGCACCCACCACTACCAGAGGAAATCAGATGGATGGCACAGCATAAGAAACAGTGGAGAAGGATGGTGGTCGACTGCCTTGCAGCTGGCTGAGTAGAGTGAGTAGTAGTGGTGCAATTCCAATAATTGGAATTGCACCACTACTACTCATGCTGATGAAAGTAAAATTATTTTACTTTCATCAGCATGCAGTCAACCCCTAGACTCCAAAATGGGTACCCTCCAGGCTAAAACCAGCTGTGTGTCTCAGATGTGTTGGCCCCATAAGTGTAATGAACACCTTTATGCTGGTTTGCACTAGCGATGGTGTCTAGTGAAAATCAGCCTTTAGGCATTTATGTGAGTTAATACAGTGAAGTGTGGAGTTGATCTCCACTGAAAGACACTGTAAGTGGCTTAGAATTTGTTTTCATTAGAATCTCTTGAGTACTGTTTTGGACTGATTCCAGCCATCTGTTATGTCACTTCACTGTAACTTATAAGAAGTCTTGATAAGACAATAAAACTACTAAAATGATTGACTGATGCTTCTATGGGTTATTTGAAAAGAGAATCAAAGGCGTCTGATCCGACTCGTGAATACAGTACGCTCTAAGAAAAGGTACTCATGTACACCTTCGGACCCTTCCTCTCCCTTCCTCTGCACCCGCACTTGCAGTGCAGGTGGTTTGTTTTGTTTTGTTAGTCACTAGTTTGCACGTTTGAGTGTTTAGCCGCAATCTTGAATTCGCAATACGCAAAATGGGGAGAAATGGGACACTGCCTGACTCCTCCCTTCTTTTGCACTTGCCCCAAGTGTCCTATGCTTTTTGAGTCCAAGATAGCAGCTTGCAAACACTTGATGGAATATTCAGTGCTCACTCACCAAAAATATGCTTGCACTGCAGGCTAAGACGTTTTGCTCCATTGACCCACCCCACCTCTGTGTCCAATTCCCCACCCTCCCCTCCCTCCAAAGCCATCCCCATGGGTAAGGCAGGTGACGATTACATATTGTGGGATCAATGGTAACAGCTGACTGACCGACCGAGTGAAATTTCTCCCTAAATGCAACAACTTGTTTCAACACTTCACATATTCAAGAATTAAATATGTATTGTGCACCTTTTAACATGAAGCAGTAATCCTCACCATTGGAAATTTGCCCTTTTGTTTATGATAATACAGTGAATGCTGTCAAAGCCGAACAGCCTCAGGACCAGCTCTACACACACCTAAGAGAGGTGTTTGCCTAACAGTGAGTTGTTACAGACGAACAAGTGAAATTCGGGTAGAACCGAATTCATTAGTTCAGTACACACAACCCCAATAGCTGTATAGCTTTAACTACTTATGTTTAAATTAAGGTCTACACACATTACATTTACATTACATTTACATTACAATTACAGCAAATAGTTGATGTCCGTCTGATAGAGGTGTCTGCCTTAAAGGGGGGTCTGTTTTAAAAGAGTTTTGTGTAGCACAAAAGTCTCCTCACCAGAGGTATGCATGGACATGTATTTTAATGTCACATTAGCAGTGACACCCAACATTTTAGTTTTAAGCAACTTCCCCAGAAATTAAAAACTGCCCACTCCATTGCCCAGACAGGAGACACCTGCAGGCCATGAGCTGAGCATCTTAAAAATTTAAAAGAAGTCGACAGCTTTGGGCCTCTGTGGGGTCTTGGATTTGTTTTGTTGTCTTTGTCTATGGTCTGTAAACAATGAATTCTTTTTAACACGCAGTGGTGTTCTCCTCGGCAGAGGTGGCGACTTGAGTAATCCCTGTGTGGGTATCTTTTGTGCATCAAATGGGATCTTGGGACTTTCTTTTAGACTGCGTTGATAATCTATCAAATAAATAGCAGAGAAAGTTACTAACATACTGTAACGATATCATTCAGCACTTGGAATACTTAGTCAGGATTAGTTGTGGTGATCACAACATCCATTATCTATCTACTTCGGGCACACCCGCACCGATTTAATGAGTTTTTCCACTCTCCTTTGTCAGACATTTGTCCTTTGTCTTTTGTCCAAAATACAGAGAAACTGTCGGAATTTGGCCAGCCTATACTTTGCCGCAATCTTTTTTCAGCTGTTACATTGCCTGTGTGCAAGTGTTGTTAATTTGGATTTCTGCCACCAACTTTTCATGCAAAAAATGGTTAAAAATATGCCAGAGCACCAAGTGTATGGCTTAAGGAGAATTTAGAATATTTTGAGGGTAAAATGACAACCATGTCAGCAAACAAACCTTTTGTTGTGTGTGCAGTGTTTTTTGACATCTCAATTCTTACTCTCTTCCGTGTTCCTTTGGCTGGCACGGACCCTGGTGTTTGATCCTAAAGTAAGAATCCCATCAGATTAGTCACCAACTATTGTGCTGGGTCATCAAAATAATAGGTTCAAAGCAAGCAAATACATTTAACCCTTTAAAGCGCCACTATGATCAAAAATATACATTTTCCGTTCTCGTCATAATTATTTTGAAAATACAAGTACTCGTTACTTACCTTGCGAAGTTTAAAGTCAAAACTCGTACAGGAAGTGCCATTATTTTAACTTTACATTTCAACCCTTACTCAATTAAAAAATGACCGGGACCGAACCCTGAGAGTTGATCGCAAACCAGTAGAACGTGGGTTCGGATTTATGAACGGAGTAATGGCGGACTGATTTTACGTGATTTTTGTGGGTTTTCAGCCAGCTATTTCTGGGCTATGTAAGAATATATCAATCTAATTTACAGCAATTCGCATTTGACTAAACCTATTAGATACATTTGCATTAAAAAAGTGTAAAAGAAATACAAAAATTTTCGTCGTAGTGGCACTTTAAGGTGGCTGACAACAGTTCTAGTAATTCCCAGTACTTACACTTTGATAGATCAATACCACCACTGTTTATTATGACGTAACAGGTTACCACAGTAACAATATAACCTGTTAATGACACCCTTAATTTCAGCTTTAATTGCGTATAAATAAAACCAAGAGCTCGGTGACCCCCATTTTTAACCGTGAATATGGGCAGCATAATGAACGGGTTATCGGCGACAACGGCAAATTCGCTTGCTCGTTCGATCCATCACTCAGATGTAAACTTTTTCCACATACGTACATTGAAATAACAAAATTTGGCCTTGGCGATTAGCCAAATCCTTGGTAGTGTAGAGGGTAAATGATGGGACAATAGAGCCGGAGGGAGCTGAAGGATGCGAGTTCGATTCTCGCCCAGGAGAGATTTTTTCCTTTTTTTTCCGAACTGAAAATTACTAGGTTTTTTTGCGTTCATCAAAAGTCATTACATTTAATTAAAAAAAACAAAAACAAAATTGCATTACCTTTAGCATTTTGTATTCACAGGTTGGCTCACAGTAGCCCTTGAATTTATTATTGAATTGTAAATTACCATGTACAACTTTTTGCACAGGTTAAAACGAATTGTAGGAAGGGGTTCAGAGCTACCTTAAGTTTTCCAATTACTAATTAATCACATCAATAGCAAAATTTGAGATTAAAAAATCTATGTAAACTTCATTCTATTAAAATTTTCAGGGATATTTTACGAGTTTGAAACCTGTGGAGAAACAGCAAGAAAGAACCCATTTAAGTGCACCTAATTGACATGTGCACAACAAAGGTTTCCAATTACAGTTATCCAATTACCAAAAGTTGTGATTGGATAATTTTGTAAGAAATACGCACGAGGATGACCAATCACAATCACGAATTTTGTTATTAATACAATTATTATCGCGTTCGAAGAACGCAATCCTAATTTCGTGTTGGTTGTCCTGTGGTTTACGTGCAGTAAAATTTGAGATTTTTTGGTTGACGGTCTTCCAAATGGCCGCCCCTATTGTTTTTTTTTTTCAGGGGCTCATTTCCGCCAGAAATTCCTTCGAACGCGTCTCCGTAATCTGTGATTACTGCTAGTTATCAATAATAAATTACTGCATTGCAGCCAGCACCAACCTTAACATCACTTTTCTTGCTCCTTGGTGGTTCCGTCCTTGGTGTTTTAGGTACACATTTTCTGACAAATGCTGGAGGTGTGGAATTCTTCTGGAACTTCGCAAATGGCTGACTTTTGGGACTTGTTGCTTTTTGCAAAGCCTTTTTTTCAACAGTGCTTGAAGTGTGATCAGAATTTTCCGGTGTGCCAGTTGTATTACCATTAACGACAGAAGTGCTATTTATACTGCTGCCATTTACAAGCGACTTATTCGTTTGTGGTACATCTTTTTTGTTGCTACTTCCATTCACAATAACTGACTCTTCAATATTACTCTCATCACACTTCGCATGTTTCTTACTGATTGTACTTTTTTCGATTTTATCAGCCACAATTTTTTTCTTTTTCTTCTTTTTAGGCTCATCTTTCACCTCTTCGTCAACAGTTACTTCTGTACCTACAGAAGACTCATTGTGACCTAAATTTCGTTCCTTGTTTTTTCTCTTTCTCTTTTTCTCTTTCTTGTCTTCTTCAGACACATTGCCACATGAACCATTTTCCTGTCCAATATCCATTTCAACACATTTCTTCTGAATTTTTCTTTTGTCTTTCTCTTCCCTGGAGTGATCTTTCTTTCCATCATTACCTTCAATTACACCATTTGTAATTTCAGACTCGCACAGAGCAGCCTTTCTCTTTGATGCCACAGGAATCCCATTCAAGGATCCCTCTTCTTGCACAGGTTGCCCATCCTTGTGCTCTCCTACTCGACATAACAAAATTTAAAATTTTCATTTGTAAATGTTAAATGATTTAACTTGACCTTATCAGAGAAGGAAAAGCTAAAAATGTTATCCAAATCAGCTGACGAAACTAAAAAGAGTAGAAAGAATGTATCACCCAAACCAGCCATCCATAATTTTGGAGCTTTCCAAAGGGAATGATGTAAACCAGCTAGAATTGCTGCTTTTGTCAAAAACAATTTCAGCATTTTAAAGTAACTGATGATTTTGGATGTATCACCCAAACCAGCACTCCATAATTTTGGAGCTTTCCAAAGGGAATGATGTAAACCAGCTAGAATTGCTGCTTTTGTCAAAAGCAATTTCAGCATTTTAAAGTAACTGATGATTTTGGATGAATATAAAGGCTGGTCAGAAATAAAAGAACAGTAAATGAGTCAAGTTGAAAAAACATAATTTCAAAAATCTAAAATTGGTATAGGTAATCATACGGTTTCTAGTTCAATCTGGGATTAATTTGCATGGGTGACTTTTTCAAAAAGCTCAAATTGCATGAGCCACTTCGGCGAGTGCAATTTGAGCTTTTTGAAAAAGTCACCCGTACAAATTAATCCCAGATTGAACGAGAAAACTGTATGATTACTTATTAATAATTACACATGAAAAAATGTGCATCCATTTTTTTTGCAATTTTTTGTTGTTTTTTTTTTGCAAAAATTTTGCTTTTGTTTTTGAAAAAAAAAATTATTTTGTTGGCCAATTTTTATTTTTGTTTTTTTGCAAAACATTTTTGTATCAATTTTTTATTTATTTGTTATTTGCACTGGTGTTACACTTTTTGCACTGGTGTTACACTTGAACTGCACTGCTCTTAGCCAATCAGAATTAAGCAATTTTTTCATGTATATTATTAGGAATGAAATGCATTCCTTTAGCAGACATTGTCTTTGGCAGAGACCTGGTTAACTCAGTCGGTAGAGCCCCAGTCTGCAGAGTGGGTGGTCGCGGGTTCGAATCCCAGCCGGACCAACATTAACGGTCTTAAAATAACCGAGGACAAAGGTGCTGCCTTTGCTATTTCATCTGCAAAATTAATGTTTAGACCTTTATGTGGCTCGTATGTCCACATAGAAATGGTGGTCCTGTCCCTAATGGGGACATAAAAGAACCACTGAGGACGTAACAAAACCCTGGCTGTGACTTCCCTCGGTGCAATACATTGTTCATGGGTGGGGTGGGGGGGATGTGATCAACAATGGACTGATAGCAGCTGCCTGAGGTACCTTTATGAGCTGTCGTCCATTCTCATTATCATAAGTGTATGTAAAGCGCCATGAAACATGCGATTTATGTGCTATATAAGACTTTCTTCCATTGTAAAAACTGACTCCAAGAACACGTTAATAGCTTTATGGGGTCTGTCAAATATTAACAGAAACATGCAACTTACCTTTTGAACACTTTCTTAACCTGTTAAAAAAAAGAAAACAGAAAAAAATTGTTAGAAAAAGAAAAAGACAGCCAATGATAAACTTTATGAAATTATTTGAAAATTAAACTGAAATTATATTTGCTAAAGGAGTACTTTGAAACATTTTTAATTTGTATAATTGACTACAACAATAACAATAACTTAAATTATGTTTCAAAATATTCTAGCACCCTATGTAGGGTGTTAACTGGGGGGGACATTAAATAGTTAACTACAAATCTATAAAAGTATACAAATCTGAAAAATTCTAAAAAGAATTAGAGACTGAAATATTTTTCGCCTCTTCAGGGGGGAGAGGAGGTAGTAACTTGCGGTGGTGCAGTAGCACGCAAACATGGCAATTTTTACTTATAATCACAACAAGCATACAAAATCATACGAAGTCATCTAGCTAGAGGAGGGGAGGATTTTTTTTGCTCAATCCTTTTCACATGATTTAAACAGAGATTTTCAAACTAATACTACTAGACTGAAGAACATTGTATGTGAAACAGCTGTGGCAAGAAAAAAGGGGGCAATGGACCACCATCAATTTTTCTGCAGATGACTGGAACAATCTATAAGCATGCCTTTGCATGAAGCCCCAACTCTGGCTCATTTTAACAAAGGACTTTTTAAGAAGAAAAAAATCAATATGTTAAGTTAAGCTAGTTAAGTTTATTTAATCTTAGATTTGAATTAGTTTTTCATTGTATTTTATAATGTTTTAGGACCCTTATATAAAAAACCTTACGGTGACATTGGTTTCCTATAAAAGATTATTATTAGAGTATATACTGGCTTTGATTATTGATTGACAAGTTTTACCTTTTCGCCCAATCAAACAGTTGGTTTCTATTTCGACCCAGAATTTCTCGATCACTTGCTAATGTAAATAATCTGTCAGCAGCTGCGGCAAAATCAACCTTAAAAGAAAATACAAATAAAAAACAAAATCAACCTTAGAAGTGCACAGTCTTGCTCCCCAATTCCCACTCGCAAGAATATCATTTAAAATCCTGTTTACTACTAATTCTTGCCTTGCACATGACATCATAAAAATTCAAAAATCTAAACTTTACATCCTACAAAGCTGTTTCTAACTTGTTATCTGACTAGATACCAGTGTTACAATCTTTCACAAAAAGTTTCAGGTTTTAACGATGTTTTGCTTCCGATTTGTAAAGGTTTTAAATGTGTCACACAATTTGTCACGCTTTTTCAGATAAGCCATGAAAAATAAATAAAATTGAACCAGTTGAAAGTTACGGTATTTTTGCATAAACCTCAGATGGGCTTTGAACTTCAGAGTTAGTGACTGTTATCTCTTCTCGGGGAGGAAAACGGAACCTGAGTGAGTAGCGGAAGTCAAGCCTGTCAGTAACTTATTTGTGGTTGATTAAGTTTTATGCACAAAAGTTTGCTGCTCAGCCTGCAATTAGAGCAGTGCACATGCCTAGTCACTTGTGCAGGCTTTAGACAACTCCACTCCCAGTAATTAGTGCAAACTATTTCAAGTCTGTGGAGGTGATTTCTGATTTCCTGCAGAGGCACAGTGGTCTAGTGGTTAGCATGTCGCACTTTCAACCTGAAGGTGTCTGCTGTCCTGTTGTTTCCTTAGACAAGAAACTTTGCTCCAGGTTGTCTCTCTCCATCCAGGTGTATAAATGGGTACCTGCGACATAATGCTGGAGGGTAACTTTGTGATGGACTAGCATCCCATCCAGGGGGGAGAAGTAATACTCTCGGTCGCTTCATGCTACAGAAACCATGTTAAGCTCCAACAGTTATGAGCCATTAGACTTGTGAAGACTTAACCTTTTACCTCCCATTTCAAGTCTAATGCACACTTGAACTTAACCCTTTAAGCCCTAATATCAAAATTTAAATTCTCATTTCTTGTCCTTATACATTTTCTATTGAAGTAGTGGGGAGAAATTGTTTGGATATCAAGAGAATTCATCTTGTGTGATCATGTCCTTAATTCTCATGACCTTTTTGATTGATAAGGCATTAATATTACAAGGAGAAATTTGATGCTGATCAGTTTTGGGGCTTAAAGGGTTAAGCCTGATTTATTCATTTTCTGATTTCTTTCATCCTTCTCTAATGTAATAGTGGTTTTTGCTTTGTATGATTTGTTTGCTGCTTTAAGCTTGATTCACTTCCTTTTTTCTTAGGTAGATACATGTGATAGTGCATGTTTGTGTTGTGTCTTGTCCATTTTGTTTGTGTGTCTTCCGACACTAGTATTGTAATTTAGTTCATGTTATTTGGCTTCCTAGTCTCTTTAACTCCCTAGTTATTTTAGGAAGCCAATACCCTTTTTGCTATTTAATTTCATTTCATGTAATTTTCTTTCTTTAGATTGTATGAGTAGAAATAAAGTTGTTGTTGTTGTTGTTGTTGTTGTCTAATGCACACTTGAACTTAAAAAGTTTGTTGGCTAATCACACCATGCTTGGACACCAGTGTAACTCAGTCTTTAACTGTTATTGTACCTTATTTGTAAAAGTTCCCTGTTTTTCATCTGATTCATTTGTATCACTCTGGACAAGGTGTTCAAACAAACTCTTCTTTACTGCATTGGTGACAGTTTTACTACAACAAGAAAAATAAACTAATTAATTAAATACATTCTCAGATCAACAATTTGAAAAGTTTCTGAATGTAGAATAGTAACAACATTACGATAAACTTTAAAAGAGTACATACAATGTTTTCGCAACCAGAACCACAACACAGGCCAAACAAACATAGCAATATTCTACTACACCATCTACAAACTTAAAACTTAATTTCTAACAATCAATAAAGATTTGTTAATCTTACTTGTTAGAGTGTGCCGCAAGACAAAACAGAGGGTCTAAAAGCTTCTGTAATACATCAGAACTGACCTGAAAAATATGAATACAGTGTTATCAGTAGCAGACTTAGGAGAGTCCCCTGTGGAGAAATGTTGCCTTGTAGCATGACACTGGTTTCTTGGACCTTTGCTCGATATAATATTAGTTTACACCATTTGTTTGACGAAAATGAAGGGGAGAGACATGGTAAGAGTGGGATGTGGGGAATCTAGAATAAATCATTTGAATCCTTCATTACTTGTGTTATCATGAACAATGGCCACCGGGGGATTCACAACAGCCCCCCCCCCCCCCCCCCCCCCCCTCCCCTCCCCCCTACCCCTATCACATTTACTGTCTGCGCTGCCCTTGTTCAATTTGATTGGCGGCATTTTTGCAGCCATTTAAGAGTCAATAAGCAGGAAATTTTACAGCATTTAGCGAAGACATACATGAAGGCTGCTGTTTGACTGCAAAATTAAATTCTTCAGCAGTTCAGGCTGTAGTCATTAAGCAGCCCACCATTTTCTGCTCAATGACAACCATTTCTCTTCTCATACAGTCACCAAGATGTTCATGTCTGATCTGCCTTGTCAAATGACTGCAAGTTGACTGCATACAGGAGGTAGTGGTTCAGCCAAGAGGTTTTATTACTTTTAATTGCACAATGACTGAAAACAGTTTAACCATTTATTAATGGGCTTCTACTGTAGTTACAAGTACAGTAATCAAGATTACCTGGTCATTAACAACACTCTTTAGTTCAGCTAAATACACAGCCACCGTGTGTAGTCTTATTCCATCAGGAACCTACATCAGTATTGACAAAATAAAATGTTGTGCACGGTTGTGGTACTTTCAACAAAAATATTATTGTAGCTTCTTTAATTGCTATCTCCACTGAAGTCAGCAAGGTTTCGTAACCAGTTCCTCGACTAACGATGGTCTAAGGGAGAAGCAAGCTTTTAGGCAGCAGGGTGTCCAGGCATTCATTCCTGTGGATGCCCACGTTTTTGAAGAAATTCATGAAAATTGCACCTAATCCTTTAAAAATTTATGATGGGAAATATCTTCAGGATGCCCACTTCACACGCCCATGCCTGGGAAGAAGTACATGTAACATGTAGTAAGAGGTAAGAGTAAATACCTATTAAGCCACCCCCTCCCCCCCCCCCCCCCCCCCCCCCCCCCCCCCCCCCCCCCCCCCCCCCCCCCCCCCCCCCCCCCCCCCCCCCCCCCGCCTGGGAAGGGCTTATTTATTTCAGGCGTGTTTGAGGGAGAGCTTAATAGAAAAAGGGTGGCTTATTATAATTTAGTGAAATGCCAGAAGTTCACCACTCATTTTTTGGAGTTCGTTCATTTATGATTACTGTAATTACGACTATTTTTTAGTACAAGTACTGGTAATATTTCTCCCCAAAGCTCGCAAGTACTGTATGTGAATTTGTTCGTGGATTGGTAGGGTAAAATTGCAACAGTAATACATAGCCTGTCATTTATTGTTATTGTTTTGGTTGTGAAAGGGGAAGGGGATGGGGCAGCTTATTTGAGAGAGGGGCTTGACCCTGTCACTTCCAGAGTCAGTTTAATAGAGCCATCTAGTGCAGTTACAACTTTCGAGTCTGTGGACGAAATCCCATGGTGTGACCATTCAAATGAAACCTCTTCAGCAGTACTTTTACACAGCACCATTTGTTCTAACTTTTGAGCCTGTGGACGAAATCCTATGGTGTGACCATTCAAATGAAACCTCTTCAGCAGTACTTTTACATGGTACCATTTGTTCTAACTTTTGAGTCTGTGGATGAAATCCTATGGTGTGACCATTCAAATGAAACCTCTTTGGCAGTACTTTTGCATGGTACCATTTGTTTTTCAATCTTTTACAAAATAAAATTTGAGATTTTTTTTTTAATTTTGATGTTTGCACTCTTGGGTGTGAAAGGGTTAATAGAGTATTAAATTTTATAGTAATCTTAGAATACATACCGCTTGACTGGTAGGATTTAAAGGTTCTTCCTGGAAAATACTGCTTACTTCAGTGACCAGCCTAAAACAACAAATTAGAATACAATTTATTAAAACAACAATCCTCTGCTTGAACTTTATTCAGGTTACACAAAATACAATAAATTACATGTACGTAAGGAGTACCTGTCTTGCCAACAGGCTTTCTTGAGAAGATTAAAAGTTTCTTTGACAAAGAAACGAATCAGCTGCAAAAAAGGATAACATATATAAAAAATGAGTGAAAATATTGTTGCTTCATTCCGTTGAATCCATATTGAGAGAATAGTTGCCTGTTAAACAGAATCAAAAATTAAAGCTGTCACAAGCTTTTAGAGCCATCAAAGTGCCTTTATCAAGCTATGACAAATGACAAGTTTCGAAGCTATATTAAGACTGTGGATTTCAACTTGAGGACTCCATTCATCTTAGTTCATGTGAGAAGGGTCATTAAAATTTTGTCATCACTTCATAAAGGCAATGGCTTAGAGGAATAAAACAAAAGAAATCACATTAAGGGTTCATTTATGAACAATATAATTATCATTTTGTTTTGTTTCTCTAAGGCTTGGAGTCAAGTGAGAATTTTTATACAGTCAAACCCTGTCAGTGCTCAACCTTAGCGGTAGTCCACTAGCCCAGGGCTAGTAAAAGTTGGGTTTGGGCTAGTAAAATTTCAGGACCACTAGCCACTGGGCTAGTCATGTTAGAAGAGGTTTTGAAAAGATAAATAAAGAAAAAATTTCGTTGATCACCAAAGAGAAAGAAAGTTTGCTCACATTTTACGATCGATAACTCCGTGGACAACTCCAGCAAAAGACTGCTGGAAGACTGAACACTCGCGTGGCCTAGTAACTCATGGACAGGCCGCCATTTGATCAAAATGAAGTGAGCGCGGAGCCCGACTGAAATAAAAGTGAGCTCGACGCACGACTGAGCCTAACGCTTGGCTACCAGGTGATGCCTGTTGGCTAGTAAATTTTAAACCTCACTAGCCCAAGGACTAGTAAGTTAAAAAGTTAAGGTCGAGCACTGCCTGTCAATACGGAAACCGCATAAGACCACAGAAACTGCCTGCATAAAAAGGGTGTCTGTATTAAGTGGATTCACATGGTTGACGTACTGTAATTTAAGTGCTTTATTGATTTTTAAGGAAAATACAGTAAATTACTATATGTAACCCCACTGAGACACTAAAAATGTACGATTAGACAAACAATTCTTAATTTTCTTTCAATCAAACTGATAGAACATGTGTAGCTGACTGACTAAGCACATTTGACAACATTTTAATTACTCAGAATTAGCCAAATTGTCTGTATTAAGGAGGTTAACTTTGCATGAGATTATGTCAATCGGGATGGAAAAACTGTCCGTTGTCCATTGTCTTTTCGGCCAGGACCAAGACAACTGTCTGTAATATGGGGTGTCTGAAAGTGGGGTTCGACTGTATATCAAAATTGGCCTATTATCATCATTATAAAAATAACTCCATAGTTTAAAGACTTGCCAAATAAAACTTATCCAATCTGAGTCTGTCTATTCCATGCCATTCCCTTTCCATTGTTTTGAAAAATGTTTTGATGAAAAGCACAGCTGAGAAAAACAAATGGTAAAAAAAAAACAATGAGAGAAATTCTTTCAATTATCTACCAAAAATTTAACATATGAGTAGGCTTTTTCAAATTAAATTTTTGCAACACATGCAGTACCTGATCGCTCATTCCTAAAACTGAGAACAAGCTGAGAGAGATTCGAAGCCAGTTCTTCCTGTCAACAAATTAAAATAAGCTGGAATCAGCCCTGATAAGTTCAAGTTCAAGTTTATTGTGCTATATTAAAAAACAGAACTTTTACATAAATAAAAAAATTTAGTAGCAAGGAAGCCCAAAAGATACCACTGGGATTATAAATAAATAGGCTCCCACAATATATTATTGTCAATGAATTTTTAACACAGCACTGAATGCAAATGATCAGAAATGGATGAATTACATGTCAATTGTACAAGAGCATTTTTTTATTTAATAAAGCAAATACTGGGGTCAGTTCAATAAAACTTTTACAGGTGTAATTTACAAGTGTAACCATTGTTTCAGGGTTTGAAAACAATGGCTACACTTGTAAAAGTTTTATTGAATTGACGCCTGGTTGTCACTTAATATGTGGCTACATGTAATTTAGGCAAAGTTAAATGCAAGCCAATGCGGTCAGCAGTATGTCCCCTGATAGCACGTGACCTTCGGGGCGGCCCATTGTTTTGGCAGGCTTTCATCCGTGTTTATGTTCCTTTTAACATTTCTTTGCAGATCACATGCTTGGCTCATGTAAATCTTTGCAGATTCTTGTCCCACCCAGCACTAACCACGAATGACGGAGGTAAGTATAGTGGATAGGTAAGTATTAATTTCCACTGAGTCATGAGTGTGATGGTGCCAGGTAGAATATAGGGCTGCATGCAGCAGGGGGGGGGGTCCCACTCGCAG
The DNA here is from genome assembly GCA_024195265.1 of Dendrophyllia cribrosa. NCBI lineage: Eukaryota > Metazoa > Cnidaria > Anthozoa > Scleractinia > Dendrophylliidae > Dendrophyllia > Dendrophyllia cribrosa. The sequence continues at coordinate 4,634,218 of JAJLRJ010000010.1, read as the reverse complement.
GGTTGCGATGGTTACCTCCCTGCTTACCTGAAAGGGCATAGGTCCCCCACCTACTCTTTAAGCACCAGTTCCCAAACTCATCTTGTGACGATGAGTTTTAAGTGTTGTTCCAGGAAATATCCATACCTTTCACGCATTGTTTCCCTCCCCTCGCATCTCGTGCTTCGCGCTCGCACCCCAAAATCTGTTTGAGCACCCCCCCAAAGCGCCCGTTCTGCAAACTAAAGGTTTTTTGGTTTATTTATTTACCAATTAAGGACGTTCGCGCGAAAATCTTCTAACATTGATTTTTTTTATAAAACTTTTGCTACAGCTAGGTTATGAGTTACTCGTGTCAGAAATGCAAAAAAATGAGGGGTTCACCGACTTCGTTTCTGAGATAAGCTATCTGAAAGGCGACCCTAATTTTGAAAAATTGGTCTTCCTTACGGGATGTGATCCGAATGTCTGTTAGTCTAAAAATATTGCAAATGAATCTCTAAAATGCAACTTTCTTTCCTAAATTTTATGCTAGTAGGTCTGTTCAGCTAATTTATTCAACTGGTGACGTTTCTTGAAGTAAATGTCATCTTTAAACGACAGCATTTGCAAACTCTGACAGCCACAAGTTGGCAGGATTCGATGGCGCGCAGGTAGAAAAATGGAAAAAATTTAAACTTCCTACATTGATTTTTTGTTCATTTTCTCACAATCTGTCGAGAATTGGCAAAGAAAATTATCTATGAAAAAAAAATTGGGGGTCACCGACCATCCAAGCGAGTTAAATCTAAGCAAAGTTAACGCAACCGCTATCAGCCCTTTATGTGCCTAGATTTTCTTCTCTTGCACGCGCGCTCGTGCATGACGAAGCATGGCGTTGCGACATGAATTGCGTGCGCAGTAAGGATGCGCATAAACAATTAGCGCGAACGTCCTTAAGTCTACACTTTTAACAGAGTATTGTAATAACCCTCTGGAAATTCCAGTTTAGCTTCATACTTTTTTAAAGCTTGCCTTTTAAGACCCCCTCCCCTTGGAATTTCCAATGACCCTCCATGGGGGAGGGTGTGTGTTTTCTGGAGCTGCAGAATACCTGAATAAGTGGTTTATCTGACATCCACATGCAGTAAAAGAGTCCTTTCCATATTTTCAATAAATCCACTTCATCAAAACCTAGAAAACAAATACAGTGGTGAGTCCATTCTTGACCTTAGAGCCTTTGGTTTTATTGAGCTCTAGTTTACAAAGGGCTAGTGCTCGAAATGTCAGTTTTTTGAATATTTTTATGGTGGCTAATTTACCTCAATACCTTATCAACTCAGTTGATAAAATCAAATATTTTATTCAAGTAAGGTAAGTTTTCACAAGCGTAATGGCTCACAACTGCCGGAGCGTTCGGGTAAAATGTTAAAGCAAGGCTGCATGTTAATAAGCTTATGTTATGAAGATGGCTTCACTCATTCAGTCACGTCTCCTATACGCAAATATATTTTTAATTATACCACTGTACCTGGGCCATCCTTTGGTCGGCTTCTTATCCAAGCTCGTAGCTTGTTTACAGCTCTATCGCGTATTTTCTTCTCGTTGTTTGCCAATTTTTTCGCAAAGTGTTCTTCTGCTCCGCCGGCCGCCATCTTGGATTTGGAAATACACGTGCTGCTCAGGCGCATACCAAGAATTGGTATCAACCGTGGACCATCGCGACGAGGGGCGATTTAAAAAAAAAATGGGTGTCGCTTGAAACCGGTCAGCTTTTGAATCTCTTTATGGTGTCCAATTTACCAATTTTTTTAAATTTGTCCAATTTAATTTACCAATTTTTGTGTGACTTGCGCCCCATTCCTTCCCCGTTGCACGTGACTTGTGCGTGATTCGCACTCCAGCGCGCAAGAAACTAAAGGAAGCAAATAAGAGACTGCTAGAAGTCTAGCGAGACTAAAAGGTGGCCACCCAGATGGTCGCTTTGAGAGGTGGTCGTTTACGGATTTACGAGAGGTGATCACTTACAAGAGGTGATCGCTTACGAGAGGTGGTCGCTTACGAGAGGTGATCGCTTACCAGAGGACACACCACCGGGGGTCTTTATTTTGAATCATATGAACCTGTCTCTGAATTACATGGGCCTATAGCGCAAACTATTGAGATCTTCTCACCGTTTCTGGGAAACCAGTGGTGTTTCATCGAGAGTCGAAATACAAGTGTGTAAATCGAGACTTGTTTGCCAGATCGTGATTCGATGAAACACCACTGGTTTCCCAGGAACGGTGAGAGATCCAACTATTGCATGTATGTATGGACTGGTACGTATTGTAACTGACATTATTCAATCAGCATCTGTATTGACATCGAAATATGGGCGAGTGGTCACTTACCAGAGGTTAAAAACAATAGGAAAAATCAAATCGGCAGCCTAAAAAGTGGTCGTGGTCGCTTACGAGTGGTTTAGACTATAATGATTTGACTGGAAAACATTTGTAAAAGTGGTGGCTTACGAGAGGCGGTCGCCCATGGAGATTCAACTGTAAAATGGTATTCCTCCGAAAATTGTGTAAAACGTCTAAAGGAACAAAAATTTATCTACTACCTGGGAACAAAATATACCTATCTCTTTCATAAACGGACACTACCCGGCCGAAATTACGAAATCGTGTTTCCTTAATTTCCATTACCGCCAAATATATAACTAAATTGGATAAAAAGGTTCTATAGGGCAAAACAGAAACAGTAGTTTGGAGGAAAAGTGCAGGATTACAACGGTAGAGTAGCAGCTTCATTGATAAGGCGTCGTGGCTGCTTCTGTTTTTAGGGTAAGGGGTCATTGTTTCTGTTATTTGCTGTATTGTTCCCTTGATGGGTATTGAACCGATGGTGTGAGACCTTACGAGAGCGGCTACATCGCCCGATTACAAGCAGGGGCGGATCCAGAATTTTTCTTAGGAGGGGGTGCACCACTAAGGAATGACGTAACTCGGAAGGGTGACGTAGTTTTTTTTTCTTTTCTTTGCAGAATACTAGTTACATTAGAAAGATGCAGGTCATCTCAGTGGAGGGGGGGGGGGGGGGGGGAAGGGGGAGGGGGGCGCCCCCTGCACCTCTCCCCTAGATCCGCCCCTGACAAGGATGGAAGAGGATTACAGTTCATCAATTTTTATTTCGTGACAGGCGATCAAGAAATCATTCATGGTATTTTGAGTATTTTAGTCGTTATTCGCCTTTTACCTCATATTTATTTGCGTTAAGGTGATTCCATAAAAATAAAAGTTGACATAATATTTTCTGTAAACTTTCTCTGGTTGTTTCCCACGATATAGTGATTCGACATCTGCACTAAAAAATATAGGTCACCAAGCTCGTTTAGGAGATATAATTGTCTCAAGTTACCCTTTAAATCCTTGCAACTGCACTTATCAAGCGCACGTTTATTCCATCAGCTCACACTACGTTTCGCAGAGACAGGAAGCACAGCTTTAAAATAATTCTTGAAATAACAAAATATATGTAATGTATTGACCAAAAAGAACAATTGGATGTTTGTTTTATGGCACAGGCATACGTCCTGGAAAGGTATTAACTAAAAATATTCGTCTGGTGCGTGATCTCGAGGATAGAATTTTGTGTCCACGAGCGATGACGTATGCTTTTTTCGCGATAACTTTTTTTCTGACATGATTTTTTTTTAAAGTTTTACAGCACAAAGAGGAGGACTAAAAGAATGAAATTATGTAAAAAAAAATATAGGTCACCAAGCTCGTTTAGAAGAAAACAACCGCTTATTTACTAAAAGAAATGAACCCTCAAAGGAAAACTTATTGCTTCGGAGTGCGCGCGCGCTCGTGCACGCGCAAATGACGCAAGATATTATGCGCAGTAGTGATGCGCAATGTAATACTAGGGAATCACTTTAATCACTTTTGGCCGGATTTTTCTTCCTATTTTAAGATGATAAAGCAAGCTTAAAGCAATATGGACAATATTTGATGTGGTGTGTATGCTTTAATGGCTGTTTATTGTCATTGTTTGTTCGTTATTTAAAGTTACCTTACAAGACCTTACAATAATTAATCCTTATCTTCTGCCACTAGGTGGTCTGTTTCTCAGCCTGGGCTCCCTGTGTTAAAAGTAAAGTGTCTTTTCTTTGCTAACATCACGGTGACAATTGTAATACGTGCCGGGTGGAAAGAGACAATTATTACTAGCAGATTGTCTTGTCTAAGAATACACGGCTCCAGGGCAGATAATTGCAGCTGGTCTTTTGGATATGCGATTGTTGCCAGTATTTGCAATAACATTTGTCGAGCGCCGGAAAGCGTGTTAGCTTGTAAAAATATCATTAAAACTAAAAGAAAACAAAATTGCTATCCAACTGCTAAAAAGTTTATCACTTATTTAACAAACGTTAAAAACATGAGTCGAATAATTAATTTTCTCCGTAAAGGGAATATTTTTAATCAAGCTAAAGCGCAATGTATAACGATTTAAATCGTGGAGACTCTTTGGAAAGTTTCTCCAAAACTATCAACACTTAGAATCATAAATCTGTAATCTAAAGTTGAATCTATATTTTGGGAAATTCAAGAGCAAAAAACTAATTGAATTTGCTTTATTTACTTTATGACTGCACAGTTATCAGACTGCTAAAATCGTGATATTCAATTCATCCGACTTTGAATTGCAAATTCTAGTAAAAACACTAATACCATCACGTATTTTTTTTTTTTTTTGACAAATTTTTATCTCCCCACTTACAATGCTGGAAAAGTTAGAACCACCTTGTACAGCATAATAAACAGCGCCATAGGAAAGTACTGCTCAATAGCTTTCATTTGAATGGTCACACTTTAGGATTTCATCCACAGACTCAAACGTTAGAACCACCTTGTACAGCATAATAAACAGCACCACAGGAAAGTACTGCTCAATAGCTTCCATTTTTTGGCCACACTTTCGGATATAGCTGGATCTTTCATTTGAATGGTCACACTTAAAGGACCTTGAAAGCAATCCAGCTCACTTTTTCAAACACGATTTCAATGGAATCAAACTACTATGAGATGAAACTACATTCCCAAAGCACATCGTTTTCTTTAGATATTAGCCAATTATGTCGATAGTATGTTTTTCATGACTGTATTTGTAATCACCAAAACTTCATCTCCAAAAATTTCAAAAACGCTCTCATAGAATTTGTTCAATCTTTGCCATATTCGAGGCGGCTATGGGAGGTGCGATTGCCGCAAAAACCTCCTGGTGCCGAGAAATATGACGGAAAGAAAAACGTCATGGCGTCATTACATTGCTATGGCAACTCCGATGTTAATTTCACACTGGTCTTAACAAACTTTCATCTTTATCTATTACAGCTGTGGTGACTATTTGTCCATAGCATTGTTAATGGCGTCGTAGTTAATGCTCAAACTTGGAGGGTATCTCCCCAAAAAAATCCAGTCGAGCCACCTTAAATCACAGTTCATCTTCTCGAATAAACAACATCAGTAACTGCGTTGGACGATGCGCGCGTCAAGGAAAAAATTCGGCTGGTTCTTCGACTTCCATCGCCAACGTCCGGAAACTCGGCTAAGCTTACAGAAAATGACGTTTGATGGCTTCCATAATTTTGCCTTCCCCGTGTAGAAGCGACATAGAGTATTGACGCAAGGAACAGCTCCAGAACTCTCATGGCGTAGTTAAAAATCAACCACGGCCAAGCTTCTACGTAAGGTGCCGTTGAAAATACCCCATAAACACCGCTCATTGAATAAATTTGAAGAGCGCAGAGTAGAATTCCTCCCATGACAGCGGCAATGCAAGTTTTGAACAAGGCAAAAGTCCGATGTCCGCGTATTTTGTTTGTGTCAGCCCATGCATGATGCTGTCTGTTCGTTTCTTTTCGTTTGTGAATGCTTTTTCCTTTGTAGTTTTTCCAGAGCAGATACGCGATAAATGAATAAAACGTTGACAGCATAAAACTGAGAACAACGTTAAACATCTGACACGTGAAAGTCAAGCCGTTAAAACGAGGAATGTACAGGACTACCAATTCGGCAACAAACACAAGCGTGAAATAAGGCACCGTCACAAAGGCAAGATTTCTGGCAGTGTACCATCTGTGGAACCTCTCTTTCATGAAGAAAGTATTCTTCAACACAAAGAAAATAAGTGCGTATGCGGTAATCATGCATGGGCTGCCAAGACTCCACATGACATTGGAAAGAGTTTTGGGAAAAATCCATTTGGTGTTGTATGCGTCAACGGTTAGGTACAAACAACGAGACAAACCGAATAAAAACAGCATGATAAGCACCATTAAGGCTGCCTTCTTCGGTCTTGCAGCTCTGTTGTGATGCAGGGCTCTTAGAAGGAAGATTACAGTGGACAGCGCAAGGATTGCATACGCTCCACCGAAGCCGTATTGATAAAACTGCCAAGCTGGTCCCCATGTTGGAATAGCAGAATACCATTCTGGCATTGGTTCGCCCACGGTTTGTTGCGAAGGAATTGTGACTGTTGCTTCGGCTTCGGGTTCGCTGCTTGTCAAATTACTTAAATCCCGTTTTGTATCCATTCTTTCAATTCAATTCCCTGCAAGAACAAGGATATTTTCGGAAAGCAATTTTAGTTTGTGTTTAGCCGATGTCTTTACTCAAATAAACCAAGATGCAAACTGAATAATTGATAAAACACAGTAGAGAAAAACTTCCGCTAATTCAGCTATTTATAGGTGCAGATTTATTAAATGATATGATATAGAAGGAAAACATTACTTTTTGGAACACAATGTAAAGCTGCAAAAAGGGTGATAAAATCCGGAAAACACAAGCAAGGTCTCGCTAGCACTTCCTGGAGTTTTGTCAACATAACGTGGGTGCCATTTGTGTGCATCTAAAAAACATAACAATTATTTCACTAAAACATGAAACATAGATAAAAAGAGATAAGCCAGAAGTCTGTTTAGCAACACTTGTATTTGGTTTGCGTGATTTTTCGGAACTACGTTTTTCTACTCTTATACAAGTTATACAAATTATTGTAAATTTATTAAGATTGCGTTCGAAACTGACCCGCATTTCTCTTTAATAACATTTTTTTATTGCTTTATCGGCTTTAACGCTGATTCCAGCATTATGGAGAATAATTTATTTCACTTTCTAATCGATATGGCCAACGGCTTCTCAAAACTCAGCTATGAAAGAGAGATCTAAAAATGACTTATTTCATTGCTTCTGGATGACTTATTCAAACCTCATTTGGCTTTTGCGATTGAAACTAATGTAAACAAATTAATTAATGAGAAACTCTCCCATAAAATAAACATTATACTTGTTGCATACATTGCGGTGTATGCTAGCCGAAGGTTCATGTGGGTATAATTTTACTTCCATAACTTTCGCATTAAGAAGCTTTTTTTGTAAAGTTTTGCCCAAACTATTTCGCTTCTATAATCAAGACTCGGATATTTATAAAACATATGAAGTATTGTTTTCCTTACATTAAATCTATTTTTTCCGTGTACAGCTTATTTGCAATTAAAAAATTACACCCACTGCACGACTCCACTTAATTTTACAGCGGGTCTCTCGATATAATTAAAATTATGCCAATGATGTAAACAACAGATCGCTATCCGTCAGTTTTGCCCTGCATATATATCGTGTTTTCATAATTATCGCCAGAAGCTTGCTTTAAGTTAAGCTTGCTTCATTATCTTAAAATAGGAAGAAAAAATCGTCAAAAGTAATTAAAGAAAAGAAATAGAGCAGTTTTCAATTGAGTATCGAAAGTAATTACACAATTGCTTTGGTGTTGCATTGCTATGCTTCGTGATTGGCTAAAAAAATCTCGCGCCACTTTCTCGACCAATCAGAAGTAAAACCAAAACCAATCGTGACTTGCTCGCACGCGTTTTCCCGCGCTTGGCGCCACCGACATGTAATTGCTTCGAGCTCTGATTGGTTCATTGGATTGTTTACGACTGCTGTGATTGGTCAGAGTAATTACTTTGGTTTTGGTTTTACGATACCCAATTGAAAACTGCTCTTAAAAACAAACAATAACGGCTTAACAGATGAAAATTCCACAAGAATGACAATTTTGATTTTTTGACAGGCGGTCAAGAAATCAAATTTGATGAACGGTAATCCACTTCCATCCTTGCAATCCTGCACTTGATCTCCAAACTATTGCTTCTGTCTTGTTCTATAGAATCATTTTGTATATTTGGTGGCATTTGGTCAGATTTGGTGATATAACATGAAAATAATTAAAGGGAAATTTTCTGTTTCGGCGGGAATGTCCCTTTAAAAACTATCAGCTGGTTGCAGTGAAAACTGACTTCATTACAACAACATCATTTATTTATGCACGATACGATATTTGATACCGTCCTTCAAAAACTGATATTTTCCCCTCAGAATTATAGACATTTCTTTTATGTACTTATTCCTAACAATTTCAGGAAAACTTTGGAGGTTGAGTTTGACCATTCAAGGCAAATAAAAGCTATTGTAGTACTGTTTATTATGCTGTACAATTGAGTTTGTGGATAAGTCATAACTGAAATCCTAAAGTGTGACCATTCAAATGAAAGCTATTGAGCAGTACTTTCCTGTGGTGCTGTTTATAATGCTTTACAAGGTGGTTCTAACTTTTGAGTCTGTGGATGAAATCCTATAGTGCGACCATTCAAATGTAAGCAACTGAGCAGTACTTTCTTGTGGTGCTGTTTATTATGCTGTACAAGGTGGTTCTAACTTTTGAGTCTGTGGATAAAATCCTAAAGAACGTGTAACCATTCAAATGAAACTACTGAGCAGTACTTTCCTGTTGTACTGTTTATTATGTTGTACAAGGTTGTTATAACTTTTGAGTCTGTGGACGAAATCCTTAAGTGTGACCATTCAAATCTAAGCTATTGAGCAGTACTCAGTCCTGTGGTGCTGTTTATTATGCTGTACAAGGTGGTTCTAACTTTTGAGTCTGTGGATGAAATCCTATAGTGCGACCATTCAAATGTAAGCAACTGAGCAGTACTTTCTTGTGGTGCTGTTTATTATGCTGTACAAGGTGGTTCTAACTTTTGAGTCTGTGGATAAAATCCTAAAGAACGTGTAACCATTCAAATGAAACTACTGAGCAGTACTTTCCTGTTGTACTGTTTATTATGTTGTACAAGGTTGTTATAACTTTTGAGTCTGTGGACGAAATCCTTAAGTGTGACCATTCAAATCTAAGCTATTGAGCAGTACTCAGTCCTGTGGTGCTGTTTATTATGCTGTACAAGGTGGTTCTAACTTTTGAGTCTGTGGACGAAATCCTTAAGTGTGACCATTCAAATCTAAGCTATTGAGCAGTACTCAGTCCTGTGGTGCTGTTTATTATGCTGTACAAGGTGGTTCTAACTTTTGAGTTTGCGGATTAAATTCTATAGTGCAACCATTTAAATGAAAGCCATTGAGCAACCTCGTTCCCAGGGTCTCTCTCCTTCCCTTATGGCACTAAATTTTTGCGGATGTGCAATTTAATTTTTTGTTTTGCGGGAACTAATTTTTGCGATCAGGAATATATTTTTGTGATTTTCTGGAAGTCGCTTTCAATTGGAATTACAACATTTTCTTTTTTTTCTTATTCGAGTACATGCAATTGAAATACAGGTGAAACAACATGCAGATGTAACACACGTTCATTAGTGTCAGTCTATTGAGAACAATTATAGAGTACCTTCGGACGATCCTTTTATGTAAAGCTTTTAGCACATATTACTACAGTAGTGTACCGACTATAATATCATCGTTTTAATCCTAAAAGTTTTGTTTCTAAAGAAAAGAGATGTTTTAATAATTGGACACCAATATGATTTCACATAATGTGTAAAAGGTGATGTTTGTACATAATTTTGACAGTTAAGAAAATTTTTGTGGGATTTTTTGTTTGCAGTAACTGTTTTTTGGCGGATCGTGAAAAAAAATCAGCAAAAATTGCAAAATTTAGAACTCGCAAAACATTTATTGCCACACAGATGTGCAAGTCAGCCACGGTAGGTGGTGTACAGTGCGTGAAATGGATCTGTTATAAAAATTCTAAGAGGCGTTCCATTGCCTCGCTTTCTTTCGCGTCGGCACACGCAATATTTTTCCTTCACGCGTGGCGTACCTTTGCTCCCCATTCTCGCCTAGAACGGGCTGCACGAATTTCAGACTTCAGTGTTAAAAAGAATAACTTGATCAGTCCCAATATTATAACATAGCTTAATTTGAATTTTTGTCAAATTAAGCTTTCATCTCTCATTCTAAAACATTTCAGTACGTTGTCCAGCAAGTTGATGTTTAAACTCAGTTACTCGAAAAACGTAGACACAAAACGGATTGATTTTGAAATAATAATAGATGGAATATTAATAACAGAAACATGATGGTGTTCAGTATTGACTTACCTACGGAATATTTTAGATTTTGTCCAGCGAAAGAAAATAAACTAGTACTGAAAGTTCGCGATGCCCAGACCGCGGTGAAAATTCACTTGTATCTTTAAGACTCGATAGAAAAGATGTTCGTCGCTGGCTGTGTAGCTCTTACCCTAACAAATATCGAATATGTATTCTTCGATCTACTGAAAAGAAAATCCAAATGGAAATAAATTACAATTGCCGTGGATACGTTGATGACAATATTAATAATTACCCTGCCGTGCAATTATCGTTTTTTTTTTGGTGGCAGTATTTTATACTGCGAGGAACTGGATAGGATTCAATTAATAGCTGAGAATTGGCCAAAAATTATAACTGCAGTTGATAAATCCCCATGCCTCGTTTTCTAACTGATACTCAAGAGTGAGATTTGTCAAAATTAACTGAAAGCTGGGTGAGAAATGGTGGCCGAAAATGTCAGTGATAATTGAGGTTCCAGCGACGCAATTCACTGACTTTTTATTATAGAGCGGTTTATCAATTTAGCGTCGTTAAACCAAAACCAATGCAATTACTCTGGCCAATCACAGCAAGGGAAGACAAGCCAACGAACCAATCAGAACTCGAAGCAATTACATGTCGCCAGCGCCAAGCGCGGGAAAACGCGTGCAAGTAAGTCATGATTTGTTTTGGTTTTACTTCTGATTGGTTGAGAAAGTGGCGCGAGATTTTTTTAGCCAATCATAAAGCGTATGGCAATTGGCAATCGCTTTTCCCTAAACGGTGCTCGGTGCATCACAGTGAATCAATTCATTTTTTTAATGACATGTAATGTATACATGATTTATCATTTTCAACTCTTAAAACACTTTCAAAAATTGGAAATTAAAAACTTCTTGATGTACAGCAGCACCTACATAGCTATATATGTGTGTGAATGTTCTTACGATTATCGTTATTATTTTATATTACAGTGGTATCCCGATTTTTTTTAAACCTCCAAACGAAACGGAAATTGGTTCGATAAATCGGGAGTTCGAAAAATCGAAGGTGGTATTGACTGAAATCAAATCCAAGGGAAATAATCAGGAGCTTCGAAATATCGAGTATTCGAAAAATCGGGATTCCACTGTATATTCCTGTTTTCCTGTATCTGTTGAAACTATCAATAAAAATATAAAAAAAAACTTCAGACAAAAAGCAGAAATAAAAAAATTATAAAAATTCTGGCGCAAAATTTTCGGACGTGTTTCAGACAAATATGGAACACCTTATACCAGATATTTAGAAATGTTCTATTATCATTAAATGTCCCTCCGAAATAACGAATTTCCTTGTTATGTTGCCTAATAATGCTACTAAATATGCAACTAAATTGGATAAAAAGATTCTATAGAGCAGTAGTTTGAAGATAAAGTGCAGGATTGCAAGGATTGAAGTGGATTATAGTTCACCTTATTTGATTTCGCGCGTGACAGGCGGTTAATAAATCAAAATTGCCATTTTGGTGGAGTTTTAAGTTTGTAACCGTTATCAGTTTTATCTCTTTGGTTAATATTTCTTTGCTTTCTATGACGGAATGTAAAAAGCCTCTTCTTTCGTCCGAAATGTAAAAAATTGACGATGTTCTATGGCATCAGTAACCGTAATTGTAAAACGTACTGAACAATATCTTTTAGTCTATGCCAGTGATTTCCGATAAATTATTAAAAGCTGCGAAAACCCTTTGCTTTTAATTTGTGAAAGCAATTAGTATAATTGCAGATAGGAATGAATATAATTAAAGGCTATTAGCGATGTTTATGGTAGCAATTAAAATAGGACAAATTAAGTGAAAAGGATCGTCATAAAACTTTTCACTGACATGCAATGCAGATTGATATTGGCTATGCAACTTTTAAGCGGTCATAAACTATAACACCATTTGTAATTAAAGAAAGATAGTAAATTTTAAGCTCGGTAATGAAATGAAAGTGTCTTAATAAATTTCACAATTGCTTTGGTTTTGCATTGCTACGCTTTGTGATTGGCTAAAAAATCTCGCTTCTTACTTTTGGGCGCGTCCAAAGGTTTACCTGACTTGTAATCAAAACAACTGTCTGTGGTCTTGGCAAACACCTAAGGAAAAAGATATAACCACCTGTCAATTCAAGCTGTCAGCATAAGTTGCGCTCACTGTCGCAATTAATAATTTGGCCACCACACACTGCTGCCTCGCTTCGCTTCTTCACTCGCTAACTTTACAGTTCAGTTCAGTTTCACGAGACGTTACCAAGAATTCAGGTAGCTATAATGTCTTTTCCGTTAATCGTCTTGCAAAAGCAAACACCTGCCCAAACATCAGAACATTTACCGTCTTGTAATCGGAGGAATAAAAATGTTGTTTTGCGTACGAAATAAGGCCATGCAGCTGGGATTTTCTGAAGAGACAGCAGCTGTTAAATTCGGGGAATATAAAAATTATTTTCCCTTACATTTCTTACCGCTGAAATATTCAGTTAAAAGAGCGAAAAATGTTAAACTGTGTTAGATTTCACGTAGTTTCCTTCAAAGGCAATAAAATGATATAGAAATACAGTACATCGTCTTTCATACCCTCGCACTAAACGTTTTTCTAGCCGTCCCGCCAAACCTTTTCTGGCGCCTAGGATACAACGAATTCGCGCGCTTTAAATTAAAACGTTGGCAATTGTTTAGTTTATCTAATGTGACTGTATTGTCCGTCCAGGAGTTGAATTCGTACGGTAAAGAAAGGAAAATTAACCGTCGTGTGTTCACGTTCTCCACAAAACCAATAATTTGATCATTTGAGGTTGTTGTTTTGCAAGGAAAGGCAAAGAAATGTACCAAAATGTAAAACGCACATGCAGAGCCATTGTTTTCGCTCATTGAACTTTTTCGTTTTGCGCCGTGCTCACTGCCTATGCTGTCGTGGTAATGGCGACCACGATAATGCAACTCTCTTTGCATTGGGACACAGGGCTTTAATGACCTGTAACTTCAGTTTAGTATTTGTTTACGATGCTGTACAAGGTGATTGAGTCTGTGGATGAAATCCTAAAGTGCGAAACATTCAAATGAAGCTACTGAGCAGTACTTTCCTGTGGTGCTGTTTATTATGCTGTACAAGGTGGTTCTAACTTTTGAGTCTGTAGATGAAATCCTGAAGTGTGACCATTCAAATAAAAGCTATTGATCAGTACTTTGAAGTTCCTGCGGAAGTGTTTATCAATTATGCTGTACAAGGTGGTTCTAACTTTTGATTCTGTAGATGAAATCCTGAAGTGTGACCATTCAAATAAAAGCTATTGATCAGTACTTTGAAGTTCCTGTGGAACTGTTTATCAATTATGCTGTACAAGGTGGTTCTAACTTTTGAGTCTGTAGATGAAATCCTGAAGTGTGACCATTCAAATAAAAGCTATTGATCAGTACTTTGAAGTTCCTGTGGAACTGTTTATCAATTATGCTGTACAAGGTGGTTCTAACTTTTGAGTCTGTAGATGAAATCCTGAAGTGTGACCATTCAAATAAAAGCTATTGATCAGTACTTTGAAGTTCCTGTGGAACTGTTTATCAATTATGCTGTACAAGGTGGTTCTAACTTTGGAGTCTGTGGATGAAATCCTAAAGTGTGACCATTCAAATGAAAGCTACTGAGCAGTACTTTCCTGTTGTGCTGTTTATTATGCTGTACAAGGTGGTTCTAACTTTTGAGTCTGTAGATGAAATCCTAAAGTGTGACCATTCAAATGAAAGTAACTGAGCAGTACTTTCCTGTGGTACTGTTTATTATGCTGTACAAGGTGGTTCTAACTTTTGAGTCTGTGGATGAAATCCTAAAGTGTGACCATTCAAATGAAAGTTACTGAGCAGTACTTTCCTGTGGTACTGTTTATTATGCTGTACAAGGTGGTTCTAACTTTTGAGTCTGTAGATGAAATCCTAAAGTGTGACCATTCAAATGAAAGCTACTGAGCAGTACTTTCCTGTGGTACTGTTTATTATGCTGTACAAGGTGGTTCTAACTTTTGAGTCTGTGGATGAAATCCTAAAGTGTGACCATTCAAATGAAAGTTACTGAGCAGTACTTTCCTTTGGTACTGTTTATTATGCTGTACAAGGTGGTTCTAACTTTTGAGTCTGTAGATGAAATCCTGAAGTGTGACCATTCAACTGATGAAAGTTACTGAGCAGTACTTTCCTGTGGTACTGCTTTTTATGCTGCACAAGAACAGGTGGTCCTACCTTTTCTCTCGAGGGTGGGAACGGGGAGGGGGAGGGGGAGGGGGGCAGGAGAAGGGAGAAAGATATTGTATTCTCTCTCTTTCCCCGCTTCCTAACACCCCCCCCCCCCCCCCCCTTGCTCGCAGAGTGCTAGACTACAAGCAGTCTCTCTTTCCCAGCTTATAGCAAACGGATAATGGCCGCGCGAAAAGAGAGACTCTCTTTTCCCGCGTGCCTGCCTCGCCCCCAGTTTCGCGCGGCCATTATCCGTTCGCTAATGTTTTTTTCGTTCTCGCTCGACGGACTAAGCTGGAAAAGAGAGACTGCTCGTAGTCTAAGAGTGCTGGCACAATTAACAGTATCTCAACAGTACTTTCTTAAATCAATTCAATCAATTTTAAGGTTACAATTAAATTGCTTTTAAATGCGTTACTAAATTAGTTGATATAGCCCCGAAATAATGACATCTAACACAACTTGCGGCCCTGGACAAGATTTCTGAAAACACAACTGAAATCAGCTAAAGTTAGAAATCCCATAAAGCTTCAAAAACTTAATCACATGCATTCAAATATATCCAGAAAATATTTCACACTCATGAACATCAACAGAATGATGTTAATCACTTCTATGCAAAAATTTCTCTCACTTTGATTGGTTACAATGTTTTTTTTTAACTGCTTGAATAATGGCTCTCTCGCCAGATAACGCGGTTTTCAATTATAATGGCCTAATTTTCAAGTCAGTTCAAGGTCTGATTTGTTGGTTGCACGAAACATTTTGATTGAATTTTAATACCAGTTTGATTGAAGGTAAGGGATGAAGGGATGAAATACCCCTTCGAAGTGTTAAACTTGGCCCCGTGTGAATTAAAAAAAATGTGGATTATTGTTTTGACAAATATCGGGCTGCTACTAAAAAGACATTAAACAAGACCATATCTGGTGCGAAAGTCCATTAAGCCTTGCATAAAACTAATTAACAGCTAGATGGCGGGTTAATATCTAGAAACGCATTATGTTTTGGAAAATGCGCCACTCCGCAAATTATACCAAGGTTTTACTTTTATCAGTAAAGACAAAACTCTCGTGCGTTTAGTGACGTTATTGGAGAAAATAAAATAACATAGGCGCGTGGCGATTTTAATCAGTTTATTAGAACATTTCATTAAAGTCATTCAAATTCAGAAACCCACAGAAAGAATCGCTTTTTCTGATATTGAGAAATCGGAATAAACACTTCATCGAAGTTGTGCGATGTAGGTTAAGCGTATAATTGCCAAAAATGGTCGCCACTTTCGTCTCAACTAGCTTCAGCTTATACTAAATTGATTTGATCAAATTTACGATTTACGCGATGCATTCAAGCCCAGCTCCATTTTTGGAAATTTAAATTCCGTCCAAGAACCCTACGAAACAAAATGAATATCTTTATTGGATATTGAATTGTGTATTGAATATTTTTTATGTGTTATCAGTGGTGAAAAAAGGTTGAAACTGAAAATGCATTATAGTGACAATAATTGTTCCACGCTTTCAGGGTGATCGTAAACTGAAGCGCACAATGGTCATAGTGTCGAAAACAAAATGAAACGCTCCGAGCAATTGAATCTTTTTAGTTTTTTGTTTGAATCTGATATATTACTTGAGTGTTTTAGAATAACAGTTTGTTTTTTAGAAAAGATTCTAAAAAAGGAAATAATTAATTATTAGCCAATATACAACGTGTAAATATCGTTATTGAAATTTGCCACAATGATAAACTAATATCTCTAAAATTCAATCGTTGTACGCTTTTCATTAAGGCGCATGAAAACTAATCTAACCCCTGCTGTTTGCTGCGAGTGGATAAGAAAAAGAACTACTTCGCCAAAATCAGACGAAAATAATACGGAATTGGAGGCTGTAAAAGCTGACAGATATTACAAGAGGTAAATAACAGTTTACTAAAGTTTGGCTTTACATTGTTGAAAATATTCGTCGGGTTTAATCAGGGATTTAGCGCGTTGTGAATTGATCAGTTCACGGGTATTTCGAGGCTATAGTCTATACCATTGTTAAATCATCTCAACAAATATTTTGCCTTGAAATGTCTGTGAATACACGATTTTCCGCGACAATTACTTGAGCGATAAACCATGTCAAACTCAAGAGACCATCTTGGCTTTCGTTATTTACTAGCTAAAGTAGTCGTGTTGTACATTATTTTGAACAATATCCAGTTTTAGTTCGTGGGTTAAGTGAAGCTAGGATTTGAAATACGCGAAAAAAACGTCTCAATTCGCAGTTGGTATTTAAATCTTGTCCCTTGTGCGCGAGATCGAAACGAGAAATTTCATTATGAAACACCATGGTCAAAAAATAAAAAGAACTAAATGAAAGAACTGCACTAGAGATAAAAGAACCATACATGATAATACATGAGCGAGGATTTGAGTCTTGTTGTGAAAAGTTACAATTTCGTTTTTTGTGTTGCGGTCTCAACTATGCTTACATGTTATTCCACAAGTCTTGTCGGAATTTTACGCTTAAACGCAACGAGTGAGTAAAATAAGGAGTTAAATAAGCCGATTTAGACAGAAAAACTATTTCTTTTTATAACAACATGGTCATTTTCTCGCATCAGGGGAAAACGCCGGTGGGGAAAGTGGGCAAGCGACGACTGCGAGAAACGCCTTCTTCACGCTGCTTCGCGACCACTTAACGCCTCTCGCTCGTTTCCTTTTGTGTAAAATAAATCTGTAACCACAGATTTCAGATTGAACTAGAAAAAAGATTGTTTTTTCTTTAAGAAGAGAAAACGCAGAGAAAAAGACCCTAAGAGCAAGGATGAAAATTTACAACAATAACAACCACTGTGCCAGTCAGCGATTTCTGATATCGATTTTTGTCCTATCGGCATTTAGTGTAGCAGGGAATTTTAGAAAGCTAAGCCCAAGGCGAATGCTACATGTTATCTCCCGGAATCATTTTTAATTGTTTGAAGTATAAATTTATCGTTAATTATCGGTGGCCAATCAGACACAGAGCGACTGAAGTTCGCAGGGTAAGCATTGATAGTTAACCATTCCATTCCCACAGTCGAATAGCGGTTATTACTTTTAAGTATCTGGATAGAAGTCCTCGAGTGTGACAACTGAAACGAAAATTACCAAGTAGTACTTTCCTGTGATGCTGTATTTTGTATTTTGTATTTGAAAGCTTCGTTTAACAACAGTAGAGAAGGGAATACAGACAAACATTACGATTGCCGACTTTCGAAATTGTAGCGATTGAATTCTGAGTTTGTCACTAAATCTTTAATATTTCTTATTTCTCTAAGAGAGAGACGAACTGCCTTAGGGTACTGTGAACCTTCACGGGTCACGAAAAAAGAATCGTCGAACAACTTCAAGTTTCTGAAAACACTTGCCTGTAAAGGAGGAGTAACCTCGTTCCCAGTGCGGGAAGATGAGAAACCCTGGGAACGAAGTGGTCTTTGGAGCGACCAACGCTATTAAAATCGTTTAGCGGTGGAAAGTTGTTCGGAAGGTCTTAGTCGAAAATATTCGCAATGAGTTAGACTAAAACCAGAGTTTTCTTTTGTAAAATCGCGCTTCAAACTTTCCTAACAACGAAAAATTTAACTCCTTTTGTTTTCGCTGTGGATATCGTTTTGGGTACGAGATAAGGTCAGCTTGGATTTTTCGGAAAAATAAAAGCAGTTGGTAAATTTGGAGGATACGACTCCTTTCCCTAAAATTTTCTGTTGCTGAAATATTCAGCTAAAAGAATCGAAGAGCTCAAACTGCATTAGCTTTCACGTAGTTTCCTTTGAAATGAAGGCACTACAGCTGTAATATGATATGGAAAAACACTACAACGCCATTCCATTCCACAGAATTAAAATTGAGAGCCATCTTGTACAGCATAATAAACACTAGTACCACAGGAAAGTACTGCTCAGTAGCTTTCATTTGAATGGTCACACTTTAGGATTTCATCCACAGACTCAAAAGATAGAGCCACCTTGTACGGCATAATAAACAGTACCACAGGAAAGTACTGCTCAATAGCTTTCATTTTAACGGCCACTTTTTAAGTTAGGATTTCATCCACAGACTCAAAAGTGAGAGCCATCTTGTACAGCATTATAAACAGCACCACAGGAAAAGACTGCTAAAATTGTTCGTTTGATCATAAATAGACTCACCTTACTTCATTCACAGACTCAAAGTTAAAACTATCCTGTACATCATTATCGAAGCAGAACCTTAGGGAAGAACTGCTCAGACATTAGCAGTCATTTGCATGAATTAACGTCATTCACAGTTACAAGGTAGAACCACCTTGTACAGCATAATAAACAGCACCACAGGGAAGTACTGCTCAATAGCTTTCATTTGAATGGTCACACTTAAGGACTCGTAAGTTATAAGATAAGGTTTTATTTTTTCCCCAAGAAAACTACGCATTATTTCATCAATTGCGGCTCTTTTGTTTTGCGACATACGAATTAGGATATTAGGGAAATCGCATCGAGTATTCATTTAATTGAAAAAAGCTTATCCTGGTTTGAAGCCTTTAAAATACGTTTTAAAACAATATCACATGCTTAAGTTTAAAGACAACACGGGATAATTAAGGAAGCTGTCAGGAAAAAATACCATTTTATAGTTAATAGCATTTTAAGTTGGCAGTAATTATTTTCCCTTTTCTTTTGCGTTTTTAAAATTAACTGCAAACTTAGAACAAAATCGTTCAAGCCCGCTTCCTCTTTGCAAATAAATCGGTTTGTTTTCGGCACTAAGTTCAACTTTTCTTGAAAAAGGCGGAAAGTTTGTTTAGAAAAAATTTTTAGTAACATGCAAAAAAGTAGAAAAGGTGATTTGCTGTAAAAAGACGGCAAATCCTCTAACTACTAACAGTAAGAAAAATTCAGTTTTATTGACACCTTTGAGCAGATGTTACACCCTCCGTTTGAGATTTGCTTCTCCAATTGTTTTTAACGCTCATCGGAGTAACAATTCAATTTAAATTTTGAATATGACTGAAGGCAAAAAATTAAACAAAGGCGACATGAACACATTTACTTGTGTCAATATGTCGTTGCGTTGAATGGAAAAAAGTTGGCAGCTTGCAAGTTGTCTGACACAATCAAGTAAACTTTCATCTTTAATTAAAGAACCGACCTGGCTAAGATTATTACTTTATCCAAAGGGTAAACAGAGCTAAGAGGAGATTCGTTTTGAAAGCTGATACAATCTTAGCTAATCTGCCACCGACTTTGATCGAATAAGGAAAGGACTTTGGATGTTAATATTTATATCACTAAATAATGTGTTTGTCGATTTGTATTCCATGCAGGACAAAGAAAAAACAGCTTACTGCCAGACAAGCAAGAACGTCTTGGATTGCTGTGTTAAAATACTAAAAGAAAAGGATCTAGTTGTTGTGGAACAGATAAACTCAACTTCAATATTCTGCCTGTTTGTACAAGAGGAAGCCTATGGCATAAAAAGGCCGCAACAATGATTTTGTCTTATCAGCATTTCATTGAAGTCTTTAAGCATTTTGATGTGAAACGTTAATCTCTATACAAAGGAAAGACGAGTTTAGGTTTATTTAAGAGAGAAAAACTGGACTACTACGTGCTGCCTTCAAACTATTATTGTAAATTTAACTTTTTTGCCGAAGCAAAATATTTACCGTCCTTGTGGCGACGTTTACAAAGGTGAGGAGAGAGAACAGTGGACTTATTTTACTGTCGAACCAAAACGTCAAGCTCACTAGCTTTTAAAGCGTGAAAATGGCAAATTACTGAGGATGAAGACAAGTATGTGAAAGATTTAAGTGGGTATACGCTGCGGTATACTTTAATTATATACATTTCTAAAAACAAAACAGAAATATGAGTTCCGAGCCAGAACCTGAAATTGGTGGCAACACTTCATTACCCGAAACAGAACCGGAATCATCCGACTTTCATCCGACAGCCGAAACAATAGCCGAACCGCTTCCGGAATGGTCGAAAGCTACCGAAGAATGGGGAGCCGCGTGGGAGTTTCACCAATATGGCCTGGGCGCAGTTTATGCTTTGCTTTTCATTTTGATATCAATGTGGCTATGGAGACGAATCAGAAGAGTGCTTGTCGGTAACCAAGGCAACCAAGTACCTATTATCGTTTTGAGTCTTCTCGGATTGTTTTGCTTAACCAGAAGTTTGTGCCTTTGCATTGATGCGTACCACTGGAGAAAAATTACCCATGTTGTTTTTGTGAATGTTCTGTGGGGAATTGGCCAGCCTTGCATCATAGCCGCTTACACTCTGGTCTTTATTGTGATGCGAAACGCTTTAACACTCAAGCAGAATTTTCAAAAGTGGTATAACACAAGGAACATAGCATTAGCAACATTTCCGTATTTTATTTTTGCCTTTGGCGCAGAGCTCACATTGTCGTTTGTCCCTGCATACAAAGGCCTTGCTTTCACTTGTCAGCTCTTGTATATCTTATTCGGCGTTTCTCTTACTGTGTTCTACACCATAATATCAGTTCTAATCTGGAGAAAACTGTCAATCTCCACCACTCGATGGGCAACAGACACGTCACGCAACCGCGGAAAACGCACTCGCGTGATTTTGCGAACGTGTATCGCAGCGGTGTTCGGCGGCCTTGGTATTTGCGCCATGCAATTCTACGCAATGGCAAGCGTGTACGGCGTTTTTTCTGATGCGCGGAGCGTTTCCGCGTGGCCGTGGTGGGTGTTTCAAACGGCGTTTCGAACCGTGGAGATTTATATGGTGGCAGTGCTGTGTTTCGCGGTGAATGACAAGAGCGTGGAGGCAAAGAAGGGTGAAATAGCGCCCTCGAGTATTGTGTCAGAAACACCCTTGAAACCAAACACGGCTGAACTTGAACAAATATAAACAAGCAGAAGATGAAGTTGGGTTTCCTGTTGGCCGTCAAATGACTTATAAAGAGGAATTGTCACTTATATTTGGTTTCACTTTGAATAGCCACAAGCGATGAAAAAAAACATACTTCTATCTAAGGAAATAGAAGGATAATAATGCTTCAGTTTTTTAACAGTTACTGTCACAGAAACCAGTCAACAATTATTCACAGATCTGAAGGTGAATAGTTGCCATTTGTTTCCAGTTTTATCCCCTGTTTCCTGGAAAAATCGCTTAAAACTTTGTGATCAGGCTTTGTCCTTCACGAAATTACTTGCCGGTATTTTCTTCTCGGACCTCTAAGTGCAATTTCATGTTTGAGTAAAGGTACATTGTAAATATTTAGCTAGTTCAGTTTTGACCAAAAATTACATGAAGAGATTTTTTTACCCGCGTCAACCGGTGCGTGGAAACCAAACTTAGTTGACAAGAATTTACTCCTAATTAGAAGAAAGTTAGAATAGTCTATCGGGTTAAATTTTAACTGTCAACTTAACTTACAAATATAGAAATTTTGCTGTCAACCGTGAACGGTGAATGAAGTTTTAAAAGCACGAAGCTTAAATAATCAGCCGTCAAAATTAATGCAAGTTTTACCGTTAGTCGCCAAATTGAAGTCGGACAAAATGAAAAACGGTCAAACTGAAACTGTTTGTACGCCAACGGTCAAAATTATATTCCCAGTTTGATTACTCTGGCCAATCACAACAGACAAAGAGAATGCAATGAACCAATCAGAGCTCGAAGCAAATACACGAAGCCGGCGCCAAGCGCGGGAAAACGCGTGCAAGCAAGTCACGATTGGCGGCTTTTACTTCTGATTGGTTGAGCATAGCATGGCGCGAGATTTTTTAGCCAATCACAAAGCATAGCAATGCAAAAACAAAGCAAACACAAAATAACTATCGACGCTCAAATGAAAACCGCTTTAAAAAGACTTCTGAAAGGAAGGAACATACCGAATGTTTCGTCATTTTTTTAGTAACCGACAAACTGCAAGGCTGATCTGACTACGTAAAAAAGTAGATTTTGCGAGACACCAATACGACAGAAACCGATAAAGCAGGGTAGCAACCGCGGACAGCTGTTTCGTCCTGTTTGGGTTTGTCGGTTATGTTTGTTCATTTTTTGGCTGGTTAGGTCTTTCGTAGATCCTACGTATCGTTTATCATTTGCGGTCCTTTGCAGTTTTTAAATCTTTTAGTCCAGTTTTTTTTATTCCTATTCTAGGCTTTTTTATTTGAAATTTTGAATCAAGGGGTGAAGACGGCACACACTTCGTAAATTTCAAGCACGTTAGTACTCGTTGTCTCAGAAAAATCACATTGCTCTGTACACATTACATTGAGCACCTCACAAGACATTGAGATTTTGGGGAAACGATGAAAATTTTAAAATGTTAAATTTTGGGGGGTACAAGAATATTAGATAATGTAATGAAATGTATATATTGATAAGTAATAATAAAAGAGTGAAAGACTAACGAAACTTGATGTACGTCTCGTTTCTATTATTGCAAACTTAATCATAATGTACACAAATGTGATTGGTTCATAAACCTCTGTATTATCCTCTAATGTAATGTAATCGGACAATGTAATCGGACAGTTTGTTGTCATCGGCTCCCATATAAAAATGACAGGATGATCGTCGGAAATTTTAGTTCAGAAAACCGTCTAGTTTTTAATCTAATTCAATACGAATATCTTACTTTATTAAGATTAAGATCACTAAGGATTTTCCAACAGCTTTTTATTTATTTATTTATTTATTTATTTATTTAACTTCGCCTAACTAGAATACCAAACTTATATACATAAAATTATTAGGCCGGGAGACCACTACAGCCTAGTGGAATAAACGATGCCGAATAGTGCCGAATAGCGTTAGGTGTTACAAAGTTCATCCGCTCATATTTAGTTTTATCTCAGTATTACTTACAATTGCTCCATTCAATTACCGTAACTGCAGCTGTTATAGACGAGTACTTATCACCTTAAAATCTAGCTGTTTTCACGTTTGAATAGAGGAATGAGTTATTTCCTTTTCGACATTGTTTTAGTAGGAAAAATGACAAAACAAGCCTATCAACGTAAATAATTAGTCAAGACAAAAAACCGTAGGGAAACAAATATATAACAATAGTGGAAAACAACGCAACGATACTATTTAAGTTATCTTATTTATTCCGTGTTAATTATGTGGAAAAACTCGGTGTTAACTTCATTAATAATGTATGAACTAAAAACTACGCACTTTGTGAATAACACATACAGTGTTTTTATACTTATAACTTCGTGTCCTGGTCACGAATCGTTTAAAACTCGTGAGAAATCAGTGGCATTTTAAGGAAAGAACACTCAGGATTGATCAATAGTCGCCAAGTACGGTTAATATAAATAACCGACCGATTTTAAGACGAAAACAATTTATTATCATTATATTGTAACGTAACACTCAATCACAATATGAAACTAACGAGACAGCTGTTTAAATGATCCGGGGGGGAACTTCTCAAACGTTTTTATGGTGTGTACGGATCGGTCTCTTATTGAATTGCTGTTTTCCATAAAAATATTATCTTCTCTAGAGAATGTCAGATCTCCCTCAAACATTTTCCCCTTTTAAAGCCAAATGGTAAAAATCTTCATACAATTTCAATTTGGAGGGCAAACGCACGCATTTTCGAACACTGAAAATTGTTCTAAAATTCTAAACCCAATGTCACACCAGAGTGACTAAAAAACCATAGCTAAATGAAAACTGCCCCCGCCGAAATTTGTTCCTGGATCCGGCGGTGGTAACAGAAATTCGCTGAAAAGGTTACGGTGGACAATTTAATAAAATGAAAATGGTATTGGAAATTTCAATGCTGTTTTTATTCCAATATAAATTTTTTAGCTCGACAAGCCGGCCTTATTCGGGGAGTTTTAAGTACGAAAAATTATAGAGCGGTTTCCAATATGAGCGTCGCAAAACAAAACCAAAATAATCACTCTGGCCAATCACAACATTCCCAGACAATCCAATGAACCAATCAGAACTCGAAGCAAATACATGTAGTCGGCGCCAAGCGCGGGAAAACGCGTGCGAGTAAGTCACGATTGGTTTTGTTTTTGGTTTTACTTGATTGGCTGACAAAGTGGCGCGAGATTTTTCAACCAATCACAGAGCGTAGCAATACAAAACCAACGCAATTACGCAATATACTTTCGACACTAAAAAAACTGCTCTATATCTGTATAGTTTATATAGAGAAGGTCTCCCCCCCCCCCCCCCCCCCCCCCCCAGGAAAGTGATAAAGTTTTCATGATAAATTAGCTGTTAATTCTCTTCTGCCCTGAGTTTGACCGATCTTTCGTGCGAAGAATGCTGAACAAGCTTGTCTCTACAGCTCACACTAATAGCATTTTGAAGCTAAGCAAGAATACTCACACTGTTTATACGTTTAAAGGATATTACCAGCCTAAGGTGAGCTTTTTTTCTGAACGTCAAAAATTCATTAATCACCAATTCAAGTATAACATCAAAAACTCGCTGCTTCGAAAACTCTTTTCTTCTGGAGTTCAGACCGAAAGCGACTAAACCAACATTCATCACGACAAATTGTACTTATTTAAACGAGGACACCCAACGGGTATGTTTAGGAATACGCTTAGAATGGCGTTGTAGTGTTTTTTTTTATGTATCATTTTAGTGCCTTTAAAGGAAACTACGTGCAAGCTAACACAGTTTTAGCTTTTCGTTTTTTTTAGTTGCATGAATATTTCAGCGGCAGAAGATTTTAAGGAAAGGAAATTTATTCCCCGAATCAGAAGGCGAGTTTGTCAGTATTGTTTTAGAGCAGTCAGTTTTCAATTGAGTGTGGTAAAACCAAAACCAAAGTAATTACTCTGACCATCACAGCAGTCGTAAACAATCCAATGAACCAATCAGAGCTCGAAGCAATTACATGTCGGTGGCGCCAAGCGCAGGAAAACGCGTGCGAGCAAGTCACGATTGGTTTTGGTTTTACTTCTGATTTGTCGAGAAAGTAGCGCGAGATTTTTTAGCCAATCACAATAATTGTGTAATTACTTTTCAACTGCTCTAAACAACGGAAAATAATTTATCGTCACATGAAACCAAAGGGTCGTACTTAACTTAGAAAGTCTTTTTTTTTTAGACTGGATACTCTTGACTTGAAAACTTCAATCAGTTATTTAAAGTAGAAAAATCTGGGCTTACCTCAGTGTAAAAAGCTATCTTTCTTTGCTTTGTAAACTATTTTTTTCAATGTGCTCTATCGATTTAACTTTTTTGCTTTCTTTGTTTTATATCATTAGTAAGATTGTTACACCGAGATCGAGCTTAATTCATTAGCAACGTCTTCAACAAGATGACTCCAATTCCAGAAACGAGTAAAGACACGACACGAACCGAAGACGAATTCGTCAGTCCCGAAGCACAATCGATAAGCAGGGGTGAAGCCGTTCAAGCCGAACCGCAACCCGAGTGGAGTACGGCGGTCGGTACATGGGGCATTGCCTGGGATTTTCATCAATACGGAATCGGGGCGAGTTTCGGTCTTGTTGGTTTATTAGCGTTCGTGGCTTTCTTAAAAGTGCTTAAAACTAGCTCAGGTGCCCGTCAGAAAAAAGTCTCCCTGGTAGTGCTGAGCCAGATTGTTTTATTCGGGTTTTCAAGGTGTATTTTCTTGTGTGTCGACG
This sequence comes from Dendrophyllia cribrosa, assembly GCA_024195265.1. Classification (NCBI taxonomy): domain Eukaryota; kingdom Metazoa; phylum Cnidaria; class Anthozoa; order Scleractinia; family Dendrophylliidae; genus Dendrophyllia; species Dendrophyllia cribrosa. The sequence continues at coordinate 4,607,971 of JAJLRJ010000010.1, read as the reverse complement.
CTTATCACTCCAAGAAATACCTTCCTATCACGGTGGTGAATTTAATCTGGGCAATTGGGCAGCCATGTTTGATCACAGCGTTTCTGCTTATCCTTTTGGTCTTGAGAAATGCGCTGGTTATGAAGGCGAGATTTCAAAACTGGTACACGACGCGAAACATCGCTCTTGTCACCGCTCCTTACTTCACTTTCGTCTTCGTGTCGGGAGTGATCGTTTCTTTCATTCCTTCATACAAAGCCTTGATTTTCGTCTGCCAGATAATTACCTCGCTCTTATACTTCAGTCTAGCTTGCTTCCACGTTTTTATTTCTGTTCTACTCTGGAAGAAGTTACGTCTTGTACGTAGAGGCGTGTCAAAAACTCACACAAGAGGAAAGCAGACGTTTTCCATCTTGAAGCGCTGCGTGTGCGCGGTCGTGGGCGGTTTCACTATAGGCGCCATGGAGGTATACGCCATGACAAGCGTCTACAGCATTTTTTCCGACGCCCAATACGTTTCCGCGTGGCCGTGGTTCGCGTTTAACACGTCACAGCGTTGTTTAGAGGTGGGAATGTCTTTGTTGTTGTACATGACGGGAACACAAAATACCGCTCAACAGACTCGGAGGAAGATCGACGTTGCACCGCTTACATTAATACAGTCAAAAGAAGGCAACTGTACTGCGCCAACCAACTCGAAAAACTCTTAAGTTTACCAAATAGACCAGCGTTATCTGCGTCAGAACATCAATTGAAATCTGTTTCGCAGACTGGCCCTAAGTTTACCAGGGAGGGTGGGTGGGTGGGAGGGAGGGAGGGAGGGAGGGAGGGAGGGGAGGGAGGGAGGGAGGGAGGGAGGGAGGGAGGGAGGGAGGGAGGGAGGGAGGGAGGGAGGGAGGGAGGGAGGGAGGGAGGGAGGGAGGAAGGGAAGGAGGGTGGAAGGAAGGGAGGAAGGGAAGGAGGGTGAGTGGGAGGTAGGTAAGTAAGTAGGGAGGTAATTAACTAATGTCAGTTGGTAGGTAGATAGGTAAGTAAAACAAAAAACAAACAAAAAAAAAGTAAGTTATTTCTTATGTAAGGGTGTTTTGTTGTGGTTGTGGTCATTGACTGGTACTGCGGATATGTTTTAACAATAAGCTAAAATGTTTACCGTTTTTACTCCCTTTATCAACAAGTAAGAGGGAATTAAAATTAAAGATTTTTGTCATAATATCACATTTAACCAACGACCGATATGTATTCGTATTCCACTAAAGAATAGCTCCCCCTCCCCTCCCTCCCTAAGAGAGTTTGTTCGCAAACTAACTAAAGAACAAAAAAAGTCTTTATGAGAAAACAGCAAACACTCACAGAGAGTCATTCTTCATTTAAATTTTATTGTTGAATAAATATTTAATTCATTTTCACCTTTGAAGCATGAAAGAAGTTGAGCATTCATTAAGTTTTCCCTTGGTTTTAAAGTTGTTAGCAGTAACTCTGTCAGCTAGTTTTTTTTGTAAATGAAATTGTCGCTACTATAGACTTTGCTATAGTTTATGTCAAGTCTTGTGAAGAAAAAATTCTTAGTTTCCTAAAATGGTATGGATGAAAAATATTATTTCAAAAGGGGCAGGCAAGAAGTTACTTATAAGTTTTCACACACTTAGAAATTTTGTCTTACCTGCTAAGATTGTGAAACTGGTTGAGTTAAAGAGGTTTAATGGCTGTTAACAGACTAGTCAAGTTACCTTGTGAAATTAAATTTAGAAATCTCATTGCGCCTGTTAAGATAGACTATCTTGCCAGACCTTACGGCTATTACATTAAATTTTATACTGTAATATTCTCTTGATATTTTCAAGGCTTTTAAGATGGTTAACACACTCAGAGTAAACAACAACAAATATGACTACTTGTTATTAAAACCAGGGGAAATTGGTTTACGCTTCATTTATCAAGTAAAAAGTAAACACGTGAGTGTAGCAGTAGTGCTCAGGCTCTCAGCAGAGCATTAACAACGGCCTTGACATTAAGACTTTTCAGATCACTGTATGTCTGTCCTGTGCCCACGAACACGATAGGCTGGCCAGTGGTGTATGTCATGGAAATAGCAGCACCAACCTGAAGATCGCAGAGAAAAACGTTTACAGTCGATTCTACCTGAGTGAGACATTTCAAAAGCAACTATCTCTTGTTGTGGTCCATTATAAGTTCTTTCTTTTTGGTCAAACAAGATATTTGCGACCTGTTTGTGTCATAACCAACCACCCCTCCTAGCAAACCACATTTCCCTGACCGAATTGCTGTGAATTTTGGTACCATCTTTACATCCAGCTTTTATAAAAGGGATCAACGCTCCTTGTACTGAGGGGGAGGGGGAGGGGGAGGGGAGGGGGAGGGGGAGGGGAGGGGGAGGGGGAGGGGGAGGGGGAGGGGGAGGGGGAGGGGGAGGGGGAGGGGGAGGGGGAGGGGGAGGGGGAGGGGGAGGGGGAGGGGGAGGGGGAGGGGGAGGAGGAGGGGGAGGGGGAAGGGGAGGGGGAGGGGGAGTTGAGACAGGGGGCATACCTTTCTTCCCACTAAAGAAATTGTTATAATCTTGAAGCTCACAGAAGCAATTTCTAACATGGAACTTGGAGTGCAATTTTTTATTACTTTTTTATCAGATGAGCCTTAATAAAATAAGCAAACGAAGATTGCTTATTGCACTCACTAGAAAGAGGAAGAGAGGGGAATTATGTGCATGCACTGTAATTTTGACATCATTTGCCATTTGGGCATGTGATTTTCAGAACTGCACCCCCAAAAATGTACAATGTATGTGCCCAAGATTTGACACTCACCCAGGCGAGTGGGTGATCATGAGTGCTAATTCCATCCCTGCTGTTGCACTTACAACATGTCTTCATCTCCTTCCCTCTTCCAGTACCTGCCATGCAGGTTACTAACAGAAAGAGGAAACTTCTAATAAAGCCTGTAGATTGACACTAACCTTATCATCAATAGTGTCAAATTTGGTGAGCAGGATGCCGTCAATGAGACGTGGGTTTTCAGCCATGGAGTAATCTGCCAAAGCCTGGTTAAATTTCTTCAGCTGATCCACTGCTTCATTTCCCACCAGTGCTTCTCCAACAAACAGAACTAGGTCAGGATTATTGAGCTTGATTAGCTGAAACACAACAAGGATCAACATCTCATTTCAGTCCATAGAATGTCAAGGCACTATTAATATCAATCTTGTTGCTGTAAATCCTCTGTTAAGCCCTCCCCCCTCCTCCCCCCTTTAAATACGCCCCCCAATTTCAAGCAATAAATTTATTAACATGAGAAGAGAAATTTAATATTTCCAAGTAGCCATCTATTGTTTATTCAGTCACAAATAACACTAACTTTGAAGGTTTTTTGAAGTTTCCGAAAATTCTCTGAGTACTATCGGAAGCTAGTAGGAACACTTCTCGATCATTTTTTGAAATGTTCCGAATATTAGCGAAGATTTCCAAGGATGATCCGAAGATGTTTTGACAGTACACCAACACCTTTTCACTTGTTTGACATTAAAAGGGCAAACATGGTAGTTTATGTATAAAGATATTGAAACTTCACTCTTCAAGGTAAAGATCTGATTTTTCTGCGATGGGAGACTATAATAAATAGTGTCAAGTCCTTATGTAACAGTACAGTTTTAATGTCATGTGGTTATTAACTATGGGATTTACTATTTATCATATTACGTTATTGTTACCTTTGGATGGTTGGTACTTAGAATGGGATGTCACTTTAGAAACTTAACCCTTTAAGCCCTAAAAGTGATCAGCATCAAATTTCTCCTTGTAATATCAATGCCTTATCAGTCAAAAAAGTCATGAGAATAAAGGACATGATCACACAAGATGAATTCTCTCGATATCTAAACAATTTCTCCCCACTACTTCTATAAGAAATGTATAGGAACAAGAAATGAGAATTCAAATTTTGATATTAGGGTTTAAAGGGTTAAAAGTAGAAGACTGCTGACCTTGGATAAGGCTCTCATCAAGGGTTCATTGTCCTGCATTCTACCAGCAGTGTCCACCAACACAACATCAATGCGCTGCTCCCTGGCTGGATACAAAAATAGCAACCAGTTACAACATGTAGAGTATGATCAATCACTCACAAGAGTGGTGCCTTACTTTACAATACAAGCTTTAATGAACTTTAATCCCATTCTGTTACAGACATCAAAACAGAAATAAGTGCCCTGTCCCCCAAAAGTACTCTGTCTCTAAAAAGGACCCTCCCTCAAAAAATACCTTAGCAACCCAGGCAATAAGTTAACCCTTCAACTCCGAAAAGTCCCAAAGATCAAAATTCAAGAAAAATCCCAAATTTCATTTTATAAAATATTGCAAAACAAATGGTACCATGCAAAAGTACTCGCAAAGAGGTTTCATTTGAATGGTTGCACCACAGGATTTTGTCCACAGACTCAAAAGTTAGAACTACATTACATGTCTCCATACACGATTCTGGGAGTAAAGGGTTCAATCATTTAGGCATTATTTAGTAACTCACCAAAATTGATGGCATCCATAGCAATAGAAGCAGCATCTTTACCATAGCCTTTCTCGTACAGCAGAACAGAGGCAGGTCCATTTCCACTGGCAGGGGGGTGGAGGGCGTTCAGATGACGCACATGAGTCCTCAGCTGCTCCACTGCTCCGGCACGAAATGTATCACAAGCTGCAATCATCACACGGAATCCATTGTCAAGCAGCCAAAAGCAAATCTAAGAAATAGAAACAGGAGTAAATTACTCATTAAATGCAACATAACGTGGGCACATCTATTGTCAACTGATAAATGAGGCAATCGTCATCCTCATCATCATCAAGACAATGAAAATCAAAGACTCCTACAGTATTGCAGTTAACTTTCAAAGGCAGGGAGGCAATGAATAATTTTTAGGGGTCAACAGCTTGTGGGTCTCTCTAAATCTTCTCAAGTTAGCCACTTGATTTGTCAGGTCAAGAAGCCAGCTCTGTCCGGTTTTTGATCCGAGACCCCTCTCTTATCTGGAACACTGCTCCTATGAGCAAACTCATGAATACAAAACTCAGGTGACCATTACATATCGCCGGGGCAATGTTCACCGACCCTCCTTTCTCCTAGACATTTTGCTGTACTGACCCCACCCCCTGTGTCCAACTCCCCACCCCACCCTCCCTCCAATGCCATTTCCATGGGTAAGGCAGGTGACCATTACATATCGCGGGATCACGTGAAATTTCTCCCAAACTGCTACAGCTTGTTCAACACTTTGTGTATTCATGAGTTAAAGTGCACATGAAGTGAAATTTCACTACCGTTTTGTTTCAGGGTTTTATGTTGTTTATATCACCTTCATTTCATTTTCAGTTGTTTTCCTTTTTGGGCGAAGAGGATCCACTATTTTTAGCGGTTTGAAAACTCCTGCCGGGGCCTGATATTTTATGACATTTTGAGCACGGCCAAAAAGGTATTTGTGATGTCATTCGTGTGTTCGATCACAACAAAACCTGGCGAAGAAGGGAACGAACCCGGGGCTAAAATAAGCATCGCTTTCAAACATATTTAATCAAAATAATCCTTCCACAAGTTGCCAAAACTCCACTGTAAAACAAGTGACAAGCTCAGTTGTAAACACAGTAATGGTATCGCTAGAACCCAGGTCCTTGTCTTTTTTAAAATTCCTACAGTACAACAATTAATGAAGCCTTTGTTACCTTGGCCAAATTGGTTGATTTTCCTACACCGTTTACTCCACAGAACGTGATAGAGTAGGGTTTGCCATGCTTCTTAGCATCCATTGCATCGCGCAGAATATCAATCCTTCGTCGCGGAGACAAAATCTGGACCAAAGACTCTTCCAAACTTGCTTTCACTGTTGAGGTGATGCCTTTAGCAGAGAAGATATCATGTGATTAGGAATAATGCTAATACATTATATTAGGCGCTAATATCAACATTTAAATTAAAGAGTTGGGGGCATAACTTCTTAAAGTTGAATGTTGGCATTTTTCAATCACAAATGTGCATTCTGTTGCCAACTTTCCATGTTACAACCATTTTAGGCACCATGGCGACTGAAATTTTGGCACTGGTGACCTAATTCAAAGAAGATTTCCTTCCTAGCATCTAGCTGGTCGCCAAATAGACACTAAAAAAAATTAACTTAATGTTGGTTGATGTTAGTTGAAGTAAAAGAGATCCAATTGCACCAAAAGATCAACATCTCAAGAGTCTGAAGAGTCATAATGGGTGTCCACGTTGGCTTAATAAAAAGGTCTGCTGAACACACGTTTGTCTTACAGTAAATATGGGAGGAAAGTTTAGGGACTGGTGTCCCCTTAATAGAGGGTGTCTGCTTAATATAGGGGGTAGTCCTGCACTTGTCCAAACGATGTCTGTGATTCGCTAAGAAAACAATAGATTTGTCCCGCTGGGATAGGGATTAGGATAGGAGCATTGTTTGCATTGTATCGTTCGCCAATCACAGACATCATTTGGACAGCTATGACCCCACTCAATATAGGGTCTGCTTGTTACAGGTTTCACTGTAGTTGGGAGAAGTTTTTCATAAAGATCAAGAAATTTTGCAGTCATCACAATTTCTCATTATTCTCATGACCTACTGGTACATTTTGATCACTGTCGTCTTACCACTGAAGGTTCCCAGTACTTTGCCTTCTAGTTTGGTGGCCACTGAATCACACAACTTCTCGGAAATGTCAGCTGCAACATTTTTGGCTTTAAAAACAAAAACAGCAAGGGAGAATAAGCAGCGATTTCAATAGCATTACAAGGTGCATCATACGTGGGTTGAATTTGTTGTTAGTTCTCATACTTGCTCCGAGGGTTTTCCCGAGGTTATCTGGTTTTTCCTTCCTCCTCAAAAACCAACATTTCTACATTCCAATTTGATCTGGAATCTGAGAACCACAGGTTTGAGGGTCACAAGACTGTTAAGTGTCACCCTTGTTTAAGGGTCTCCTATACCTCTTTGCAAAATTCAATCACATTAAAACAGTTCCAAATTCCAATTCAATCTGGAATTTGGGGGCCACAGGTTTGTCAGTTGCAAGACTGTTAAGTGTCATTCGTTAAAGGGTCCCCTCTATCTCTTTGCAAAATTCAATCACATACATGTACATGTTAAAACAATTCTAAATTCTAATTCAATGTGGAATTCAGGGGCCACAGGTTTGTCAGTTGCAAGACTGTTTAGCGTCACCCTAGTTAAAAGGTCTCCTATACCAGTCTGCAAAATTCAGTCAAATAAAAATGGTTTCAAATTCCAATTCGGACTGGAATTCAGGGGCCACAGGTTTGTTAATTGCTAGACTGTTCAGTGTCACCCTTATTAAACAAAGTCAATTTATTTTATTTATTTTTTAAGCTTATTACCAATGAGATGTTCCTTCATCTTGTCCAAGACAGGTGTGATGTCATCAAGGGTGAGGGTCTTCTGTCCAGCCAAGCCTTTAAAAAAGGAGAATAGTCCCCCTCCCAGGCTTGAAGACTTGCTCCTAAAAAGAGCAAACAGTATGACTAAGATGCAAAACAACAACTTATGATATCCTCAGAAACTCAGCCTCATCATTCCCACATCTAGATACTCATATACATTGTACTGGTCAAAGCTCTCCTTGAGATCACTTTCGTAAGTGACCAGCTCTTGTTGCGACCAGCATTGTAAAACCCTGTTTGAATTGTCACTCAAACTCTGTAATTTTAAACAAGCTCTTGTACATATGTATGTGACCGCTCCCATACGCAACCACGACCGCTTTTGTGAATTACGACTGGTCTTTTCCTTTGCTTTTACGTTCTCATAATGAGTCTGATTTGTATTGGTCAACAATTTAATGAAAGTATACAATTCTTCATCAAATTTACCGTAATATAACATAAGCGCTATTGGAGCATTGACAAGGATCTTGAATTAAAAGTTCAAGATGATTTCGAACTGGAGCAAGCGAACAAGCTTTATGCTAAAAGCTCTCGCAAATGACCAGCCTCTACTTTTCATCACATGGTGGCTTAAGAAAAAATTCCTAAGGTGATCGCTTATGAGAGCTTTGACAATATGTTCAAGGCTGTGATTATCAGCCACAATAACTGACCATTTTGACTGGAAACTGCAGTGAAGACCAGCAATTTAATATACAATCAAAGGTTCCTATGAGCCAACTGGCAAATACAAAATGCTCTAAATGAAAGATTCTTCACCCAAAAATTCATGGTACATAGAGGTATACACTATGACGTAACTTGGTTGCCCAATTGTTCCAAAGAAAAGAACGTTGATTCTTAACAATAGCGGCAACCAAGTTACATCATAAATATTCAAAATGGTGGCGCGGGGGAAATTTAAAAGCGAAAATAGGTGATATTTATATCCAATTTTTGTATACACTAAAATTATATTTCCACTTGTTATTAAAATAATTGAAATTAAAAACGCTAGTTCCAACAATTAAACATCAATTTGTTATATTAATTATAGTGGAGGTTTCTTTTAAAACAGTTCCACTTACATGAAAATAACTTGATTACCAGCTTCTTAACTTTTGATCATAAATTTTTCAATGAAACATTATCATTTTATTCGAAAAAGGAATTTCTTGATAGTTAGAAGTCATTAGTTAATGTTCATTAATTTTTTTGTACCCTTGCTGAGCAGCAGATCCTGCCGCAGTCACTTCCTCTTCTTCCTCGTCCTCCTCTGATTCAGACTCATATTCCATGGGCTTAATTTCACCATGCATTGTACCGACCATGGTGCGCTGTTAAAAGAGAGATTGTGGTAAACAAACGCTGGTATTGGTAAATGCAGTTAAATGCAATTTAACTACCGTAAGTTAACAATGAAGTGAAGTGAATCATGTTTCATTCTTGATCAGTGTAAATATGTTTCGCCCTAGTGTGAACACAGCATCACTAATCAAACTCCTTGCCGTACCAAGTTCTCAAGGTCTTCCTCTTCATCGTGTCCATTTGCCTGGGTGCCGTTGGTGCTGCTATAATCCAGACTCTTCCCTTCCTGGTTAGTACCAGCATTGTCCCATCTCCTTGCTTCTTTCCCTTTCTTTTTGGCCACTGGAGAACCTTTGCTGTAAACAATACAGTCATACTTTTCTTTAAAAATTTTGGCTTTTGAGACCCCCCCCCCCCCCCCCCCCCCCCCCCCCCCCCCCCCCCACTTGGAATTTCCAATAAACTACCATGGGGGAGGTACTTAGTTTTAATTTGGAGCAGTTGTGACCCAAAATGTCATAGCTCCTTTAATTTGCCACTTTAGAAACGAGAAGGAAACTGGGCCGACTGAGCTTTCGCAACGACTTCTGGAACTGTTACTGGGGACAGAGACAAAAGAAGCATCCCCTGTAACGATCCCAGAAGTCGTTGCAAAAGTTCACCAGACCCAGTTTCCTTCTTCTTTCTAAAGTGGCAAATTGTCAAACTAACATTCAGTATCATGTACACTTGCTTCATATAATAAACTTTTTTGAAACAGCTGTATACATAAAACTGTTGACATGTTACCTGCTTGCTGGAGTTTTTGGAGCTTTGGGTGCAGATCTTTGTTTCATCTTTTGGATGTTCATTTTTATCATTTCTTCCCTTGTCATACCATCTTTAGTATCCTGGACTGAAGATGTTTTCTCACTGGAGGGCTTTACTTCTGCTGTTTATTTTAAAAGAAATAATAAATTAATTTTACAGTCAAACCTCTAAAAGCGGCCCTCTATTAATCGGTCACCCTCTATTAAGCAGTCACTTAACAAGTCCCTGGAAATTGCTCCCCATACGTGAACTTAAACATGACCTCTTTTAAGCGGTCACCTCTATTAAGTGGACACGGTCGTCGTTTAGATTTCCCAAACATACCTCATAGGTTGAAATTATAATAACAATAAGTATTGAAAATCACGCAAAAAGCAACAAAAACTTTGGACTTGTTCTTCGTGCAATTTTCTACGCTGATTGTTATTATAATTTCAACCTGTGAGGTATGTTTGAGTCTTTGGCGTCACTTTCTCCCATTCGCAACCAAGCCTTGGAACAAGGTTGATTAATGGCGGCCGTAAATTCTCGGAAATAAATGTTAAAATAAAATGACTTCTGATGTTCGTAATGGATTGAAATTTGGCAAGATGAGTAAGAAAGTCACATAGTACACGAAAATGTAAAAAAATGAACATCAAAAATTTGATCGTTGGGGCACTTTAAGCGGTCAGTTGGCTATTCCCCAAGGGTGACCGCTTAATACAGGTTCGACTGTATGTACACTATGACCGCCTTGCTGGCTATGGTCAATTATGGAGACATGTAATGTAGTTCTAACTTTTGAGTCTGTGGACAAACTCCTGTGGTGTGACCATTCAAATGAAACCTCTTTGACAGTACTTTTACATGGTACCATTTGCTGTAATTAACTGATTTATCAGTTTGCAAATCACAGAAATTTATGAATTTACTACTATAATTACCTTCTTCCATCACTTCTTGTTTTTTGTTCTTTGGTCCACCTTTCTTAGAATTTTTGCTACTCTCTTTGTTCTTTTCGTTCTTGTCAATTTTGAGTGAAGCCACAGTCTTTTGCGACTTCTTTGATTCTTCAAAGGTTCTCATCTTTGTGGGGGCTTGGGATTCTAATTTACTTCTCAATTCTGCTTCTCTAAGGAGCCTGTTGAAATCTTCATTGAATTCATAATTTCTCATTACTCCTGCTTCAAGCTCGTCCTTGTATTTGTCTCTGAACTCTAGCTGGATGTCGTTCAGAAGTTTATCTATGTATGAAAGTTGTAATGTTTTCTGGAATGCAACCTGACAAAGCAAAAGATAAAAGATTATGATTGATTTTAAATGCAAGGGTTGAATGTCCTCAACTAGTTTTAGTATGAGAAGGTATAGAGACAAGGTCAATGGTTTAATGCACTGCCCAATGACACAATCATCTAAACTGAGAAAACATGTTAAATCAGGGATTCTGACAGGGTGCGAGGGTGCGGGACCGCACAATTCGGTCAAGCCCGCACAATTCCGCACAATTCCTAAAAATCCGCACAATCCTGAAATATTTGCTTAAAATTGTAATTAAATCAGGTATTTCTATTGATAACCAAGATTTCGAGAAACATTTTAGGCTATTTTCAGCCTATTTTCCTTCCGAACAATTTATTGAGAAATCCCTCACTTTCCTCGAATAGCTTGAGTGGATCGATATAACAACAACAAGGCATTCTCTTTGCCGTCCTGGGAACTAGTCTCAGTTTTACTTCTATCCGACTTCCTACCGAATTTTTCGCGTAGCTTTTTAGTTGTCATTTTCCAGACATTATGTCGTTTTTCTTAGCAGCCTGTTAATATTTTTTCGAATGCTTTCGCTTCCTCTTTCAGTTTAATATGTTGGGGACTGAAGAAGAAACACTGAAGAAATGTACCGTCGCTCTGAAATGAATGTCACTCTGTCTGAATTATTTTCGCAAAGAACTGATCAAGTTTGCGAATCGACAAACAAACTATTAAAGCGCTGGAACTTCGGATTGATAGGAGAAAATTATTAGGTTCTGATCAGAATACTGGATTTGATTTTTTCAATCAAGTGAAAGATGTTTTTATTCAGGAAAATGCAAAACAAACATGCTATCAAATTACATTTAACACAAAATTTGCATACATCTCTGAGTTGTGTTTTTGCGGCAAACTTTAGAAGAAATTGTGTGAGTCCTTTACTGGAAATTATTCACACTACATAAAATGTACGGATTTTTCATAAAGGAACTCGCTCAGATCGGAAACATTTTATTTCGAGGTGGTATTTCGGTTTTATCCAATCGAGTTCATCGTGTCACGCAATGTGATTTTGTTGAGACAAAAAAACTTTGGTGAAGAAAAACAGCCGCAAATTGGCGATTGCTGGGTACATTTTAATCCCCAAAGTAAAACATCTATTTGTATTTTTCGTTTATGCAGAGTTTCCTCCCTTTCATATTTTTTCTGGCCTGGCTAGGAAACTGGTGATTGAATATTTGGTTGGTGACAGGATTGTGCCATCCCGCACAATCAAAGTTATTTCCCACAGAATTTGCCCCAAAACTCCCGCACAATTTTAATTTTTTTCCCGCACCCTGTCACCGCTCCCGCTCACGTAGTAAACATCACTAACAAGTTTGATTGTACTACATTTGTAGCACTATGCTAGCACTATGCACAGCGACAATTCTTTACCACAATTAAAGCGGCTATGTCGCGAGGATGGCAGGTGAGTACTGGGTACTAACAACTTGAAAAACGTCCGGTGGCTATTTATCAAGTTGGCGGCCATTACTGTTGAATTCGCTGCAATCCGTTCCATCCCATCGTATTGCGTGGAAGGATAGATCTCAAGTTTACAAATTAGTTAGAGTATTTACTTGGCTAGATTTTTGGTAAATTATTTCTGCCATTTGTTAGTCGTACCTTTGAAAAATTCGATGTCTTCCAGTAGTGGTGGAAGTTGGGGAGGAATTTAAAAGCGAACTCAATCATGTGTTTGTTTACCTCGCGTGGTTCGACACAAATGTACAAGCGCGATAAAACTTGCCGCGATCCAGGAGGCAAAAATAGAAATGTGTGATGTCAGGTGACGTCACATGACAGGAACTCATTGCGCAGACTCACCTTGCGACATAGCCCCTTTAAGTCTTCATATTGTTTTCAATACCCCAAAAAATCTCTACTTTACTCAAGCCACCCAAAAACATACTTGCCAAAATGTTCTTACCCAAGAAAACCCTGGAATAAAAAATTTCAAAGCCAAAAAAATCCTTTGCACATCCCTGTCACTCTAAATCCAGGGTACACCCTTGGGATGACATCTACCCCACTGAATAATGATACAAGAAAGAGGTACATGTAGAAAGGTAACCATAACAAGAAATGAAAGCTTATAGCTTGTGGGATCGCGTATCAGTAAACTATGAATTAGTCTAAAAATTATTAAAGTGCACCTAACCCTAAAATTGTTTCTTTGCTTAATCAACTCTATGTACTGTACGTTGAAAAGTTGAATAGTTAAATATTTCTTGTTTTTAACGTCGCGTTAGTGAGTTATAGAGATTTGAATTTACAAAATGCTAATTAGATGACGTCAATTCGGGATTTTGCCATTATTTCTACGTCAATTAACAATACGCAGTATACAGACTGTCCAACCTTTTAGGCATGAAAAATCAGAATAAACTAGAAGTTGCTAATAGCAAGTCAAGTGCTGCGAGTTGAGTCATGAAATAATAATAATAATAATAATATTAATAAAAAATTTAAAAAGAGGGAAAATATCTTTATTAAAAATAGCAATAATAATAATTTACAATAACTATAAATTGATACTTGAAAATAAATGAAAGTTAAAAAGAATTCCATTTCTATATATACATTTTTTCGATAAAAAAAATTATTTAAAGAATAGCTGAAAATTTTGGAGTTAAACGGATATATATATATATATTTAAAAGAGATTGATAGAATTGCGCTTGGCATGATAAATCTGAATTCAAACTGAAGTAGAAAATTGAAGTATCAAAACTGAATCGGTGAATACTAATCTTGTTTCTGAATTACTGATATTTGGTTATAACTTGTGGTTGGAGATTTGTGTCTGACAAATCAAGTTAATTCGTGGGTCGCATGTGCTAAAAGCTGCAAATTTATGTAACTGATAAAAATAATGCAAATTTATTTACCTTTCACGGCCGCGCTAACATCAACTGCAAAACTGCTCGATCGACGTAACAAACGATAATGCAATAATTTACCCAATTAGGTGTGTCGCGCTCGATTAACGAAAAACAACTGTCTTGGCGCGGGCTAAAACGAGAATTTAATGTCGTCAAATTGCGTCTGCAAATTACAAACTAAAGTTTAATAATGTAAAAATTCACATTTTACAAATTATAAAAGAACGAAATGGCACTCAAAATTGCTCAAACACATCTTAGTAACGAGCGCGATACATAATTTCGTCTAAATGACATGGAATGAAGTTGACACATTTGCGGGTTTCAACAGCCGCGCACAGAAACTCGAAAATAGTCATCATTCTCTCTCAAACTGACAATTTTATTCGCCATGTGATCCCGACATTAATTCGCTATTTCAGCACGCGCTAATACGTTTTTTTTTTTGCTAATCGAGCGCGAACAGGGCAGAGGGAGCTGGCAGAGGGACCATGTGGACTGCGCACGCACAATTCGGCAACTACTGCCGCTGATCCTACATACTGCTGCTACTCAAAATCATCGCCACCGAAAAAAATCGTCGAGTGTTGGGTCCATATATATAGCGCCCAGACCCCACACGGTCAGTCACAAATAGTGTTGCTCCTCGCTAAGGCTCGCAGCAATTAGAATTGAGATGGATTGGCCGAGCGCTGAAGGCGCGAGCTGCTGGGGGAGTCTGGGGGCATGCCCCCCCAGAAAATTTTGAAATCTTGATGCTCTGAAACTCCATTTCTAGTGTTCTGAGACGACAATTTCTGTCAAAAATGTTCAGCAAATTGATGTGGCTTCTCATAGCTTTGCGTCGTTTTGTGTGGCTCCACATTCAAGTACTCGATTTTATTTGATATTTCTTGCTGTTTCTTTAGTTTATCTGGATATCAGAGTTAAGTATACACAATTTTGTGTTTTTGTATAGTAAGTATTATGAGAATTTGACGAAAATGACAGAACAGATGTCAAAATCGGGATTTTTCCTATCCTGATCGCATGTTGGTTGGGATTCGGGATTTTCAAGCCAAATTGGGGTAATCCCGACGAAATCGGGATGGTCGGACAGTCTGAGTATACAACTTAAGGAAAATCAATTTGAGAAATACTAAATATAAACTGTGGATAGTCAATTGATTCGTAAAAAATATTACTTGGGGGTAAAAACAAGTAGTTGTATAATAAATGAATCTCGAATTGACATCATCTAATTAGCATTTTGTAAATTCAAATCTCTATAACTCACTAACGCGACGTTAAAAGCAAGAAATATTTAACTATTCAACTTTTCAACGTACATAGAATTGATTAAGCAAAAAAAAATTTGGGGGTTAGGTGCACTTTAAAACTACAAACTCAACAAGAGTTGAGATAAACTTATACTTCAGTATCTCACAGTAAACATAGGCACGCATTGCGTGCATGAGCTATTTTGAAAATTACCTAAATGATATGGAATGGTGAAAGTAACAAAACAGCGGAAGTTAACTCGCACAAATAACCGCTTGCAGATATACGTTTTTCAAATCCTCCGGCCCGCCCACTACCAAAAAAATACCGAGATAACCAACTGGGTCCCGTTTCTCGGCTAGCTTTTTTTCACGGGATTTCCGGAGTTATTTTTTGACGAAACTACGGCCCCAGTGAAATGAGCAACTTGTTTCAGTAATGAGTGTATTAAATTAAATGTCAACCAGAAAAGTCCTGCACATAAATTTGATGCATCCAAATTGAAGGCTTATTATTTCCTGGAAATTTGTATCTAGCCTTTTTTTAAAGGTTTCTTTTATTATTCACAAAAGACACGTGGAAAAGGTTCCTTTGGCCTGGAAGACGCAAACTAATTAAATTAAATTGTTTTCAACTCCAAACCACAAGCTAATTAAATTAGTGACACGAAAATTCTTTGAACCACCTGTTTCTGTAATGTCAACCAGAAAAGTCTTTCACAGAAACTAAACGCATGAAAAATGAATATAAGTAGTCTCCTAGTAAATTGGAACTAATATTATTTAAACAACTGTTTTTATTCTCCACAAAAAAGTCGTGCAAATAGAAACAGAACTAATTAGATTAAATTGTTTTCGACTCAAAACCACAAGCTAATTGAATTACTTACACGAACATTGTTGAGGTTAACATTTGGAACCAAACACCTTTTCCTGTAATGTCGACCAGCAGAAACTTAGCGCATCCAAAATGAATTTTGCTTGTTTCCTAGTAAATTGCAACTAATATTTTTTAAACAGGCGTTTTTTAACGCACCATATAAATTAATTACATTACGTTTTCTCGAAAACATGTTGAATTTCATCACGTACCAGTTTCTATAAGGACAAAGTTCAATATTTGCACGTGCACACAACGTGACTGCTCATACAAAATACAGTCGCTTCTCGCTTATAGTAATCGCTTGAGGCATACAATTAATAACCTACACATCAGCTCACATTAATTCAAAGAAAGATAAACGTTTTACATACTGTAAATTGTAGATTAATTGCATTACATTTTCTCTGTTGGACTCCATGCATCACGGACAAGTTTCTTTTAGGACAAAGTTCAACATTTTCACGTGCAGACAGCGTGTCTGACAAAAAAAATCCAATTTTAAATAGTAATCTCTTGAAACCCAGGCTTGAAACATACAATTCATGTTCCGCATCATATTATTTGAAATCGGCTTGCCGTTTTTGCAATAAAACTATACTCATACTTCAGTATAAGCTCACCTATGAACGTAACCGCAGTCCACATTTTTTGGACGTCTCATCCCCCGCAGACCATTCTACCATTCATGCATAGGGCACATTATAGGCGGTATTTCCGAATAAATGTCCTTGATATTGCCAGGTTAGCAAGCCAGTCGGGATTAGAGAACAGTTCCCAAGCAACAAATTTTCAAAACTTTACACTTTTAGTGTTTGCGGCAACAATCGCGGAGATTCAAGATGGCTGATTTTCAATTCATGTCAAGTGCCCTTCTTTGACCTTCAGTAATACCATTTTAGAAGCGAAAATTTGATTGGCTGACATAGTACACGGTGTACATACAAGAGGCAATCTGATTGGTGTGACATAACCCAAGACATACATACAAACAAACAAACAAACAAACAAACTAACAAACATACTAACATCACAAACCAACCTTTGCGCCTGCTAATGAGCTATTTTTTTCAAAATAGCTCAAAAAACCACAAAAAGATAAGTCAGCTTATTAATTTTTGTTATAAAAATGGCAATAGATTGCACTATTAAATTCAGTAAGATCGTGATTTTGTCGAAAGTGTCAACTGATAGATAACATCATCATTCCTTTTACTGTGTTGCGTATTTTTCTTTACATTAGTTGGTTTTCGTACCACTATGGCCATTTGTACTGGTACAATTTTTTAAGTTTCTCGGAACTCACACTTACCACAAACACTAATTCAAACTCATTATCGAGTTTATATTTCAAAGTGAGCGAGCCATGAGTGAACGAATTACTTCCTCCGCGTTCCTGTATTATAACAAAATGATAAAGTTTCTTTTAAAAAGAATAGAATGAAAATAAAGACAGTCATCTTCAAGTATTGCATCAACAACATAACGTCTACAAGTTACCACACTCGCCGAAAACAACAGGAAAACAAAGATTAAATTTTCTTTAAAAGCTTACCTGTAAAATAACACTGCGAATAAGTTCGTTAACAGGGAGAGTGAAGGACTGGCATGTTCCCTGAAAACACCAGAGAACGATGCCTCCTTTAGAAAATATAGTAAAAAGATCTAACATAACGTGATGTGTACTTTCAAGTTCCTTTTTTTTGTGTGAATCAAATTTTTTTATCGATTCATTATTTGCGCATGTTCCAAGTCATGCTCCCAGAATGCAACACGATTTCGCGCATTCTCGCGCGATGTCACATTTATTTCCTCGCGTGTATCCGCGGGTAGTCACGCTGATTTTTCGGTTGTTTTACGATAACCAACTTTTTTTTCTTTCTCTTTGCTCCGAGAAGAAAGTTTGTATTTACAGAACTTCGTTATTTTTGCAATGGACATTTTAAAAGGTTATTGTGATCTTTTATGGATTTTTATGGATTTTTAGCCTGATGTTAACCTGTGTATAAATAAAAGTGATGATGATGATGATGATGATGATGATGTTGATATACTCACCAAATCCAGGGAAATTCAAACAGATTTTAATAACGTTTCCGGTGAATACATTCAAGAGGGTAGGGGCAAAACGCGGGGTACCCCATGGCCTACCGTGGTTAATTTCTTAAAAAACAATCCTAAAATCTCTGTGTTGAGTTCCAGCCTTGTACTACTTCGTACTTCGGCAGGGAGTTTGTATTAAACGGAGGGGACTGTTAAAAGGTGTGTGTGTTTTTTTTTTTGGGGGGGGGGGGGGGGTAAATCCAAATCTTGATTATTGAAAACAAAAACGGATTTTTCACTAAAATCCTAAGTGATAATCACCATCCAGAAAATCCAAATTCGAAGGTAACGGCTACTTCAGACATTAAGATCTTAATCCTGATGATTCTTCCCTGGGAAAGGATTTCAAAAACATTACTACTAACTGGTGACAAGCGGTCTTCCATAGTAAATTTGCTCGCCCCGCCATTGTATCGTGCACAATCGAAGTGTTTGTCTCACGGAAAGAAAAGTTCTGGTAATATTTCAAAGTGATTTCATTTCCGTATACAAAATCATCGCCATTCATGATAACTTCATTTGTATACCAGACCTTTGATCGGTAAGTTCAGTTGAAAGTAGAACATACCATGCCCGGGGGGGGGGGGGGGGGGGGAACTCCCATCTAAAAATGACGGGGGTGCTCGTCGGAAATTTTGGGGCAGTACGTAGCTCTTACAAGGTCTTCTCTGATTTACTGAGAAAACAATAGAACAAACAACACAACAATGGACCCTAACCCTAAAAACAATAGAGCTGCGTAATATACAGGTCCAATGAAATTAGAGGTTGTAAAGAGCTGCATGGTATGTGGAAATTTTCGAAAAACACCCTAAAAGGTACCAGATGGGCGTGACTCAAAATAATTTTTACCCCTAAAAAGGGTACCAATTTTAAAACAACACATGGCATAATCTGTCATATTCTTTCGGCTCATGCCCTAAAAAATACCGCGATAATTCTAACGGTTCTTATTTTAGATTTTAGTACTCTAAGCTGTGAGTACCAATCTCCAAATTTTGACGCCTACAAGTACAACGAGCACTCCCGTCATTTTTATATGGGAGTTCCCCCCCCCCCCCACCCCCCCACGGATACCATGCTTGTTTATCCGGGGCAGTTGATACAATGTACGTAAATTATTTGTAGTCCGAATTCCGTCCATTCTAGGATAATGATTTCATACGGTCCCATACCAATTTTCTTTCAACTTATGAGTATTTGTTGTCGGCACAATGTTTGTGTGTTTGCAATCAGACTGAACAGAAACAAGACATAAGCAGTTTCGTAATGTGAACCATTTTTATTTTTCCCCGGACAATGCAGTCGGCAATTCATTTTCATGTTGTTTAGATAACATCAACATAAAAACTTATCCTTTCCAAAATCTATAAAACATCTATAAAATTCTATACAGAGTATATATTTAAAGAATACTGGGTTAACACGCTATGTAAATTAACATGCTAAAAATATAAAATGCGAATGTCTAAATTAAAAGAAATTTTATCCTAGACTGCATTAGTGGTTATTTTAATCAAAGTGTAAATCCACGTTAACTATGTTATGTTATACTCGCCTTAAACTTTGATAATGTTATTAATTCCCGTATCTCACGAGGTTGCTGTATGGATTGTGAAACTTTTATGGCAGTGACCAGGAGAATTTTGTCAGGGATTGTGAAACTTTTATGGCAGTGACCAGGAGAATTTTGTCTCAGACTGTGCTAGAATTGAAACTGTGCATCTTATTTCAAACACGAAATGCTCTTAGAGCACCATGAACAAGATATCAAGTAAATTCTTGTACAAAGAATAAACCATAATCAGTTTTTAGCAAATTTTGTCAAAACACATTGAACGAACTTGACAAAACTGGCCATTTTTTTTCAAGTTGCAATCCATTTCCATCCTGGCCATCTGTAGTCAGAGACACTTGTTTATAGTTTCATTATACTCATAAAGCAATTTTAAACAAAACTGGACCATTATTTTTGCGTTTCCACTGATATAAACGTCTTTTAGCTTTTTAAAATAACACTTAAAATGGTGAGCAAAACGTCTAAGAATGGGGAGGGTCCAAATTTTTAATATTTGTGAGTCAGCTCATAGCAGAGGTCATATATGGAATTTTTAACAAAATTTGTAAAATTTCAACTGGGCACTCATATTTTAGGAGTTCAAGGATGATATTTTATGAGTTATATTTCATTATCAGGTAGAGAAACTTATTTTGAAATATGGCCCTGAATCTTTTGAAGAATTTCTTGAAACTTGTTGCTACGCACAGCTTCTAAACATGGAACCATTTTGATGTACAACAGCTTAGCAAATACCAAAGCCAGTTGACCGGTAGGAGGCCAGACAATATCTTCAAACAGCAAAGGGATAATTGGCTTCTTCCTAGAGTCTGCTAGTGTTGCTTCACGCTGGCAATTTTCTGACTGGCAGTACTTCTGCGTCACACAGCAGATCACAACCTGTGAAAGTGATATAAATTAAGGAACATGAAAATACAAAAACTAATGTAAAGTACTTATTAATATAAAACACAAAGTTCCACTATAAAAGGGTTGGCACCTCCTTCATTTCACACTTTTTACTCATGCGCAGAGCGCCATGAGTTAAGGTTTGCCCTCCATTTTTCCATTCACAATTCTCGAAATGAAGCGCGAAACAGAAATATCGCATGCCTGCTTGAGTAACCCAGATAAATGGATTCCTACGAGATTAGTGATCCCCAGGGATGAGAACCAATCATAAATAGATGAACTCCCACTGCATTCTTCCTCGATTTTGACGAAGCGCCCAACGAGAAAGGTGAAACTTTGGTCAGCATTACCACGAATTTTCAGAGAACCTATGGGTTCACGGGCGCAAGACCCTCAGATGCAAGAACAACCAGTTTATTTTCAATAAATTTTTAAGTGTAAAAAAGAAAATCTAAAATCCCCACTCAGGATTGAACCTGTGACCTCAGCTAGGCTTAGACTTACATAGCCTACCGTACCACAGTGCCACCTAGCTTCCTCGGGTTGCTTAGGCCTAGAGACATTTAGCTATAGGTTTCAGCTTGCAAACGTCAAACCGCAAACGTCTAGGAGTCACGTGACTAGGCGCTGACTTGACGTTTGAGGTTTTCAACGCACGTTTTCGACGGCAGGAGGTAGGTTTTCACATTTGTGATTTTCCTCAAGGTTTCTTTGCTTTTCTTTACAGTTATCTCACGTATTGACGGTACATATATGTAACGTAGTTATCTGTCTAGATATAGAGAAGAAATTTAAGTCGAAAGAGTGCATGTTGAGCATTTTGTCTTCTCTCGAAAAACAAGCATTTACACAGGGAGCAAATCCAAAATGGCGGCGATCAACACCGAACGAGTGAAAACCTCTAGCTAAACCGGTAAAAGTCATGATACCTCGAACGCCAAACGCCTAACATGAAACTGCCGTTTGCGGTTTGCCGTTCACGTGAAAAACCTGTAGCTAAATCTCTCTATATGGTGTGTTAGCATGAAGTATATACCTAATTCATTAAACGTTGCTTTGGCAATTGGTCATTGGTAATTGGGCATTGGCATTTGGGCATACGGAACACAATGCAATGCTTTGCTTGAGTGACCGCCAAACAATAGCTTCCCAATGCCCAATTACCAATGACCAAAGCAACCTTTATTGAATTAGGTGTATACCCTCTATTAACTATATAAACTGCTAACCCCAACCTCAACTGAAAGCTAACCAGTTACTCCGTTATATAAGTCTCAATAAGGTGTCCGACCTCCTTCTGAGCTATGGAATCTAGACTCTTCCGTTCCAAACAATGTCCAAGCTCCTGAAGTTGCCCGTCCTCAACCGGCAGAGCAGAATATAGGACCTAATTCCTAGTTCTTTCGCTCAATATTCACAAAACTAGGCTTTTGTCAATTATTCTCAGGTTCTTCGAACATTTATAGCTGGTTATACATGGCGTATTTAAAGTCACTTGGATAGGTGTAGGGATACGGTTTTGTTTTTAAGCCAATGGAGTGGTAGGTTATTGCAAACGGCGTTTTCCGTAATTTGCTTTGGAATTATTATTTATTGTTCTGTTAGGATTGTCACTTCAGTTGTGGAATGATGCATTCGGCGAGGGACCGTCGGTTGATCGCTAATAAGTATTTTTTCAATGATTATCGTCTTGAGCTTCAACGTTATTGTCTCGATTGACGTTTGTCTCTTAGTGAAATTATTCTGTCACTAATAAGTGTATTATCAGTGAATATTGTTTTGAGCTCAGAGTTCATTGCCTTGTTGACGTTTTGTCTCTTAGTGAAATTATTCTGTCGGCAAGGGACCGTCAGTTTTTATGAGCATTTTTCAATGCTTTTTTTTTTTGTGTTGAGCTCAGGGCCTATTGTTGATGACTCTTGTTTCATAGTGAGAGGAGTCTTAGGTTTTGGAATAAAATTGGTCTGTGGCTATACGAAGAGGATGACCTGGATATCTCACTTGTTGTAGGCTCTCAGAAGAAATTATCAGGAATTAAAGAAGACCGGTGATTCGTTGACAACTTCATCGTTAGACAACCTTCTCGCGAAGATCACTGAGAAGTCTTGCATCACGGCCTAGTGATGAAGTTTCCCGCTTTGAGGCTTTGGATTTATTGGAGGCTATTAAAGACGCCGCACAGGACGCCAATCTAAAGACGCCGCACAGGACGCCAATCATGAGAAAGCAAATTATTATAGGTTAACTTATGAAACATCAGGAAAGCGTCCACATAAGTATTCTATTCCACAACACTCTCACTTGCACTCATTATTATAGGTATCTAGCATTGATCTCCGACATCCTCAGCTCTGGCTCTCTCCAGAGAGAACACCGCCCAACACAAAGTGCCCCAGAATAGCTATGATAGCCTCCCAAACCTTAAATCCCAAAACTTAAAACCCCAATCTCAGTAACCGACCAGCACAATGATATATATAGCAACCTTTAATATACACTTATAAGCTATACATGCTATAGAATAATTCATTACGACAGGCTTTTATATTCACAATACTCGAAATGAAGCGCAAAACAGAAATGCCGCATGCCCGCTTGAGTATTATAACCCAGATAAATGGATTCTTACGAGATTAGTGATCCCCAGGGACGAGAACCAATCATAACTCCCACTGCATTCTTCCTCGATTTTGATCAAGCGCCCAAGGAGAAAGGTGAAACGGCCCACCCGCCCCACCCTATCTCTGAAAATTCATGGTTGAATATAATGGGTAGAAACGTTTTTTTCGCCTTCGCAAGGGTGCTCAATCAATGCTCCCATACCTATAACAATAAGTGCAAGTGAGAGTGTTGTGGAATAGAATACTTTTTATTGGTGTAACATTAGTGCATGCAAATTTATGCATCCATATTTTAGTTTCAATGGTCTGATTATTATTATTTTTGTGTAAGAATTGTGCCCTTCCGGTTCATTAACTTTGCCATATACAGGTACACTTCCGGTTTCTTGACTTCCGCCTACTCTCACTTTCGGTTCCAAACAATAACGCAAGCAAAACAGCTATACATGAGTGAAGTGTCATGTCACCATCTCCTACAACTCTCGTTACATTGCTAATGTTCACGTTAGGTATATATAACACAGAAGAATCACTGGCTTCCTTGTGGTACAGCCTTCATTTATAAAACATTCGATAGTAACAACGTAGTTTGCAGGAACGATGACTGAATGAAAGGAGTAACTCTTCTCCATGTTGGACATCTCTCTTATCTTGCCATAAAACTTTCTTACGCAGCGCATGTTTCTAAATCAGGGCGCACTAAAAAATGTGAGGAACTGAGAAACCGCGACACCAGCATTCTCGTATTGACGTCACAGTGGACTATTTCCAGTCTTTCTTCTTGCACGGTTTTGTACCCCACCGGAAGTGAAATTTCAAGTTTTTAGATAGCTAAAACACGGAAAAGAAAATCGATATTGAAAAATTTCTTTTCGATTTTCTTATCAGAACACCATGAAGATTCCATCAAGCAAATAAAAAAATATCTGTCATATCTGTCATATACACTTTAAGTAAATGCTGGGGGTAACCCTGCGATGGACTAGCATCCCATCCAGGGGGGAGTAGCAATATTCCTAGTCGCTTCATGCTACAGAAACCGGGTTTAAGCTCCGGCCGTTGTGAGCCTTCTGGCTCGTGTGCGCGACTTTACTTTACTTACACTTTAAGTAAAGTACTCTTAAAGCACTCTCATATACATGTATAAGCTATGCGGTATGTGCCGCTGTGAAGGGTATGGTTTTCAAGCAGTTTAGTCTGGGATAGGGTATAGAAATCAGAGAGTTTTGGTCTAGAATAGGGTATCATTTGCCGAAAAACTGATCTAGAAAATTACAGGAATTGAAATTCGGAAGAGAAAGAGCCTCCCATAAACGGAAATAAAATCATCGCGGCAACATTGTTGATGGATGGTTTTGGTATATTGGACTGTAATAGTGATACAGTTCTAAAAATAGCAAGTCTGGGATAGGGTAGGAATGTTCAGAGTCAAGTCTAGTATAGGCACAATCAGCTGAACATGGTCTGGTATAGGGAAAGGGGACTAAGCAGTAGTAATGAATCCTATGTGCTGCTTAATGTTACAGAAACTACAACTACTATTCAGCATCGAGGTACATAAATTAAATATACCTCTTTGTTTTTACCTTAGAGGCGCTTATGCCTGCATCAATTTCTTTAAACAGTGCATCCCCTCCTCCCATCTGACTTGTGTCCATCCAGCAGTGGATCCCATGCTTCTCAAGTCTCTGTTTTAACTCCAGGACAACGCCTTGAGATCCCCACTGGTAAGAGATGAACACTTCTGGTTGAGATGTCGATGGAGCTCCATCAACTGAGACCACACCTTGCTTTTTAACTGCTGGAGACATTTGTTTTTCTGCAGGATAAAATCACATTTTAAAATAATGTCAATTGGGTTGATTTCTCTACCTTATTAAGAAAACAAAGTGCAAGATCCACTGAATGTTCCCCACAAAGAAACAACATACAGCCAAACCTCTATTAAACGGTCACCCTTGTGGAATAGCCAACTGACCGCTTAATAGAGGTTGACCTCTTAACAGAGGTGTTCTAAATTTAGCAAAATAATTGGCAAAAATTGAACTAGAATGCGAAATGATGGAAACACTGCAAATTGTTGACGCTCATCCGAATAACTTGACTGGTAAATTCGAAGTTATTGGTCATGTCCCAAAACTTATGGCCACATGGTTAAGCAAGTTTCTCAAGAGGCCTACGAACTGCGGAAAAGTCATAATCAAGGGGAAACGAGTTAACAGAGGTGGTGGCTTTGGTCTCGAGGTTCCTTGCGAGTATCAATTTGAAGGTGACAATTTTTCGTGTGGTTGGCTGCAACAGAAGCTGTTAAAAGAGGCTGATTTGACGTGCGCTGCAAATATGTAAAATGGAAATAGTAAACCATTGCACTAAGAAATAAAAGCACGCAAGGAAATGTTATCCTTTGTAACACAATACAACCCTGTGTGCCTTAACATCCTCATGGACAAATGAATCACAACCTTTGCTAGACGGATCTATAAATAACCTTCCCTTATTTCATACAAAAGGGGTAGATCATCTTTAAAAGACATACTGATCAGGGCTTAACTGTAAAAATCAAACCAACTAAAAACGAGTGAACAAAGGTCATACTCGCTAGGTGCTAGTAGTAATTGTGATAGGCCTGTCAACACCTTCATTAACCCTCATTAACACAGATAATTTAGCTAAATCTAAGCACTAAAATGTTCTCAAATTTCTACATCAGTCAGCTAAACGTATTTATAATTCAACACATTGATACGCTGCCCAAATATGGTCAAAAAGTTTTCGATATACGTTATGTCTACATGACGTATAACCAGCGATGGCGGTAAATTTCGCATTTTGAAGGAAAGTGAAAATGACTGCTGCCTGCAATTTCGTGTTTTTGGGCGAAAAAGTGCGTGAACTATTAGTTAAAAAAGGGAAAAGAAAAGAAAAAAGAGAAGAAAAGAAAAGAGAAAAAATATTGTTCACATGATTGGACAAAAAAGGCGCGAAATTTTCGCGTTGTCGCGGTCGCAGTGTTGTTTCTTGGCGTAGCTGAATGAAAACTGGTTCAAAGTTTAACCGCTCGACAAGGAGTGAGTCAGGAGTGAATGAAGGAGCACAATTTTCGTAAAATTCCTTTGGTAATCACCTCTGGAATATGGTATAGACTTGATGCTTCCTCAGAAAAGTTTCTTATCTCGTCATTACGGCTGTAGGAGCTAAAAAACGAACAAGCTTGTAAACAACATTGATCGACGTTCGTACTTCGATGTTTGAAAATTTGGTGCTGATGGAAGGGAATAAAAAGCCAAATCAACTACAGGTACGATGTTTTAACCGTTTCTTGTATCCTTTAGCTGTGAATTTTTGTAAGACATAAGCTTACTGTCCACGCTGCAGTTCTTTCCGACTTTTCGCCGCTATGTTTAATTTAGGTTCGTAGCCGTGTGTTTGTTCAATTTGTTTTGATTCTGAATTGAACTTTTTAAGATACGAAACACTTGTAACTAAGACATTCTATGCCATTTTACTGTGTTTTAATTCTTGTAGTCATTACTCTGTCCCGTTCTTTGAGTAGACGAAAGCTCTTCGTAGAATTAAGCTTAACTCTCAACTGATTGTGTACGCTAAATTAATTTTAGCTTGGCAAAAGTTTCGGAATTCGCTGCGTGTTGTTTAAGAAATGGTGCGAGGTAAAATATTGTTGTTAGCCTTTTTACTTAATGAAAGGTTGTATATCTCAATGAATTTTTTCCTGAAACTGTGATTTGTTATCAATGTGTTGAATTATAAAACAGTTATAGTGTTCAAGCTTGCGCAATATTGACAAAGGCGCCACTTTCATTCATGATGTGTGATGTTGCAAGTTTCGCGCGGTAAAACATATGTAAGCTTTTTTTTTAATAAAAGGCTTGTCGGCGATATTTTTTCTTCAAACAGTGCTTTGTTATCAATGTGTTGAATTCTAAAACTATTATAGGCTCAAGCTTGCGTGATATCGCCTAATTTTAGCCGACTCGGCCGCAAGTATTAGGCGATATCACGCGCTTTCGCGCTATAATAGTTAAATATCAGTTTGGTTGAAAGAAAACTACTAAATTTTGTGTAATCATGTTTTTTTTAGTGTCTATAATACTGGGGTAAACTGTGATTGTAATTTACTGCATTCTTTCTTAAAAACAGTAAGATAACATTCATGAGAACCTGCTTTATTCAGGCATCCTGTTAGTATGGACAGTTTCCATGGTCCGTTTGGTGTTCGTATTAACGGGGTTTGACTGTTCTCAAGTTCTGTATTGTTAAATATTTTTTAAAGTTACAACACACATGTAGGTCGTAAAGCGCTATTGAGCGCTATTGTGCCATGCCTCAGTAAATCTTGTTGCAGTGGCCAATTTGTATAATTAACTCAGTTAATACCAAATTTGAATCATTGTTTCATTGGTTGCATTAAATCTTACCGTTAATATTATGTACACACTTGCACATATATGGCACAGATCAAAGTTGCATTGAATGCAGTGAAAGGGATGATGTGAGGAATCGTAATCCCTTCCACAGTTGTCGCAATTAAATCCCTGCCCACCATACACAGTCAGTGGATCCACCTGTTGTAGTGGGTGTTCATGAAGTGGAGTATGCATGAATTCTGAAATTGAATGTAAAGGTTTTTACTGTTTTAGTCCAAGATAGCTCAGGGACTTGGGGGGCGGGCATTCCCACATGCAAAAGTGATTTGGTACCGCTAAGGGTGCTAAAATCTAAAATGAACACCGTTGGAATTATTGCAGTACCTTTCTGGGTATTGAGCCGAAAATATATGACAGAATATGACATGTGTTGGTTTAGAATTGGTACCTCTTAGGGGTAAAAATTCATTTGAGCCACGCCCATGAAACGAGATTGTGGTACCTTTAGGTTTTTTTCGAAAATTTCTGACGAACACCCCTGTCATTTTTATGAGAGTAACCTGCCTCCCCCCCCCGGGCCTGTCCCTTCCTGTGCAAAGTCCTAAGGGTCAGGTATTACAGTTAAATCCTGCTTTATGCACACCCACTTGACCCACTGACACCTGGAGAATTTGCAAAAAAACGGCAATTTGAAGCCATTAATGCCGTTTTTGGACTGCTGTGGAGGCAATTAAAAATTGCTAGCAAACTATCCAAAACGTTGTTTGCTACATGAAAACTAAGCTTCCTTTTCGTTTGGGGTCAAATAAATCAACCTTTGGTTTCGGTCATGTGCAGAAAGCAAAATTTTGAGAGTTTTTGAACAAAAAAAAGTCACCAGAAGCTTCACTTTTCTTTTTCATCATTCTACTCCCCGTTCTTTTTCGTTCTTATTCCATTTTTTTCCCTTTCACTATACTTTATTTATGAAGTAAAAGTTTCCCAGAAAACGCTGAAGAAGGTGAAATGTTTTAACAAGAAGTGGCAAGTGGTAGGAAGACAAGATCTTCCTTAGATTTTGCCAGTCAAATCTGATGGGTTTTTCGCGTGTAAATTTGGCCCAATTCACGAGAGCTCTCTCATTTGGGCACTTTTTTATGGTTCCGTCACGGGCGGTTTCGGGCAGTTGAGGTGTCAATGGGTTAATTAGGGACACTGTTATTATGGACAGTTTTCTTGTTCCTGGCCAAAAGCCAACACATTTTCTATAAAATGAAGTATAATTGGATAACATTAACATTGTCATTGGACAATGGGGGATTGGGAAGTTTTTCCCGTCCAGGGTTTCTGTAATCAGTCTAATTTTTTCAGGATGGGGTGATTGGCACCATGCCCAATCCGCAAATGGGGGGCCAGAGACTGTCCTTTGTCAGGTCTCTCTTCCTCTACCAATATATCCGGCAAGGTTGAACCTGCCAGCGACTTAAGTCCCAGCCGGTATATATAGCTTTTGGGATCACTGAGACGCTCAAGCTCCACCACCACGGCAAGGTCCCGGGGTGCAGTCAGACTAAAACAATTAATCTCGTACAAAGTTAACCCTCATTAACACAGATTATTTAGCTAAATCTTAAAGCACACAAATGTTCTCAAATTTCTACATCAGGCAGCTAAACATATATATATCAGTTTGGTTGAAAGAAAACTACTAAATTTTGTCTAATCATGTTTTTTTAGTGTCTATAATACTGGGGTAAACTTACTGTGATTGTAATTTACTGCATTCTTTCTTAAAAAACAAAAGATAACATCATTCATGAGAACCTGCTTTATTCAGACATCCTTTTAGTATGGACAGTTTCCATGGTCCGTTTGGTATTCGTATTAACAGGGTTTGACTGTTCTCAAGTTTTGTATCGTTAGATTTTAAAAGTTACAACACACATGTAGGTCGCCGCCTGTGCCATGCCTCAGTAAATCTTGTTGCAGTGGCCAATTTGTATAATTAACTCAGTTGACACCAAATTTGAATCATTGTTTCATTGGTTGCATTAAATCTTACCTTTAATATTATTTGTGTACACACTTGCACATATATGGCACAGATCAAAGTTGCATTGACTGCAGTGAAATGGATGTGACTCAGAGGAATTGTGCCTTCTACAGTTGTCGCATTTCCATTCCCCACTGTACTCAGGATACACAGTCCGTGGATCCACCTGTTGTAGCTGGTGTTCATGAAGTGGAGTACGCATAAATTCTGAAATTGAATGCAAAGGTTTTTACTGTTTTGATCCAAGATAGCTCACTTGGCTCAGAAATTGGGGAGCGGGCATTCCCACATGCAAAAGTGATGAGAATGATAATCAAAACTTTTGAAAGAAACTGCTAAAAGGTTAACCAGAAAAGGAAAGAAACCAAAACAATGTGACAATTCATTAACCATCTCTAGTTGTTTCCTGATTTGTGTTGATTTGGTTAAAAACTAAGAAATCACGCAGGAGTCAATGGGTTAACATCAGTACAAGTCAAGTTAATACTCCCAAATTACTACTTATGCGTGCGCCAGTTGCTGGAATTGAAAGTTGAAAAGTTCAGTCTGAATTTTTCAAGTTGAAGTGTCAATTTCAAAATGGCAGCAGTCACGGTGAAAAACAAAAGAAACTTTGGATGGAAAAGGAAATTGACACTTAATTCAACTTAAAAAAATTCAGGCTGAACTTTTCAAGTTTCGATTCGAGAAACTGGCGCATGCGCCCTCGTGACTGTGTCCCCTTAACATGTTCACATACCGTAAAATCTCTATTAAGCCACCCCTCTCAAATAAGCCCCCCCTCTAATAAGCCACTTCTCTTTAGAAGAAGAAATTGATTAAGCCACCCTCCCTTTTAAGCCACCCCACCCCTCCCCCTTACTTACTTCAATACTCTCGAACCGACGATGATAAAGTGGCTTTTGTTATTCGTATAAACCAGGTAAAATTAACCATTATTTATTATAGTAAAAAAAATAATGTAATAGTAACATTAAAGTTTAATCCTGAGATTACGATGCTTGAATAAAGTTCATATCATATCATATCATCCTGATAGTGTACATTGTGCTGCATTTTGCTAAATCAATAAGCCCCCCTCTCTAATAAGCCACCCCTTGAAAGTACCTTAAATAAATAAGCCCCAAGGGTTTTTGTGTTTTTTAGCAATTTCCTGCATACACACGCCCCATAGGCTTTCGTGACTCCATATTTGAAGTTACCATTGAAAGTACTGCTGTTCTAAAACACCGAAGGCTCGAGTTTTCTGGAAACGTCTTTGAGACGTCGTGATTTTGCCACGTAGAATTGCAATAAAGACTTAAATGTGGTGTATCTGTGATTTTTGGTAAGTTCACAGCCATTTTTCTTTTTTAGTAGCTGCCTGATGAACATCATTAAGCTTGAAGGTAGTTCAGAGTCCACTTTCTCAATGAAGTCAGTGAACTCACTGTACTTTGTTCATTCACACTTCGTTGAAATCTGTACAACTTTGACGGCTTCTAAGTTTATACTAGAAATCCGCTCTGAGAAATACGTAAAATTATAACTGTAGCTACGAGAAAAACAAACGCGCTACGCTTCGCGTTGAAATATTGCAAAAACTCGAGCACTTTTCTGCAAATGTTAACATCTTACTCACATGATGTTGGCTCCAGATATATCCTCTAACTTCTCAGTCCAGAATTCCTCGACAGTTGACCTGGTCAGCATTGACAAAAAGAAACGAAAAAAAAACGGTACGAAGACTGAAGCAGTAGGAATAAACTCCGATATCTGTGAACTGATCAGTTGAGCGTTCTTACTCCTTCAGTTATTTCTACGTTTTGTATCAGCTTGAAAACCGTCCAAGACGAATCTTTCCAGAGAAAAATATCCAGCTTCAAATAAGTTTAAGTACTAACCAAGAATTCAGGAGTTGAACGAGACAAACTTCAAATTTGGCATTGTTTATAGGACAGTTTTGAATTTGTACGGACTCTCGCGCGAAGCTGCTCAGGTTACTTTCACCGGAAGTAAAAATGTACTTGATTTAGCTCTGCATAGCAACCGCATTATCTAGCAACGGAATAGTTTTATGGGCCCTTAAAGGGTTTAATAGAGATTTTACGGTATGTTTGGAATAAGCTCATCAATCCAATCTATATTAATATATCTATAAACTAAATACTAATCTGCAAACAAAGTATCAGTGATCAATAATTTTTTCAGTTATTTTTTTACCTTGCTCCAGGGGTAATTTCGTCATTTCGTGGGTTGTGGAGTGTCTAAAATAAATGTGTTAAAAACATCGTAATTTTAGGTAAAACATGTAGGAAAGACGAGTTATTGATTTATTCAGCACTTGTTTTCAATATTGCATCATACAGCTGACACACTGAACAGGAGTCTTCTCTGCATCCTGAGTATTGAGAAATAAGATGTTGTTTTTGGAAGAAAGTTCACAAAAATATTGTAACCTAGAAATTTAGGAAAATAACTGAATAATGGCTAACAAGAAACCTTGGAAGTAATTTGAAATAATTTGAATTAAAATTAAATGCGACAAAATGTGACCTGTGGTCACACTTTGTCTGCATCTAGTGATATGTGAGTACTACAAAATTTGAAAGTTTCATTATAAGTGTCTGATTATAATTAGGTTTTGAGAGAAACGACATTGGTTAATACAAAGGGCAATAAAATGGCATTGCTATGGTAACCACTGTCGCTTGGAAACCAGTGACATAAAACTTTGATCACATTTCAGTTAAGGTGGCTGAACACAGTTTGCGCGCGCTCTTCAATTTCAGCTGCTTACGTGAGTCAGCGCGCGCAGAGTTTTGAGAAAAACAAACATGGCGCCTGTTCAGCGATCTTTTTATTTTGCTCAGCGTGGATCGCGAAAGTGTTGTTTTTCTTCTTAAAATCAAACAATTTGTTGTTCGTAAAAATGTTTGTTGAATCAATAGATAATATATAGAACCATTGAAGAAATACACTGCCTTTTTGGTCATTTTTGTCTTTGGATCGAGAACCCAGTCAAATGCAACGCATGCGCAGCTGACCAAAAAATTGTGACTGGATGTTTTAGCGACTTTACTCGGAAACGTGCCGATTTCTACGGAACCACTCATTAGAATTTCACGAAATTTGGCACAATAATAGTTCCGAATATTCCGAACTAACCTGCCTTCAAAAATTTGAAATCTAACAGAGGAGATTTTTACAAAACGCAAACATATTAAACCACAAATTACTGGAGATCCCTCTGTCAAAATTACATGAGACCAGTGTTAACATGCGAATATTTTTACGAGTTTACTGGAGACAAATGATGGACAAAATCTAATGACTAGATTTTCTGAAAATAAACGAAACCAAATATTGCAAGCTGATTTACTATCCACCGTGTTGCCATGGCAACACCCTAACAGCTCAACAAAAATACCAAAATATATAGCTTGTTGCTTAAGCGTATGCCTCACCAATTTTGGACGCCCAGACGTTAGTGGTTTTAAAATTACAATGAATGATGCATAGATACAGTGAAACTGTGTTCAGACACCTTAACTTGCGATCAGGCGCTCTTTTTTTTTTTCAGAGAAAGTTGGCAGAGAGCGGGGAGGGAAGAAAAGAGGGGAGGGAAAAAAGAATGCCTGATACATTTATTTAACGACCCACCTGCCGCCCCCAAATTAAGAAATCTGTCAACATGCAGTGATGTTATTGAAAAATGTAGCCAAAACTGGATATCACGTTGCTTGTTGTTTACAGTTGGCGCTTGGGAGACTTTGCGACTTACACATCATTCAATAGCCAATCACAACAAAGATATATAGGAGGTATTGTTTTTTGGCCAATCACAAAAAAAACCCGGAGTCGTTTTTTTTTTGCATAAGATCTAGCAAGTATTTGTATCAGGCCCTCTTTCTGTTTTTCCGGGGTGAGGGCCTGGTCGCAGGTTACATTTTAGTAAACTTGGTGAAGTATGAAAGGAATTGAAGCATGTCTTCCTTGCAGAATTTTGATTTCCAAACATACACCTCATGGCAAAAAATACTGAGTCGAGCCTCCTAAACTAATCATAGTTTTTTTTATTACAAGATAGTCACCTTCTTCCAACTTTTTTGTTTTCAATCGTGCACGGTCAGAAGGTTCCTTAAGTGAGCCTTTCATTTTGGTTAAACACGTTTAGCTTAATAAAGAGCTGAAATTTAGTAAATCTTAGTCCCTTTGCAAACGAATTAACATTACACAAAATATCAAAGGCTCCTGTGAGCCAACCTGTGAATAAAATGCTAACAGTAACGCAATATTCGGGTTTTTTTTTTGGAAATTAAATGTAACGACTTTTGACAAACGCAAACAAACAAAAACATAGGCACGCATTGCGTGCATGAGCTATTTTGAAAATTACCTAAATGATATGAAATGGTGAAAGTAACAAAACAGCGGAAGTTAACTCGCACAAATAACCGCTTGCAGATATACGTTTTTCAAATCCTCCGGCCCGCCCACTACCAAAAAAAATACCGAGATAACCAACTGGGTCCCGTTTCTCGTTTCTCGGCTAGCTTTTTTTCACGGGATTTCCGGAGTTATTTTTTGACGAAACTACGGCCCCAGTGAAATGAGCAACTTGTTTCAGTAATGAGTGTATTAAATTAAATGTCAACCAGAAAAGTCCTGCACATAAATTTGAAGGCTTATTATTTCCTGGAAATTTGTATCTAGTCTTTTTTTAAAGGTTTCTTTTATTATTCACAAAAGACACGTGGAAAAGGTTCCTTTGGCCTGGAAGACGCAAACTAATTAAATTAAATTGTTTTCAACTCCAAACCACAAGCTAATTAAATTAGTGACAGGAAAATTCTTTGAACCACCTGTTTCTGTAATGTCAACCAGAAAAGTCTTTCACAGAAACTAAACGCATGAAAAATGAATATAAGTAGTCTCCTAGTAAATTGGAACTAATATTATTTAAACAACTGTTTTTATTCTCCACAAAATGTCGTGCAAATAGAAACAGAACTAATTAGATTAAATTGTTTTCGACTCAAAACCACAAGCTAATTGAATTACTTACACGAACATTGTTGAGGTTAACATTTGGAACCAAACACCTTTTCCTGTAATGTCGACCAGCAGAATCTTAGCGCATCCAAAATGAATTTTGCTTGTTTCCTAGTAAATTGCAACTAATATTTTTTAAACAGGCGTTTTTTAACGCACCATATAAATTAATTACATTACGTTTTCTCGAAAACATGTTGAATTTCATCACGTACCAGGACAAAGTTCAATATTTGCACGTGCACACAACGTGACTGCTCATACAAAATACAGTCGCTTCTCGCTTATAGTAATCGCTTGAGGCATACAATTAATAACCTACACATCAGCTCACATTAATTCAAAGAAAGATAAACGTTTTACATACTGTAAATTCAGGGACGGCGGAGCCGGGGGGGCTGGGGGGGCTTTAGCCCCCCCAATTTCAAGCATAAAGATAAAAATTAAAAAGAAATAAAAAAAAAATATCGCGTCTCTGGCGCTCTCTTTCAAGCCCCCCCCAATTGAAAATACGCTCCGCCGTCCCTGAAATTGTAGATTAATTGCATTACATTTTCTCTGTTGAACTCCATGCATCACGGACAAGTTTCTATAAGGACAAAGTTCAACATTTTCACGTGCAGACAGCGTGTCTGACAAAAAAAATCCAATTTTAAATAGTAATCTCTTGAAACCCAGGCTTGAAACATACAATTCATGTTCCGCATCATATTATTTGAAATCGGCTTGCCGTTTTTGCAATAAAACTATACTCATACTTCAGTATAAGCTCACCTATGAACGTAACCGTAGTCCACATTTTTTGGACGTCTCATCCCCCGCAGACCATTCTACCATTCATGCATAGGGCACATTATAGGCGGTATTTCCGAATAAATGTCCTTGATATTGCCAGGTTAGCAAGCCAGTCGGGATTAGAGAACAGTTCCCAAGCAACAAATTTTCAAAACTTTACACTTTTAGTGTTTGCGGCAACAATCGCGGAGATTCAAGATGGCTGATTTTCAATTCATGTCAAGTGCCCTTCTTTGACCTTCAGTAATACCATTTTAGAAGCGAAAATTTGATTGGCTGACATAGTACACGGTGTACATACTAGAGGCAATCTGATTGGTGTGACATAACCCAAGACATACATACAAACAAACAAACAAACAAACAAGCTAACAAACATACTAACATCACAAACCAACCTTTGCGCCTGCTAATGAGCTATTTTTTTCAAAATAGCTCAAAAAACCAGTAATTTTTGGTTCGAGAAAAAAAATCAAAGGCTCCTTTGAGCCAACCCGTGAATACGAAATGCTAACGGTAACGCAATATTGCATTTTTTGGGGGAAATTAAATGTAACGACTTTTAACGAATGCAAACAAACAAAAAAAAAAACAGTAATTTTCAGTTCGAAAAAAAAATTTCGTCCTGGGATTTGGCTAATTACCAAGGTCAAATTTTGTCATTTCAACGTAGATATGCGGAAAAAGTTTACATCTGAGTGATGGTTGAGTGAGCGAGTGAGTGAATTAGGGCCTGTTTACATGGAGGGAGGGTGACCCAGGTACCAGGGTTACCCTCCCAGCCGGGCTAAAACATAGCCCGCCTTTACATGGGCGGGCTATTACAGCGGGCTATCACATAGGCGAGCTATCTTTATTTGGCGGGATCTTGTTTTGGTGGGCTCATGTTTTAGCGGACTTTTTCTATTGCAACGGCGCGCTCTATTAAGCACTACATAACAAACATGACAGCAAGAAGAAAGGCTATAGAGACAAGTTTCATATTTTTATCGCTTGTTTCCCTTGCTCTTGTATTTTCCTTGGTTTAACGGCTTGCTTGTTGTTAATGCAACAACTTACTATGATCTTCTTCGACAGCCGGACAAATAAACACGACGAAAACTTGATTTGCCATGCTTGTATGGCGCTGCCATGATGTTTGCGGGTTTTCAAGTCAACAGAAATAAAAGTGAAAACTGCAAAGGACCGCAAATGATAATGCTTCTAACAGCATACGTAGGATCTACAAGAGACCTAATCAGGCAAAAAAAATGAATAAACACACGCTAAACTGCACAGCTGATATAGTTCACCTTAAGAACGGGTTATCGGTAACAGCGTCTAAGGGTCTGTTTACATGGGGGGAGGGTGACCCGGGTAGCAGGGTCACCCTCCTAGCCGGGCTACCCTGGGAGGGCCAACTTTTCATACATTTCTTCACAAAGCACACTGAAGTGTTTACATGATAGACAGGGTCACCCGCCTACCCGGGTCACCCTGTCTGCTTGCCAGGATCACCCTCCTAGGCGGGCTATCTTTTCTGCATGTAAACGGTCATCCCAGGGTCACCCTCCTAGGCGGGCTATTTCTTTTGACTTGAAATTACTAGCGAAAAGTCGCCGCTATAGCCTTTCTTGTTGTTGCCATTTTTGTTAACATATGTCGTGCTTAATAAAGTGCGCCGTTGCAATAAAAAAGTCCGCCAAAACAAGAGCCCGCCAAAAAAAAGATAGCTCGCCTATATGATAGCCCGCCCTAATAGCCCGCCCATGTAAAGGCGGGCTATGTTTTAGCCCCGCTGGGAGGGTGACCCTGGTACCCGGGTCACCCTCCCTCCATGTAAACAGGCCCTAATACAAGGGACGATCCGCAACCCTGATTTTTAGCACAGCAAAATTAACGACAGGTATGTTACACGAAACAACTTGAGTAAAATTTGTGTTTTTGCGTTGCAAGTTTTGGAAGATGATTGAAAATCTTCGCAACGCAAAAATTGCGAAGAAAATCGTCCGCGCATCCATGTTGCGTTAAAAATCGTCGTTGCGAATCGTCCCCTGTAACATCACCTTTACGCTTGCGCGTATTCACGGGTTAAAAACCAGTAAGTTGTCACAATTATTGGCAAATAACCATGCAATTGAATTTAGGAAAGGACTTACAGTGTTCAAAATAGAAGCCAATGAAAGCAATGAGCGGAAACAACAGAGATCTTTCCTACAAAACAAAAACACGCAAATTCAGCTCCATTCCTGTTATATTTAGAATCTTCTAAAACTGCCCAGTTCAAATTTTAAATTACCAAAGCATCAGAAGAAATAAGCTATCGGTATACATTGTCGTACACTTTACCAATTACGTTCATAGTTCTATCTCGTGTGCTTGCTTGTTTTTGTCCACTAAAAACTTCAACCATTTAAGCTTAATTTGTCTAAAAATAATACCAGTTAATCAATTGTTTTTAAAACTTGATAAAACTTGCCAAAAACATGCATAGAATGACCAACCTTTCTGATCTTAAGGAGGCTCGTAAGGGTTTCTTGCTTTCAATAGTGTGTCTAAAACGTGAGAAAACGACGCAACCGATGATATGTCAAAACATAGTTAATAGAACAAACTGGTTATGAAACTCAGTCAGTCCTTTGTTATATGTTTTTGTTCTCCATTTCTTTTGTTCGTTTGCCTTGACCCTGCACAAAAAACAAAAGGTATTGAAATGCATATGAGCAACTGACCAGTAGAAACATTTGGGCTCACACGTGAAACAAAACAATGTGCAGGGTCATGGTTCGTTCAACATAAAACAAAGCAGCTTTGTACACTCTTTTTGAAATTTGTTGAGCTTCATAACCAGTTTGTTGTATTAACTATGGTCAAAACGACGCAATACTTTAGTGGTGCTTATGACGTCATGGTCATCGCCATGGCAACAGTACAGCTGAACAGGGCAAACCGACCGAACACGCCTTCGACCTTCAATCCTTCCCCCCATCAACTACATTGTTCGCAAACATCTGAATATACTTCGATCCTCTGCCCGCTGCAAAGAAACGTCCTCCTGTCCACCAGAGCATACAAAAGAAGTGCTAGATTGCGTGACCTGTTGGTGCAAAGTTACATGACCCTACTAATCAGAAACCACCCACGGGCATATTCAGATGCAAACACCCACGCTGTCTCACGTGTCCTTTCTTACAAGAAGGTCAAACAAAATTCACCTTTTCTTCAACAAAGGAAGAAAGACATATTAATGACAATTTAACGTGCAAATCTAAAAACCTTATTTATTCAATCGAATGTAAAAAATGCGCTAAACTTTAAACTTGCCTTGTCAATACATTAGGGAAACTAAACGACATCTTCACGAACGCTTTGGTGACATCGCCGCTCCATCCTAAATCACCACCAACTCGCTAATCCGACCGCTGTCTCACAACACTTCAACCTGCCTGAACATTCAATCAACGACATCCAGCTCATTCTTTTGGAACTTACATAATAGCCGGGACTCTGTTCGAAGGGCTCGTGAAGCACACCTTATTGACAAGGCAAACACTGGAGCCATACTCAGGGGATAAACGCTAACCATTTCAAAATGAGTTTTTAACCCTAAATAAGTGCCGGATAGTTTTGTGTGCATATAATTAAAAACCTCCATGGAGTATATACCGGATAAACAGACGCAATGAGCTTCATTCATGACACATAATCTGACACGCTCTTGACCTATCATAATCATGGATTTCATATTTTTAAACTTTTATATTTAACGGCCTTGTAACGTATTTACTCATATTTTGTTTTTCTGCCCCGAATTAGTGTGGGAAGGGAGATATGGACAACTAATTGCCTCATAATCTTTGGATCACCAACCTATTCTCGTTAGGAAGGCGATTCACAGCGATTTCTGAAATATATAAACAGACAGTTAAATTGAGAAAAGAAATTTTCACAACAAAGATTATGAGTGAAAAAGTGCCTCAGCCGGGAGTTGAACCGGGCAACCCTAAAAACCGGAAATCGGAATCCGGAATCCGGAATCCGGAATCCGGAATCCGGAATCCGGAATCCGGAATCCGGAATCCGGAATCCGGAATCCGGAATCCGGAATCCGGAATCCGGAAAC
Source organism: Dendrophyllia cribrosa (assembly GCA_024195265.1). NCBI lineage: Eukaryota > Metazoa > Cnidaria > Anthozoa > Scleractinia > Dendrophylliidae > Dendrophyllia > Dendrophyllia cribrosa. Next base: position 4,568,590 of record JAJLRJ010000010.1, on the reverse strand, counting down.
CGGAATCTGGCGTTTTTTTGGTAGAATCCGAAAACGGATTTGTGATCCCAGATCATATGGATTTTTCAACACACAAAAAAAACGAAAATCCGAAAAAAATATTATTCGCCCTGTAGTTATCGCCGCACCAAAGTGGATTTGTCCAGTATTGCCGCCCTACAATGGTTGCAACATTTCATCAACAAGCGCATTATCTGCTCGTTTAAAAATCTATTTACGTTCAAAATCAATCACAACCTCAGGAATGTATAACAAATGAAGTTATCCTGAGAGTAATGATGAAATCTCACTTGAATTGTCCATGATATATACTTTATGGCGTCCTTTACTGCGAGAAAGACAAAAATGGCGTGCAAATGAAATATTGGCGGGACGAGTAAATTTGCATCAAGACCGCTTGACAGGTGTACTATTTTCGGACCTTTCCCCCCCAAAAAAAACGCTCGTTTTATGGATTTCAAAAATTTAGATTGAGATCGACTCGGAGTGTGGATTCTTTAGATTCATGATCCGTTTTTAACCCGTGAATACACGCACGCCTAATGAACGGGTAGCGCGCGGGTTAACGGTAAACGGAGACAGATATGCAAATGAACACTCATTTGCTCCTTCCATCAGCTGTAAACTTAGTGACGTATTTTATAATGCTTTGTTACGAATGCGTTTCGTAACAAGAACAGTGTGAATCCAGCGATAACAATAACTAATTTGTGAATATAAACAACAATAAGCTTAAAGATGTTTCGCATTTGGAGTCTTTAATGCGTCATAAAATTGATCTAAAAGGATTTTCCAATCGAGACAAGCGTTTTGATGCATATCTACCTTTAAATAACAAAATTTAGTCTTAATAGAGCATGTGTTCCTCGATGGCCTCGTGGGCTAAGGTGCCGGATTTGCACTCGTGAGGCCCGGATTCAATTCACGCCCGTGACATTTTTGTTTTCCTCGAACTGGACATTATGAAAGTGATTTCCTTTTTTTTGCGTTTGTCAAAAGTCCTTACGGTTATTTTTTTTAAAAAAAATATCGAACCGCGTCAGTGTGAAAACATAAGCTTACCGAAATATTGCGTTGCGTGTAAGCATTTCTTATTCACGGGTTGGTTCTCAGGAGCCTTTGATTGGATTTTAGTAGCTGTTCTGGAAATGTCCACGGCATATTAAAGCGAGAATAGACATGCAGTCCTTTGCAGCAAGTGCTTTCATAAACATATGTCTTGCACTTCTTGCTCTAAAGTAAGTAAGTAAATTAGTAAGTAAGTAAGTAACCTTATTAATGTGGTCTAATACACTTAGCTCATTTACAGTATTGTAAGTATCGCTATTTTCCCGGTATTGCCACTTACAAAAATAAAAGAAAAACGAAAACACTAAGATATAATATAAAAATCAGAGAATATGTGTACAATAATAATATAACAATATTTGGACGACGTTCAAGCCAACTTTCTCAGTGCCTTCCGTTATTAGTTTTCTTATGGTGGCTTATTAGACGCAAAATCTCCTGAGTAAGATAGACTTGAAGGGCCTAAGTCCTCTTTTTCTGGATCGTTTTTAATGATCGCATTTCATACGATGCTTCCTGGCGATTGAATTTAATTAAGAAATAAACAGTGATATTCTTTTTATTATAAAGAGGCTTAAAAAAGGATTCCGGATTCTGATTTCCGGGTTTTAGGGTTGCCCGTTGAACCCGGGTCTCCTGATGACTCGGTTTTCAGATCCTCCTGCGCGAAGGAACGCGGGCGCACAAAACGGTTGGTAAATGAGCCTACCTGGTGACCGGACAGACGCCTTAACCACTAGGCCACTGAGCCAACCACACTTACACAAACACAAACAACACATTTATGGCTTCATAGTGGAAGCTCTTGGGAGACATTAACACAAATTCTGCAATTAGGATCGCGTCACTTTACCCAGTCGTTCAGATCAGCGATTTACAGTCCACTCCCCAAGGAAATTAAATGTGAAAATTTATGTACAGTCAACTCTCGCCTTGCGGACACCCCGCTATTACGCACGCTCGCTATTACGGACGCTCGCTATTACGGACAAATTTCAGATCCCCGGCGGAAACTATAGAGGTTTGACTGAAAACAACTCCCGCTATTACGGACTCTCGCTATTACGGAATTACGGACACTTTTGTGGTACCAACGTAACAATTTTATTGTTTTCACTCTCGATAAAGCGGACACTGAAAAGTTCTCATGTAACATGATTACGTAAAATGGCAGTCTTTTGTTCTTCATTTGTCAACAAACATTTCAAAATAGTCTGGAATGTTTATTTTCTCGTACGGCCGGTCAGACTTGTTTCATGTAGACTTTTCGGTATCTTCACTTCAGCTTGCGCCTTTTCCTTTTAGGCTCTTCAGTCGCTAAGCCCTCATCCTCCTTTCTCAACGACTTCCTAGCACTCTCGCTACTGTTGATCAGCTCGTCCAGTCTTTCAAGATATGTTTGGTCACCATACAGTTCATAAATGACTGGAATCTCAAGCCCTAGACCGCCACCTCTGTTAATCCTCTTCCCCCAGATTATAGACAACCCTCTGTGGTTGTCCCTTTTCAAAAAGCACGACACAATTTTCGACAGCCCCAGAGGAATGTGTCCTACAATGCGTCCATTTTCTTCTGTTACGGCCACAGCAAACCTATCTTTTGCATTTTCTGGTTCTCGCTGAAGTGTCAATTGCTTGTTAATTTCAGGCTCAAATACATCTTTGTAGGCGTGATGACCTCTCATCCAAGAAAAATACTGATCGCTTGCATTCCTCATTAGTACGTTGTTCTGCCATGATGTATTAATAATGTACTGTTCACGAATTGCAAGTCTTGCGAGTTATGATGAATGCGTGTTACAAAATGTACTTTCACTGCGTGAACAGCGCGTGTTCGCATTACGAAACGTAATTTCCGGTTTCAGAAAACTATTTCACAAGCCATGTGCCATGTGCTTTGGTCATTCGATCGAGTTAACTGCAGCTGAACAAGTTTTCTGGATTTTCATCTACCTTTTGTCATGTCAGAGCGGAATTCCAGTAAGAAATAAAAAAAAAACCGAGGAATGAGCTGTCTTTGGATCAGCGTTTCAAAATAGTAGAAGAACACGAGGGAGGAAATAGCTCCGTACGTCAACTTGCTGAAAAGTATGCGTGTGGAAAAACCCAAGTAAGCAACATTCTTAAGAATAAGGAAAAAATAAGAGAAGAGTATGAAAGAGGGCTGCCTATAGCAAGAAAGCGAAATCGTACTTCCCAGTACTCGGACCTAAACGATTCTGTTTGGGAATGGTTTAAGAAGAAAAACGACCAGCATGTACCAGTTGACGGCCCCATGATCCAAGAGTTTGCACAAAAGGCAGCAGAGCATCTTGGTTACTCTGATTTCAAGGCATCAAGTGGTTGGCTCACAAGGTTTAAAGAGCGACATAATCTTTCCCAGCACAAAGTTTGTGGAGAATCAGCGGACGTCTCAGAAGATACAGTGGTTTCGTGGAAAGAGCGTCTGGGATCCATTATTTCTGGATATGACCCGACAGACATTTGGAACCTGGATGAAACCGGCTTCCTGTTTCGCGCCTTACCCGACAAGAGCCTTTCAGAGAAAGCCAAAAAATGTAGGGGTGGCAAGAAATCAAAGGAACGCTTAACTGTCGCCTTGCTGGTTTCTGCAACAGGGGAAAGGAGAAAGCCCATTGTCATTGGAAAATTCGCAAATCCAAGGTGCCTGAAAAATGTCAATAGAAATGATCTGCCTTGCGAATATTTACATCAAGCCAAGGCATGGATGACGTCAGATCTCCTCCACAAGATTCTAAGCCAATTGAACAGCTTCTTCAAAAGCAAAGACAGGTCAATATTGCTTTTTCTGGACTCTGCTGGTTGCCACCCGTATGACCTTAAAGGCCGTTACTCCAATGTCAAACTTGTGTTTTTTCCTGTAAATTGCACGTCAAAACTTCAACCCCTAGACTTAGGCGTAATCCAGAACTTTAAGGTACACTACAAGAAGTTACTGTTAAGGCATGTTATCACCCTGGCTTCGGAGGAAAACAGCGCAAGTGGCATCGCTAAAACCCTCGATGTTCTGCAAGCCATGAACTGGATGGCAACTGCATGGTCCAAAGTCGAGGCTTCAACAATAAGCAAGTGCTTTGCTGCTGGTGGAATATCAGCTGACGTTGCAGACGTAGAAGATGAAGGCGACCCTTTTGATGACCTGGACACAGAACTTCAGGATCTGATTGAACATGCTGCACCTGGCTGTGGTATTAGCACCGAAACATTCATCCGATCAGAAGAAGAATTACCAGTCTGTTATAGCATTTGCAACGAACAGCAGCTTCTGGACTCAATCAGTAACCAGAGTCAAGAAATTGTGATTGAAGATGATGGCGAAAGCGGGAGTGAAAACGAAGAGAGTGAAAGTTCATCTGCGGCTTGCCCACAGACTTCCACTCTAAAAAGCTTTGCAGAAGTTGTTGCCAGTGTTCAAGAAATACAGCGTTTCCTGGTACAGCATGGGCAAGTCTCACTGGCAAGTGATTTTAGTAGTCTTGGTGATAAAGTCAGTGAAACTGCTGTCAAACGAAGAAAGCATCAAAGCACGCTGGATGACTATTTTAAGAAGAAATAAAAGCATGTGATATCTGACTTAAACAGCCTGACGTTTGGCCAGGTTTCTTTTCAGTTGATGACAGTCTGCACAGTGAACTGCAGGGAACAGTTACTGTTTGAAATAGACCAAGTTTGACCGTCTTTTTTTAAATTAATATTTCAGTTTCAGTTCACGTTGTTACGTTTTTGTTCGGCACGGCAATTGAAGGACCGTATCGTTTAAATGTGGTGTTTATCGTATACTTGGCACATTTAACACATTAAAGATATAAAATTACCCCACTGGTATAGTGTATATTAACTTAGCACCCTTTAATGGCACTTTTATTTCCGTACCCCGCTATTACGGACTCTCGCTATTACGGACACTAAACGCCGGTCCCGAGGGTGTCCGTTATAACGAGAGTTGACTTATACAATCACGAGTACTATTTACTATGTTTTGTTCTTGTTTTCATTGCTTGAGTGACAAAAGCAGCAGTTAGCCTGCTAATGATCAACTGACCAGTAGAAACATTTGGGCTCACACGTTAAACAAAACAATGTGCAGGGTCACGGTTCGTTCAACATAAAACAAAGCAGCTTTGTACACTCTTTTTTAAAATTTGTTGAGCTTCATAACCAGTTTGTTCTATTAACTATGACTCCCAAGAGTGCCAACAATCGAATCAAGAAAAATCCCAAATTTCACTTTGTACAATATTGAAAAACAAATGGTACCATGCAAAAGTACTGCCAAAGAGGTTTCATTTGAATGGTCACACCATAGGATTTCGTTCACAGACTCAAAAGTTAGAACAAATGGTACCATGCAAAAGTACTGCTGAAGAGGTTTCATTTGAATGGTCACACCATAGGATTTTGTAGACAGACTCAAAAGTTAGAACTACACCATGTCTCCATAATTGACTCTGGGAGTGAAAGTGTTGATACATGTAACTTTATTTAAACTGATAAGACCAATCAGCAAACCTAAAGATGAACTGGTGATCAGTATAAATGAATAATATCTAAATTGTAATAATCTATGAAAAAATCTATAAAACTCTATACAAAGTATATATTTAAAGAATACAGGGTAAATACGCTAAGAATATAAAATGCGAATGTCTAAATTAAAAGAAATCCTCCTTCGTTTTATGCTCCGCTCTGCGGGTATTCCACGGCTTGTCACCAGGTCATCACGGTTCAAAGATCTTTGTTATGCAAATGATGTACTATACAAGCATGCTCTTCACAAGTTGTCTTTTTTTCGCGTGCAAGATATAATACTATCAATTTGTATAGGTCAGCTTCATCCTCTTTGTTGTTGCCTGTAGATGGCTACGCCTGAGCTGAACATCCTACTCTTTGTTCGTTTGAACAAGGGAATGCCAGTTTCATGCTCGTCCTCCCTAACCGAGGTATAACTTTACATAGGACGTCCACATTTTGCTAAGGCTATGTCTACACTATACCGGATAGCTCTTGCGCCGGCACGAAAACCATACCGGATAGGCCTTTCGTTCACACATGAAACGCTAATTTCGGAACGATTTTTGTTCCGGAGTGCCGCTGCGACGCGGCGCTCGTGAAAGTGAATCGTCACATATCGGTTAGATTCTTGTGCCACTTTCTGGGGCAGTGTGAACAGGCAATCGAACCGAACCGGCGAGAGGATCCAGTGCGTTCAATTTGAACGGAAACCGCAAACGTGATCGGGTTTCAGATCAAACGTCCGCTCGCTTTAAAAAGCAGTTCGTCTGGACCATCTGGGTATATTGTCAGCCAAAACAGTTCTTTTTCTGCCTTCTTTCAACCGTTCTTTTCAGCGCGATCATACAACAGTTCTTTTCAGAGCTATCCTTAACAGTTCTTATCAGAGCTATCCTTGAACAGTTCTTTTCAGAGCGAAAATTCAACATTATATTTCACGGTCCTTTCAACAGTTCTATTCAGAGCTGATCCTACATCACACAACAGTTTTTCTCAGATGTAAAATTCAACTTCATTTCATTTTTTCTGTGCATAGCCCTCCAAGTCTTTTAAGTAGTTCTATTCACCGCTGTCCTGCGTTATCCCGATCTATTAATTGAACGCACTGGACCCTCTCGCCGTGTTGATTTGCATATAGAGCAATCGTTCCGCCCCTCCCCCGATGAAGTGTTATTTTGTTAATCAGGCGCGGACGCCAAGCTGCACTTTTGAATCTGGTGGACGATCCGTCGGTTGCACGCATAATGGCGAAGCGAAATGGTCAAGTATGAGCGATTCTCGGGCGGTTGCGATGAAATTTGGAAACTAGAGAGCAATGGATAGGTAACTACGTTGTGTACGGTCCTGCTGCTCGCAATTTGGAGCGGATAAGTTCATTTATTGTAATTTTATTGGCTTTTTCGCGTTGAGCTTCGCTTTTCCAGTCGCCAGCCTTCCCTTCTTTTATAGTGGATAGTGGGGCGAGTGACAAAAGTGGTAAAAATGCATTTAAACCGGTTAGGACACATCAAGGGACAATAAAGTAAAGGTAAGAAGTCTTTATTGTGTAATATTTTCGATTTTTCTATCGCTTCTCAATTCCGTGACAAATCGTATTTTTACCTATATTTCATTACTGTGTACCTTCTGTGTACCGGCTTCGAATCTGTAATTTGATGTGACTCACACACCACGGTTGGGCTGCCTGTGGTAACACTCAAAACAGTGGCATTAGTAGCCTTAGTGTCTGCTCTAAGAAGTCAGACTTTAACAGCTTTAAGTGATTTTGTGAGTTCAACTGAGAAGGGTACTGAATTTATTGTGAGGAGACTTATGAAAACATCAAGGCCAGGAAAGTCCTCTATTGTATTTCACTACCTGCATTCTTTGAGAATGAGATACTGTGTGTTCATTCTACCCTGTCGCTTTATATCACTAAACCTCTGATATAAGACAGTCGATTGATGTGTCAAAACTTTTTATTTCATATGGTGAACCTTGCGAGGCTGTTTCCTCGTCATCTATTTCTAGATGGCATAATTAAGATGTATTGTCCAGGGCAGGAATTAATACAAGTGTATTTAAGGCCACAGTTTTAGGAAGCAATCAGTCAGGGTGTTTCCTTATCTGATATTTTGAAAACAGCAGATTGGAGGAATGCAGGAACCTTAAGTGCTAAGTTTATAACAGAAGTTCTTTGGTGAGTTCATCTGCCAGGGCTGTCCTTACATTGTAGTGTAGCCTGATTTAGTGGTTAACAGCTATTGTTCCCATGATTATAGTATTCAACAGCGAATCATATCATGGTGTCATGTTTGTTATCGCGCTCAGGTGTTTGCTTTGAATTATGCAATCTGAATCCCGCAGAGCGGAGCATTGTACGAAGGAGAATATCAAATTAGACAAAGGTTACTTACCTGCAGGATAATAGTGATTCTCCTAGTATAATGCGTAGCACCAGGGATTCGGGTCCCTCCCATTTGGGTTATATTTTACTCTCGTATCAGCCCTCCCTTCATAGTCATTCGCGCTCTCTGGATGAAATTTTGTGCCCGCTCAAAAGAAGAACTTGTGAAGAGCACATGGCATGCTTATATAGTACATCATTTGCATAACAAAGATCTTTGAACCGTGATGACCTGGTGACAAGCCGTGGAATAATGCAATCTGAATCCCTGGTGCTACGCATTATACTAGGAGAATCACAATTATCCTGCAGGTAAGTAACCTTTGTCTAATTTTATATTTTATCCTAGACTACATAAGTGGTTATTTTAATCAAATTCAACAAGATACTTAAAAATACTTATTAGGTGGAATACCTGTAAACTAGCTCTCAAGCTAAGTGTATATCCACGTTAAACAAAGTATGTTATGTTATGTTATACTCGCCTTAAACTTTGATAATGTTATTAATTCTCGTATCTCACGAGGAGCTGTACAATGTGGTTCACACTGTGCAGGGATTGTGAAACTTTTTAGCCAGTGACCAGAAAAAATTAAGCTGTTATAAACAAAACATATTTTTCTATCTATAAAGTGCTCTTCATTGTTCAATCTTTTTAAGTTGGAATATACATACATACATACATACATGAACTTTATTTATACTCGAATTACAGTAGACTAGGACAGAAATATGCAAATTTTCACTTGGTTAATTGGTTGTTAACATTGAGCCTTAATAATGTCTATTCTTGGCTTGCATGTGACGTCATAAAAAATCAAAAATTTGCATTCCACAAAGCTGTTTCTAACATGGTATGTAGATACCAGCGTTTACAGCCCTTCACAAAAAGTTTCAGGTTTTAACGATGTTTTGCTTCCGATTTGTAAAGGTTTTAAATGTGTCACGCAATTCGTCATGCCTATTTCAGATAAGCCGTGAAAATAAACAAAATTGAACCAGTTGAAAGTTATTTTTGCATTATAGATGCTTATAAGCTGATTTTATAGAACTTTTATTGAATCCAATCTTTTGTGATAAGGGACCGTTCATTATTTATGGGAGGGGGGGGGGGGGGGGGTGGGGATGGGTGAGAAAATGGGGGGACCTGAAATTTTAGCCACTGCAAAAAGGGGGGTCATGGGGAAATTTTTTTGTTATGGAGGGGGGTCTTGAAATTTTAAACAGATGATGTCTTAAATAAAAAAGCGAAAACATAACTACAGTGTACCAATAAGAGCGGGGCACCCCAGATTTCATGGTTGGGAGCTTTTGGGCTTTCTATGATTCTTCTAAGAGCACAGCCTTGCACAGTATTTTGGTGCAGTCATGGAGCATGATTTATAATTTTAATTTCTTTATTTGGTGCTGCCATAATTGTACACGACATTACTTAAAGTTTTAACCCACCATTAAATGTTGTCATCCTTGTAAGTGAGTCAACCCACCCACGTGCACCACTCCCGGTTTCTGGGTTGCTCAGTAGCAGTGGTTTTGTATATTGCAATAAATATAGCCCAGCTGAGTCTTGGTTGTGATAGTAATATACAACTATTAAAGTCTTAACTCTAGTTCTTCAAATGCACAGTGGTTGAATTGCTTCGATAAAGAAAACCACACAAGAGTCAAAATGCCATACGTTGTAATAACTATTTATTAATAAATTTACTGAAAATTATTCTAAACTTTTTTTCATTTCCTGTTACAACATGTTATGGTTTTGTTGCTTTTATGTCTGGTTTATACTACATTATGTCTGGTTTATACAGGTTTATGTCTCCTCCATATCCCCATCCCCATTCCCATCAAATCCTCATTCCCATCATACCCCAGGCCCATCATATCCCAAATTTACACTTATATGCCTAAAACTAAATATGATATTAAAAGCACAGTTTTTAATATCAAGACAGCAATTCAGTCACCCCCAAATTTTCACCTACTTTAGATCTGAAAACCAACATGCTAACCACTACATCATCGCGCCCCCAAAAAATACGATATGGATACATACAATACAACTTTTATTTTATAGAAATCAGATTAATAGTGGGGAGGGGGGGCTCCAACAGAACAGGGGGGACCTGAAAAAAATCCAGATTCACTAAGGGGGGGGGGGGGGGGGGGGGGGGGGGGGGGGGGGGGGGGGGGGGGGGGGGGACATGAAAAAAAAATGGAAAATTTGTTAATTTCTCACCCATCCCCCCCATCCCATAAATAATGAATGGTCCCTAAGATTTTTGGTGTCAGATTAAGACTTTGAAGTTTTGGCCGCCATGTTTGTGTCCTTTAAAGTAGGACACAAAAATGGCTGCTCCAAATATTTTTACTAAAAATGATCAATACTCGTTCGCCTATAACTCTTGAACGAAATGCTCTTGCGCTTAAAAATTTGGCCCAGATCTGTAGTTTTAAACTCTCTACAATTCCATAAACATTTTGGAATTGAAATCTGTTTTTTAATGTTCTTGAATTTTGATATGACGTAAGTGCAAACCAGCAATAGACCTCTTCAGCTTGACTTGTTTTGTTTTCCCAATGTAGATCATGTGATGTTACCCTATTCAGTTCAATGTAAATTGTATTTGCTTAGCTAGCCGTTGACCAGCCATTGCCAGATTAGTGTACTAATAACAATTATCTCAGTTAAAGTTAGAGAACTGTTTCTTTTAAATTTTGTTTTCTTCACATGCATATGTATGCATAATTTATGAAAAGACAATGGAAAAATTCCCTTGAGAACATCACATGACCTACATTGGGAAAACAAAACAAACAAGCTGAAGAGGTCTATTGGAGTTAGGGGTGTTTGATGCAATGCAAGGGGTGGGGGTCAGTGGAGGGGAGGTGAACATTGAGCCTGCAATAATAATTGTAATGGTCACCTGCCTTACCCATGGGGACAACATTGGAGAGAGGGGAGGGTGGGAAGTTTGATGCAGGGGGTGAGGGGGGGTCGGGGTCGGTAGAGCAAAACGTCTAAGAGTGGGAAGGGTGGGAAGTTTGATGCAGGGGATGGGGGGGGGGTCGGTAGAGCAAAATGTCTAAGAGTGGGGAGCGTGGGAAGTTTGATGCAGGGGATGGGGGGGGGTCGGTAGAGCAAAACATCTAAGAGTGGGGAGGGTGGGAAGTTTGATGCAGGGGATGGGGGGGTGTCGGTAGAGCAAAACATCTAAGAGTGGGGAGGGTCCAAAATTTTTAATATTTGTGAGTCATAGAAGAGGTCAGATGTGGAATGTTTCACAAAATTTGTAAAATTTCAACTGGGCACTCATATTTTAGGAGTTCAAGGATGATATTGTAGGAGTTATATTTCATTATCAGGCAGAGACACTTATTTTGAAATATGGCACTGAATCTTTTGAAGAACTTCTTTAAACTTGTTACTACGCACAGCTTTTGAACCTGGAACCATTTTTATGTACAACAACTTAGCAAATAACATAGCCAGTTGACCGGCAGGAGGCCATTTAATATCTTCAAACAGCAAAGGGATGATTGGCTTCTTCCTAGAGTCTGCTAGTGTTGCTTCACGCTGGCAATTTTCTGACAGGCAGTACTTCTGTGTCACACAGCAGATCACAACCTGTGAAGGTGATCGATATAAAGGAACATTAAAATACAAAAACTAATGTAATCTACTTATAAAAAAACACAAAGTTCCACAATAAAAGGGATGGCACACCCCCCATTTCACACTTTTTACTCATGCGCAGAGCGGCATTAGTTCAGGTTTGCCCTCTGTTTTTCTTTTATTTGTGTCACATTAGTGCATGCAAATTTATGCATGCATATTTTAGTTTCACTGGTTTGATGATTATTATTTTTTGTCACGATTATGCACTTCCGGTTCATAGCTTTGCCATATACACTTCCGGTTCTACATGAACAATAACATTAGCAAAACAGCATTACTGAAGTGTCACGACACCGTCTCCTACAACCCTCGTTATATTGCTAATGTTCACGTTAGGTATACATAACATACAGAAGAATCACTGGCTTCCTTGTGGTACAGCCTTCATTTATGAAACATTCAATAGTAACAACATGGTTTGCAGGAACGATGACTGAATGAAAGGAGTAACTCTTCTCCATGTCGGACATCTTCTTAATATCTTGTTTAAAATATACCATAAAACTTTCTTACGCAGCGCATGGGCATGATGAGTATAGGCTACTTGGGGCCTCTTGTTGGGTGTCAAATGCAAATTTAGGCTTCTTTCAGTCATGAAACATGGTTGACCTTCAGTGACCTTTAAATAACAGTTGTTTAAATAATCTCATGAACCCAAGATATTGGCTACCGGTAGTAAGCAACATTAAAAAACAGAAATTCATACAAAATTTAATAACTGTGATGTAACTTTGGTAATGGTTTTCCAAATGTTGTCAGTAATATAATAGTCTTATACCCCATTCACACCAACGCTTAAACATGTTTAAATGTTGTGTAGTTTAAAACAGGTTCACAAAAATACCCCCAAACGTGCCGTAATATTTGGAGTGAAATCTTTACTAAAAGCAACTTTATTGACTTTTATTACCATTCCAGGTAGTATGAGTCATATACGTACATTTAAAAACGTTCAAGATACAGCTGAACATGCATGGTCTGGTATAGGGAAAGGATTTCATGAGTCCCAGCCACACACCTTCACCCAGAAATATACAGAGTACCCCCCCCCCCCCCCCCCCCCCCCCCGGACTAAGCACCCCATCCAGGGGCTGCAGTAGTAATGAATCCTATGTGCTGCTTCATGTTACAGAAACTGCAACTACTATTATAGCATTGAGGTACATAAATTAAATATACCTCTTTGTTTTTACCTTAGAGGCACTTATGCCTGCATCAATTTCTTTAAACAGTGCATCCCCTCCTCCCATCTGACTTGTGTCCATCCAGCAGTGGATCCCATGGTTCTCAAGTCTCTGTTTTAACTCCAAGACAACGCCTTGAGATCCCCACTGGTAAGAGATGAACACATCTGGTCGAGATGTCGATGGTGCTCGAGATGTCGAGGGTGGTTGAAATGTCGATGGTGGTCGAGATGTCGATGGAGCTCCACGTTGCTGTTTAAATGCTTTAGACTGTTTTAGACCTTTTCCTGCAGGATAAATCAGATTTTAAAATAATGTCAATTGGGTTGATTTCTCTACCTTATTAAGAAAACAAAGTGCAAGATCCACTGAATGTTCCCCACAAAGAAACAACATACAGCCAAACCTCTATTAAGCGGTCACCCTTGGGGAATAGCCAACTGACCGCTTAATACAGGTTGACCGCTTAACAGAGGTGTTCTAAATTTAGCAAAATAATTGGAAAAAATTGAACTAGAATGCGAAATGATGTAAACACTACAAATTGTTGACGCTCATCCGAATAACTTGACTGGCAAATTTGAAGTGGTCATGTCCCAAAACTTATGGCCACATGGTTAAGCAAGTTTCTGGAGAGGCCTAGGAACTGCGGAAAAGTCATAATCAAGGGGAAACGATCGCAAGTTGGTATGCAGTTGATTAGCCGTGATAAACAAAGTTGAAGCACTAATTAAGTACGATATGCATAAAACGCTAAGTCGATAGTAAAACATTTTTTCTTATCATGTCAAGTTTTATTCGAAATTAATTCAGCAAAACATCGTATCAGAGCCTGGTGTAACGCTATGCTCACTTTTTGTTATTTTTTGGGAACTTTTTTGTGCTCGTCATAAAAACATGTTTTTATAGGTGGTTTGCAACCAATCTCTAGAGACATAGATAACAATAGTGAAACGAACAAATGCTGGTGGACGAACAAAAGGAACTAATGAGAGAACTATTGTTTATGTCCACCAGCATGGCGGCGATGACGTAACATGAAAACCACCTATATCTTATGAGTATTGAATGCGCGCATGGTTGTAGTGTTTTTGCTTGGCTAAACCTGAGAATTAGACTACCACCTTTTTTTTCTTAATGTAGAATTTTTTACCCTAAGTCGGCTTGAAATACGCCTTCCAATACAACAGCTAAAGTAAAACTTGAATGAGATCCTGCTTGCGAGTCTTTTAGAAGTCGTCCGTGACTGCGAATCGTAAACCAAAACGCAGAGAGCTCGTTCCCTGTGGAATTCAAAGTTGCACGCACACGTGCTTTTAGCTGCACGGCTGCACGGCTTAACTGTCATTGGTCAAGTGCGCTCCCAAGTAAGGGGAAAAGTAAGGGGTGGACCTTACTTTGAAGTGCACTTGGATTCTTTTTTTTTACGCATATCGCCAGGGCAACAAAGAACCATTAAGTGCGGTCATTAAAACGTTCACACTCCAAGTACGCGAGCTACACTTGGGTGATTCCGCACAAACCAACAGCACGTGCCATTCAAAAAGACGTTTTTGATAAAAAAGAAGGGAAATATGGAGCTTTTCGAAAACGAACGACTGGAAATTATTTAACTTCCTAATTACATTCAGCTGATATTAATTTTTACCTCTGATACATTTTACAATGAGATTTAAACGTGTAAATAAATCAGACGAGTGCTTCTATTGAAACGTAAGTTTGACTTAGAAAACGCTCTCAGAAAGGAGTTCACACTACAAGTATGTACCAAGTGCACTTCAAATTAAGAGCCTGGCCTAGTGAGAACCGGCCTAATAACATGCAGTATGCATTCTCATGCTAATAAGACCCATCATGTTGTGTTTAATGAGCTGTTAAAAGAAACTGGACATGCTGGTACCATCTTGTCAAAAATACTGGCCGACGTTTGTGGTTTGCGGAAACCCTCAATCTTAAGGTCTCTAATGTCCTCTTTTTCGGCGATCGAGTATTCCTAATCTAGATTTCTTTGCATTTGGAATAGGTAAAAGGCCGCAACAACAACAACAAAAATCTTTATTAGTTAATTATTATACAATTTACAAGACAGGCCCGCAGGTATCTAAAGCTAATCTTGGCAGGCCAGTCAAATTAATTAATACGTGATTTTTGTATAGAAATCGCCACACACACTATTTGTTAAAATAAAAAGATTAAAGGATCAAACAAAAGAAAAGAGAAAAAAAACAAAAAGGAAAAACAAGTGATCGAGATGTTACGCTGTGGATAACGGCTTTTTTCATCAATAAAACCTATTCCTCGTTCGAGCGCCATCTTGTTGTAGCCATGTAACAGAACAAGGACCACTGGAGCGCCGGAACACCGGAGGTGCTCATGTCATATCGGGGGATGTATTGTAAAGTTTCAGATTGAAAAAATTGTTGGGCTAGGAGGTGGGGTCTGAAATTTTTTCGACTACCAAGGGGGGGGGCTCCTAAAAAATTGAACCGCTAGCGAGGGGGGCTGCTAAAATTTCAAGCTTCGAGTTTCAATATCTTCATCCCCCCCCCTTGTCATAATAAATGAACTTTCCCTAATAAAGGGGTGTAGACAAAACGTGGACCCCCCCCCTTCTGGACCCCTATCTGGACCCCTTTCTGGACCTCTTAATTTTTCGGTAAAATAAAATAAAAATTGAAGTAAGGTAATAATTAAACAGGGCACGCAACTCACCTGAAATTCTTCGATCGGTAAATTCCACAGGTTATTCCCAGTTGAAGCTGAAACTCCTTTGCAAACAACTACTTCGTTAATTTCTTGATATATTTACGTGAAAAGTTGCGAAAACGTCAAGAATCGGCACGTACAAGTTCACCGATTGTGTGAAAATAGCCGTTAAATACAGGATGGCTCCGAGCCGTTTGAAAGGAAACCGCTGACCTCATTAGCATTCATTTCTCTCTTTTTTTTGTTTGTGCCTGGATTAGAACGAAAGTAGGCTTTTATTATCAGATAAAATTAGGCCTAGGCAAAGCGATTATTAGATCTAAGCTAGATTCGCGATTAGGTTAGATTTAGGGATAGGGTCACCTTTTATAATTAAATTTTTGTTGAGTTTGCCGGATCAACCCAGTGGTCTAGTGGTGAAGGAGGGATGTTAGCATGCAGGAGGTTCCGGGTTCGATTGTAGGTGATTTATTGCTTTTTTCTTTTTCTGATAGGAAAAAAATTCTATAATTGGTGAAAAATTTTCTAAGTGTCGCTCGGAGCCATTCCTGCAATTAACTAACCCGCCATTTTGTTCTGAGCCGTCATATTGGTTTTGCCGCTGACCATGACCATGCTTCGGCGCCTCGCATAGTTTTTTGGCGGGGAGGGAGGGGTTCTGTGTGTCCGGCAAACGTCTGGATTTTAAACTGACAACATTGCTCACAGTAAAAATTTACAGCATGTTTCCATCCCTGAATTACTATTCTATCATTCTTCGAAATTGCTGTGTAAAATTCACACCTTCTCCCCCGGCTGGAACACACATTTTTTACCCAACTCAAGTGCCCTTCTATCTCCTTCTGAGAAACTGATTCTGAGTTATGTAGCATATAAATAAACAAAAGCAAGAACTATTTTTGTAGCTCTTCCTGCTCTGTAAATTTGCAATTTTAGTAATATTCTTTTTTCTTTTTGTTTTATATTTACTCGATGTGGCAAATGTAAAATAAATAAAATAAATAAAAAATATTAGGCACGTGAACGTACAAATCCTAACAATGAGTAACTTCACTATGCAAGATTCAGACATTTTAGGACAACAGTACAAGGCACGCCCTGAAAAAAGACTGTAACACTTTCTGGTTAAGACGGATGGAAGGCCTTAACTCTCCATGTTGCGAGGCGTCGAAGCGTGGGCATACTGGTCAGCGGCAAAACCAATATGGCGGCTCGGAACATAAGATCAGTGAACTTTTACGTGCGGATTCTTGACGTTTTCGCAACTTTTCGCGTAAATATATCAAGAAATTAATGAAGTAGTTGATTGCAGACAAGGAGTTTCAGCTTCAACTGGGAATAACCTGTGGAATTTTCTAGCCAGAAAATCGAACTCACCGATCGAAGAATTTCAGGTGAGTCGCATGCCTGTTTAATTATTTACTTAAGCTTAAATTTTTATTTTATTTTATTTTATTTTTTACCGAAAAATTAAGGGGTCCAGATAGGGGTCCAGATGGGAGGGTCCACGTTTTGTCTACACCCATAATCAAATTAATTATATGATCTGAAGTGCAGTGTCAAGAATAATTAATCTACAGGTCACGACAATCAGTCATTGCTCCTGGCACCCTTATAATTATAAATTAATCCTCTTGTTAATTGTTAATTGCGTCGATGAAGGAGACGCTTCCTAATCTTGTCGGCTAGGCGGAACGAATCGAGAAAAGTGTCGGTACCAAATCTGCGCCATCTTGAAACGTCACAATAGTATCCAGCATGCTTAGTGCGTCGTCTAGGCGCTACCAAATCTGCGCCATCTTGAAACGTCACAATAGTATCCAGCATTCCCAGCGCGTGGAAATCAGGCATCATCCTGGGGAGCTTGCGGATGTAAATAATCGATCTATTTGTCTTGATTTAGTTTCGGATATTTTACCGCTTAATATTTCAATGCCTACTAAAAGTACACAGTGGAAAAATTGGACGAAGGTTCTTCTCCGGACCAAGTAAGTTGTTGGGTCTCTTTGGAATCAAGCAAGAAGTTATCGGATTTTCCTCGCTACCGTAATCTGGTATGTTTTGAATGTTCTATCTTGATTTTGCTGTGGTTCTCTGCCTGATTTGGAAAACTTTCACCTAAATACCGACGTCGTTCTTCGCGATGTTCTACGGTACGGTGCAATTCGCTGTATGTCTTGTAGCAATAATTCACTGACCGGCCGCGCCAGGCGAACGAAGATTAACTTTACAGTGCTCGAAATTGCGCCTGTATCGGGCGCATTTGCGACTAAAGATTTCGCAGTTTTGGGCTAAAATTTGTCTAGCTAATAAAGGAATTTATATATTCAACAGTCTTGTGTCTTACTTGCAACTGGTAGTTGTAATTTTATCCGAAAAATCCTGCGAAATTCACGTTGAATGTTGCGTGACTTAAGAAGTTTATCACGGGAGCACTGTTTTAGGCTTCCTCAGAAATTTCTCATTTCCGGTTCCGGTATTAGTACATGTACTGAGCAGTATGATTTCAGAATCGGAGAAATAACCGAAATGAAATCAAGACAAATATACTATTTATATGTCGGAAAAATCTGAGACCTTTCGGAGTACACAGCACGGTAGGATTTTGCCCGATCCCACGGCGATAGCGTGAATTTGTTTGATGTCGGCCCGACGTTTGTGCCTGCGTGACATATCTCGCGACATAGCCCTAGCCTTTTAAGCAGTGGCTGAATTAATTCATGAAACTAAGGTACTAGGTCAAGACGAGGTGCCACGGGATAAGGAGACGCACTATAATCTATGATTACTACTAGTAATAAATAATAAAGTACTTTTCTGGTGAATGCCATACACCAATCAAAACAAACGCAAATGATGTAATCACAAGAACATTTACTGGCGCAAAGGGCCAAATAGAGCAAAATAATGCCAAACCATAGCCAAGATATCAGTAATTTTTTCTGCATTCAGTCGAAAACTACCGTTAACATTAACTATAAACACAACAGTAACGGGGCTTTAAATTGCCAGAAACGAATAGTCTGATGAAAGCAAGACATAACCGAATGTAACTTACATGTAAAAAATGTTTACTGCATGAGAAAACGGTTTTTTTTTCTGTTGGCATATCAAAACTAGTTTGATATGCTGCAATAGATCGTTTTCACTCACGTGACAAAATTCTTGACAACCGTTGCTACGCCGCCATATTGGTGGACCAAAGTGTAAACAAACCCGAGTCGCGTCCTCTTAATTATACGGGTGCTGTAATCAATTGTTCGATGTGGAAGCAAAAGCGGTCGAGATAGGGGTATTTATTTCACTTGAGGACGTTCTCAGTTATGAATCAAAGTAAAGAAACCGACAAATTGCCGCAAGAGAGGCGATCGCGATGGATTTCTGCTATTAGTCGGGCAGAATCCTTACGGACGAGTTTTGAACGATAGTGTGCACGTGTAAGCCAGATATTTTGTTTCAATTTCTGGACAAGCGGCTATAACAGGGATAGATATAATGTTGACTGGGTTTCATTAATACTCGGGAACGACACAAAAAAAAAAACAGGAAAAAAGAAACGTAGAACAAACGTCGCAGCGAGAACAGAGAGAGGAATCAAAAGGAACAAAAAAAGCCAAAGCGATTGTAGCCGAAAAAATGTCATCAAAGAAACGCGAACTAAACCCGGAGGGCAAATGTCTGATATTGTGTTCGAGAACGAATCTCCAAAAGCTAAAACTAAGCCCCCAAGGATATTTCATGTCTTGCCCTACTGAAATATTTCATACGGTTTCGCCTTTTCTTTTACGCAAATTCGACCAAAACATTCTCGGCTGTTGTTTGCGCTCGTGCGATTTCCGTTTTTATGGCTTCGATACACAGACCTAAAACTCCCTGATGAAGTCTACGATAGTTAAACGAAGTATGTAGGAGAAATAAATAACTTTTTCAGCTTATAGTTCGCAATTGCTGCCCACTAGTCTCTCTTTCAAACTGATCGCTAAAAATTCTCCACTCGCATGTACACAACTTGTGTACATGACTGAGTTTATCACTGAGCCGGGGTGTTGTCTATGCTTCTTGGTCAGTTCCAAACAAACACTCGCCATATAATTTGAAAAGGATTCTGTTTGCCTGGCCTTACAACCAAGGCAATGAGCAGACGAAACTGTTCCTTCTCTTTCCGTGTTGATTAAAATTGAGATTTTGAGTCATCACTGGAAATGTCTCACTATCGCTAAACAAACTTGTCCGTAGCAATGATTTGGCTTTGTAGTACGCTAACTATAAATACGGACACTGTTTTATTATAAGCTCCTAGTGTAGGCATCGGAAAGTTTTAAACTGCTAGTGGGTGTAAAGGCTGTTACAATGATTCAACTGTTTGAATATGAGACAACCGGTCCGGTTCGAATAAATGTCGACATGGGATGGATTTCTAATTGCCGAGATTTTCTCCAAATAACACTGTTTAACTCGCGATTTCAACTTCTTAGCATATCCCGAAATGGGAAAAAACAAGTCAAATAAAGATTTTCCCCAGACTTTGCTTCACATCCCGAAGTATTCATTTCTAAAATGCGACAACTATAGATATGACTTGCATTGCACCCTATTACTGCTATTACGCAATTGAAAGTGGTCCACCAATATGGCGGCGGATCTGTCGTGACGTCACGTGAAAACGATCTATTTAATATTCCAAATGGTGGCAAATTTATTATTCTCTGACTCGTCTGTTTAACTCGTCTGCATGTGAATAATTTGTACATATAATCATGAAACTGACAGTTTAAACTCTTGCGATCTTCACAATAAAATATTTCAAATTGCAATGTTCATCTTTTCGATCCGGCGTTCCGACGTTCCAGTGGTCCTGATTTCATTACAACAAAGATGGCGCTCGATCGAACGGCGCAGCTTTTCTCCATGATTTTCCCTTGGAAACAATACCCCCGCTTGATTTGTGTACATATCAAGGTAAGATTCTTTCAGGGGAAGTGTTGGGTAGTAAAGGATAGCTTTTATTTATTTAATTTTTTTATGTTTTTACAACATAAACAAGACAAAAGAGAAATAGCTTGTGACTCGTGACTCGAACTTGGCTCGTGCTACGACTAAAGTCGAATTGACGTTCAATTATTAACTTCGTACCTGCACCCTGCAAATTACACCCTCCGAGAATTATGAAAATTTAAATTTAAACTAGTGTATCCAAAAGATAGCTGCGGTAAATTTGTTGTAATAATGCTGTTTTATCGCCTCGCTGGTATTATTAATAACTTCGCTGCACGCATAAAAAAACCTAATATTGTTAGGATATGTAACATTTCAAACAAAATGATATTTTGTTGCTCTTTGTTTCCGAAAATGCGGTAAAATTCTCACGGGAATTCCGAATCTCGGAATGAATTTTCAAAACCGACGCGTAATATTGAAAACTCCATTCAATTTTCAAAAATACTGGTCACGCGTGACGGAGCATGGCTGTAATTATTGATAATGACTATGTTGCGTTACCAGCCAGCCGTATCGTGTTCGCGTCCTCACGCGCTCAGCTCAGTCTCATCGACCGCTGTCGGAGTGATTTCAAAATAAATTTGTCTTTTATTCCGTACAATCTTCGAAAATCTTTGCTATCCAACGGTCCTATCACCATGCCTCACAGTCCTCGCTCAACTCGCGGTAGTCTTCGACACTTCAGTTCCGATTTCGACTGGGACATGTTGGACCAAAATACATTACAAAATCTTGCTGCCAACAGCTTGAAGCAGCAAGCGAGGCTATTGTTCGTGGCGCAGTGCATTCTGGCCCAAAACGTGTTTGTGGCGCAGTGCATTCTGGCCCAAAATGTGTTCGTGGCGCAGTGAATTCTGGTAAAAAGCGATCAATTCAAGATTTTTCCTAGCTTATATATTTTTTTCTCATATATTTCTCTAAATCCTGATTATGTTGCTGCTCACTCGCTGCACTCGTTCCGCAGCAATTACTTTTTGATTTAACTTTAGAGACTAGTGTATCCAAAAGATAGTAATTGCTGCGGTAAATTTGTTGTAATAATGCTGTTTTATCGCCTCGCTGGTATTACAGAATTTTCTCTTTCGTTTTTTGAGGGAAAGCAAAGCAAATGTAAATTACGTTTTTTGAGGGAAAGCAAAGCAAATTATGGAAAATAACTTCGCTGCACGCATAAAAAAAACTAATATTGTTAGGATATGTAACATTTCAAACAAAATGATATTTTGTTGCTCTTTGTTTCCGAAAATGCGGTAAAATTCTCACGGGAATTCCGAATCTCGGAATGAATTTTCAAAACCGACGCGTAATATTGAAAACTCCATTCAATTTTCAAAAATACTGGTCACGCGTGACGGAGCATGGCTGTAATTATTGATAATGACTATGTTGCGTTACCAGCCAGCCGTATCGTGTTCGCGTCCTCACGCGCTCAGCTCAGTCTCATCGACCGCTGTCGGAGTGATTTCAAAATAAATTTGTCTTTTATTCCGTACAATCTTCGAAAATCTTTGCTATCCAACGGTCCTATCACCATGCCTCACAGTCCTCGCTCAACTCGCGGTAGTCTTCGACACTTCAGTTCCGATTTCGACTGGGACATGTTGGACCAAAATACATTACAAAATCTTGCTGCCAACAGCTTGAAGCAGCAAGCGAGGCTATTGTTCGTGGCGCAGTGCATTCTGGCCCAAAACGTGTTTGTGGCGCAGTGCATTCTGGCCCAAAATGTGTTCGTGGCGCAGTGAATTCTGGTAAAAAGCGATCAATTCAAGATTTTTCCTAGCTTATATTTTTTTTCTCATATATTTCTCTAAATCCTGATTATGTTGCTGCTCACTCGCTGCACTCGTTCCGCAGCAATTACTTTTTGATTTAACTTTAGAGACTAGTGTATCCAAAAGATAGTAATTGCTGCGGTAAATTTGTTGTAATAATGCTGTTTTATCGCCTCGCTGGTATTACAGAATTTTCTCTTTCGTTTTTTGAGGGAAAGCAAAGCAAATGTAACCGGGATAAATCGACGAAAACTCCAGCTGATAAGACTAATTTTGTTTTGTAATTCACGCATCAAGTTCTTGCAATGTCTGTAGAATATTGTTGAGCAAAGGACGCGTTCACCACGAGAAAGGTGTGAAAATTTAGGTTTAACTTAATTATTGATAATGAATATGTTGCGTTACTAGCTAGCCGTATCGTATTCGCATCTCCACGCGCTCAGCTCAGGTTTCGCGTCCCCACGCGCTCAGCTCAGTCTCATCGACCGCTGTCGGAGTGATTTCAAAATAAATTTGTCTTTTATTCCGTACAATCTTCGAAAATCTTTGCTATCCAGCGGTCCTATCACCATGCCTCACAGTCCTCGCTCAACTCGCGGTAGTCTTCGACACTTCAGTTCCTATTACGACTGGCACATGTTGGACCAAAATATTACAAATCTCGCAGCCAACAGCTTGAAGCAGCAAGCGAGGCTATTGTTCGTGGCGCAGTGAATTCTGGCCCAAAATGTGTGCGTGGCGCAGTGAATTCTGGCCCAAAATGTGTGCGTGGCGCAGTGAATTCTGGTAAAAAGCGATCAAATCGAGATTTTTCGTAGCTTATATTTTTTTCTCATATATTTCTCTTAAATCCTGATTATGTTGCTGCTCACTCGCTACGCTCGTTCCGCAGCAACTAGTGCATCCAAAAGATAGTAATTGCTGCGGTAAATTTGTTGTAATAATGCTCTTTTATCGTCTCGCTGGCATTACAAAATTTTCTCTTTCGTTTTTTGGAGGGGAAGCAAAGCAAATGTAACCGGGATGAATCGACGAAAACTCCAGCTGATAAGACTAATTTTGTTTTGTAATTCACGCATCAAGTTCTTGCAATGTCTGTAGAATATTGTTACGCGTTCACCACGAGGAAGGTGTGAAAATTTAGGTTTAACTTAATTATTGATAATGAACATGTTGCGTTTAACTAGCTAGCCGTATCGTATTCGCGTCTCCACGCGCTCAGCTCAGGTTTCGCGTCCCCACGCGCTCAGCTCAGTCTCATCGACCGCTGTCGGAGTGATTTCAAAATAAATTTGTCTTTTATTCCGTACAATCTTCGAAAATCCTTGCTATCCAACGGTCCTATCACCATGCCTCACAGTCCTCGCTCAACTCGCGGTAGTCTTCGACACTTCAGTTTCGATTTCGACTGGGACATGTTGGACCAAAATATTACACAGCTTGAAGCAGCAAGCGAGGCTATTGTTTGTGGCGCAGTGCATTCTGGCCCAAAATGTGTTCGTGGCGCAGTGCATTCTGGCCCAAAATGTGTTCGTGGCGCAGTGAATTCTGGTAAAAAGCGATCAATTCGAGATTTTTCGTAGCTTATATTTTTTTCTCATATATTTCTCTTAAATCCTGATTATGTTGCTGCTCACTCGCTGCGCTCGTTCCGCAGCAATAATCTCCACCGCACTGGCGGAATTACTGATAAACGTTTACAACCCATGGAAGGAAGAAGGGAAAATTTGCATATTTGTCCAAGTCTGCTATAACTCGTTCATTACACTTCGTATAAATAAGAATCTTCAATTACCTCCATATGCATAGTCATTAACGTCATTTTCATCATTTTCATCATCATCTCCGTATCTCCCCAAAAAATCTGGTGATAAAATCAAGACAAAAGCATTTCTTTCGGGAGAAAAATAAATAAATATATAAATGAGGTGGTTAAAAATTAAATTAAAAAAAAAAGAGTGTTTAAATAGAAGCCTTAATTATAACCTCCATCGTCATTACCATCAACAACATCACTGCTATCATTGCCACTATCATCACCATTCTTAGGTGTATAATTTTCCCAATTCAATCAGTTTTATTTTAGGATTTTTGTATTTTTGAATTTTTAGCATTTTAGCTTTTAATTTTTATTTTTTACGTACAGTGAGCTATTGAAACTCGGCCACTTGTAGTGACATAGGCCACCTGTATAAAGAACTCTCTTATTATCATCATCATCATCATCATCATCATCATCACCATCATCGCCAACATCTTGGCAAGACATAAGCATCAGCATCTCTTTCAGGGGAGATTCCCGCCGGGATCCCGGTGGCCAATATCCCGGCGGGTTCCCGGTGGCCAATTTCACGGCGGGAATTTCGCTGGGATCCCGCTGGCATTCCCGCCGGGATTTTTGCCGAGAAATTGTCATTCTTGCCTGGATCTTGGCCGGAATCTTGCTGGGGATATTCTTCTTTCCCGACAAGATTTACAGTAAGCGAGAAGTCTTGAGGGCAGTCCTAATCAACTTGGTATAGCGTAGTCTGCATGGCCAGGCTTTTCCGAAAGCAAGCAGCGAATCAAAACCGGGACGAAAGGGGAAAGTGCGTTAAAAAATATGCCATTCCTCGTGGCGGCCCAATTAAATCGTGTAGACAAGAATTCAATAATGTTAGCGACCTCGCGTAATGAATTGTGTAAACATTGAAATATTGCCACGTATGAATAATAACATGAGTTCTCTTCTGTTTATATACAATCTAAAAGGAAAACCCGTCAAATTATCCGACCCCGGTGGCCATTTTACATGGGGGCCCATCATTCTGGCAGGTTTTTATCTGTGTTCATGTTGAGTGTCGCATTTCATTCTTGCCGATCATTGCGGATCACTTGCTTTTGCTCAAGCGAATCTTTGCGGATTCTTGTCTCGCTGAAACAAAGAAAAAAACCATGCGTTCTACTCGCAACAGCTGGGATGCCGCCCTGAGTGCCGGCGATTTCCAGGCCACGACCACGAGCAGTAATTCGGCGGTCGCTTCCAGTGAATCTGTCCCAAGTTCTGCAGCACACGTGGCGGCGTCGGCGTCTTGTACGGTTGTTTCGTCAAGTTCTCCG
Source organism: Dendrophyllia cribrosa (assembly GCA_024195265.1). Classification (NCBI taxonomy): domain Eukaryota; kingdom Metazoa; phylum Cnidaria; class Anthozoa; order Scleractinia; family Dendrophylliidae; genus Dendrophyllia; species Dendrophyllia cribrosa. Next base: position 4,543,166 of record JAJLRJ010000010.1, on the reverse strand, counting down.
GCTCTCCAACCTTCGCTGGAGTTCATAGCATCGATTGTTGCTGCTGTAAAAGCCTCCCCAGTTGCCGCCGAACACTCAGCTTCTTTACTTCCAGCACCTTCTTCGGCCACCGAACCGGTCTTATACCCGGCCTACCCGTTTCGTCATAGCTTACACTGTCCGGGTATGGCACTGGTTTTTCGTCTGCACAACCAGGACTGCCAGGACAAGCCGCACAAGGTAGGCCTGCTTGTGTTTTTCCGTCATTTGTGTCCACTTTCTCTTCTCCGCTCCCCTCCCTTGCGTCTCCTTCAGCATTTAAGGTGGCTCGACTGGGTTTTTGAGTGACGATACCTTTTAACTTTGAGAAACTTGTGTTCCACCATAAACGATCCGACGGAAAATCGGTTGCCACAGCTGTACTAGAGAAAGATTAAAGTTTCAGATGAGGTAAGTTTTATCGAAATCGGAGTTGCCATAGCAACGTTATGACGTCATTATATTTTACATAATACCGAATTACTTGTCATCAAGAGATAATTTTGAAAAAACGCTCTCTGGATCTTCGACCTGACGTACTTGTCCAAGGGTCTGCAAAATTTTAGGAATTTCTATGAAAACGTTTTCGAGAAAATTTTGAGTGAAGTTTTAGGTGCTTAAATATAACCAAAAACAAAACAATTTTGAAATATTATTTAAAATTATGTCAACAAGGCTTGATCAAATGATATTTTGGTCTTAAATGAATTTTATACCATCCAAATACCTTGAGTAAAAATCTCTTGGAAATCGCTCCGTTTGAATTTCAGAAATATTGGCTTGAATATGAACTGGCCTTGACTGTTATTTCGCTTTTATATCAAAAATTGACCCTACACTTATTAAAATCGTCACGAATTAAAAAGCGATCGATGATTTTTTTTTAAACTTAGTCCTCATGAAGATTAATTAATGTTTAATACAATCTCCAAGTTTCAAATTCATTGAAACATTCTTAAAGGCTGTCAATTTTTAGCGCCAACTCAGAAAAAAAATTGAGCTGATTTTCGCGTTTGTGGCTTGTTGCTTCATTATGCGTCTCCATTGTATCAAATCGCCGTGGAATTGTAACTTTCAGTACATCATGAATTCATGTAACACCTAAAACAAAGCAATGAAGTGTTTATGAATTAATTATTTACTGAAATTTACAATTGCATGGCGATTCGAGACAATAGAGATGCATAATGAGAGCAACAAACCACTAGCATGAAAATCAGCGCAATATTTTCCTATGTTGAGGCTGAAAATTGACAGCCTTAGAAAGTTTCAATGAATGTGAAACTTGGCAGTTGTATTGAATGTTAATTAATCTTCTTCATACAAAGAGTTGTTTCCAGTGGTGGTGGCAGTGTCTGTGTGGGGGCATCGCTGGGGTAAACAGCATATCCTCTTCCGCTCAGATAACGGAGCAGTGGTGTGTATTTTGAACTCGCGGACGTCAAAGGTTCCCAGCATCATGTATTTGATGTGCCATCTCCTGCTCTCTGCTGCGTGCTTTAGTTTGTCCTTTTCTGCCCAACATGTGCCCGGTGTTCATAATTGCATATTGTTGATGATGCTCTTTCCCGCTTCCATTGGCAGGAGTTCAGACGCTTGTGCCCAGAAGCCCAGCTGCTTCCAACTCCTCTTCCATCGCAACTTGTAGAGGATCTGATCGCTCCTCGCTAGAACAGCAGTGCTATTCCTTTCAACTACAAGGCCTAGCTCCGTCCACCCGGAAGTCGTATGCGTCTGCCCAGAAGAAATTTGTTGATTTCTGCCGCCAGTTGGGTATTCTCCACCCTTCCGGTTCCCATGTCCAGCGGATGAGTGGTCCCTTTGTTTGTTTGCAACCTTCTTGGCCCAGTCAATTCAACACTCTTCGATAAAGGTTTATTTATTTGAAGTTCGTGCTTTGCACATTGAACAAGGGTTTGCGGTTACAACGCGTCATTCGAGGAATAAAACGTTGTCAGGGCTCCTCGGCTACGAAGTGGCTTCCCATTACAGATAGCATGGCAACCATTTGGCAATCCTTAGATTTGCATCAGCCGGACCATTGCATGTTCTGGGCTGCTTGTACGCTGGGATACTTTGGCCTCCTGCGGTCTGCGTTGTTTACCGTGCCATCCTTGTCTGCCTTTTCACCACTCATCCATCTGTCGGTAAATGACATAGCGGTGGATTCGTCGGCGGGCCCCTTCTGTATGCGCATCCAAATCAAGGCTTCCAAAACTGACGCCTTTCACAAAGGATGTTTCGATCACATTGGCTTAGGCACCCCTCCGCTGTGCGCCGTGCAAGCCATGCAGGTTTATCTCTCCTTAAGGGGCAATTCCCCAGACCCTCTATTTTTGCTTCTCGACGGCCGGCCTCTTTCTTTCTTTCTATCCTCACAGACTGGCTCAGACAAATCTTGGCCACGGCGGGCATCCAGGGCAATTTCTCTAGCCATAGCTTCCGCATAGGTGTAGCTACGGTGGCAGCCCGTAATGGCGTACCGGATCACCTCGATCATTCAGACTATGGGCCGCTGGACAAGCAGTGCATATTAGCTATATATCAGAACTCCTTCAGAAGCCTTGGCGGCCTGGTCAACTAAGCTGGCCTGACCAGCTTTATTTATTCACGGTTGATTCCCTTGTGGGAGTGATGCTGCCTGGGTGGAGGGACATGTGGAATCAACCCAAGGCATGCGCTACAGTCTAGGTATGTTGTTTGTTTTGTTTGTTGTTGTTGTTGTTTTTCCTGAGATGTCACTCTAGGGCTGAATCAAGGTGCTTGGGAAGGTCTGGGATCGGAGGTCCCATGCAACCCTGTCCACGGGTCCCTCCTTCTCCAAGCACCTGTGCTCTTGGAGAATGTGAGTTGGTTTGGGGGGTTCCCGCTCGCAGGGTTGCCATGGTTACCTCCCTGCTTACCTGGAAGGGCATAGGTCCCCACCTACTCTCTAGGCACCAATTCCCAAGCTCATCTATTGGCGATGAGTTTAAATGTGGCTACATGTAATTTAGGCAAAGTTAAACGCAAGACAGTGCGGTCAGCGGTATGTCCCCCGATAGTACGTGACCTTCTGGGCGGCCCATCATTTTGGCAGGTTTTTATCTGTGTTCATGTTGTGCATTTCATTCTTGCTGATCATTGCGGATCACTTGCTTTTGCTCAAGCGAATATTTGCAGATTATCCCACCCAGCCCGCCCAGCACTAACCACGAATGAGGGTAGGTAAGTTTTGGGGATAGGTAAGTATTATTTCCACTGATTTATCAGTGTGACGGTGCCAGGTGGGGCTACAGACAGGGGGGTTCCTGCTCGCAGGGTTGCCATGGTTACCTCCCTGCTTACCTGAAAGGGCATAGGTCTCCCACCTACTCTCTAGGCACCAGTTCCCAAGCTCATCTTAAAATTGATTTGTAAACTTAACTTTTTAAACATAGCTGTAGCTCATAAGGGACGGACCATTAGAAAAGTGATGGGGGGGTGGGGGATTTTCAGCTTGCACGAATTTTTTTTTTCGCCCATTGCTTGTGCAGGATTTTTTTTTTGCAGGTGAAACCCTCTGCACGAATTTTTTTTCAGACAAATATTGCTTTGTTTTTCATTTACTAATTAAAAAAAAAGGTGTAATACTTAAAAACCATTTTTGACCATTACGTATATTTGAAAAATATATATTAGGAATAGTCCGCTACGTTGCACAAGACTATATCCTATTATAGGAATTCACAACGCGGACAAAATAACAGGACCCAAACGATCTATTAAAATCACTGATCGTTTTACATGCACCTCCTTAAATGTTATCTACTGCATAACATGTACTTTTTGCAAAAAGATATACATTGGCGAAACAGGGAGGAGACTGGGCGACCGTTTTCGTGAACATCTCCGAGACGTTGAAAAAAATGACAAAGACGCATCCAAACCAGTCGCGCGCCATTTTAATCTTACTAACCATTCTAAACAACACATGACAATCTGTGGCCTTTCCCTACACCAGGGTAACACAGAAAGTCGTAAAAACCTAGAACAAAAAAATCATCTTTCAAATCGGCACTCTCAAACCCCACGGAATCAACGAACGCCTTTCATTCAACTAATTTACATTTGTTTTTCACGTCACCAAATTTCCACCAATAGCGTAGCTCCACCGCTTACTATATAAAACCACACTACCCACAATTCCTTGATTCGCTCCGACGAAGGGCTAGCGCTCGAAACGTCAGCTATTTGAATCTTTTTACGGTGGTCAATTTACCTTATCGACTCAGTCGATAAAACTAAATTCTCGTGTTTTATCCCCCCACCGACGCAGCACCACAGTTTCTCTAGAAACTAACCCCATTTATATCCTATTATGGAACGCATGAAGCAAACACAACTTGACACCAGAATTACACGCCTGTTGTAGAAAAAATATGCAGTCATGTGTATCTTGAATTCATTGAGACATACACGAGACCTCCTCTCTACAACACTAAAAGAACTGTTCTTTGTGTCAGAAAATATCATACATGCTATGAAATTAAGAATAAAGCCTCAGAAAGAAACACAACTTAACGTCGGATCGAAACTACACCAATGCTATTGGTTCAATTAAACGAGCCAATGAGAAAACGGAACATTCGATCCTTCCCAAGAGTACAAAAGCGGCAAACATTTCATGTACAACGGAATAATTTCATATTATTCCGCGAGACAGTTCCTTATGGGAGCAACTGATGAGGTTCACCTAAGAACCGAAACTCGAGTCTTGCTTAAGAAAAACGTAAGAATTCACTAGCGTCCGTGAGATTTTCAATACAGATCATCATATCTGTTTAAGCCATGTCGGGATGCAATAACGCCATGATGAAACAACGGAGGTTCTTCAAGCTCCAAGAAACACTTCTCAGAAACAGAACTATATATAAAACAGGGAGCTAAAACAGAGGCGGATCCAGGGATTTCTGAAAGGGGGGTCCGGGTTCATGCCTGCCCGGAAATTTTTCCAATTTTACCCTCTGAAACGCCATTTCCAGCACTCCTGAAACTTGAAAAGCGTTTGTTAAGTCAAAAAATTGACAATCAGTCAATTGGTGGAGGTGAAACAACTGCGTATAAAACAATTTTATTCTATTATTTTTATGAACCACAAGGGAGACACAGGTCTGAAAGGGGAGGTCCGGACACACCCCCACCCCCCCCCCCCCCCCCCCCCCCCCGACCCTCCCCCTGGATCCGCCACTGTAAAACATAAACTGCAAGAAGTCATGATTCCAATGGAGACACGGCAGCTTCAGACTTTGATCTTAGACGCCTACATCCGTGATAAAGATCCACTTTCTCACAAGTCTTGCACACCGCAGACTTTGACACTAAATCACGGCAGGGGCGTAGCCAGGAATTTTTCAGAGGTACGCACAATCAATTTCCAAACACTCCCCCTACCTCCTCCCCCACCCTCAAGTCTCAAATCTTTCTTTTTTCCCGACTTTTTCAGGTACGCACGTGCGTACGTGCGTACAGGTAGCTACGCCCCTGCACGGGCTGAGAGATTGACTGATCCTAGCATATTCAAAACAATAACAAAAACTGCAGCCGATCACTACATATCTTGCAACAAAAGTTAGCCAAAGAAGCCCTAACATATGCCAAGAGAGCTAGCATAACGAAGGCATAGAGAAACAATAATTCCATAAATGGCTACACAGCATGAAAATCTCCTGTCACTTAAGAGATTTCTATCCCAAAGATCATCAAAGAGTCATACAATACATATCGAGCATGCAAAACTGAGACAGAGATAATAGTGACTAGTTACAATTCTATATTGGTGATCTAAAGGGAACAAATATCTCGTAGACCTTCTTGGGAAAGCATTTCTAAAGGCTTCTTTATACATTTTGCGACTAGCGGGAGTCGTGTTTGGCCTGTCACCTTTATAATACTATTTATAAATAATAGTATAGGAAGGCCCCAAGAATGTTTTGAATTTTTGAAACGCCAAGAGCGCTATTTTCAATAGGCACTTTGGCAGCTTTTATATATTAAATAACAACAATATAACAATAATAACAACAATAACAATATATTAAATAACAACTACAATAGGACTTCTCCTTCTGCATGATTTTTTTTTTCTTTGCCTTGAACTTTGCACGGATTTTTTTTTCTGGCATTTTCCCTTGCACGAATTTTTTTTTGTTTTTTTTCCCACCCCCCGCATCACTTTTCTAATGGTCCGTCCCTAACTAGTGTTACATGTATAACTGATATACATGTATTTCAGTTAATTGACAGGAAGGTGTTATTGTTGGCTTTCGTTCTGCATTGCAACCATGTAGCAGTAGGATGTAATCCTGTTGCAGGCCAGAAATTTGGGATTTCTGTAAAACCCTAAAAATCAGAATCCTTTACAGGAATAATAAATATTATCATTTACTAATTATATGATTTTTAAGTGCAATTGCAGGCAAAGTAAAAAATAATTCATTCCAATTAATCTTTTCGTGAAATCCTTGAAAGCCTACAATAGTTTATAATTCTTAGCTTTTTGCACTTTCCAGGATTTCAGGGTGTATGTGTACTGTATATGTGTATTTGTTACAGGCTTTTACAGAGCTTTTCAGGGGCGTAGCTACCTGTACGCACGTACGCACGTGCGTACCTGAAAAAGTGGGAAAAAAAGAAAGATTTGGGACTTGAGGGTGGGGTAGGAGGTAGGGGGAGTGTTTGAAAACAGTGATCGTGCGTACCTCTGAAAAATTCCTGGCTACGTCCCTGAACTTTTGTTGTGTAGGAAAGACTGGAAAGGTGGGAATCATTCTGTGCTTTCCTGGCTTATTTGCAAATCAGGAAAAGCCAGGAAAGGGCAGAATATTATTTATTCCTGGTTTCCCAGGCTATAATTGGTGCTTTACTGGAAAGCTGGGTGTCATTCTGCACTTTCCTAGCTTTCTTGCATACAGGGAAAAACCAGGAAAGCGTGGTTGTTCTGGCTTTCTGCGCTTTCCAGGAAATATCGAAGGAATCCTGGTTAGCGCGGAAAGCCAGGACGGTTCGCACTTTCCTGGAAAATCCCTATGCATGTACCAGTTGCTAGAATCGAAACTTGAAAAGTTCAGCCTGAATTTTTCAAGTTGAAGTGTCAACTAGTGGCGGTGGTCACTTTGGAAAACGAAGAAACTTGGGATGGAAAAGGAAACTGACACTTCAAATAAAAAATTCAGGGTGAACGAGAACGAGTGTCCCTTTAACATGTTCACATGTTGGAATAAGCTCATCAATCAATCTATATTATATCTATAAACTAAATACTATTAATCTGCGAACAAAGTATCAGTGATCAATATTTTTTTAGTTCCTTACCTTGCCTCATGAAAAAACTCATCACACTCGTTTTGTGGGTTGCAGAGTGTCTAAAATAAAAATGTTAAAAACATCGTAATTTTACGTAAATTGTTTTCAGTCAACCATTGCATCGTACAACTGACACACTGAACAGGAGTCTTTTCTGCGTCCTGGTCTAGTATTGAGAAATAAGATGTCATTTTTGGAAGAACGTTCACTAAAATATCGTAACCTTCGATGTTAAATCTTATATGACTCTCATTAGTCAGCAAAATGCCATAAATGAGAAGTGTTTTACACCCCAAAGATGAGAAAGAAACAAGGTGTATATAATCTCCTTTAGACCAGAACTTCTTATTTAAAGTTATATGATGTGAAGGACTCAAAATGGGAGCCGATGAAAACACCGATGAAAAGCTATGAAAAGTTGAGGGTGTCCCTCATTAGGAATTTCCACAGTGCAACTTTCTGTCTCAATCCCTTCCATGCCATGGAAAATTTTCGGATCATGAACCCGTCATTTCGGTTTGCAACGTAAAGTAAGTAAGTAAGTGTATTGCTTAATACGCTGAGCTGAATGTCAGAGAATTTAAGACGCTTTGTAGACAGCCGAACATTACGCAAAATAATTTTTTTCTAGGCATTTTAGAATGTGAATACGCTCCAAGATGTATGCGAACATGATATGGCATGTTATAACACCCTTCTGACCGTGCATTTTTTTTTTTTTTAATTTTTTCTTTTATTGAAACACAATGAAAGATTTTACAAAACAATTAAATGACTTACGGTAACGAAAACCTACAACTTTAACTACTAACGACTTAGTTACTTACATCACAGTACAATACAATACAATTACATTGTTTGCGATACAGTTACATTATTTACAGTTCAATTACTTAATTACAGTATATACAGTTACTTGACAGAAATAATTTCATACCTAAATCATATCTAGCTTCTATTTATTCATTACAACAATTACTAACAAACTTAAAACCTACAGAGTGCGCATTCTCTGAAAGGATGTGACTATAATTGTTATAATATTTTTCGGAATCATACGAAAAAAAAAAGTAAATAAATAAAATAAAATAATTCTAATTATTTCTTTCTAAAGATACACACACACACAAAGAAAGAAATTAAGTGACAAAAGTCTTCGTCCACTTTTTAAAGAAGTTTGTTAATGTGCCATTTTTTCTGGCAATATACTTTTCCGTTTGATATTTTAATTTGACCTTGTGTTCAGTTATAACCCGCAATATGTGGAATGACACATTTTCTTCTGCAATCCCATATATATACTTTAGCAATAAGAATTAAGTAGTTTAGTAAGAAGTTTGAAGAAGCGATTAAACCAATTATAATGTCTTTTAGGTTAAGCGCTATGTGTTGTTTTTTCAAAGTAAAATAATAAAATTCAAATTCTTTCCAAAAAAGCTTCACATGTTTGCAATCAAAGAATAGGTGATGCAATAATTCTACATCAGTCTTGCAAAAGGTGCACTTATCATTATCAATGTATCCAATTTTAAACAGTTTTGTATTAGTGAAAAGAATTGAGTTTAATATCTTAAATTGCAAAGCTTTAACATATGGTTCTAGAGCTACATTATGCGGAAGAGTAAAAGCAGTTTTTAATTCATCTTCAGAAAGATGAAATTCAGATTTTAATTTTGAGACAGCAGTTGGCGGTTTGGCCTTTTTACCGTTATCAATAGAGAATAAAAGTGTTTTGACTTCTTTTCCTTTAAATCAAAACGTTTTCCATTATAATTAAAAGAGGGATCTTCTACCGAAAGATTAAGGTTTTTTCCTTTCAAGTTTGATGGTATAGAAAGGCGAAGTCCAGTCCATGTAATAAAATTCACTTTTTTAATTTTGGTAACTACAACATCAAACGATTCTGAATTAGTTAGGTCGAAGAGAAGATCATTGATAGTATGTATCTCTGAATCAAAAAATCTATTATAAAATATGACAGGTTTATTATCCACTCTTATCTCTTTATTGTTCCAGACTATGTATCGCCAATTTCTTTGCTCTGCAAAATATTCACGAAAATCAGACCACCATTGTAGCAGGTCCCGGTAAAATAATGAGGTTATAAAAAAAGATCTTTTAAATCATAGTTGCAGCTGAAAATAAGAAGTTCTCCCGAATCTTGGAAAAGATGCTTTAAATATGTTTTCCATGTCCCTTTACCGTCTGAAAAAATTCTGCTTAGCCAAGCAAGTCTCATGGCTTTGATCATGGTTTCGAGATCTATCATTTCCAAACCACCTTCTTCAAACTTGTTGATTGCCGATAACCTCGTTACTTTATCAGTTCCTTTCCATAAAAATTTGTAAATAATTTGGTTTACTTCTTTTATAATGTGGCTTGGAGTGGGCATTAAAGAGGAGATATAAATCAACTTGGGGATAAGCAATGATTTAATTATCGTTACTCTTCCGTAGATGGAGACTTGCGCAGTGCACCTCGAAGAGGTGAGACGTGTCTTTTGCAGCTCCGTAAAATTTCGAAGAAAATGTCCGCTTGAGGAATATATCAACCGCCGATATGGACTAAAAATGTAGGTAAACCATCTAACAACGCAAAAACGATGACAGAAAAAAACTCTGGCAAAAGACTCAGAACAAGTGGTTCACAAACTGATGAAGAAGACCAACATGGAGCCGGTAATTGCGGCTGCAATGCTTTGCATCGCATCGACGAACTTGCGGTGAAAATAGATAACGTTTTGGCAACTTGTAAACAACTTGAAGCAATTCAACAGTCAATATCTGAGTTAAAAAAAGACATCAGTGATGTAAAAACTTCGCTGGAATTTAACTCGAACGAAATCAAGGATCTCAAGTCAAAAGTGGCTAAGAATACTAACGCAATTGAAGACAACTGTGCCGACTTAGACGACTTTGAAGAGGATTTGGAACTCTGGAAACGTCGTATCATCAAGCTGGAAGCGTATACCCGACTTGAAAATATAAAGATATACAATATCCCTGAAGAAGTTAGCGAGAAAACAGAAAATGTAGTAAGGTCAGTATTTCTAAACAAGCTTAAAATTCCAAAGGAAGGCATTGAAGCTATCCGTTTTGAAAGGGTGCATAGACTCCCGAGTAAGGATTCAAAACACAACGCTCAACCGCGTCCCAGACCGATTATAGCCAAATTCAGTCATTATCAGGACAAGGAATTTGTATGGTCCTTTGTAAAAAACTTAAAAGGCACCAAAATTGGGATATCAGATGATTTTCCGAAAGAAATCGATGATATACATAAAGATCTATATCCAGTCTTCAGAAAGTTTAAAGATGCAAAGAAGAAGGTCCACTTTAAAGTTGACAAGTTGATCGTAGATGGTCAAATTTACAGAGGTCCAGAGACGGAGAAACTTCAGTATTACGCCAAAATTACGAACTTTAACTAATGTAAATAACGTCCATAGGTGGTTGGAAGGCTCGTCATAATAATAATTGTAGGTATTTTGTGTTTGTCTTGTGGTAGATCTCTTTATTTTTTATTACGAAAAGGCAAAATCTCTTCGCTCCAAAATTTACAATGTTACCAAAACAAAAAAATGAGTTTTAAACACCACGTGGCACAAACGTAGTTTCAGCCCCGTAATTTATGTTAATTTATGAAAATCAAATGGAAATAACCGCATTATTTCGGTTTATTTCCATTTGATTTGCATACATTAACATAAATTACGGGGCTGAAACTACGTTTGTGCCAAGTGGTGTTTAAAACTCATTTCTGAAAACAGATTTTAAAAATATTAAAAACTGTGGGAGAAAAACTTGTTTTTGTGATTTCTTTATTTGACATTTCTCTCTGATTGACAGCTGTCGATCTTCCTCAAAATTTGGTCAGACTGACCAAAATTCTGTCAAATGAATTTGGTGACTGCTCCAATTCAATTCCTTTTTGGTTGAAGTTCCTAGCGTGACCCAGTTGAATTCTATAAATTGATAAAGACAATACATTTTGAATTTCCCGCCAATCAGTCATGTGACCCTATTGGACCAATCAGAAGGCTCGAAAAGGTGAAAAAGGTCCATTTTCAAATGCCCATATCTTTTGAACGATTAGAGATATTGACCCAAAACTTTGGATTTGTATATTTCATGGCATGACATTTAACCAGGAATTTTTGCAAGGTATTTGGAGAGCATAAATTTTGCCGGTGCTGATACCTTAATCGGTCATGTTAAAACGCAGACTGCAGACCGTGCAGACTGTGCAGACCATGCAGACTGTGCAGACTGGGTATTTTCTTATCTTGATAATTTTGTTACTTTTCCAAAATCCGTGAACACTTTGATTTGATTTTGACATTTCCCATTGTGCAGCAACCAATCAGAAGCGACTCGAAACCGCAAGAAACCCAAACAAACGGTTTTTGTCACGAAACCACGCTTCTGTTTCCTTGCAAAAGAACCGTCGCCACCTCACTGTAGTTTTGCACCTAAAGACACTTCTGTAACTAACCAACCCAAACGAGTACTCCTTGCTTCTGTTCTCTTTTGCAGTTATACCGTTGTGTTTTTCTGCTTTCGCGGTTGATTGGTTTGCGCGCGATTTTCTTCTCAACGGTTATGCCACGTCGTACAAAGCTTTCCCCCGTGACATTTCGTTGAGGAAAAATCGCCCAAACGGCCAAGGTTCGATTCGGTAGTTAAGAAATTTAAAGCCTATAGAAGCAAAAGAAAAACAAAACAGTGGGTCAGGTTTTCAAACTTTATTAAGATTATTGCAGGTGGCGATTATTTTTCGATCCACAGAAACCCTCATCTGGTGACCTGTGATCATCAGATATCATCGAATATTCTCGCCTTCAAATTTTGCAAGGCCGTATTGCAATTAGCCACACACGGCAAAGTAGCTAGCTGCTGATCAGCGAGAGATCAAAGCAAAAGAAACGTTGTGCAGTAGCTGTAAAACTTACCGTGCTGGGAATAAAAGTTGACAAGTTTACGGCAAGGTACTGTTGCTTCATTCGCCGGAACAGCCGATTTTGTCCTCGCTCAGTAGCTTTTTCGAAAATTCACTTTTTCCAGGGAAACTAATCCTTAGGAACTATCATGTGTTATTGTCCGGCTTTTTTGATTAATGTTTTTGCGATACTGCCGCGACGGGACAAGTGTTGTGTACAACACTGACAAACCGATGAACGCGACAACTGAGCATGAGGCAAACGTATAGCTAAACGTCTGTCTGGTTTTTAGCCGTTACAGTAAAATCGCTCAGATTTCTACTTCATTGACAAAGAAAGACGAAAGGTAAACTAGCAATAAAAAACTACAGCAAACTACAGATTCTTTTGCAAGGAAACAGAGAAGCGTGGTTTCGTGACTATAAACCGTTTGTTTGGGTTTCTTGCGGTTTCGAGTCGCTTCTGATTGGTTGCCGCACAATGGGAAATGTCAAAATCAAATTAAAGTGTTCACGGTTTTTGGAAAAGTAACAAAATAATCAGGATAAAAAAATACTCAGTCTGCACAGTCTGCATGGTCTGCACAGTCTGCACGGTCTGCAGTCTGCAGTCTGCAGTCTGCGTTTTAACATGACCGCCACTTAATAGGGGCTGGCCGCTTAATAGGGGTTCGTCAGAAATTAGCATAATGCGTGTATAAACGTTACTTTATTTGAATACAACGTAGTTGGAGGACTGTTGAACGTAATACAGCCTGTGTTCGGACTGTAAATCCGAGTTCATAATTTCGAAGTTCGTGTGCTAAAAAGAACAACAAAAGAGTCCAACACAAAACCGGAATTGAACCATGCATAACGTGACTAGTGTTAGCATGGAAACTGCAAGTCATGTATTAAAATATACCAATCATTTATTTAACCTATTTTAGATTACCATGACAAAGTTTGGAACTGTCGTGGAACGTGAACAAGGTGAAATTTTAAGAAATACAAAGGCGTTCGTCTTGCATAGTCATGAAGATGGCGAGGTTACAACCAGCTAAAGACTAAGTAGCTAGGATGGCAAACTCTTGAGGATAGAAGTAAAATTTGCAAAGGACCGCAAACGATAATGCTGTAAACCGGATACGTAGGATCATAGTTAATTCTTTTTATGCAGTCAGATATATTGTTCTCTTGAGAATATTTCGTGTCAGGAGCCGATCCTGTTCGTGTAAAACATGTTTTGAATCACTCCATGCTGAAAATTAAGAATCCAGTCAAACGAAAACAAATTCAATGTAAGAGCATGGCATTTCAGTTTGGAAAACATAGTGTTCATGCAAAAAGCCAATTTGTCAAAGAAAATGCCTGTCGATTTAGTTGGACACTGTAGGGCGTAACGATTAATATCGCTTCTTCTTAGAAATATGTTACTGGAAAACAAAGAAACGACACTTACGTGTTTGTAAAATCCAAATGAATAGAAAATTGGCAACGCTGTGGACTGATAATTACCCTGTGAGCAGTTTATTCTTCTACGCCGAACGAGAAAGTAACCACTGCGAGCATCCGTTTATATTAGGGTTAACCTTGATCACTATATATTAGGGTGTAAAAACCTGCGAAACTCACGAGTGACGTAAAACAAAGTAAACAAAACGTAATCACTCATGGACGAATAAATTAACTTTGAACCGGTAAAACAAGTTTGCAAACTTGTTTATGCTTAGTACATAGAAAGGGAGGGTTCATCCTTTTCGGCGCTAGATTTCACGTGTAGTGTCACGTGACCGAGTTTTGATGTAAACAAACCGCCAAAGTTCGGACATCCGTTCGGAGATCCGTTCTGAGCCACGTACTACAAGTGTACGAACAACGAGTCGCAATTTCAAGTTCTCCTTAGTATACATTTTTTTTAAATAGGTACTAGTGAGCGGCACACAGCAACGAATCTTGTTAACTGCTTTTATTATCCGACCGGTTTCGTGTGATTACTACTCACTTCGTCAGGGATTAAACAAGATAGTATGAGGAACTTATTTTATACCCTTTACAGTACAAATCACGTTTCGTGTACTGGTGTGAACAACAAAAAACACCCACACAAAAAGATCGTTTTCACGTGATGTCACGACTGATCCGCCGCCATATCGATTGCGTAATAGCAGTTGGAACCGCGAGTTTATAGGTCTTTATACTTTTATAGACGCACTCGAGGGAAATAAATACCCCTATCTCGACCGCTTTTGCTTCCACGTTGAACAATTGCTGGTTTGCACGTGACGTCACGGCGGCCATGTTGGTGGTCAAGAACAAAAGCGTTTCTCTCCGCTGGGAACTAAACTCTATTTTTATGCAAATTCTGCGACAAAAATTGTATTGTGTTGACCACCAACATGGCCGCCTTGTCACGTGGTTGCAAACCAAGAATGGATCACAGCACCCGTATTATTAAGACGACGCGACTCGGGTTTGTTTACGGTTGTCAAGATTTTTGTCACGTGAGTGAAAGCGATCTGTACGTGCAGGATGTGACGTAATCCTGCTGATGTAATGCATAATTTTGGGGCTCACAGATTAAATCACGTTCCGTGTAGGGTGTGAACAACAAAAAACACCCACAAGCAATACGTGCGCGTGTAGGATGCTACGAAAATCCTAGTGGTGTAATGCATAATTATACAGAGGCTTTTTTTATTAATTCTAACGTTTTAACACGATGTTAACGCTAACAAAAACGTATATTTAACTATTATAGCGCGAAAGCGCGCGTGATATCGCCTAGCCGACGAGGCCGTAGGCCGATATCACGCAAGCTTGAGCGCTATAATAGTTTTATAATTCAACACATGATGAAAAATGATTATAACGCGTGAGAACCAATTTCAGAGCACAACTTGAGTGAACAAAAAAATGATTATCACGCGTGAGAACCAATTTCAGAGCACAGCTTGAGTCAACAAAAAAAATGATTATCACGCGTGAGAACCAATTTCAGAGCAGTGAAAAACCTGACAAGTTGTATGATAATCTGTGCAGTATTAATGGACCCTAATAAGATTCAAGGTAACGATTTCGATGTTTGAGTGTTAAATAAGTCATAACGTTTGTGAAACTTAGACTTCGTGTTTATTATTAAAAAATATAATATTTACCGTAATATTATAAGATGAATTGTAATATAGAAATTCATGAAGAATTACAAGCGATGGGTAATATGTTTTGTGACTTTTGTAATGAAAAATTGGTTGATGGTAGAAATTTAACAAAAGAAGAAATAAAATGTTGTGATTATATAGATGTTGTTAATAACGCCGATAGTATGAATGTTTGTCGAAACTGTGGTATAGTTCATGCTTATTATTTAGTTAGCCCATATATTGACTTTCATGAAAATATGTATGGAATAAGGAGAAAGAGTGTGTATATAAGAAAATGTCATATCGAGAACGTCATTAACAAATATAATAAATTAGAAATTCAACTTAGTAATAACAATCGTGAAAAAAATTATAAAATATTTGTTTCATCATCATCATTTTTGCGTCGACGAAGGAGACGCTTCCTAATCTTGTCGGCTAGGCGGAACGAATCGAGAAAAGTGTCGGTACCAAATCTGCGCCATCTTGATACGTCACAATAGTATCCAGCATTCCCAGCGCGTGGAAATTAGGCATCATCCTGGGGAGCTTGGGTTCCGAAATGTCACATGTGAATAATCTATTTGTCTTGATTTAGTTTCGGATATTTTCCCGATTTTGAAATCGTACCGTTCAATATTTCAATGCCTACTAAAAGGATAGTTTTGTGACTAAAATTTGTCTAGCTAATAAAGGAATTATATTCAACAGACTTGTGTCTTACTTGCAACTGGTAGCTGTATTTTATCCGAAAAATCCTGCGAAATTCACGTTGAATGTTGCGTGACTTAATCGTCGATTTTATGCTCCATTAACACGGTGTCCAAGAAGTTTTTTTCAGGCTTTCTCAGAAATTTCTCATTTCCGGTTCCGGTATTAGTACATGTACTGAGGAGTATGATTTCAGAATCGGAGAAATAACCGAAATAAAATCAAGACAAATATACTATTTATATGTCGGAAAAATCTGAGACCTTTCGGAGTACATTTTGCCCGATCCCACGGCGATAGCGTGAATTTGTTTGATGTCGGCCCGACGTTTTTGCCTGCGTGACATATCTCGCGACGTAGCCCTTTAAACAGTGGCTGAATTAACTCATGAAACTGAGGTACTAGGTCAAGACGAGGTGCCACGGGATAAGGAGACGCACTATAATCTATGATTACTACTAGTATTAAACAAATAAATTATATACAAAATTATAGGCACCCGCACGCAGGTAGCATCAAGCTAATCGAGGCGGGTGCTTTTAGAAATAAATAGATAAATAAGAAATCACATTACAAATAAAATACGTTTTGATTGGGAATATTACAAAAGAGTTGAATGTTAAGAGGAGAAGAATGATTAGTATCGAATATATATTAAGGCGAATATGTCAGAAGCTTGGTTTGAAACATGATTTTTTTCAACTTCCAAAATCAAAGAAAACATTGCGATCAGTTGTGTGTGTTATTCAATCAGTTGTGCGTATTATTCGATCAGCTGTGCGTGTTTTTCGATGAGTTGTGTCTTTTATTCAATCAGTTGTCAGTTTGTTATTCGATCAGTTGTGCGTATTATTCGATCAGTTGTGCGTATTATTCGATCAGTTGTGCGTGTTTTGCGATCAGTTGTGTATTTTATTCAATCAGTTGTCAGTTTGTTGTTCGATCAGTTAAGCGCGTTTTACGATCAGTTGTGCGTGTTTTGCGATTAGTTGTGTATTTTATTCAATCAGTTGTCAGTTTGTTATTCCATCAGTTGTGCGTATTATTCGATCAGTTGTGCGTGTTTTGCGATCAGTTGTGTATTTTATTCAATCAGTTGTCAGTTTGTTGTTCGATCAGTTAAGCGCGTTTTTCGATCAGTTGTGCGTATTATTCGATCAGTTGTGCGTGTTTTGTGATCAGTTGTGTATTTTATTCAATCAGTTGTCAGTTTGTTATTTGATCAGTTGTGTATTCGATCAGTTGTGCGTATTATTCGATCAGTTGTGCGTATTATTCGTTCAATTGTGCGTATTATTCGATCAGTTGTGCGTATTATTCGTTCAGTTGTGCGTATTGTTCGAGCAGTTGTGCGTATTATTCGTTCAGTTGTGCGTGTTTTTCGATCAGTTGTGCGTATTATTCGTTCAGTTGTGCGTATTATTCGATCAGTTGTGCGTATTGTTCGATCAGTTGTGCGTATTATTGTAATGTAAATGTAATGTTATGTAAATCTTTATTTAAACACGGAGAATCATCAGTTAAGTTAATAATTAAAAATTAAAACTTGTACAACTGCTTTACATGATTGCCGTGTGGGAATCCGATATCTCAGATACTTTCTTAATACCCCGTTTAAACTGCCCAATAGAACAAACGCTTTTTAAATCTTGGGGCAAGTTGTTCCACAAACAGGCCCCGCTGTAGCAAAAACTTCGTTTTAGGTAATTAGTATTTGGCTTGGGCAGCGAAAGCTTTCCTTCAAGATTTCTTATGTTATAATCATTAACGTGGCGTTGAGTGAAGAGACATTGAAGATAGTCTGGGGCAAGTTCATTCAATGTTTTATACATAATTAAAGCTTTCTGCTTTTTACGACGAAGAGACAGCTTCTCCCACTTAAGCATCGCGAGAAGGAGGTTGGAGCTCGTATCAAAAGGTGATTGATTCGTTCAGTTGTGCGTGTTTTTCGATCAGTGGTGCGTATTATTCGATCAGTTGTGCGTATTATTCGATCAGTTGTGCGTGTTTTTCGATCAGTTGTGTATTTTATTCAATCAGTTGTCAGTTTGTTATTCGATCGGTTGTGCGTATTATTCGATGAGTTGTGCGTATTATTCAATCAGTTGTGCGTATTATTCGATCAGTTGTGCGTGTTTTTCGATCAGTGGTGCGTATTATTCGATCAGTTGTGCGTGTTTTTCGATCAGTTGTGTATTTTATTCAATCAGTTGTCAGTTTGTTGTTCGATCAGTTAAGCGTGTTTTTCGATCGGTTGTGCGTATTATTCGATCAGTTGTGCGTATTATTCGATCAGTAATTGTGCGTGTTTTTCGATCAGTTGTATATTTTATTCAATCAGTTGTCAGTTTGTTATTCCATCAGTACGTTGTGCGTCTTATTCGATCAGTTGTGCGTATTATTCGATCAGTTGTGCGTATTATTCGATCAGTAATTGTGCGTGTTTTTCGATCAGTTGTGTATTTTATTCAATCAGTCACGGTCAGTTTGTAATTCGATCAGTTGTGCGTGTTATTCGATCAGTTGTGCGTGTTTTTCGATGAGTTGTGTGTTTTATTCAATCATTTGTCAGTTTGTTGTTCGATCAGTTGTGCGTATTATTCGATCAGTTGTGCGTGTTTTTCAAACAGTTGTGCGTGTTTTTCGATCGGTTGTGCGTGTTTTTCGATCAGTTGTGTATTTTATTCAACACGCACAACTGATCGAATAATACGCACAACTGATCAAATAACAAACTGACAACTGATTGAATAAAATACACAACTGATCACAAAACACGCACAACTGATCGAAAAACACGCACAACTGATCGAATGATACGCAAAACTGATCGAATAATACGCACAAGTGATCGAAAAACACGCACAACTGATCGAATAATACGCGCAACTGATTGAATAACAAACTGACAACTGATTGTATAAAATACACAACTGATCGAAAAACACGCACAACTGTTTGAAAAACACGCACAACTGATCGAATAATACACAACTGATCGAATAATACACACAACTGATCGATAAATACGCACAACTGATCGAAAAACACGCACAACTGATCGAAAAATACGCACAACTGATCGAGTAATACGCACAACGTACTGATGGAATAACAAACTGACAACTGATTGAATAAAATATACAACTGATCGAATAATACGCACAACTGATCGAATAATACGCACAACTGATCGAATAAGACGCACAACGTACTGATGGAATAACAAACTGACAAGTGATTGGATAAAATACACAAGTGATCGAATAATACACACAACTGATCGAATCTGACAAACTGACAACTGATTGGATAAAATACACAACTGATCGAAAAACACGCACAACTGATCGAATAATACGCGCAACTGATCGAATAATACGCACAACTGAACGAATAACAAACTGACAACTGATTGGATAAAATACACAACTGATCGAATAATACGCACAACTGATCGAATAATACGCACAACTGATCGAACAACAAACTGACAGCTTATTGAATAACGCACAACTGATCTAGTGATACCCACACATGTTCGAACTGGAAATTTGCAGTGTATAAACATCCTTTTACCGACCAAGTTACAAGATGAGACGAAATTAACGGACACTTTATGGAATTAAAAGGGGTCTTTATTGAAGTGATTATGCGATTAAACCACACATGGCATTCAATAGCTAAAATTAATTTTGAAACAAACGGCGAGCCATACGTGGGGACGCGAAACCTGAGCTGAGCGCGTGGAGACGCGAACACGATACGGCTAGCTAGTAACGCAACATACTCACTATCGATAATTAACCTAAATTTTCACACCTTCCTCGTGGTGAACGCGTCCTTTTCTCAACAATATTCTACAGACATTGCAAGAACTTGATGCGTGAATTACAAAACAAAATTAGTCTTAATATCAGCTGGAGTTTTCGTCGATTTATCCCGTTTACATTTGCTTTGCTTCCCCTCAAAAAACGAAAGACAAAATTCTGTAATACCAGCGAGACGATAAAACAGCATTATTACGACAAATTTACCGCAGCAATTACTATCTTTTGGAAAAACTAGTATAATTAGAAAATATTTCGTTGATTGTTGATTGATATTTAAACTCGTACTCCGAATGTCAACACTCATATTATTCATTGTAACTGGAAAAAATTCGATGCAAATAGTGTATTCGCCTTCTGCAAGACTTGGTTTGAACATGTTGAAACCAAGTCTTGCAGAATATATATTATTAATATCTTTGAATATTTTCAAATAATAAGTTTTTTATTGAATAAATGCGGTGAACTTAAAAAATCTTTGATTCCAGTCACTGTAATATCATGCTCACTACTCGATTCATCAACATCTTCCATTAAATACCTGAACTCATCCTTTGGGTGGGAAGTTGAAGTGATGTGTGATTTATTGACATAATCTTTATATTCTTCTTCTAATTTAAGGCTGACTTCTATACCAAAATCTGATTTATCAAGTTTCTTTGTTTGTAGATTTTTGATTGTAGTAGTGTTGTTATTTATCGCAGTAGTATTGTTATTTATTCTTGTGTTGTTATCACTAGTTTTTGAATCAACATACCTTTTATTACTAGCTTGATCTAATTCGGAACAATCTTTCACGTTGAAAACTGTGATTGTTCATGTCTAAACTGGTTTCCATTTGAAGCATTTCTTTACGACTGAGAAAAATGTTTTTAACATCATTGTAAGGGACTAGGTTGTTATAATTTGCTGCAAGATGAAGATAATTTTGTGTTTTTGACTTGACAACATTGAAAAGCTCCTTCAGATCAATATCTTTCAAAACTTCATGTGTATGTGAAGGGGAAGAATCAGGGTGAAATTTTTTCAAATTGATCCTGTTGACACTACTCAAATCATTAGATTCATCTGTATCTAAATTTGTGATAAGTTTTCGATTCATGTCAATTCCTCCTGGTTGAATTAATTTATTATCCCTCAAATCGAGGTTCCCAACCAAATGTGTGCTACCATCTAATTTTAAATAATGTGTATCTCCATACTCTTTATTAACAACATCTTTATAATCTGTTGGGTCTTTTACAATTTATCAATCAATGAGTGGCTTTTGATTTTTTTATCACAAATAAGATCGTTGCACGTCAAACAGGCGCCAAGGTGAACTATACTTTTGTAACTTCCTGCTGCGAATCCAAGAAAAAATTGAAATAATTAAAGAATCGAAACTGCAATTGCAAAGAAATGCTTGCCTGCTTTTCGCCGAAAGTGGACAGTTCTTCTATAACTTCTATAATTAGTATTAGTAAATCAGGGCCGTAGCTAGCATGAGGCAAGACGAGGCAGTTGCCTCGTCTAACTTGAGTTTTATCCCAAAAAAAAAGAAAAGAAAACATTTGCCATTGGCTTATGCAGGTAAGTTGAGCGAATAAAGGAAAAAGCTGTAGTATCGATAAAAAAAATCAGAAAAATAATCGTCATGTAACAGATTAGCAGAAGCAAGTCAACAAGGCCCGGGCATTGATTTGCCATATTTACTTTTCGCGCCAATTCGGTGGAAGGCGCCGGAAAGTTTTAAATTTCGTTAGATTGCCTTGTGAGTACTCGGTAAAACTCTGCCGTTTTTCATTCAATTTTTCCCGCCGGCACGCTTTCCATTGGTTTTCTATTCATACACGTACAAATGACGTCTTTGCTGGCGCCACGAGAAGAGTTTAGCATTCAGCGCCGAGGCGAATCACGATGTCTAAGCAAAAACAACAGCTATTTCGTTGGAAGATGAAAAACAATAACTTGGCTGCTAAACAAATCCGAAGCTTGCAGGAAGCAGTGGGGCATTGCAATGAACAGTTTTATCCAAACATTTCCACCATGTTACAGATTCTTTTGACCCTGCCAGTTGGTTCCTGCTCATGTGAACATTATTCAGCGCGCTGAGAAGGCTGAAAACCTGGTCCCGAACAAGCATGGCTGATGCAAGTCTTAACGGTCTCGCTTTGGCGTATATCCATATAAACCGCCAGACATTGATAGCAGTCAAGTCTTCAAGCGATGGGATCTCTCTGGTCACAGAAGAATCGCCTTGGCCTTTAGCAGCGAATAGACCAAATTCGACTAATTCAAACTAAATTCTTTGAATTTTCTTACTGCTCTGAAAGAGATTTCAATATCAGCTTAAATTGTGAAAGTAACCGCTTTGTCTTGTATGAGCTTGACACACAAAACAGCATTTCAGAGTTTCTTAATTTTATTTTTGTTGAAATCTTGAATTGAAGAACTGATAGAGAACATGAACTGTGTCCAATTTAGCTTAGATTTTGAATGTGTTTTTGAGGAAAATACTGCCAGGAAATTGCTGAAAATAGCATTTCCGGGCGTCTAGATTTCAAAATTTCCTGGGGGGGGGGGGCATGCCCCCAGACCCCCCTAAAAAATAGCGCCTCCGGCGCTAAGTTTAAGTGCCTCGTCTGCCGTTCAATCCTGGCTACGGCCCTGTAAATTTGTAAATGTAATTGTACATCTGCGTAGTTCGTGTAATATCATATTGTAATTGTAGTTATGTAAATAATGTATTGTTTAAAATAAAGTTGTAAAAAAAAAATTAAAAATAAAAAATAAAATAAAATCGTCGAATATTACAATTTTCTGAGAATCACTTTCCAGACTATTTACAGGTTTAATTTCATTATTATTGTAATGCATTATGTCGTATGCCACCTAACCACTTATGTCATTCATTGTTTCTATCATATGTTTGTATTTTTCTTGTTCAAGGTTTTTGCCATATAAATGGATCTGGTCATAGTAAACTAATGGTTGCATTAACATGTGATACAAGAGGTTTGTTTTGCCCGAGGCCGAATTACCGCATATTAATTAGCATCCTGAAATTCGATTTGGGCATATAACCGTAAAGTTGTCTGAAGTTTGTATTTTCTTCTTCATTGAAATCGTAATTTGGAATATCCATTATACTATCATGTTAGATAAGTTAAGATAAGTCAAGATAAGTTTATATAATTTATATAATTTATATACACCTAATTGCAATAACGTTGTCATAGAAAAATGAAAAATGTAAAAACGAAAATTGAAAAAAGGCCAATAGGAATTAATTAGACATACAAATAACAATAGCCGCTGCACGCTTAATTTAAATTAACAATAGCCGCTGCACTCTTAATCGTGCCGCGTGTCGGCGCTGTGATTTATAGTCAACCAAAAGTAAGTGTTATTTCTTCATTAGCGGTTTCCATGGCAACGTTTCCAAAGGATTATTCAGCCCTACTTTTTAGCTTGTGGCACTAATAGTTAGAAAATTAATCCGGTGACCCCCTTTTGTTTTTTTTTTTAGTAATAGCTTTTGGCATTTGAAAAGGAAAATGCACAATGATTTTAAAAAAATTCTACGGAGCGGAATTTTTGTAAATTTGGATAAAGACAATTTTCACGCAGTGCAAATTTCCTTCCGCATAATTTTTTAATTTTGTCTGACGTTTCCTCTCAATAATTATTTTTACCACAATTGCCGCTAAACTCGCAATCTGATTGGTCGACGTCGGTGGTAAATGAGAGTCCAGACAACGGTGCTGACGCTTAACATCACGCACGCTTGAAAAAAAACCAATCAGATTGCGAGAAAGTTATAGACAACGCTTGCTCTTTCTTTGCTGTCACGTTTTGTAACAAGACTTCGATTTTTTCTTGTATTTTTTTCTAAATATTGTTGTTAAAAACAAATTTAAACCGGTTTTCCGTAGTGTGGACTCTTATTTACCACGATTTACGTCATCACATGGTCAAAATTTGTTTGACTCACTCGGCTGCACCTCGTGAGTCCACAACATTTTGACCATGTGATGACGTAAATCGTGGTAAATAACAGTCCACACCAAGGAAAACCGGTGTAAATTTGTTAAATTACATTGAAACAATAAAAAGTGGGAGTCACCGGACTTGTTTTTATGTAAAAGCCTTCGTGAACGCGTCTTCGCGCATTCAAAAAATCCGGATTCTATAAGATCAACAGTTGCTCATGATCTGTTCTGACTACCGCTGACTGTTGCGTGTGCTCGCGCGGGCAGCTACTGTTTGGAGAGTTTCGGAGTCAGTATCTGGTGTTTGAAGTTGTTTACTGCTTAGAAGATCATTTGGTAGCCGTAAAAGACAGCTTTCTGGACTGACCTTTAGGGATTTTATCACAACTTCTGGCTAGATAAGCCATGTCTTTGTCAAATAGCATCAAGCGAAAGTTTGGCTTGAAGAACACGTGTCGGTCGGTGCTTCAGAATGAAAACATTGCGATACTTCTAAATTGCAAAATAACTAAAATGTTAAGCTTCTTTATGTGAGATTTTCTCGGGATTTGTCCTTATTCTTCACGGTTTTTTTCGTCGCAGGGTTTAACGATGGCGGCCAATATCCTCTTCGGATATATATCCTTCCGTTCGTTCACTCTCGGTTTGCGATTTTTAGTTAGGCTGTCCGTGTCATTTACTTTTTAAAAAACGACTCAATGTTTTTTTTTCTCCGCGTTTGCCCATTTAGTGAATGAAAATGACTGTTATTTACGGATGGCTCAGCATCTTTTAATCTTCAGCCGATATTGTGAGCATCTGCAATCGAAAACATCTGAAACATGGCTTGTAGTTTGTTTCAGGCAATCATGTTTGCACTTTTTTGCCCACTGAATCACGGCATCAAAGCTCAAATCATCTTCAGTTTCTGGACACCCTGAGGTAAAAGACTAGTTTTACCATACTAGTAGTTCCATATTGGAAGTGAAGTGCTGCCTCATTGCGAGATGCTGGTTAAGCTGGATAAGAATCTTGAAAACGTCGGGTTGACATAAATCAAATTTACGCCATCGCCGTCAGTTCTGTGCATTCCGAAAGGTCTTAGATTTTTTCCCACATGAAAATAATCTATTTGTCTTGATTTCGTGCCGGTTATTTTCCCGATTCTCGGATCACCCGCCTCAGAATTTATAGACGATAGCGTTTGTTTAATAAAAAGTGAACACTGGACAGCGAAGGAAGAAATATAAGCGTGGTAGGAATCCCGATTAATTTCACTTCTTTCGGTTGTTTGCCTTTCATGAATTTTTATAGTCGTGAAGTTGGAGGAACAAAACAGCCTCGGGTGCAAAAATTCACCGCCGATGAAGATGTAAACAATGAACGTTTCTTGCAACAACAACAACAACAATCTTTATTGTGCTCTTAATACAGAAGTACAGAAATCATTAAAAGGAAATATTAAACTGTGAGAGAAAAAGAGCACAGTTTCGCTTGCGCTAGTGAATGTTTCTCGGGCGAAAATAACCTCAAAGCGATCACTTTTTTCATTTAATTTTCTTTTCTATGTTTCGGATACGGAGGAATAAAAATTGGATATATTTTTTTGCAAGATACGTTGCGTTACTGGAAAGGTTTCAAATTACTTTCACATTATGCAAGTTGAAGCATTTTTACCTAAACTGAAAAAATATAGAAAGAGCTAAATTTGTTTCTCTCCTCCTAAATTATCACTTCTGTCGTTAACTTTGATTAAATTTATAAGTTTCATTCAAAATTTATTATAATAATGGCAGGAATACTTCCAGCAAAACTCTCAATTCGAAAAGTTGTTTTGACCCCGGTTCCGGAGCAGTCAAAATATTAAAACTGAAAGATTCTGACACAGTGGACACGCTATTTTAATAATTTGCGTGCGATCTCGCACGTTTGTGTCTTCTTGTTTTTGAAGGTTAACGCGCTTCTTTGTTAGCGTGCTCACACTATTCCAGTACTCCTTATTATCAAATCGTGAACTAACGTGCATGCAGATTCCTTAGCAGATTCCCAAGACATGTACATGTAAGCTTATTTTCCAATATGCCTAATACAACGACGTATACGCTCCTGCACAGCGCCTTGTTAAACAGAGATCCAGCAACTACGTTGGCCCCGAGAAGAACCTTTGTCCATGTTCAACTGATTTCCAGCGTACTTTTAGACATTACCAAGTCGAATGGATAGCAAAAAAGCTTGAAAACCAGTCCAATATGGCGTCGAAACAGAAACAGCTTAGTCGTGCATCTGTGCCTGCTCGAGTCGGCTTGTCATCACTTTGTTTTTATTGGATGCCGAGGCTCTCCCGAGACTGCCGACGGTTTCGTAGTAGATCTTCTTCCGCTCTTGATTGGTTCTCAAACAATATTTCATTGTTACTATCGGAAAACCGAGACACACAGAAGGAAGAATTCGGAAGTTTCCATGCACCTCAGACCTCTGTAATTATAATGTTCAGAACGATAAAAACCTACAAAAAAAGCCATATTTTCATGAACGTAACTGTAAGTCAAGCATGAGAAATTGCTCCATAGGCTTGGGGCGGACAGTTTTGGACTCGCAGGCGTGAGACTTGGCAGGTCTATTGATGCTATCTGTACAAGGTGGTTCACACTGTTTGAAGACTGTGAAACCCTTCATGGCCTGTGACAAGTCAAATTAAAAAGCTAACGGTATTAAACAGCCAGCGTCCACTGTTGCCCCAGGTTTAATGAGTCATAATTTATGCCAATTATTCTGTAACACGATTATAAACAGTAAATCTCAGACGCTCCTTCTCAGATTTGTCTTGCAAGGAGGGAGGCGCTGTACACTGGCTTTAACATGGAAATAAGGTTAAAAGCGAAATTTTGTTTACTTAATCAAATATTTATATTAGAGCGGTTTTCAATTGAATGTCGTAAAACCAAAACCAAAGTAATTATTCTGACTAATCACAGAACTCGCAGACAATCCGATGAACCAATCAGAACTCGAAGTAAATACATGAAGCCGGCGCCAAGCGCGGGAAAACGCGTGCGAGCAAGTCACGATTGGTTTTGGTTTTACTTCTGATTGGTTGAGAAAATAGCGCGAGATTTTTTAGCCAATCACAAAGCGTAGCAATGCAAAACCAAAGCAATCACGAAATTACTTTCGACACTCAACTGAAAAGCGCTCTAGTAGAGAATTGACTAAAAAGAGCAAACTCCCCGTGACTCTTTAACTCCCAAGAGTGCCAACAATCGAAATTCAAGAACAATCCAGCATTTCACTTTGTAAAATATTGAAAAACAAATGGTACCATGCAAAAGTACTGCCAAAGAGGTTTCATTTAAATGGTCACACCATAGGATTTCATCCACAGACTCAAAAGTTAGAACAAATGGTACCATGCAAAAGTACCGCTGAAGAGGTTTCATTTGAATGGTCACACCATAGGATTTCATCAACAGACTCAAAAGTTAGAACAAATGGTACCATGCAAAAGTACTGCTGAATAGGTTTCATTTGAATGGTCACACCATAGGATTTCATCAACAGACTCAAAAGTTAGAACAAATGGTACCATACAAAAGTACTGCTGAAGAGGTTTCATTTGAATGGTCACACCATAGGATTTCATCAACAGACTCAAAAGTTAGAACAAATGGTACCATACAAAAGTACTGCTGAAGAGGTTTCATTTGAATGGTCACACCATAGGATTTCATCAACAGACTTAAAAGTTAGAATTACAATACATGTCTCCATAATTGACTCTGGGAGTGAAAGTGTTGATACATGTAACTTTATTTAAACTGATAAGACCAATCACCAAACCTAAAGATGAACTGGTGATCAGAATAAATGAATAATATCTAAATTGTAATAATCTATGAAAAAATCTATAAAACTCTATAC
Organism: Dendrophyllia cribrosa; assembly: GCA_024195265.1. Taxonomy (NCBI): domain Eukaryota; kingdom Metazoa; phylum Cnidaria; class Anthozoa; order Scleractinia; family Dendrophylliidae; genus Dendrophyllia; species Dendrophyllia cribrosa. The sequence goes on along the minus strand of JAJLRJ010000010.1, from coordinate 4,515,353 downwards.
AAAGTATATATTTAAAGAATACAGGGTAAATACGCTAAGAATATAAAATGCGAATGTCTAAATTGAAAGAAATTTTATCCTAGACTGCATTAGTGGTTATTTTAATCAAATTCGAAAAGATACTTAAAAATACTAGCCTTAAACTTTGGTAATGTTATTAATTCTCATATCTCACAAGGTAGCTGTACAATGTGCCGTTCACACTGTGCAGGGATTATGAAACTTTTAAGCTATTAAAAAATACTTAATTTCCTATCTATAAAGTGCTCTTCATTGTTCAATCCTTTTAAGTTGGAATATCCAAAGCATTGAACATGCAGTTACAGAAGACTAGGGCAGAAATATGCAAATTTTCACTCGGTTGATTGGTTGTTAACATTGAGCCTTGTCTATTCTTGGCCTTCGTGTGACGTCATAAAAATTCAAAGATCTAAACTTTACATCCTACAAAGCTGTTTCTAACATGGTATGTAGATACTAGTGTTACAATCATTCACAAAAAGTTTCAGGTTTTAACGATGTTTTGCTTCCGATTTGTAAAGGTTTTAAATGTGTCACTCAATTCGTCACGCTATTTCAGATAAGCCATGAAAATAAACAAAATTGAACCAGTTGAAAGTTATTTTTTCATTATAGATGCCTATAAGCCGATTTTATGGAAATTTTATTGAATCCAAACTTTTGTGATGAGATTTTTAGTGTAATTAAGACTTTGAAGTTTTGGCCGCCATGCATGTTTGGGACACAAAGATGGTCACTCCATATATTTTTACTAAAAATGATCAATACTCGTTCGCCTATAACTCTTGAACGAAATGCTCTTGCGCTTAAAAATTTGGCCCAGATCTGTAGTTTTAAACTCTCTACAATTCCATAAACATTTTGGAATTGAAATCTGTTTTTTAATTAATGCTCTTGAATTTTGATATGACGTAAGTGCAAACCAGCAATAGACCTCTTCAGCTTGTATGTTTTGTTTTCCCAATGTAGATCATGTGATGTTACCCTATTCAGTTCAATGTAAATTGTAATTGCTTAGCTAGCCGTTGACCAGCCATTGCCAGATTAGTGTACTAATGGCGATTATCTCAGTTAAAGTTAGAGAACTGTTTCTTTTAAATTTTGTTTTCTTCACGTGCATATGTATGCATAATTTATGAAAAGACAAAGGACAAATTCCCCTTGAGAACACCACATGAAAACAAAAACAAATCACCGCAAAGCCGAATGGGTGATACTGGGCCTTTAATATTTGTGAGTCATAGCAGAGGTCATATGTGGAATGTTTCACAATATTTGTAAAATTTCAACTGGGCACTCACATTTTAGGAGTTCAAGGATGATATTTTATGAGTTATATTTCATTTTCAGGCAGAGACACTTATTTTGAAATATGGCACTGAATCTTTTGAAGAATTTCTTTAAACTTGTTGCTACTCACAGCTTTTAAACCTGGAACCATTTTAGCTTTTAAACCTGGAACCGTTTTGATGTACAACAACTTAGCAAATACCAAAGCCAGTTGACCGGCAGGAGGCCATGTAATATCTTCAAACAGCAAAGGGATAATTGGCTTCTTCCTAGAGTCTGCTAGTGTTGCTTCACGCTGGCAGTTTTCTGACTGGCAGTACTTCTCTGTCACACAGCAGATCACAACCTAGTGAAGGTGATACAAAGGAACATAAAAACACAAAAACTAATGTAATCTACTTATAAAAAAAACACAAAGTTCCACAATAAAAGGAATGGCGACGTCCCCCATTTCACACTTTTTACTCATGCGCAGAGCAGCATTAGTTCAGGTTTGCCCTCTGTTTTTCTTTTTATTTGTGTCACATTAGTGCATGCAAATTTATGCATGCATATTTTAGTTTCACTGGTTTGATTATTATTATTTTTTGTCACGATTGTGCACTTCCGGTTCATAGCTTTGCCATATACACTTTCGGTTCTAAACAATAACGTTAGCAAAACAGCATTACTGAAGTGTCACGAAACCGTCTCCTACAACCCTCGTTATATTGCTAATTTTCACGTTAGGTATATATAACACACAGAAGAATCACTGGCTTCCTTGTGGTACAGCCTTCATTTATAAAACATGAAATAGTAACAACATGGTTTGCAGGAACGATGACTGAATGAAAGGAGTAACTCTTCTCGATGTCGGACATCTTCTTAATATCTTGTTTAAAATATACCATATAACTTTCTTACGCAGCGCATGGGCATGATGAGTATAGGCTACTTGGGGCCTCTTGTTGGGTGTCAAATGCAAATTTAGGCTTCTTTCAGTCATGAAACATGGTTGACCTTCAGTGACCTTTAAATAACAGAACCCAAGATATTGGCTACCGGTAGTAAGCAACATTAAAAAACAGAAATTCATACAAAATTTAATAACTGTGATGTAACTTTGGTAATGGTTTTCCAAATGTTGTCAGCATTATAATGGTCTTAGTAATTTGTCAGTGACTGTTGTGCAAATGCTTTAGTAGTTGATTGACAACTAAAGGTGAGAATGACCAGGTCAGGTCCCCTTTTTACCAAAACGTCCAGTTTAATAAAATGGCCCTTCCTTCAAGCAACCACTCTGTTATTAATACCAATTTTTTTTTTCAGTCATCACGATCAATTCACAATATTTTTGTATGTTAAGCCAATTAAGTCTTATCCCAGGATGTAGGTTTTGTCTACAATTAGGGTCAGAGATAGTTCTAAGCTTTAAATAGCAAAACCCGCAGGTGCTGCTAGGGTTTTAAACTGACAGGGTGGTGCAAAGTATTTTTTTTGGGGGGGGGAGGGGGGGGGGGGGGGGGGGGCGTTAAATTGGCATTCGAGGATTTTTCAGGGAATGAAAGTTTAACCCATTGACACCTGAACCGCCCGAAACCGCCCGTACAAGACTCATGCACTGCTTAAAAATATTGCAACTTTCTCGATCGTGCGAACGTTGCCTTAACTAGCAGTTGTGAGCATTGACTAGAAAGTCCCTCAAATTGAGATACCCAACAAACACAAAAAAGTCAGCAATTTTTGCAGAATATCAGCGTTTGAATTTGGGCAATAACCAAAATGACCGTTTTTAACGTCATAGAAAAACAACAAAACTCACGTTTTTGCCTTTAGTTTTTTTTTATTCAAATCATCGTGGCAAACCCAGAAGTCAACATTCACAGCAAAATTCAGTCCTAGTCCTAGCTTAGCAGTGATTTTTTTTTGCTCTTATTCGTTGCTCGGGCCGAGCTACAGCTTCTCGTTCTAGTGCATACTGACCTTGCCTCGATTTTCAACATCACCACCGCACTGCATGCTGGGAAATAGCCACAATTTTTGACAGCGTTCGTTCCTTCCCCGACACATTTCATATTTGTACTAAGTCCACAGCCACTCCGACCTACCATCGAAATTTCGCACTTGTTGTGTTCTTCAGTGGTCGCAACTTCCAAAATATGCCGTGGTAGGTCGAGAAATTCATCCAGAGTCGAGTCCCAAGGCTACTTTGTTTCGTGGCGGCCATTTTCCCAGTTCAACGAGCAACGAGCCAAATTCGTAAACAAAGTACAACACCTAACTCGCTTCATTGAGAAAGTGGACTCTGAACTACCTTCAAGCTTAATGATGCTCATCAGGCAGCTACTAAAGATGAAAAATGGCTGTGAACGTACCAAAAATCGCAGATACACCATATTTGAGCCTTTATTGCAATTCAACGAAGCAAAATGAGAACGTCACAGTGACGTTTCCAGTAAACTCGAGCCTTCAGTGTTTTAGAACAGCAGCAGTTTCGATGGTAACCCCAAATATGGAGTCACGAAATCCTATGACTCGTTTATATGCAGAAAATCACTAAAAAACGTAAAAATTCTCGTTGATGTTGACCACCTTACTGTTTCCTCAAATTTCTTTGCAGGTACGTATTAAATTCTGGTTTCTTTCACATTTCCCCATCACTTCTTAACCTGAGAACAGCTCCCCTCTGTGGTACAGCCACACCCAAAATTCTAAAGAACAGGCTACTTTAAGGTGCAAGCTTAAATGAAAGAGGGCATGTAAGGCAGGCATGTGAATTAATTAATCCTTTTCCACTGGGTGGAGGAATAGTCAACTACAGTTAATTTGGTCAGTCACTTTGTATTGAAAGGTTTGGGGTTAATTAATTTTTGTTGAAACATTTTGCTGTTTCCATGGACAGGCAAGAAATGTTACTCCGGGGAGGTACTCTCATGTATAAAGCTGTATGGTATGTGACACTGTGAAGGGTATGGTTTTCATGAAGCAGTTTAGTCCCAGCTGGGAGTTTAGTCTGGGATAGGATACAGAAATTTATCAGAGAGTTTTGGTCTAGAATAGGGTATCATTTGCCGAGAAACTGATCTAGGAAATTATAGGAATTTAAACTCAGAAGAGAAAGAGCCTTCCATAAACGGAAATAAAATCATCGCGGCAACATTGTTGATGGATGGTTTTGGTATATTGGACTGTAATAGTGATACATTTTACTATAAAAATTAGCGATAAAAAATCACGACGTTTCGACCTCTCCGAGGTCATTTTCAAGTGGATGTAAGAATACAGAATTAGCATAAATATATTACAGTATAAAAGCATAAGAATGTAGAGAGCGCAAAAATGTGGTAAAATATGTAAATATAGGTGATAAAAAATCATCACCTATATTTACATATTTTACCACATTTTTGCGCTCTCTACATTCTTATGCTTTTATACTGTAATATATTTATGCTAATTCTGTATTCTTACATCCACTTGAAAATGACCTCGGAGAGGTCGAAACGTCGTGATTTTTTATCGCTAATTTTAATAGTAAAATCTTTTACTAAAAAACTACTCAATAGTGATACAGTTCTAAAAATAGCAAGTCTGGGATAGGGTAGGAATGTTCAGAGTCAAGTCTAGTATAGGGTAGGAATGTTCAGAGTCAAGTCTAGTATAGGGTAGGAATGTTCAGAGTCAAGTCTGGGATAGGGCAGGAATGTTCAGAGTCAAGTCTAGTATAGGGTAGGAATGTTCAGAGTCAAGTCTAGTATAGGGCAGGAATGTTCAGAGTCAAGTCTAGTATAGGGTAGGAATGTTCAGAGTCAAGTCTAGTATAGGGTAGGAATGTTCAGAGTCAAGTCTGGGATAGGGCAGGAATGTTCAGAGTCAAGTCTAGTATAGGATAGGAATGTTCAGAGTCAAGTCTAGTATAGGGCAGGAATGTTCAGAGTCAAGTCTAGTATAGGGTAGGAATGTTCAGAGTCAAGTCTAGTATAGGGTAGGAATGTTCAGAGTCAAGTCTAGTATAGGGTAGGAATGTTCAGAGTCAAGTCTAGTATAGGGTAGGAATGTTCAGAGTCAAGTCTAGTATAGGGTAGGAATGTTCAGAGTCAAGTCTAGTATAGGGTAGGAATGTTCAGAGTCAAGTCTAGTATAGGGTAGGAATGTTCAGAGTCAAGTCTAGTATAGGGTAGGAATGTTCAGAGTCAAGTCTAGTATAGGGTAGGAATGTTCAGAGTCAAGTCTAGTATAGGGCAGGAATGTTCAGAGTCAAGTCTAGTATAGGGCAGGAATGTTCAGAGTCAAGTCTAGTATAGGGTAGGAATGTTCAGAGTCAAGTCTAGTATAGGGTAGGAATGTTCAGAGTCAAGTCTAGTATAGGGCAGGAATGTTCAGAGTCAAGTCTAGTATAGGGTAGGAATGTTCAGAGTCAAGTCTAGTATAGGGTTGCAAAATCAGCTGAACATGGTCTGGTATAGGGTAAGGGTTTCAGAGTCCCAGCCACACACCTCCATCCAGAAATATACAGAGTACCCCCCCCCCCCCCCCCCCCCCCCCCCCCCCCGCCGGACTAAGCACCCCATCCAGGGGCTGCAGTGGTAATGAATCCTATGTACTGCTTCATGTTACAGAAACTGCAACAACTATTCAGCATCGAGGTACATAAATTAAATATACCTCTTTGTTTTTACCTTGGAGGCGCTTATGCCTGCGTCAATTTCTTTAAACAGTGCATCCCCTCCTCCCATCTGACTTGTGTCCATCCAGCAGTGGATCCCATGCTTCTCAAGTCTCTCTTTTAACTCCAGGACAATGTCTTGAGATCCCCACTGGTAAGAGATGAACACTTCTGGTCGAGATATCGATAGTGGTCGAGATGTCGGTGGTGGTGGTCGAGATGTCGGTGGTGGTCGAGATGTCGGTGGTGGTGGTCGAGATGTCGATGGAGCTCCATGAACTGAGACCACACCTTGCTTTTTAACTGCTTTTTTTTCTGCAGGATAAATCACATTTTTAAATAATGTCAATTGGGTTGATTTCTCTACCTTATTAAGAAAACAAAGTGCAAGATCCATTGAATGTTCCCCACAAAGAAACAACATACCAGTAAAACCTCCATTAAGCAGTCACCCTCGGGGAGTATAGCCAAATGACCGGGGTTAGTTTCTAGAGAAACTGTGGTGCTGCGTCGGTGGGGGGATGAAACACGAGAATTTAGTTTTATCGAGTGAGTCGATAAGGTAAATTGACCACCGTAAAAAGATTCAAATAGCTGACGTTTCGAGCGCTAGCCCTTCGTCGGAGCGAATCAAGGAATTGTGGGTAGTGTGTGGTTTTATATAGTAAGCGGTGGAGCTACGCTATTGGTGGAAATTTGGTGACGTGAAAAACAAATGTAGATTAGTTGAATGAAAAGCGTTCGTTGATTCCGTGGGGTTTGAGAGTGCCGATTTGAAAGATGATTTTTTGTTCTAGGTTTTTACGGCTTTCTGTGTTACCCTGGTGTAGGGAAAGGCCGCAGATTGTCATGTGTTGTTTAGAATGGTTAGTAAGATTAAAATGGCGCGCGACTGGTTTGGATGCGTCTTTGTCATTTTTTTCAACGTCTCGGAGATGTTCACGAAAACGGTCGCCCAGTCTCCTCCCTGTTTCGCCAATGTATATCTTTTTGCAAAAAGTACATGTAATGCAGTAGATAACATTTACGGAGGTGCATGTAAAACGATCAGTGATTTTAATGGATCGTTTGGGTCCTGTTATTTTGTCCGCGTTGTGAATGAAAGGACAAGTGTTACATCGTGTGCGTGTGCATTTGAAAGTTCCCGGTACATCGTCAGATTTCAGTGCGCTCGTAACTAGAAAGTTGCCTATGTTTTTGTCACGTTTGAATGAAATTAGTGGGGGTTGTGAAAAAATTCTGCCAGTTTCGGGGTCGTTTTGGAGTAATTTGAGATTTTTTAAAATGATGCTTTTGACTGTGTTGTTGTGTGGGTGGAAAGTGAGGGTGAATGGAATTCTCTCGTTCTCTTCCTTCTGTGGCGTTTGTAGTGCTGACTGTCTGTCGATCTGTTGTGCACGTTCTTGGCCCGTATTAACAACAGAGTCAGGGTACCCACGTTTCTTGAAAAACTGGCACATTTCTTCTGATTTGTTGGAAAAATCAGAGTCATCACTACATAGACGTCGAAGTCTGAGAAATTGAGAATACGGAATGGCGTTTTTAACGTGCGATGGATGTGAGGATGAATGTAACAGATAACTGTGGGAATCTGTAGGTTTGTAGTGCACACTTGTGGATAAACTGTTACCGTTGATTGAAATATTAATGTCAAGAAAAGCGAAACCTCAGTCGCTGTTAAGAGAGAAAAGCCAGGTCCATTAATTTACCAAAAACTGATCAGAGCCAAAAGTTTAACCCCACGTAAAAGCCAACTAAAGTGGTTTCAAGACTGCAACTTTTCAGACAAAGAAGATACATTTAATTGGGAACTCGCCTATCTTATGGCGCGACGGTGCACAAAAAGCACCAAACTGATAGAGTTCCAATTTAAACTATTACATAGGCGCATACCAACTAATGATTTTTTACTTAAAATAGGACGAAAAGAAAATGACAACTGTACCTTTTGCAACAATTCCTCAGAGACGCTAATTCATCTTTTTTGGTCTTGCCATGTTACAGCCTCCTTTTGGAAAAGCGTAACCGACTGGCTTCAAAACGCTCTTCCGTTAATCGGCAAATACAACTTATTGAATATTACTGCACTGGGCTTGAGGCCGGAGCCTCATTCTACAGAATACTCGTGTCAATTAAACTATTGTCTACTGTTAGCGCGGTTTCATATTTGGCAAGCCAAAATGGATGAAATATCGCCTAATTTTGCAAATTTTCTGCGCCTAGTTAAGTCAAGATCTATTATAGAGAAAAAAGCTGGGGACACTAAAAAATGGAACTTTCTTAAAGATTGTTCTTTATATAGCTCTTGATATCGATTGTTTCCTTTCCCCTGACGGTCAAATACCAAAAATATTTTTAAAGATTTGTAAATCTTATATTTAACTAGATATATCTGACTGATTGTTCTCAATCAAGGTTCGTTTATTGCTCCTGTCTCAACTGTACTTTCTTTGAACCTTCTCTTTTTGTTTGTTTTTCTCTGTGCTGTAATTTAGTTATTGTATTGTATTGTTAATAAAAAAAAAAAAATTAAAAAAAAAAATTAAAAAAAAAAAAAAAAAAAAAAAAGAAAAGCGACTGAGGTTTCGGAAATTTCCCAGGTATATTTTAGAGCTGGATGAAAAGTATTGACAGAAGTTATGAATTGATTAAGTTCCTCTTTACTGGAAGAGGTAGCGCCAATGCAATCATCGATGTAGCGGCCGTAGAGTTCGGGTTTGGTTCCGTGGTACTGATTAAAAAATTTGTCTTCGATGTGGCCTACAAAAAGGTTAGCGTAGCTTGGTCCCATTTTGGTGCCCATGGCGACTCCATTTACTTGTTTGTAGTAGTTTTGGGAAAATGAAAAACAGTTAAGTGTCAAAACTAATTCGGCTAAGCGGAGCAGTGTTTCTGAGCTTGGGTTTTGAATGGAGCGCTGGTCGAAAAAATATTTTAGTGCTTGAAGTCCTTCGTCATTGGGGATGACGGTATATAAAGAAGTAATGTCCATAGTGAAAATTAATTTGTTTTCGAAGTAATGTCCACTATGGACATTACTTCTTTATATACCGTCATCCCCAATGACGAAGGACTTCAAGCACTAAAATATTTTTTCGACCAGCGCTCCATTCAAAACCCAAGCTCAGAAACACTGCTCCGCTTAGCCGAATTAGTTTTGACACTTAACTGTTTTTCATTTTCCCAAAACTACTACAAACAAGTAAATGGAGTCGCCATGGGCACCAAAATGGGACCAAGCTACGCTAACCTTTTTGTAGGCCACATCGAAGACAAATTTTTTAATCAGTACCACGGAACCAAACCCGAACTCTACGGCCGCTACATCGATGATTGCATTGGCGCTACCTCTTCCAGTAAAGAGGAACTTAATCAATTCATAACTTCTGTCAATACTTTTCATCCAGCTCTAAAATATACCTGGGAAATTTCCGAAACCTCAGTCGCTTTTCTTGACATTAATATTTCAATCAACGGTAACAGTTTATCCACAAGTGTGCACTACAAACCTACAGATTCCCACAGTTATCTGTTACATTCATCCTCACATCCATCGCACGTTAAAAACGCCATTCCGTATTCTCAATTTCTCAGACTTCGACGTCTATGTAGTGATGACTCTGATTTTTCCAACAAATCAGAAGAAATGTGCCAGTTTTTCAAGAAACGTGGGTACCCTGACTCTGTTGTTAATACGGGCCAAGAACGTGCACAACAGATCGACAGACAGTCAGCACTACAAACGCCACAGAAGGAAGAGAACGAGAGAATTCCATTCACCCTCACTTTCCACCCACACAACAACACAGTCAAAAGCATCATTTTAAAAAATTTCAAATTACTCCAAAACGACCCCGAAACTGGCAGAATTTTTTCACAACCCCCACTAATTTCATTCAAACGTGACAAAAACATAGGCAACTTTCTAGTTACGAGCGCACTGAAATCTGACGATGTACCGGGAACTTTCAAATGCACACGCACACGATGTAACACTTGTCCTTTCATTCACAACGCGGACAAAATAACAGGACCCAAACGATCCATTAAAATCACTGATCGTTTTACATGCACCTCCGTAAATGTTATCTACTGCATTACATGTACTTTTTGCAAAAAGATATACATTGGCGAAACAGGGAGGAGACTGGGCGACCGTTTTCGTGAACATCTCCGAGACGTTGAAAAAAATGACAAAGACGCATCCAAACCAGTCGCGCGCCATTTTAATCTTACTAACCATTCTAAACAACACATGACAATCTGCGGCCTTTCCCTACACCAGGGTAACACAGAAAGCCGTAAAAACCTAGAACAAAAAATCATCTTTCAAATCGGCACTCTCAAACCCCACGGAATCAACGAACGCTTTTCATTCAACTAATCTACATTTGTTTTTCACGTCACCAAATTTCCACCAATAGCGTAGCTCCACCGCTTACTATATAAAACCACACACTACCCACAATTCCTTGATTCGCTCCGACGAAGGGCTAGCGCTCGAAACGTCAGCTATTTGAATCTTTTTACGGTGGTCAATTTACCTTATCGACTCACTCGATAAAACTAAATTCTCTAGCCAAATGACCGCTTAATAGAGGTTGACCACTTAATAGGTGTTCTAAATTTAACAAAATATTTGGCAAAAATTGAACTAGAATGCGAAATGATGGAAACACTGCAAATTGTTGACGCTCATCCGAATAACTTATGGCCACATGTTTAAGCAAGTTTCTCAAGAGGCCTACGAACTGCAGAAAAGTCATAATCAAGGTGAAACGAGTTAACAGAGGTGGTGGCTTTGGTCTCTTTGGTTCCTTCCTTCCTTCCTTATTTTTAATGATATAATTGTCACTTTTTATATACTGAATGATTTTACCGAGTTTAAATAAAGTTATATGTATGTATGTATGTATGTATGCATGCGAGTATCAATTTGAAGGTGACAATTTTTCGTGTGGTTGGCTGCAACAGAAGCTGGTAAAAGAGGCTGATTTGATGTGCGTTGCGGTGGACCCACACAAGTCTATTAGCCCAAACGTAATAACAGTATGCATTCTCACGCTAATTACACCCATCATGTTGTGTTTAATGAGCTGTTAAAAGAAACTGGACATGCTACTACTGTCTTGTCAAAAATACTGTATTGTAAAATAATTTGTTGACCATTTTTAAAATAGATCGGAGGTGAAAAACAATAAAATTAGCCAATTGGGAAGTCTAAACGATGACCGCGTGCGCTTAATAGAGCTGACCGCTGACTGAGGTCAAATTTCAGTAAATGTGGGGAGTGATTTCCGGGGATTTGATAAGTGACCGCTTAATAGAGGGTGACCGCTTAACAGAGGGCCGCTTAATAGGGGTTTGACTGTACTTATAGTTGTAGTTAGGAGGAGGGGGACTTTCTACTCTTTAAGTTACTGTCTCTGAATGGTTTAATATTTTTTATTTTGGTGCCATGCAAGAAAACTCACTGACAGTAGCCTGTTCCAGGCGTTCAGATAGTGGAAAAAGCGCGAATAGTTGGGGAAGGCGCGAAGAAAGGCTAGCGAAAAATATGCGGGGAGACGAGGGAACCTCGCTTCCTCTCCCCAATCTCCCCGCTTTTTTTTCGCTCGCTTTTCTTCGCGCCTTCCCCAACTATTCGCGCTTTCCCCACTATCTGAACGCCTGGAACAGGCTACACTGACAGGTAACTGATGTAACTGTTTACCCTTTTAATCCTTAAATATCAAGATACAAATTCTCCTTTCTGGTCCCCATCGGTTATTATAACAATAGTGGGAAGAAATTGTTAAAATATCTGCAGAATTTATCTTAGGTGATCATATCCTTAATTCTCATGACCTCTCTGATTGATTAACCATTGACATTAACAAGGAGAAATTTGATGCTGATCAATGTTGGGGCTAAATTAGGGTTAAATATATAAAAAGTATGGTGACATCCTGTCCCCCGGGGGGGGGGAGGGGGGGGGGACTCCAATATAAAAATGACGGAGGGTGCTCGTCGTACCCTTTAGGGGTCAAAATTTGTATATTATAGGGGTGGCGAATAGTCTTTCAAAAAATACGAGTCTCGCAAAATTTTAGTTGATTTTCATGGGTCTCGCAGTCTCGTTTTTTGAGCGATTCTCCATGTCTCGGAGTCTCGATTTTAACTTTTGATGAAGCTGTCTTGACTCGGTTTTTTTCTTGCCGTAACTGTCTCAACCTCGTTCCCAGGGTCTTCTCCGGGAAGGAGAAGACCCTGGGAACGAGGTTGTAACTGTCTCTGATCGAGATTCTCTGCGTCTCGACGTTTTTGGATACGGATTTGTCTGTTTGTTTGTTAGCTTTTAAAAGTCTCGGGCTCGCGCATTCAAAAAAATGTAAAGTCTCGGGCTCGCAGTGAAAAGAGCCGTCTCGCCGTCTCGCAAAGTCTCAAATTTACCATTCGCCACTCGATCCTTATATTGGAACCGCTTATGGTGGTAAAATCTAAAATGAACACCGTTAGAATTACCGCGGTACCTTTTCAGGTATTGAGCCGAAAATATATGACAGAATATGACGTGTGTTGTTTTAGAATTGGTACCTCTTAGGAGTAAAAATTCATTTAAGCCACCCCCCCATGAAATGAGATTGTGGACCTTTCATATTTTTTTTCTCGAAAATTTGTGACGAGCACCCCCGTCATTTTTATATGAGCAGCTAAACATATATATCAGTTGGTGGAAAGAAAACTACTAAATTTTGTCTAATCATGTTTTTTTAGTGTCTATAATACTGGAGTAAACTGTGATTGCAATTTACAACAACAACAACTTTTACAACAACAACAACTTTATTATTATTACAATTATTACTACAATTACAAGTACAAATACAATAAATAAATTATTATAATAATAAATAAATTATGTAAACTAAAAAAGAAAAAAAGGAAATTTTTCACGCAACCCGCGGTTAGCTTAGGCTAATCGAGGCGGGAGGTGAAGAGGACAAGAAATAAAATATAAGAAAACCTAGATCTTAGAATAAATTTACAAATCGAACAAAAATTAGATATGACACTGCGTAAATATTTGCTAAAAATAGTCGAATCTATTATAAAATAAATACTTACTGCATTCTTTCTTAAAAACAAAAGATAACATCATTCATGAGAACCTGCTTTATTCAGACATCCTTTTAGTATGGACAGTTTCCATGGTCCGTTTGGTGTTTGAATTAACGGAGTTTGACTGTTCTCGAGTTTTGTATCCTCAGATTTTAAAAGTTTAACAACACACATGTAGGTCGCCGCCTGTGCCATTGCCTCAGTAAATCTTGTTGCAGTGGCCAATTTGTGTAATTAACTCAGTTGACACCAAATTTGAATCATTGTTTTATTTTTTTTTTAATTTTATCACTTTTATTAGCGTTATTAACTCCTTGCAATCTACAAAATACATAAATATAACAGAAACGTTTAACAATACAAGGCTACATTAAATTGGACCCATTGAATCTTACCTTTAATATTATTTGTGTTCACACGTGCCGGTCCACTTGCACATAAATGGCACAGATCAAAGTTGCATCGACTGCAGTGAAAGGGATGATGTGAGGAATTGTAATTCCTTCCACAGTTGTCGCAACCAAATCCCTGCCCACAATACAGAGTCAGTGCATTCACCTGTTGTAGCGGGTGTTCATGAAGTGGAGTACGTATGAATTCTGAAATTGAATGTACAAGGGTTTTTACTGTTTTAGTCCAAGATAGCTCAGTGGTTGGGGGGGGGGGGGGCATTCCCACATGCAAAAGTGATTTGGTACCGCTAAGGGTGCTAAAATCTAAAATGAACACCGTCAGAGTTATTGTGGTACCTTTTCGGGTATTGAGCCGAAAATATATGACAGAATATGACATGTGTTGGTTTAGAATTGGTACCTCTTCGGGGTAAAAATTCATTTGAGCCACGTCTATGAAACGAGATTGTGGTACTTTTTGGGTTCTTTTTTCGAAAAATTTCTGACGAGCACCCCGGGAGCACCCGGTCATTTTTATATGAGAGGCGCCCCCCCCCCCCTCGGGCCTGCTCCTTCCTGTGCAAAGTCTTAATGGTCAGGTATTACAGTTAAACCCTGTTTCATGCACACACCCACTTAATTAGCGTAGCCAATAAGAGAACAGCATTCGTGATAGAACGCTAGTAGATTTATACTAAAATTGGATATCATTAACATCGACAATGTGAGAAACAGCGCCCTAACAACTCGACCACCAAAGCACAAGTAGTTAGTAAGTAATAATCCGTGTAAGGACTCCGACGCGAAACATCAGTACATCACGTTAATAATGTCCTCTTTTTCGGCGGCCGAGTATTCCTAATCTAGATTTCTTTGCATTTGGAATAGGTAAAAGGCCGCAACAACAACAAAAATCTTTATTAGTTAATTATTATACAATTTACAAGACAGGCCCGCAGGTAGCAACTATATTTGTTAAAATAAAAAGAAAGGATCAAACAAAAGAAAAGAGAAAAAAAAAATGATCGAGATAAAAGAAAGAGAATTATGAAAATATTAATTAATTACTTTTTGATTTAACTTTAGAGATCTCCGCCGCACTGGCGGAATTACTAGTAAACGTTTACAGCCCATGGAAGGAAGAAGGGAAAATTTGCATATTTGTCCAAGTCTGCTATCACTTGTTCATTACACTTCGCGTATTCACGAGTGTTTAAATAAGAAACTTCAATTACCTCCATAGCCATTACCATCATCATCATCACTGCTATCATTACAAACATATTGGGGAGACGTAAGCATCGGCATCCCTTTCAGCGGATAAATAAATACATAAATCAATCAATCAATAAATAAGTAAATAAATGAATGAATGAGGTAGTTAGAAAATTAAATGATTAAATAGAAGCTTCAATTACTTCTATCAAGGGGACAGCCATCACCATCACTATCACTGCCAACATCTCGGCATCTCCCCCACTTATCTGGTGATAAAATCAAGACAAAAGCATTTCTTTCAGGAGAGAAATAAATAAATAAATGAGGTAAATTAAAAGAATCGAGTGTTTAAATAGAAGCTATAGGCCATTTCCGAGTTATCTTTAGCCTCTCTATCAAAGCGAGGCTAGGTGCGAAACCTTTCATATAAAAATGAGTTTTCATTCACATGCAAAGAAAACTTATTTGCATCTGAATGAAAATTCATTTTCATATGAAAGGTTTCACACCTAGCCTCGCTTTGATAAAGAGGCTAAAGGCAACTCGGAAATGGCCTATTACCTCCATCGTCATTTCCATCAACAACATCACTGCTATCATCGCCACTATCATCACCATTCTTAGGTGTATAATTTTCCCAATTCAATCAGTTTTATTTTAGGATTTTTGTATTTTTAGCATTTTAGCTTTTTTATTTTTTTTGTTTTTTATGTACAGTGCCCTATGGAAAACCACTTGTAGTGACATACATGTAGGACACCTGTATAAAGAACTCTTTTATTATTATTATTATTATTATTATTATTATTATAATCGTCATCATCATCACCATCATCGACAACATCTCTTGGCAAGACAAAAGCATCAGCATCTCTTTCAGGGGAAAAATAAATACATAAATCAATCAATCAATAAGTACAGTGGAATCCCGATTTTTCAAATACTTGATTTTTCGAAACTCCCGATTATTCGAACCAAAACTTGTTTCCCTTGGATTTGATTTCAGTCAATACCGCCTTCGATTTTTCGAACCTCCCGATTTTTCGAAGCAATTTCCGTTTCCGTTGGAGGTTTGAAAAATCGGGATTCCACTGTAAATAAATGAGTGAGGTAGTTAGTTAAATGATTAAACAGAAGCTTCAATTACTGCTATCAAGGACCAGAAAGTGACCACCATCATCGCTATCATCGTCACTGTCATTGCAAACATTTTGGCGTCTCCAACATGCATCTTGCCGATCTGGTGATAAAATCAAGACAAAAGCAAATTCTTTCAGGAGAAAAATTAATAAATAAATCAAAGTAAATAATGAGGTAGTTGAAAATTAAATTTAAAAAATCGAGTGTTTAAATAGAAGCTTCTTATTACTTATTAAGTAGGTTAACGCCTGCAGGGTCAAAGGCTTAAACCAGGAAAAACAGAAAGTATGAACATACACCTAATTCAAAAAAGGTTGCTTTGGTCATTGGTAATTGGGCATTGGGAAGCTATTGTTTGGTGGTCACTCAAGCGAAGCATTGCATTGTGTTCCGTATGCCAAATGCCAATTCCCAATTACCAATGATCAACTGCCAAAGCAACCTTTATTGAATTAGGTGTATTTATCCACTACTACGCAAATTAAATTGGCTACCAGTTCATCTTACTGTTAAGTACAGGGAGACTGTCATGGCGTTTAAGTGCATCAAGGGTTTACCCCATTATGTAATGTTTAAAACACGAACAGCAGTGTTTTATCAAGTTTCAAACTTGATAAAACACGTGCTGTGACGTGCTGTGACGTGCTACGGAGATCAAACAAATGTGCCTTTTGTGCAAAGAGGATATTAGCATACGAGAAAAACAAGTAGACTGATTAGCATACAGCACATGTGCCACACTGGCTTCGACGAGGTGACCGTGGCTTCCCGGCAACTGTCGAAAGTTTTGGGATTTTAAAGTTCTGAGGAAAAAAATAATCCATGAAAAATGCTATACCAAAGTTGACAGGTACGGTGGATAATATGTCTAACAATTTTTATTCATTGGCATTGAACGAGTAGAAATAAGCAGCTAGCATCTCTGAACCACTCGCTTTCCTACCAATTTACACGTGGGCGCTGGTGTCATTCAAATAACGGCTTACTTGCTAAAATGTTGGTTGCTTATTTTGTTGGAGAAGATTCCATATAGAATAGCAAAAGGCTACATATCGTAAAACAGTACTGAAAAAAAAAATTTAAAGTCACCATTTGTTGTACTAACATTAGTATTTTTAAAAAAAGATTACTAATAAGGAAAAGAAACCTATTGTCTTTTACCTTTATTAGTATTCTTTATAAAAAGAATACTAATGAGAGTAACTTTTTTATATAAAGAATACTAATAAGGTAAAAAACAATCAGCCCCGCACTCCCCTTGGGACTGAAATCAAATCCGCCACCAGGCTTTTCAGAATGACCATGGATTACCAGGTATAAAGGTCCATGCACGTGATGGATTTACGTCGTGTGATAGGCTAATATGCTTATGAATTATTAATGAGTGTTTGAAATATATGACAGAGTACCTTTGCTCAAACATAAAATTGCTTTTAGAACACCAAGAAGATAATATCAAGTGATTTCTTCAAGGAAGAACAAACCATAATAAGTTTTTCAGCGATTTTTCCACGACTCTTGGGAGGAACTTGAAAAAAAATGGCCAATTTTTTCAAGTTGCAATCCATTTCCATCCTGGCCATCCGCAGCCAAAGATAACCAATACTAGTTTCTGTGCACTGATAGAGTATTTGTTAACAAAACTGGACAATTATTTTAAGGTTTCCATTGAAACAAATATGTTTTTTTGGCTTTTCAAAGTGATACTAAAAATAGGTGACAGTGTCCCTTTAACATATTCCGAAATGGGAAAATAACAAGTCAAATTAAGATTTTCCCCAGACTTTGCTTCACATCCCGAAGTATTTATTTCTAAAATGCGACAACTGTAGATATGACTTGCATTTGCGCGCTATTGCTGCTATTACGCAATCGAAAGTGGTACACCAATATGGCGGCGGATCTGTCGTGACGTCACGTGAAAACGATCTTTTGAGTGTGTGCGCTCACGTGACCCTTGAATTGGAGGACCACTTTGATGGGTTTTCCCTGTGTTTACCTTCTAGAGAGCGGGCAGTGCGAGCGCTATTGAAATCATAACTCGCGTTTTTTTTAACGTTGTGAATTAAAATCGAAAAGGTAGCTAATGTACAGTGCTTTTAATTTGTCATTTGTGCTAATTTATATCCCAAAAACCCTTTTCTTTCGATAATTAGGGCCGTATTTGTTTCGATCAATTCGATTTGCCGATTTGCCGGCCCGATTCAGTTTTAAACCTTGAAAACATTATCACAGAGTAGAAAATCAGCCACACTTATAAAATCGGTTTTACGTCAACAATATTTCTTATACTAGTAGTAATCATAGATTATAGTGCGTCTCCTTATCCCGTGGCACCTCGTCTTAGCCTAGTACCTCAGTTTCATGAATTAATTCAGCCACCGTTGAAAAGGGCTATGTCGCGAGATATGTCACGCAGGCAAAAACGTCGGGCCGTCATTAAACAAATTCACGCTATCGCCGTGGAATCGGGCAAAATCCTGCCGTGCTGTGTACTCCGAAAGGTCTCAGATTTTTCCGACATATAAATAGTATATTTGTCTTGATTTCATTTCGGTTATTTCTCCGATTCTGAAATCATACTCCTCAGTACATGTACCAATACCGGAACCGGAAATGCGAAATTTCGACGTTTAAGTCACGCAACATTCAACGTGAAATTTCGCAAGATTTTTCGGATAAAATTACAACTACCAATTGCAAGTAAGACACAAGACTGTTGAATATAATTCCTTTATTAGCTAGACAAATTTTAGTCACAAAACTGCGAAATCTTTAGTCGCAAATGCGCCCGATACAGGCGCAATTTCGAGCACTGTAAAGTTAAATTATCTGCGTTCGCCTGGCGCGGCCGGTCAGTGAATTATTGCTACAAGACATAAGCGAATTGCACCGTACCGTAGAACATCGCGAAGAACGACGTCGGTATTTAGGTGAAAGCTTCCCAAATCAAGCAGAGAACCACAGCAAAATCAAGATAGAACATTCAAAACATACCAGAACGGCAGCGAGGAAAATCTGTAACTTCTTGCTTGATTCCAAAGAGACCAAACAACTTACTTGGTCCGGAGAAGAACCTTCGTCCAATTTTTCCACTGCGTACTTTTACTAGGCATTGAAATATTGAGCCGTACGATTCCAAAAGCGGGAAAATATCCGAAACTAAATCAAGACAAATAGATTATTCACATGTGACATTTCGGAACCCCAGCTCCCCAGGATGATGCCTGATTTCCACGCGATGCTGGATACTATTGTGACGTTTCAAAATGGCGCAGATTTGGTACCGACACTTTTCTCGATTCGTTCCGCTTAGCCTAGACGACGCGTTAAGAATGCTGGATACTATTGTGACGTTTCAAAATGGCGCAGATTTGGTACCGACACATTTCTCGATTCGTTCCGCTTAGCCGACAAGATTAGGAAGCGTCTCCTTCGTCGACGCAAAAATGGAATCATTTTCATGGTCGCGACAAATCGTAAAATCAGTCTTGTAGTGCGTCTCAAGTTAGTTAGTTTGTCGGTTCCTTGATTGCACGCTGCAATTTGTCTGCACGAAATTTTGTTTCGAAGTGGTTGCTGTGGGGAACGCGTTCCCCGGGTGCTTACTATTTAGCCAAGAAAACCGGTATTTTCGGTTGGAATGCAAAAGGGGTTGGAACTAGTGGAAAAGCTTCAGCGATTAGTAGCGTGAGCCCGGCAGCCGGGCACGGTCTTCAAAGGGTCTTCAAAGGGTTTTCAAAAATGCCTCAGAAATTCTCACAGAATTTTCTCGAAAAGCTTCAGTTAAACCTCCTATTAAAGAGTATTCTATCTTTGTTTAGAAATGCCAAGCGCTTCGAAAAAGTTATTTTGGTTTTGTAGTTGACGAATTCTCCGAGCTTGTGCATACTATTATCACCGGGGATTCCTTCAAACAATGGCGAAATTCAACATATTACGTAACTTTAAAGTGCCCCTGTGATCAAATTTTTGATTTTCATTTTTTTACATTTCCGTGTACAATTAGACTTTCTTACTCATCTTGTCAAATTTCAATCCATTACGAACATCAGAAGTCATTTTATTTTAACATGTATTTCCGAGAATTTACGGCCGCCATTAATCAACCTTGTTCCAAGGCTTGGTTGCAAATGGGAGAAAGTGACGTCAAAGGCTCAAACATACCTCACGGGTTTAAATTATAATAACAATCAGCATAGAAAATTGCACAAAGAACAAGTCCAATGTTTTTGTTGCTTTTCGCGTGATTTTCAATACTTATTGTTATTATAATTTCAACCCGTGGCCTATTACCTCCATCGTCATTTCCATCAACAACATCACTGCTATCATCGCCACTATCATCACCATTCTTAGGTGTATAATTTTCCCAATTCAATCAGTTTTATTTTAGGATTTTTGTATTTTTAGCATTTTAGCTTTTTTATTTTTTTATTTTTTATGTACAGTGCCCTATGGAAAACCAGTGTATAAAGTGTATAAAGTGTATAAAGAACTCTTTTATTATTATTATTATTATTATTATTATTATTATTATTATTATTATAATCATCATCATCATCACCATCATCGACAACATCTCTTGGCAAGACAAAAGCATCAGCATCTCTTTCAGGGGAAAAATAAATACATAAATCAATCAATCAATAACAATCAGCATAGAAAATTGCACGAAGAACAAGTCCAAAGTTTTTGTTGCTTTTCGCGTGATTTTCAATACTTATTGTTATTATAATTTCAACCCGTGGGGTATGTTTGAGTCTTTGACGTCACTTTCTCCCATTCGCAACCAAGCCTTGGAACAAGGTTGATTAATGGCGGCCGTAAATTCTCGGAAATAAATGTTAAAATAAAATGACTTCTGATGTTCGTAATGAATTGAAATTTGACAAGATGAGTAAGAAAGTCTAATTGTACACGGAAATGTAAAAAAATGAAAATCAAAAATTTGATCACAGGGGCACTTTAAACCCCAAGAATAGTAGCGTGGGAATGGGTTGCGCAACCTCCGGCACGTTTTTGGCTGTATAATCTTATTCTGGTGCGATCAGTCCTTCATAACCTCAAAAGTCCTTTCCATGGCGCTCGGGGAGGATTAGCTAAGTACGCAGCTACCTACTCGCTACCGCCTCGAGCTAACCTTTCCCATATCTTATTACATCCTGAGGCATTGTTAGTTGGTAGCCCCGGTGAGAATATATCACTATAAAATCGCTGTGTTCTCGATACTTAGAAAATCTGCGTGTCGAGAACATAGCGATTTTATAGTATGCACAAGCTCGGAGAATTCGTCAAATACAAAACCAAAATAATTAATTTTTCGAAGCGCTTGGCATTTCCAAACAAAGATAAAATACTCACAGGATGTTTCTGAATGAGGCCTTCGAGATTTTAGCATATTTGACAGCGTCGGAGGCTCAAGTTATGTTGTTTCAGTCACCATTTTGATTACGTCAGTCCTCCAACATGGCCGCCGGTAAGTTTGTGACGTCATCCGCACACACACTATAGTGGCGGTGGTCACGGTGAAAAATGAAGAAATTTGGGATGGAAAAGGAAACCGACACTTCAAATAAAAAATTCAGGCTGAACTGAGAAACTGGCGCATGCGTCCTCGTGACAGTGTCCCTTTAACATGTTCACATATGTTTGGAATAAGCTCATCAATCCAATCTATATTATATCTATAAACTAAATACTATTAATCTGCGAACAAAGTATCAGTGATCAATATATTTATTTTTTAATTTCCTTACCTCGCTCCATGAAAAAATCCATTACATCCATTTGTGGGTTGCAGTGTCTGAAATAAAAATGTTAAAAACATCGTAATGTTATGTAAATTGTTTTCAGTCCACCATTGCATCGTACAACTGACACCGTTCGCACTGAACAGGAGTCTTTTCTGCGTCCTGGTCTAGTATTGAGAAATAAGATGTCATTTTTTGGAAGAACGTTCACTAAAATATCGTAACCTTCGATGTTAACCCAGAAATGTCCGTGTAACCCCAGCGGCCGGTTTTCCGGCCAAACAACTGCCAAACAAACGAGTTATCTTCTTTTGTGAAAGACTGGACACCACGTTCCTTATATGGAAAACTAATTCACATGCTTTGAAAACAATGGCGGTCTGTTTTCACGAACTGGAGGACGAAAAAAGCCGTTGTAAATCGAACAAGAACTTCTCGCACGATTTTTTTCGCCATTTTCAACAACAACCAAAGTGAAGTCAATAGTCAAGATCAAATTTTGACATGAATTCTAAGAGTTAAAAGAAAATATCTACAAGCCGTGGAAGACGTTTCAAGCCAACTGTGAACCATAAACAACAAGATATTCACCTGAATGCAACAGCAATACTTTTAGACAGTCTTTACACAATGGGGTAAGACTTATGCAGCATTTTCACTGGTTTTGTAAATGTTTTGAATGAAATAAATGTTATTGTTTTAATGCATTTGTTTGCTATGAAATTATCTTTGCAGTGATGTATTTTTTAGTTAAATAAGAAGTTTGCAATGTGCGCTAGCTTCATTTGAAAAACTTGTACGCCAATTCTTGCTGAAAAATCGCCATTTTCAAAACGGCTGGTATTCAGGGCACTTTTTGTTCAAAACGTGCGGTGGTTAAAGGGTTAAATCTTACATGACTCTCAAGTCAGCAAAATGCAATAAATGAAAACTGTTTACACCCCAAAGATAAGAAATAAACAAGGTGTACAGCTGTTTCGAGAAAGGTTGTCGGAAAAAAGCGCAAAAAGTGCACGCGACAATCCCGAAAAATAATATGGGATATGATCAATGAATTTTAATAAGTCAAATAAATACATGAAACCCGCGATGCCTCGTCCATACAGGGAAGATCTTAAATGGCGGGCCATTGGGATAAATGAGTTTTTAGGATATAGCGTGGATGACTACCCACAATACCTGTCTGGATTGTCGCGTGCACTTTTACGCTTTTTTCCGACAACCTTTCTCGAAACAGCTGTATATAAGTTATATAATCTCCTTTAGACCAAACTTCTTATTTAAAGTTATATGATGTGAAGGACTCAAAATGAGAGCAGATGAAAACACCGATGAAAAGCTATAAAAAGTTGAGGATGTCCCTCATTAGAATTTCTACAGTGCAACTTTCTGTCTCAATCCCTCCCGCCATGCCATGGAAAATTTTCGGATCATGAACCCGTCATTTCGGTTTGCAACGTAAAGTAAGTAAGTGTATTGCTTAATACACTGAGCTGAACGAAGATTGACCAAAGATTGAACAAATTCTATAAGAGTGTTTTAGAAAAATTTTTGGGGATGAAGTTTTGGGGATAATAAATACAGTGAAAAACATACTATCAACATAATTGGCTGATATCTAAAGAAAACGATGCGCTTTGGGAATGCAGTTTCATCTCATAGTAGTTTGATTCCATCTGAGATCGTGTGTAAAAAAGTAAGGGGATTGCTTACGCCGATTGCGAGAAAAAATGATTTGATTAGTGTACCTTAGTGTAGCCGAGGAATACGACGGCAAGTAAAAAACATCATGACGTCATTACGTTGCTATGGCAACTCCGATGTTAATTTAGCACTGGTCTTAACAAATTTTCATCTTCATCTAATACAGCTGTGGTGACCGTTTTTCCATAGCATTGTTAATTACGTCGTAGTTGATGCTCAAACTTGGCAGATACCACGCAGCTCTTAACCTCTAATTTCATTGGACCTGCACATCACGCAGCTCTATTGTTTTTAAGGCTAGGGTCCATTGTGTTGTTTGTTCTATTGTTTTCTCAGCAAATCAGAGAAGACCTTGTAAGAGCAGCGTATTGCCCCAAACTTGGGGGGTATCGACCCCAAAAAATCCAGTCGATCCACCCTAAATATAACTGACTTTGTTTCTAATTGAATAATTTATCTTCTACAGTTGTTATTGTCTTGTGACACAGGGTGATTTGATTTCAAGTTTAGCGACAATTGCAACGTGCAATCCGCCTAATCTGATAAACTCTCTTTAAAGGGAATGTAATGAAACATTACTTAAAACTTGATTAGTTCTGAGTGAATTAAGCAATTAAGCCAGTGCTTTTAGTCAATCATTCAGTCGTTTTAATTAGCCGGAAATGATGCCTTCCTTAAAAGTATTCGTTTTGTTCAGAATACTTGTTCCGGATCATTAAGGCCCGGGACAAACGTCGAACTTTTCATGAGTCGAACTAAATTGCAGTTTGGGTCGACCCAAATTAATTATTTTCGTCTGTTGGGTCAAACGTCGAACTTAATTCAGACGAACCAAATTCAACACGTTCTATCCGTCTGCTCCAGACGGATAGAACGTGTTGGTCGATCCAAATGAGTCCGTCGAATTTAATTGAGACAAACGTCGAACTTCTCATGAACCGTTAATTCGCTGAATTTAGTTCGACTCATGAAAAGTTCGACGTTTGTCCCGGGCCTAAGTATCATAAACGATCATCTTTTTTTTCCTGCGTTCTCGGCTTCATCATGCAATGCTGAAAACTTATTATTACGCGTTAATAATTAAGTTCTAAAAGAAGCACTGAATTCGTCAAAGACTTTGGCATTTCAAAAGATCTTGTTGTTGTAATTGTTTTGTTGCACAGGCTGGTTTGATTTCAAGTTGTGCGATTTCGCAATCTAGGAAACATCGTGCAATCCACCTAATATAAATTCACTTCAAACGAGAGGGAATGAAAAATTACTTAAAACTTGATTACTTCTGACTAATTCACTATCATGGATGAAAATGATATCCATCAAGTAAGTACTTTTACTCACTAATTCAAGTGATTCAGTCGTTTTAGCCACAGAAAATGATCAACCAGTTGTGAAAATAACATCCGTTCCTTAAAAGCATACGTCTTGTTCAGATTAATAAGTATCACAAATCATTATCTTTTTTCCTGCGTTCTCGGCTTCATCGTGCAATGCTGAAAACTTATTATTACGCGTTAGGTTCTAAAAGAAGCAAATTCGTTAAAGACTTTGGCATTTCAAAAGAGACCTTTCAACAAAGCGTTTCTACAACATTATTGTAAGTTTTTAGTTAGGCGAGTTGCCCTTTTAAGGTAACGTGACTGTGTTAGCACGGAAACTCTGCAAGTCGTGTATTTATATATACCAATCATTTATTTAACCTATTGTAGATTACCATGACAAAGTTTGAAACTGTTGTGGAACGTGAACAAGGTGAAACTTTGAGAAATACAAAGGCGTTCGTCTTGCATAGTCATGAAAATGGCGAGGTTACAACCAGCTAAAGACTAAGTAGCTAGGATGGCAGACTCTTGAGAATAGAAGTAAAATTTGCAAAGGACCGCAAACGATAATGCTGTAAACCGGATACGTAGGATCCAGTTAATTCTTTTTACGCATCTTGCGCGATGGTCGCCCCTTGCAGGACTATGGAGTTTTTGAATAAAGATCAGCCTTGCAGTTTATTGTTCTACTGAGAATATACGTGTAAAACATGTTTTGAATCACTGCATGCTGAAAATTAAGAATCCAGTGAAACGAAAACAAATTCAGTGTAAGAGCATGGCATTTCAGTTTGGAAAACATAGCGTTCATGCAAAAGCCAATTGTCAAAGAAAATGCCTGTCGATTTAGTTGGACACAGAACTATTAATATCGCCTCTTCGTAAAAATATGTAAAATAGAAAACAAAGAAACGCACTTACGTGTTTGTAAAATCCAAATGAACAGAAAATTAGCAACGCTGTGGAGTGATAATTACCCTGCGAGCAGTGGATTCTTCTACGCCGGATGAGAAAGTAACCACTGCGAGCATCCGTTTTTCCTTGATGATCGAGGTTAACCTTGATCGAGCCGCTACCCACGTTTAGCGTCATAGGCTGCGTCATGGACGAATAAATTAACTTTGAACCCGTAAAACAAGCTTGCAAACTTATTTATGCTTGGTACATGTAATATCTCCTTAGGGCCGATTCGCACTAGCGGACAAGTTTGAAATGTCATGACATTTTTAACAAAAACAAAATTGTCGCGACAAGTCAGAGACATTTTGAAGAAAACAAAAGGTATAATTATCAGTACAATAGCTCTGCACGTGCTTCTGGCATCCTTGTGCATTTCTCGGCACGGTCGTCTTGAGCAAACACCAAATATGCAGGCAGGTCCACGTGGTGAAAAATGTTAAAACGATTTGCATTTGATGTGCGCGTGTACTGATGTTTTTGTGCTCGTGCGGGGAAAATGTCGCAAGAAAACTATTATTTTTCCCGTCCATTTATCGGCACAAACTGGTTCCCTTCGCATTCTCTTGTTTAAACCCCGGTATTACCATCCTTCCACGACGTCACCTCGGCAAGTTATGAAGCAAGTGGCGTTTCGACAGATGTTAACGCCACACAATCGTCCACGAAGCGGGACAAAAAAATAAAGCGGGACTATGATAAATGGGCAAAGGACGAAATTTCGCGTGTTGTTTTTTAGTACAATCCAGACCAAACACAATAGCCAATCAACAACGTATTGTTATCTGGCATTACGAGGGGCATTGGAATGCGACTTGTCATGAATTGTCCTGCCTTGAGGCAGGACAACGGCCCCTTTGAAGATTTGTCCGTTTTGACAAAATTTGCACTTGTCCAACAAGTCGTTCGCACTTGTTTTTGCGATTGTTTGACAAAATTATCGCGCGTCCAACGCTGACCAATCATAAGACAACTGCTTCTTTGTTTTCCTGAATTGTTGGACAAGTTCTAGGTCTCAAAAAACGTATTCGCACTTGTTTTCTGTAACAAGTGACACATTAATGAAGAAATCTACAAATTGTTACAAAATTTGTCCGCTAGTGCGAATCGGCCCTTAGCCTGCAGAACAGGCGTTATTTTTTTAAAGCATTTCAGGCGAGCGCGGCAGGCGAGCGCGAAGCGCGAGGCGAACGCGGAGCGCCCGTAAAACAAGTTTGCAAACTTATTTATGCTTGGTACATGTAATATCTCCTTAGCCTGCAGAACAGGCGTTATTTTTTTCTCTCCTCGCGCTCCGCGCTCGCCTCGTGCTTCGCGCTCGCCTACCGCGCTCGTCTACTGCGCTCGCCTGAAACGCTTAAAAAAATAACGCCTGTTCTGCAGGCTATGATCTCCTTGGCGCTAGATTTCACGTGTAGTGTCACGTGACTTTTGATGTAAACAAATCGCCAAAGTTCGGACATCCGTTCTGAGCCACGTACTATAAAGTGTACGAAATACGTGTCGCAATTTCAAGTTCCCCTTTGTATATTTTTTTAAATAGGTACTAGTGAGCGGCACACAGCAACGAATAAATCTTGTTAACTGCTTTTATTATCCGACCGGTTTCGTGTGATTACTACTCACTTCGTCAGGATTAAACAAGATAGTATGAGGAACTTATTTTATACCTTAACTTTACAGTACAAATCACGTTCCGTGTACCATAACAAGCCGCAGGCTCGATTTTAGGACCAAAGCGCCGTTTAACGCCGCGTTCTTTAAATATTTTGTGGTGGGAAAGGCGTCAAGTCTATTGTTTGGAACCAAGGGGGATAATCCATAAAAAGAGGCTGAGTCGTGTGTTTTAGCTGTCATCGATGTTCTTGTTATCTTTCAACTCGGCACTTAAACATATCAAATGCAATATATTAAAAGCAGGGGAGAAAATGTTACACGCCGCGCGCCCTGGTTATACGTGCGTACAAAGTTCGTGAATAAAAGACCGCGGGATGTACTTATTTATATGTCGCAAAGCTTCACGTGCAACGAAAACCTAACCGTTACTACAGTGTACTGAAAAACATAATAATATTATTCCCTTTCAAATAAAAGTGTAAAAGGGGATCCCCTAAGAAAAGTTTCTAAAAAACGTGCTGGGATCTCAGTCCTACCTAATCAATCAGCATCAAATGTTATTTTTACAATAACAAAAACGTCAAAATCGTAAAAAACCGGATGAAATGAAGAGTGAACGCAAGGTAAACATGACAAATTGCTGAGTTTTATTCAAATTGACGCAATCATTGTCAACGGTTGCATTTTGGCTTTCAGTTTGGGCTCTATCATGTCGTTGTCGCGTTAATTGTTCTACGTAGTATCAGCTTTGCTCACTATGTTTGTATTACTATTTTTGGCTGATCAGATCTTCTATAGATCCTACGTATTCCAGCAGCATTTTCGTTCGCGGTCCTTTGCTCCTTGTTCTACTATTGTATTATTTGGGACCGTAGGTCTTTTCAGATCCGACTATGCTGCTCACCGGGCTGCTAATTTTTTAAGACCCTTTTAACATGGTATTGGCCATGTATTCGCTGAGGGATGGTTTATGTCTATCCTCACTTTCTTTATCGCGACAACGACATGATATTTCAAATTCTTTGCCTATTACTCATGGTCACGCGCCGCTATGCATGTGACGTGGGCAAACATTTGGATTCGAACTCTCATTGTTGCCATCATCACGTGCGATTTGGTAGAGAATTGGCGTTCGCGCTAGTTTTTCTATCTTTTTGCGGCTACACCGTGCTGACGAGACCCAACCAGGTCGAAACAGCTGTCCACGGTTGCATTTTGGCTTTCAGTTTGGGCTCTCTCATGTCGTTGTCGCGTTAATTGTTCTACGTAGTATCAGCTTTGCTCACTGTGTTTGTATTGTCAATAAGTTTTCTCGCTTCAGTCATTGGCTAACTGATAACAATAAAGAAATTTCATTGGCTAAAAAATTGACAGGATGACATCTTGCATAAATTAAAATTTTATGTGTCTGTACTCTAAAGAGTACAGATAAAGATTGGCCAATCAGCATGCGAGAATAACTTCAGTTATTGTAAGATTGTTAATTTGAAAACTTGTACATGTAATTATAAGACATCGCGCGAATAAATAAAATCAGAAATAAGCCAAAGGACGCTAATCGTCTTCAACTTTACTGTGAAACTCGTGAGGTCGACTTGTGGCAAGTCTACCGCGACTTCGTCGCTCGCTCGGCCGCTTCGCGGCCTCAAAAGCTCGCTTCGCTCGCTTTACTGTGAAACTCGTGAGGTCGACTTGTGGCAAGTCTAATGGATCACTTGTTTACACGGCTTGTACACCAATATGGCGGCGTAGCAACAGTTGTCAAGATTTTTGTCACGGGCGGGAAAAACGATCTGTGCGTGCAGGATGTTACGTAAATCCTGCTCATGTAATGCATAATTTTGGGTTAAATCACGTTCCGTGTAGGGTGTGAACAGCAAAAAACACAATACGTGCAGGATGTTACGAAAATCCTACTGGTGTAATGCATAATTATACAGAGGCTTTTTTTTATTAATTCTAACGTTTTAACACGATGTTAACGCTGACAAAAACGTATATTTAACTATTACAGCACGAAAGCGCGCGTGATATCGCCTAGCCGACGAGGCCGTAGGCCGATATCACGCAAGCTTGAGCGCTATAATAGTTTTATAATTCAACACATTGATAACAAAGCACAGTTTGAAGAAACAATATCGAGGCCGGTCCGTCATTTTTGCATTCTCTTGTCAAAATGCGAAATTTACCGCCATCGTTGGCCTCGCTGCAGCGAGGCTGATTCACCAAGCCCCTCGGTTCTGCCACATTACACCGCTGATGCTAGAGCTTCACTGGCTTCCCGTCAAACAACGAGTTTCCTTTAAAATCCTCCTGCTAACATTCAAAGCAATAGATGGAATTGCCCCAGTGTCGATTAGGAATTGATATCACGCAAACGGGAGGGATGCTATAGCCTACGGTCCTCTGGCGGCACTCTACTAGCAAGACCATCACGCCGGACAAGAGTGACGCTTGGGGACCGATCTTTCTTTGTGGCAGCGCCGAAGCTCTGGAATGCGCTGCCATACGACATTAGAGATATTAACATAATATCAAATTTTAAGCAGAAACTGAAAACGCATCTTTTTAATCAGGTTATTTTTAATATTAGTGCTATTTTTACTTAATTAATCTAATTTTATAGTATATTTTTATTGTAATCATTTTATCAAATTTTACGAGTTGTTTTTATTTTTAATTTTCTCATATATTGTTAGGCGCATTAGATTATTTTTATAGTAATGCGCCATATAATTTTACTAAATTATTATTATTATTATATACGTCATGTAGACATAGCATATATCGATAACTTTTTGACCATATTTGGGCAGTGTATCAATGTGTTGAATTATAATAAGTGATATAACAACAACGTCAGTACAAGTTAATAGTTTTAATACAGAAAAAATCTATTATTATTTCGAGTTTAAGTATTCATTTTCTCTTAAAAAATTGTTTTTATTTTTATTTTCTCTGAAAAAATAATTTCCGGGAAAATACCACTAAAATGCTCGAATAATGTTTGATGCTAGCTTTTGCCTCACTAAAATACTAGAAAAAAATGCTAGCATAATGTACATACAAAAGCCTACTGCACGTATTGCTTGTGGATGTTTTTTGTTGTTCACACCCTACACGGAACGTAATTTGTACTGTAAAGTTAAGGTATAAAATAAGTTCCTCATACTCTTGTTTAATCCCTGACGAAGTGAGTAGTAATCACACGAAACCGGTCGGATAATAAAAGCAGTTAACAAGATTCGTTGCTGTGTGCCGCTCACTTGTACCTTTTTTAAAAATTTGTTAAAAAAAAAAAAATAAATAATCCCTGCTTGTCGTGGAGTGGTAAATTTTAAATGGTTGAAATTATCGTACAACCCAAACGACGGCGACGAGTTGATTTTGTTCACGGTATTCAGGGAGAATGGATGTTGTGCCAATGTTTTTAAATCTACACCTCTTGTTTCCTTTCGACGCACTGACAACCTTAGCGACATATTAGTCAGATCCAAGTTACGTACTGCTACACAAACCAACCTTCCCAAGGGATCCATCAGTTGCGGTACTAATTGTGTTACTTGCAATTAAAAAACTCATTAATAATTCATGACCATTTTGTCCAATCCGATGCTCCTCTCTAGTCACGAGGAAAGCACTCTTTACCACATAAAATACGCTTGAAACTAAAAAGCCCGGGGAGGGTTTTGAATGTGGCCCAGGGGAATAATGGGGTATAATAGAAAAACAATGGCATACAAATGAACGTGAAGCATTATATAATGACACACGTTGCATTATCTATCAATATTCATATATAATGCCACATGTGATATTATATAATGCTTCAAGTTTATTAGACTTTCTCAAAGTCCGTTTTTGGTATTTTCGTTTTGGGTGGTCGGGCGGAGAACGGACTTTTCTCGCCTGCAGCGCGCCATTTTTTGCCGACCTGTTTTTGGGTCGGCGGTGTGTCGGGGTTGTGGCAGCATTGATGTCCAATCAGAGAACGCTAAGTTTCATGACGTCACTTTCCGGGAAACTTGATCCTTTGCTTGCTCACGCGCACACGAGGTGAAGAACTGCGAGGAAAATGAATAAAGAGGAAGCTATAAACTTCGGTTTAAATAAGCTTGGTTTTGAAGAAATTCGAGAAAATCAATGCAAAGTAGTTGAAGCTGACATTAGTGGTCGAAATGTGTTAATGATTGCGCCGACTGGTTCAGGAAAAAGTCTCACATTCCACATCGCGCCGTTTGTTCCGGATTTCTTTAAACATGGCGAAAGAGATATTGTAGAAACAGTTTGCCTCGTTATTTTTCCATTGGTTTCACTGATGAAAGATTAGGTATCATTTCGTCGCGAGAAAGGAGTCAGGGCTGTTGTATTGGGTCCAGAATTGAAAGTTCCGAGTCGGGTCATCCTCATTCATTGTGGAATTCAGACTATCCAGTCATTTGAGAACTGTTTATTTTACCAGCCCACCCATATTTTCGCGCCAACAATATACAAATTAAATTCGATTTCGTGCAGACGAAACAAGTCGACTCGCGACTTCGTCGCTCGCTTTGCGCGACTTTGTCGCGCTCTCGGGGGCTTCGCAGTCGACTTGTGTGCAAGTCTACAAGTTTATATACAGTAGGAATTAAATACTGAGAACAACCATTAATTTCACGCAAACGTTCAGGGATTCTGCATTCATATTGGCAATATTCGTTTCTAATGACTGTACTTTTTCCACGTCCACCTCAAAAGAACGCTGCTCTTTCGAAGGATCTTTGTTAACTCGACTTATTTGCCATTCAGAAAATACTTTAAACGACCACTTTGTAGACGAACGTGTGGCCTTTGGAATACACTCTTCCAATGCGTTTTTCTCTTCTTCTTTAGACTTTGGTGGCCTAAACGCCCGCTTCGGAGGCATGTTTTTACTAATGCAAGCGAAGTATCAAAAGACCGCATTCGAATAAAATACTGACATAGTTCTGCATATTTAAATTTCTAATTTTATTTCTCCTTCATTATTGTTGTTCAATTCTCAAATGCAAACAACCTTCTTTTGTTTTCTCATATCACTCCACATAGTTTCATCGATATTGGACAAAATGGTCATGAATTATTAACGATTTTTTTTAAGTCATTCAATAAACTCATTCAACAAACGTGTTTTAAGTCATTTAATAAACTCGCAGCACGTGTTTTATCAGGTATAAAATCCCTCGGGCTTCGCCCTCGGGATTTTATACCTGATAAAACACTGCTGCTCGTTTATTAAATGGTACCTACATCACTGACGGTTGCACCGACTACACATTTTCCTCCACTGGTGAGACCAGACCCATCCCTGACTACATTGACTGCAATTCCAAAAATCTCATTTACATGGTAAACTGCCGACGTTGTAACAAACAGTACATAGGTGAGACGAAACGACGACTTAAAGACCGCTTTAACGAACACAGACGACCGGTTGACAGACCCACTGTTTCCTCTAGACCTACTGCAGTTTCAGACCATTTTCTTTCCGACGACCATTTACCTACCGACATAGAAC
Organism: Dendrophyllia cribrosa; assembly: GCA_024195265.1. Taxonomy (NCBI): domain Eukaryota; kingdom Metazoa; phylum Cnidaria; class Anthozoa; order Scleractinia; family Dendrophylliidae; genus Dendrophyllia; species Dendrophyllia cribrosa. The sequence continues at coordinate 4,482,657 of JAJLRJ010000010.1, read as the reverse complement.
TTATTCCATTAGAACTCATACATTCATCTCGTGACGCTATACGCAAAGCTCGAGAAGCGTATCTTATCGAAAAGGGTCAAACCCTTGAACCCAAAGGTATTAACAAGCGTGAAGAAATGTAAACTTCGTATTTATATATTTTACATATCGTCTTTCATTAGTTTTATCTTGTTATCTTATATTCTTTTGTTTCTCTTAAATTTGAATTGTAACGTTTCATCTTATATTTTTGAAATCTAACGTCTTTCCATTGTAATCTTATATCCTTTTGTTTCTTGGCGATTTATATTGTAACGTTTTTCTTGTAGTCATTTTATTCCCTGAAGAAGTCAGGCCGTACCTGACGAAATATTGGAAAGAATATTATAATCCCAGTTGTACAGTCAGTCTTGCTTTATTAGTTCTTTCGTATTTATTGGAAATTAGCATATCATGAATATTTAAATTGTCTGCATCATTGGCTTGCTCTTTTCGAATCCAGTAGCAAAACCATTCTTTCAACTGCAGAGGCGATTTCCACCAGCGAAGTTTTATCTGCTTACTGAAACTCCACGTTCCTGCAAATATTTTAAAGTTCTGCCAAATTCATAGCGTTAAAATCGCTCTTATTCTTCTGCTTTGACATTTTGGACCTGGAACTATTCGAGTTTCAAAGGCTTTAAGCAATGGAAAAAATATATATTAACGGGAACTTGAAATAGCGACTCGTATTTCGTACACTTGCTCAGTACGGATGTCCGAACTTTGGCGGTTTGTTTACATCAAAAGTCACGTGACACTACAGGTGAAATCTAGCGCCAAAAAGGTGAATTTATGTAGAGGGGTCGATTTTTTTCGGGGGAGGGAGGCATGATTTTTTCCTGTTAGGTTTTAGGGGGGCTATCGAAAATTTCTCCCGATGGGAAAGAAAGTAGGGGGGCATCAAAACAGATTCAATTAAAACCGACACCATCAGTTTATTCCTATTTAGCAGGAGGATCTGTAAATGAAGTATTAGTATAGCTGGAGCTTATAAATAGCAGTCCATGTCAATGAATAGAATGAACTTACACTGATGCTTGCTTTCTCACAACATTTATTTGTAATTCCGTGTTCCTCTCTCCTCCGCAGAGGTCTCTTTGTGTCACTAGGAGGCTGGGGAGAGGGGAAAAGGAAGCGCGCAGGGGATGATTGGACGGGGAAAGAGAGGAGGGAGACCGCGCCTTTCGCTCTTTCCATCGTAATGGTATAGTACTTGGCGTGCAAAACTGATCTGATACCAAGCCAAGTCTATACTACTGCCACCTGATGGAACAGTCATATGGAAAATCAGATGGAAAATAATATGGAAATATTAAATGGAAAAATCATATGGAAACATCATATGGAAAAATTATATGGAACAATCATATGGAAACATCATATGGACAATTATAAGGAAAATCAGATGGAAATATCAAATGAAACTATTTGTTTTTCGAAATTGAAGTGCGTTTAAATATTCACATTATCAAAACATGAAAGAATCACCATAGCATTCTCAGAAAAAATATAAAGTCGATTATATGAATGTAGTGAATGTGTTTCAAGAAGCAAAAAATGATTATCACGCGTGAACCAATTTCAGAGCACAACTTGAGTGAACAAAAAAATGATTATCACGCGTAAGAACCAATTTCAGAGCACAACTTGAGTGAACAAAAAAATGATTATCACGCGTGAGAACCAATTTCAGAGCACAACTTGAGTGAACAAAAAAACGATTATCACGCGTGAGAACCAATTTCAGAGCACAACTTGAGTGAACAAAAAAACGATTATCACGCGTGAGAACCAATTTCAGAGCACAGCTTGAGTCAACAAAAAAAAATGATTATCACGCGTGAGAACCAATTTCAGAGCAGTGAAAAACCTGATAAGTTGTATGATAATCTGTGCAGTATTAATGGACCCTAATAAGATTCAAGGTAATGATTTTGATGTTTGAGCGTTAAATAAGTAATGTTTGTGAAACTCAGACTTCATGTTTATTATTAAAAAAATATAATATTTACTAATATTATAAGATGAATTGTAATATAGAAATTCATGAAGACATACAAGCGATGGGTAATATGTTTTGTGACTTTTGTAATGAAAAATTGGTTGATGGTAGAAATTTAACAAAAGAAGAAATAAAATGTTGTGATTATATAGATGTTGTTAATAACGCCGATAGTATGAATGTTTGTCGAAACTGTGGTATAGTTCATGCTTATTATTTAGTTAGCCCATATATTGACTTTCATGAAAATATGTATAGAAAAAGATTGTGTATATAAGAAAATATCATATCGAGAACGTCATTATCAAATATAATAAAGAAATCCAACTTAGTAATAACAATCGTGAAAAAATTTATAAAATATTTGTTTTGATTGGGAATATTACAAAAGAGTTGAATGTTAAGAGGAGAAGAATGATTAGTATCGAATATATATTAACGCGAATATATCAGAAGCTTGGTTTGAAGCATGATTTTTTTCAACTTCCAAAATCAAAGAAAACATTGCAGTTTTATGTTAAATATTGGAGACAAATACATCTATTAATAGGCGATCAAATACAAACAATTATTAATAAATGAACCAATATCATCATACGAATGTGTCACAAAATAAAGTTTATTGTAAAGTTTACTCGGAAAGTTTACTCGAATGTGAATTTTTTGTCATATTGCTTTTCAAATTTATCCATATGATGCCCGATTTAGGGTGTTAGCTCTATTGTACATTGTACACATTCATTGTATTAGGTAAAATTATGTATTCTAATATATTCTAGGGTATTGTATTCTATTGTATTGTCGTTCTTTTGTGCTCTAAGGGCCGATTCGCACTAGCGGACAAATTTTGTAACAATTTGTAGATTTCTTCATTAATGTGTCACTTGTTACAGAAAACAAGTGCGAATACGTTTTTTGAGACCTATAACTTGTCCAACAATTCAGGAAAACAAAGAAGCAGTTGTCTTATGATTGGTCAACGTTGGACGCGCGATACATTTTGTCAAACAATCGCAAAAACAAGTGCGAACGACTTGTTGGACAAGTGCAAATTTTGTCAAAACGGACAAATCTTCAAAGGGGCCGTTGTCCTGCCTCAAGGCAGGACAATTCATGACAAGTCGCATTCCAATGCCCCTCGTAATGCCAGATAACAATACGTTGTTGATTGGCTATTGTGTTTGGTCTGGATTGTACTAAAAAACAACACGCGAAATTTCGTCCTTTGCCCATTTATCATAGTCCCGCTTCGTGGACGATTGTGTGGCGTTAACATCTGTCGAAACGCCACTTGCTTCATAACTTGCCGAGGTGACGTCGTGGAAGGATGGTAATACCGGGGGTTGGAACAAGAGAATGCGGAGGGAACCAGTTTGTGCCGATAAATGGACGGGAAAAATAATAGTTATCTTGCGACATTTTCCCCGCACGAGCACAAAAACATCAGTACACGCGCACTTCAAATGCAAATCGTTTTAACATTTTTCACCACGTGGACCTGCCTGCATATTTGATGTTTGCTCAAGACGACCGTGCCGAGAAATGTACAAGGATGCCAGAAGCACGTGCAGAGCTATTGTACTGATAATTATACCTTTTGTTTTCTTCAAAATGTCTCTGACTTGTCGCGACAATTTTGTTTTTGTCAAAAATGTCATGACATTTCAAACTTGTCCGCTAGTGCGAATCGGCCCTAATATTCTATTGTTTTAACAAAAGAATAAGTGTTACCCCTAAATCGCGCATGGTATAAATTTATCAGTAAGTGGGCAAAGATCAATAATCATTTCATCTAACTGTCTCATTTCACTGATGAATACAGCATAGTTGCCTTTTGAGTGCCTCTTAAAAAAGACCGTAAATCAACCAATACTTTTTCATATGTTGTGTAAGCAAATTTAGACATTTCGATGAAGTTACATTTTAATAATTAAATTCAATCTCTTGAAATATTTGAAAACCTTTTTATAACACCAAAAGCGTTTATGATAAAATTTATACAACTCTTTGATTTCAGATAATATTTCCTGGCTGATGCTCTTATCGATATGATTGAAATTAAATACGTCTATTTTAGTCACTAGTAATGATACACGTAGAAACTCATTTTTTAATTCTTATTTTTTTGCAAACTTAATTTGTAAAATGAATTCCAATTTCTGTTAATTTTCATTTTCCATTTTTTCTTAGAGAAAATTAAAAAAAATGAACTACTACATGCGGAATTCGTTTTTCATTTTGTTGAAAAAGTAAATAATAAAATTGAGCAAACATTTTAATTTTTCAATTCCAAAAAAAATGAATGACTCTTACGTACACGGAAAAAGCGATAAATTTTCGTGTGATATTCCTCGAACACGTTCGTTATTAACCTGTTATTAAAATACATTTTACTGGCATACCATATTAATTTCCTCGAATGATAGCCATCCCTCGATTAATCCCCCCCCCCCCCCCCCCCTCCCGCCTTGGTGGAAATATTTGAAATAATCCCCCTCCAATCAATCAATCAATCAATCATTAGTACTCAAATACATTACTTTCAAAATTGTAGGCACCCGCATCACCTCACCTTTTCTTTTTCATCCTCCCAGCTGTCAAGTTAAAAATTCAATTCTTGCATAGGAATCAATCGTTACAATTACAGAAAAGTTACAAAAGCACAGGTTTCATAATATATTTTTTCTATAGTAACATTCGTGTATTTGACTCTTTCTTTTATTTCTTGCATCTCTCTAATTAGCACATTAGCAAGTTAGGACTTCCAGCGAGCAATATTTGAAATAATCGCCCCCCTTGATTAATTGTTTCCCCTCAAATAATCACCCCCTTTTGAAATGAAAAGAAATTAAGTAATGCCCCACATAAGAACTATAGCAAACTTCATTGTTCTGCGGCATTGGCTCTTTCCCACATAGAATATCTTTGGTTTCAAGAATAGAGGAGGGGCTGATGGTTCATAATTATATTTCATTATAAAAATAAAGAAAATCCATTTGCGTCAAATAAATTTTAGGAAATGTTCGTGCTTAACCAATCAGAATAGCAGAAGAATTAATTATTAATTAATTAATTATTCACTTTTGTATTAGTTTCCTTTCATTGTTTTCTGTATATTTTTCATTATCAGCTATTTTTATTTCTATCATTGTTATTTTTCTAGGCGTAGCCCTACGTATTTCCGTTGTTACGTATACATGTCAACTATATATAAAAAGCCAATGTAAATTTTACCTCATTGTACCTGAAGAAGGCTGGTTTGGCCAGCCGAAATATAGTACACCTTTTAAATTTGTATCTACGTCCCGGGGGGAAGGGGGGGGGGATGGGGTACTCAACAAAATTTTGTGCGGGGATGCTCCGCCCCGAGGTCCAAACCCTTACCCTTTCATATACCGTTTTTGACAGAAAAGGTACCCCTTTCATATACCTTTCATTGAAAATGGTACCCGTTTCATATACCTATCATTGAAAATGGTACCCCTTTCATATAGCCTTTACGTGCGTCTGTTCGATATATTTTGAAAGGCGTTTTTTATAATACTTAAATCACAGTTTCCCTACGTTTTTTATACTTCAACTCGTGTTTTCGCTACCCTTTCCTATTCTTCGTGTGAAATCCCTACCTTTTCATATACTTTAACTCGTGAAATCCCGACCCTTTCATATACCTCCAGCCTCAAAAAGGTACCCCTTTCGGGCGGAGCATCCCCGTATAGCCCATTATAGGGAGTACCCCCCCCCCCCCCCCCCCCCCCGGATCTACGTTGTATCGGTCCTTGCTTCTATACTGGTTTATTTCACTTGGTTAAACCGATCAGATCACTATTGATCCAACTTACGTGCTTGAACTTCTCTAATAATTTTGCTTCTTTGAGGGTATAACCGTACTAAAAGAAAAAACGTTACAGATTTGAATATATAACAAGCAAAAGATATGAAAATACATACTTTGTTAGGATGGTATAAGCTTAATGGATAAAAATAGGACGCTGAAATTTACATAAGTATATATTAAGTTTCATCGCGTCTGTTTTACAACCCTTTGGGTTCGAGCGTTTGGCCTTTAAGATGAGCCTCTCGAGCCTTACGCACGTCGTCACGGTTAGATTTTATAATCTCAAGCGGGATTAGTTGCATGTCAGAGGCAGAATGATTAGTTGAAAGAAAATGTTCTGATACTGCCGTAAGTTTAGAGTTGTCGGGGTGTACTTGTTTGTCGACTGGTCTGCGGTGTTCGTTGAAGCGTTCTTTCAGTTGTCGTTTAGTCTCTCCAATGTACTATTCTACCATATATACAACGTTTCTAGAATTGCAGTCAATGCGGTGGTTAATGGTCCTAGTGTTTCCTGTAGAGTGAAATGTGTAATCTGTTTGTCCGTCATTGATGTATTTGTATGTACGGCAGCGGTTGTTGCCACAACGAAAGGAGCCAGGATGTGGGTTAGAGGGCGCAGTGGTGCGTAGTTTAGATCTGACTAGTAAGTCGTTAAGATTTTTAGTACGTCGGAATGCAACGAGAGGTGTGGCCTTGAATACATCTGATACATTGGCGCAACGCTTAGAGGAGGACAGGATATGAAAGTGTTTGTGTATGATGGATGACAGAGAGCGTAATGTGGGGTTGTAAGTGATTACAAGGGGAACACGGCTGGGTTGGTTAGCAGAAATGTCTTTGGGTGTGAATGCTTCTGCGCGTGTAATGGTACGAACGCGTTGAAATTCACGGTTAAGGAAAGATAGATTGTATCCATGTTTGTTAAGATATGTTTTAAGTTTCAGGCGCGGATCCAGGATTTTTTTATGGGGGGTGGCTACGGGTACATGCCTAAGTCTATAAAATTATTTATTGTTGGAATTAAAAAGAAAACTGTTAAAACCGACGGTCTAAAGGGGGGTGGCTAGCCACCCAATCCACCTCCCCCCCCCCCCTGCATCCGCCCATGAGTTAGTTGGTACGAAGTGTGAAGGTCTTAACTTTAAGCAGTTTTTGAGTCTAGGCCAATGAGATCACTAGTTGTAACAATGAAAAAAGTTGACATTCCATCGTGACGTATCGTGCATGTCCGTTGGCGCTATCCTTCTTATGTGGAACATTACTTAATAATTACCCCCAGCTATTATTTGAGGAAATACGGTATCTTCACTCTTGACAACAACCAAATAAACTTATGCTGAATAATATTGGACATATCAAAGATTAAAATTTGTAGGCTTTTTTCCAAATGTGAATGAAGTCATAACTTCCTGTTTATTAATGCTATCTGTACAAGGTGGTTCACAATGTTCAAAGACTGTGAAACCCTTAATGCCTGGCGACCAGTCAAATTAAAAAGCTAACAGTATTAAACAGCCAGTGTCCACAGCTGCCCCAGGTTTAATGAGTCATAATTTATGCCAATTATTCTGTAACACGATTATCAACTGTAAATCCCAGATGCCCCTTCTCGGATTTTTCTTGCAAAGAGGGAGGCACTGTACACAGGCTTAAGCTTGATTAAACAGAACTTTCCTATGGCGCTGATTATTTTTTATATTTTTAAGTGGAATGTTTACAAAATTTCTCAAATTTCAACTTTGGCACTCACTAAGGAGTTCAAGGGAGATATTTATAATAATTTAATTCATTATCTGCATGCAGGCAGAGACACTGAATAATTATGATGATTATTCATTATCAGGAAGAGATAATAATTATGATAATTATTTGTTGTCGGGCAGAAACACTTAATTTGAAACATGCCACTGAATCTTGTCAAGAATGCCATTAAACTTGTTGCTACGCAGAGCTTCTAAACCTGGAACCATTTTGATGTACAACAGCTTGGCAAATATCAAAGACAGTTGACCAGCAGGAGGCCAGTCAATATCTTCAAACAGCAAAGGGATAACTGGCTTTCGCAAAGTGTCTGCTAGTGTTGCTTCACGCTGGCAAATTTCTGACTGACAGTACTTCTGCGTCACACAGCAGATCACAACCTGTGAAGGTGATGTAAATGAACATAAAAATACAAACACTATACTTGTTAAATATAGTTGTTCATTGCTGTGCAACCATGTGTTGTTCCAGAAAATATCCATGCCCCTCCACAAAGGTTTTCTGGTTTGAAACCCGCTACCCCACCCCCCACAGGTAGGATAATGTAAGTAGGTAGGTATAGGTAACATAGCACATGAGCCATAATATCGGTAAAAACGTTAAATAATTGGCGTTTAGGACCACCCACCGCCTTGGAATTTCAAACACCAACCCTCCTTGGGGCAGGTAGGTTAAACTGCACAATGCATCTCTTGTAAAGCTCTCTCCCTTTCATGTATCACAAAATATTTTCCTCAACATTTTCTACAGTCTGATCCTGTGTCCTACAAAAATGATATAATTGTCGACCACAGTTCAATCCCGAGGGGGAAGGGACTCTCATATAAAAATGACAGGGGTGCTTGTCAAAAATTTTCGAAAAACACCCTATAAGTACCAAAATCCTGAGGGATGGGTGTGGCTCAAATGGATTTTCACCCCTAAAAGATACCAATTTTAAACCAACACATGGACTGACAAAAAGTTGACCTGTCATATTTTTTGGGCTCAATACACTAAAAGGTACCGTGATAATTCTAATGGTGGTCATTTTAGATTTTAGCGCCTTTTATTAAGCAATATTTATCTACAAATTTTGACCCTAAAAGGTACGAGAAGCACCCCCCCCCCCCCCCCCCCCTTCCCCCAATCCAATCTTGGGTTGAGTACCTTCCCCCCTTCCCAGGGGACTTGAGCTGCCAAGTGCTGAGAGCTTCATTTTACCTTAGAGGCCCTTATGCCTGCATCAATTGCTGCAAACAGTGCATCCCCTCCTCCCAACTGACTTGTGTCCATCCAGCAGTGAATCCCATGCTTCTCAAGTCTCTCTTTTAACTCCTGGGCAACTTCTCTAGATCCCCACTGGTAAGAGATGAACACTTCTGGTTGAGATGTTGATTGGGAGACTACAGGTTTTACTGCTGGAGAATTTGCTGAAAGATTAAAAAGTCAGATGACAGTTGGCTTTAATTATTCGGTATATAGAGAATATGCACAGAGAAAACAGAGCTCATAGTCACACCTATTCCCTTGGGTTATAGCTCACACCTATTTCCTAGGAATATAGTTCTCCCTAGGGATATAGTTCTTATCTATTTCCTAGGGATATAGATTACACCAATTCCCTAGGGTTATAGTTCACACCTATTCCCCAGGGTTATAGTTCAGACCTGTTTTCTAGGGATGGAATTCACAAATATTCCCTAGGGATAAAGTTCACACCTTTTGCCTAGGGATATAGTTAACACATATTCTGTAGGAATATGGTACACACCTAATCCCCAGGAATATTGTTCTTAGGGATATAATTCACACCTATTTCCTAGGTATACAGTTCATACCCCTTCGATCCCCAGGAATACAGTTCACACCTACTCCCTAGAGATATTGTTCACACACCTTCCCCAGGGATATAGTTTACACCTATTCCCTAGGAATATAGTTCACACTCACCTGCTGTAGTGGGGAGTTTATTTTTATTCTTGTTTAAACGAATTTGCATCTCATCACATTTTGTCTTCATCTCCTTCATCTTTTCCATGTTGCCAAGTTTTCTTAAGTCTGTAATGACAGCATTGTAGGCCGTGACACTGTCAGCATGGTCTCTAAGAAGGTTTAGTCTGATATCCAAGGCTCGCTGATGAGATTGCAAGGCACCAGTATGATCACCCACTGCTGCCTGAGTGTTACCCAGGTAGAATGAGCAATTTGCTGTGTCACTATGGTTACCTAAAATGACAGATATTCAGTGTTATCAGGTGATTAGCCATTAGAAGGGAGGCCATTATTTAGTCCACAGCTTGCAGCTGGAGAGGTGGGTATGCAATGCAATGCAGTGCAGTACAATGTAATGCAGTGCAGTGCAATGCATTGCAATACAATACAATACTTTCATTTTCACATTTCCATGGCATTTTTTTTCAGGGATCTCAATAGAAAAAGGGACTAGTGAAAAGAGAATATGTCACATCTTGTTAGAGAGCAAACAGAGACGTGGCGGCAGGGGGGAGGTAGGGGGTGTTTGAAAATTGATTGTGTGTACCTCTGAAAAAGTCCTGGCTACACCCCTGTTAGTCAGAAGTTTGGATTTTTAAACCAGGGTCTTATTATCTTGGCTAGTTTTGGATTTAACCATTTGCTAGGGGTAAAAGGATATGGGAGAAAATATTTGGTGCCATTCTATAGAGATCATCAATCTCACCCTGCAGCTTCAGTCTTATTTCCAAGGCTTTATAGAGATACTCCAGTGCAGCATTCATGTCGTTACCCATTGCCTTTTGTAACAACCCAAGGGAATAATAACTTGATGCTGTATCCACGTGTTCACCCAACAATTTCAGCCTCAAATCTAGACCAAGAAGATGCGACTGTAGAGAGCCTGTCATATCTCCTAACACTTTTAGAACAAGCCCAAGTGAATAGTAACTCCATGCAGTGTCTAGATGTGAACCTAACACCTTCTGTCTGATATCCAATGCCCTTTGATGCGATGCCAGAGCACCCTTGTAGTTTCCTTTGGTGTTTTGTGCCAGGGCAACATTGAAGTAACTTGACGCAGTGTCCTTGTGATCTCCTAGTATTTTAACCCTCAGATCTAAGGCTTGTTGGTGTGACTTAAATGAAGCTTCTTTGTCGCCTGATTTCTTCTGTGTGACTCCCAGCAAGAAATAGCTCCATGCAGTATCAGTGTGTTCCCCTAATACCTTTACTCTGATGTTCAAAGCCCTCTGATGCGATTGAATAGCAGACTTAAAGTCTCCCATGGCATCCTGAGTCAAAGCAAGTGAAAAATAACTGCAAGCCGTATCCTTATGTTCACCTAACAAGTTCAGCCTTATCTCTAAAGAGCGCTGGAAAGATTGAAGGGCAGATTTGTAGTTGCCAACTTTCTTTTGAGATAAACCAAGTGAATAATGTTGGCCTGCTTCTTCAAGGGTTGCCATTGACGTATGTACACTTGCCTGATGTGACGATAAATTGGCACTTGATCCAATGGCAAATTTAATGATTCAATATCCAGTATTAATGAACTGAAATTAAAAATGAATCACCACTGCTTGAATTTAATCTTCAGTTTTTCTTAAATCATACCTTACAAAGAACATTTTGTAGTTCTAAAACTTTGCGATTTCGGCTTCGAATGGAGCACCTAAAAAGTCATCGTTTCATTTCCAGTCCTTCCAGAATAGAATGCTATTTATTCAGCTGTACTGCAGAATGCGATTTATTCATACACATGATCTTTTATCAAGGGGGTCCATGGATAAGTGCATACCGAATTTCCGTTTCTTTCTCCCTTTCATTGAAAGCGAAAGCGTTAGCAAAACTTGCGAAGGCAGTGCCAGTGAATCAGTATCGAAATGTTTATGCTGAGGGCGATTTACAATAACTTGGGGGAATACAATATCTGCAAGATTGCGGAATAATATAAAATACTACCTAAAATATTACCTTTCTTTTCCATAGCAGCAGAATCGAACACCTCTACAGTTGTATGCGCCTTGTCCTCTGTATTATAACAAACAACAGATTGCTTCGCATGCAATCTGCAAAATGGTCATCAACGATGACACGAATGTCATCGCGTGACAAAATGTCGAATGTCATCACGTGACAAAATGGTTGATGTCACGCACACTACTTTTCGCCCAATTCAACAAAATATAAAAACTTTACCCATGCAGGCTATATTTATACGACGCTTGATGAAGACAATAATAACTGAAAATCAATTTTTTTTTTAAATTGTGAACAATCGATATTCCATCCATCGCGTAGGGCCTGTGTTTGCAAGGACCGCACCGGATTCTGTAGTAAAGGATCTAATCAGCTGTAAAAATGAAACAGTATGATATATTGGATTCAAATACAATTTCCGTACCGTTTAATCAGCCTTGCTTTTGTATCATGCTGTTTCAGAATGAAAAGCAGGGAAGTGAACAAAAACTACTTGGGGAAGGTTGGAAGGTAAAATTTAGTTAACGTGGCTCGCAATACTTCCCAGCATTTTCCATCGCTTATACTTTGATACAATAATAGTATCAAACAAATGCCCAGTCTGAGTCACTGGTGAACAGTTGCGTTCTCTTTTATGATAAAACAGGTTACCATAGCAACAGTATAACCACACCTTTAACCTTAAGGCGGGACTCAACCTAAATTTGAATGAAATTTTAAGAGGTTTAAAGACGGGATAGAAGAAAGAAAATGTTTTTTGGAACACCAACAGACAGTTGATACCCACACCCCAGGTTGCTAGTCTATTAAGTAACAATGCGTGTACGTAAGAACTAGGCAATGCTCTATTGTTCCCGCGGCATTTCGCTTTCCCCACATAAGATTGTTTAGGTTTTTTTACTGAGAATGCATCAACCTATGGACAACATGTTTTTTAAATAAAATTTACTGGTACTTTATTTTAATGTGATGTTTCTTTTGTGCTACAAGATTTCATCCAATTGTGAAACTCCAAAACAATGGCTAAGAAAGGCTTCTAATTTTACATGTTTCCCACATAGAATTTTGGTTGCATTAAAACTCAGAATAGTTTTCACTAAAAGGGAACCAATTAGTAAACTAGAGAGAAATAAATGCACTATCTGGTTGAGTGATGGTAGATTTTTACGTTTTAGCCAATGAGGTGGACGGTTTCAACAATATCACAATTAACACCTGTCTGCATTCCTTGCCGTTAGGTTGCCTAGTTCTTACTAGGACCATTACTTAATTATTAACTACAAATTCTAATTTTAAAATTTCACTAAATCTTCAATGTTTCTTATTTCTCTAACTTTTACAAATCCTTTGAGATAAACTATTTCCTCCCCAAAATACCCAAAAATCACCCATACATTTATAAAACATCCCATAACAGATTCATGAGATGAGCATAAAGTTTTTGGATTGCTTGAAACGTGAACGAGATATTTCTATTAAAGCCATGTAAAGTGGCGGGAAAATGGCGTTCAGGTTAAGTCCCCCTTAACTTAAAGTACAAAGTTTAAAAAATTGTGGGAGGGGTTCGGAAGATTGGTCAACAATGGTCACACGTTCCACATCCGGCTGTCTGATTGGTTCAAATACCGACCGACTTAACTACTCACAAAATACCTACCACGATGTGTCAGTAACGAATTCTGAGGTCACGTTTGTTGCCAGGGGAGGATTAGTTAGATTGTTTGACACCAAGGATGCCAGGGTAGAGTCAACCTTCTATAGATCAGAAGGAGGTCGGACACCTTATTGAGAATTATATAACGTACTGTCGACACTTAGAATTTTATTTTCAATAAATTTTGAAGTGTAAAAAAGAACATCTAAAATCCCCACTCAGGATTGAACCTGTGACCTCAGCTAGGCTTAGACTTGCATAGCCTACCGTACCACAGTGCCACCTAGCTTCTCGGGTTGCTTAGGCCTAAATTTAACTATATAAACTGCTACCCCTAACCTCAACTGAAAGCTAACCAGTTACTCCAATTACCATGACAACTGTCAACTTGTGTTGACAGTTAATCCAGGATTAGTGCTAATCAGGCTTTGAACAACTCGGCCCTGGTGGATAGCAATGATATTTGTCACCCACGCGGCTGTGGCGCTAGTCTCCTACGCAGCCGTTATTAGGGCTCGTCACGCAACGCTCCTCCCCCACTGTGGCGCGGACTTTATCATCTCTTGTCTGTTCTTCTTCGGCCAATTTTTTTTTTATCAATTTAATGTATTATTAAATGGTTCTGAGGTTTTAATGTTCAAAGTGTTAGTCTGTAGGCTCGACTACCAGCCGCTGTTCGGGAAACGAGCCCGCGCTCCTCCCCCGACCGGACGCGAGAAAGCGGCGGAAATCCTTTTCCTGTTGCAGCTTTCTTCGTTACAGCTTTCGGTTTTAGCGTAGTGGTCTACTTGCGCAAGCGCAGTATACACAAAACTGAACAAAACTAAGCTGTGCAACTGCAAGCGTTGGATGTAACAAAAACAAACATAAAATATGCCTGTTTTTGCTAAAACGTCGTTAATACGCAACAATCCGAGTGGACTTTTGCACATTTTGCCTTTTTGTTACCCCAGAAAAGGTCAGTGGAATGCTCATAATAATGCTTGGTATTTTTTTAAACAAAACGTTTGTTTATTTGTTTCTAAACGGGTGTGACGAAAACGTATAACAAGTTTTCAATGAACATTTTTCAAGTCACTCAACTTAAAGGGTCACTGTCCCGTCGAAATAGCAAAATTTCGCTGAGCTTATTTCCACGTTATATCGCCAAATGCCACCAAATATACAACTTAGGGCCTGTTTACATGGAGGGAGGGTGACCCGGGTAGCAGGGTCACCCTCCTAGCCGGGCTACCCTGGGAGGGCCAACTTTTCATACATTTCTTTACAAAGCACACTGAAGTGTTTAAATGATAGACAGGGTCACCCGCCTACCCGGGTCACCCTGTCTGCTTGCCAGGGTAACCCTCCTAGGCGGGCTATCTTTTCTGCATGTAAACAGTCACCCTACTAGGCGGGCTATCTCTTTTGACTTGAAATTACCCGTGAAAACAAGCAATAAAAACAGCAAACTCGCCGCTATAGCCTTTCTTCAGTGCTGCCATGTTTGTTAATATGTCGTGCTTAATAAAGCGTGCCGTTGCAATAAAAAAAGTCCGCCAAAACATGAGCCCGCCAAAATAATTTAAGAGCCCGCCAAAAGAAAGATAGCTCACCTATATGATAGCCCGCCCTAATAGCCCGCCCATGTAAAGGCGGGCTATGTGTTAGCCCGGCTGGGAGGGTGACCCTGGTACCCGGATCACCCTCCCTCCATGTAAACAGGCCCTTAGTTGGATAAAAAGGTTCTATAGAGCAAAACAAAAGCAAAAAGGGGGAAAGATAAAGTGCAGGGTTGCAAGGATTGAAGTGGATTACAGTTCATGAAATTTGCTTTATTGACAGGCGGTCAAGAAATCAAACTCGGCAATTTTTTTTGTGTGAAATTTTGACCGGCTTTCCTAGCCGTTATTTTGTCTGTTTAGTTCATATTTCTTTGCTTCTCTCACTTTTGGCGATGGTTTCTTCCAATTTCAAGATAATAAAGTAAGCTTAAAGCAAACTTCTGGCCATAATAACGAAAACACGATATTTCTACCGTGACAGTGTCCCTTGAACCTTAGCAGTGAACTTTTTCTGAGACAACAAGCAAAGATTTTTATTTTCTTTAAAAAACAATTCAGCTTTAGTTTTCATTTCTCTATAACGGTTTAAGTTTCAGGCAAAAACGTCTGGATAATTCTTAATGCTTTTGTCCTGCATCCCGATGAAACTGGGGGAGGAAACTTACTGATAAATAGATTAAAATTATTATAAACCACATTTCGCCAAATAGCACCTTTAAATTGTTTTATTAATAATCCATAAAGAAAATGCAAAAGAAACTAAAGTATGAATATCTGTAAATTTTGAAACATTTCACGTGAATTTTGTCATTGATGTAGAAATGTATATTAAGTGTTCTGTATCAGGAGGACTAAGAGAGGGTTTTCAGTGAGTGTTTTAAAACTAAAACTTAAGTATACTCTAGCCAATCAAAATGACTGAGGCAGACAATCCAATGAACCAATCAGAGCTCGAAGCAAATACATGTAGCCGGCGCCAAGCGCGGGAAAACGAGTACAGGCAAGTCATGATTGGTTTTGGTTTTACTTCTGATTGGTCGAGAAAGTGGCGTGTACCAATCTAAAACCAAAGCAATAGCCCATTTCGAAAAATACCATAATAATCTTTTATGTGCAGGCTCAGCCTCACTGGGGTGTAATTATTCAAGTCTCCTTTGTTAGAATGGCACAATGGAATTCAGAGTACATGTAGGAACGCTAGCATTGTGTGTTCGTATACAAATGTGCACCGTATGCAAATTGCCAAGAAGTTGAAGCATAGCACGTGCAGTTCATGCTGAAAACACTGAAAAGAAATTGGAAAAATCAGGCTTACGTCAAGCACCACCCAAACCTGAACTTTAAAGAGTATTATGATATTTTTCGAAGTGGCCTATTGCAAAATTACTTTCAACACTAGATTGAATACCACGCTATAAGCGTCATCGCTATTGTTCTTTTAGAAGTATTTAGGGAAGTGGTCATAACAAGAAAACTAGACGAGGACCCATCTTGTGTAAGGGTAGGAGGGCTACAAGATACCACCTATCTCATGAGCCTAATGGTAAAAATGTATTGGCCTTACAATTTGAGATGAGACTTTAACCCTTTCACTCCCAGAGTCAATTATGGAGACAAGTGGTGTAGTTCTAACTTTTGAGTCTGTTGACGAAATCCTATGGTGTGACCATTCAAATGAAACCTCTTCAGCAGTACTTTAGCATGGTACCATTTGTTCTAACTTTTGAGTCTGTGGATGAAATCCTATGGTGCGACCATTCAAATGAAACCTCTTCAGCAGTACTTTTTGCATGGTACCATTTGTTCTAACTTTTGAGTCTGTTGACAAAATCCTATGGTGTGACCATTCAAATGAAACCTTCTCAGCAGTACTTTTGCATGGTACCATTTGTTCTAACTTTTGAGTCTGTGGATGGAATCCTATGGTGTGACCATTCAAATGAAACCTCTTCAGCAGTACTTTTGCATGGTGCCATTTGTTCTAACTTTTGAGTCTGTGGACGAAATCCTATGGTGTGACCATTTAAATGAATCCTCTTCAGCAGTACTTTTGCATGGTGCCATTTGTTTTCCAATATTTTACAAAATGAAATTTGGGATTTTTCCTGAGTTTTGATGTTTGGCACTCTTGGGAGCTAAAGGGTTTCTAATATTCTGTGGCATGAAGCTTGTATTGCTAGTAAAACGGCACAGGAATGTTTGAATCTTGTTCTCAGTTCCAACTCCTGATAGAATGAGGGATATACCAACGAGACACCATCGTTTTAGGTGGAAGAGGTGGGGGCAGAGAGAGACCAACATTCTTTTATTAAAACGGAGGGTCCTGTCCGAGTACAATAGTTCTGACCATTTCCCTTAAAAATAAAATGTATTCCCACTAGAAAATTTGCTTGCCTATTGCTAGCAATTGTAAAAACCTATGTACACATCTGTCCCTAATATTCTATTAGTTACTAACAGTGTTCGTCTGTGCTATTGATCTGTTTTCTTTCATGCTCTCAACACAGACTTGATACAACTCCTCCACCTCATAGTACTGAGCAGCAGAGAGTAGCCCTGGCAGGAGACTGGGTACTAAGTCACATGATCCTATGTGCAGGAACTCCAATAGTGTCTCAAACACATTGCTTTCAAATTGTTTCACAATAATGACCTGACAAGAAAAATAATATGCGAGGCCTGTCACTACAGTGATGTTGCCAATCTCGTCTTAATTTAGTGGGAGAAGGGGCAGGGGAAAGAAGGGAAGGGAACAGTTATCAATAACTTGAAGAATTATCTGATTTTCCAAAGAAATCATGAAGAAATGTTTTTTTTTTCTATAAAAACAGTAACAAAGAATCTTTAGAGTATAGGAACTTCTTTGGCACCAATGTTGCGAAGTTCGCAGTTTGGTAAAAACTAACTACAGTTTCCCAACGAATTTGGCAACTTTGGAAACGAATTAGTGAGCTCAAATTCACCATCGAGTGTCCTGGCTAAAGACCCCGGGGCGGGGGGAGGGGGTCTTCCATATATAAATTTGTAGGTTGGTACCGCTTAGGGTGCTAAAATATAAAATGACTGCCGTTAGAATTATCGCGGTACCTTTTATATGACAGAATACGACATGCATTGTTTTAGAATAGGGTACCTCTTATTGGTTAAATGGAACCACGCCCATCACACAAGATTCTGGTATCTTTAAGGGTGTTTTTCAAAAATCTCCGACGAGCACCCTGGTCATTTTTATATAGGAGTCCTGGAGCATTTGTCGCATAAAAGATGATGAAATATTTTCGTTTCGTTTGCCAGATAACAAACACGGCTTCCAATCATTGGAAATAACCTGAAACAATGATATTTCATTGTGTGTCACACAACAAAATACTGCATGATTCTTGGAATATTATGGTAGCCTCGACCAAGAGTTTCTACGCCCATCCTGCCATTTGTTAAACATTTAAAAGGGATGGACAAGAATATCATGTCTTCAAGTTATGAGGCAACACTAGTTTTAGTACCTCTTGGGGTAATAGATGTGATGGTAAGGTTGAGTTTTCATTCTCCTTCTTGTTTTCAAGATCTGTGATGGATTCCAGAGTCACATTTGTTACATAAGGATCATCCCCCTCGTTCAAAGATTTGCAACGCCGCATTTTCTCCAAGTTCACTTTGCCACTGCGCAGTCCTGTCTGCACCACATGGCTGGAGCGCCAAGAGACTGTACGTTTTAACATAGTGGGTGCTAATGCTGGGCTAGCCTTGGTTGATGGTAAAACTGTGTTGGCATGACCAAGATCTTGAGAAAGCATCTCGTTAAATACGCTGTTGTAAATAATAAGAATAAGGAGAAGTTATGTATAAGTGGTAGTGGTAACGATGTCAATAAATATGGTGTTAATGTTAACACGACGATTATAAGGATGATGATGCTGATGATGATGATGATGATGATGATGATGATGATAATGATGATGACAATTATGATGATGATGGCAATGTTGATGATGATGGCAATGTTGATGGTGGTATTGGTGCAATGAAAATGGATAAGATATAAGTGAGTTCTTTGCATTGAGTTCTGATTGGTTCATTGGATTGTCTGCATCTGTTGTGATTGGCCAGAGTGATTACTTTGATTTTGATTTTACAACACTCAACAGAAAACCACTTTCAAACTGTCATACTAACTTGCTTTTAACTGACATCACTGACTTCACTCCAATGAAACACTTCTTGTCTGTGTCACATAAAAGTAAATCCAAAATAACAGTTTAGCTCACAACATAACAATCGTTTTACGAAAATAGGAAACAAAGAATGTTGTCATTGTCTTACCAACTAGGAATGCCACTGTGTCATCTCTGTCATGCCCACCGCTACTAACTGAGCTAAAATCTCTGGAAATTTGGCCAACTGTCATGTGATGTTCATGAGCTGCGCTTGGTGAAGAGGTTGATGAAGAATGTGAATTCATCTCGATGGACTTGAGAAGTCCCTCCATTATGAGTGTCCTAGTACGAGCCTGTAGTAAAGTCATATTGCAAAAATCAAAATTCATGAGAAAAATTCCAAATTTTATTTTGTATGATATGAAAAACATAAATGGTCAGGTACCATGCAAAAGTACTGCGAAAGAGGTTTCATTTGAATGGTCACACCATAGAATTGCGTCAACAGACTCAAAAGTTAGAACTGCACTACATGTCTTCAAATTTGACTCTGAGTGTAAAAGGGCCGGGTAAGACTACTCATTTTCTCAGTTTACAAACATCTTTATTCTCGTACTCACATGTAGTTTAGCAAAGTTGGGTCCCCTGTGGCAGGCTTGTTCTCCTTGAATCAGCTTCTTGAGAATCCATTCTCTAAACTCATCATTCTAAAGCAAAGCAGAAGTAAATAAGTTAAGTATCGAAGCCTTTCATTCACAGATTGAACCTTGAGTCATTTAATGGGGTACTTACTTTTGAGACCCTGCAACTATTGTGTGGTACTGTTTATTATGCTGAACAAGGTGGTTCTAACTTTTGAGTCTGTGCATGAAATCCTAAAGTGTGACCATTCAAATGAAAGCTATTGAGCAGTGCTTTCCTGTGGTACTGTTTATTATGCTGTACAAGGTGGTTCTAACTTTTGAGTCTGTGGATGAAATCCTAAAGTGTGACCATTCAAATGAAAGCTACTGAGCAGTGCTTTCCTTCGATACTGTTTATTATGCTGAACAAGGTGGTTCTATCTTGAGTCTGTGAATGAAATGCTAAAGTGTAACCATTCAAATGAAAGCTACTGAGCAGTACTTTCCTGTGGTGCTGTTAATATTATGCTGTACAAGGTGGTTCTAACATTTGAGTCTGTGTATGAAATCCTAAAGTGTCATCATTCAAATGAAAGCTATTGAGCAGTACTTTCCTGTGGTACTATTTATTATGCTGTACAAGGTGATTCTAACATTTGAGTCTGTGTATGAAATCCTAAAGTGTCATCATTCAAAAAAGAGTGTCAGGGCAGTCATTAAGCTTTGAGGTTACTGACTACACAGGGAAGACAGCCTCTTGCGGTTGTTGTCCTTAAGTCATTTTTAAAGTTTGAGTTGCGGGTCATGCAGTTGCCAGCCGTAATAGTCAGAGCTATTGAGCACTACTTTGCTGATGATGAAGCTATTTCTTTTTTAGTGTTTTACAAAATGAAATTGGGAATGTATCTTAAATTTTCATTTTGGCTGCTCTATGGCATGAATTGGGCTTATAACAAAACTACAGTTAGTGAAGATACATTTAATTATTATGTACTCAAAATATTTACCTTCTCAAACACATGTCTTTCATACAATGCTGGATCGTAAAACAATACGCTGTTTCTTGACACTACTGACACCTGTCAAAATATGGCATACATAATTCATTATTGTTATATACTGTAGCTCGAGTTTTTCTCAATACAATGCGTGCGTTCATTGGTTGATTCATGGTCACATGACATCTAACAAACAAACTATTTCCTGCCAAACGTCCATGAGCAGGCAACATTTTCAAAAGTGGGCAATATTTTTTGTCTGAGGGTAACAGTGCAAATTGTTGCCCGCTAGTGCGCATGACCAACCGTGACAAAAGGTGGCATGATTATGATGCCTTGCCTCAGGAAACAGTGAATTTTGTTTCCCCTCGATTCTCAAGAAACAAAATTCACTGTTTCCCTCAGGATCAGTCATTAAGTGTTTAGTATTCACTGACTTGTAGTGAGTTGTGTTTTAGATTTTTACAGCAGCTGAATATGTCTAATTACTCTCTAAGCAACATCACGATTTCAACCTCCCTTAAGGTTTCATACATGCATGTACCATGCAAAGCCAAACACTTGTTAAGATACTGAGGTCCCTATAGCTGGTCTAAACCAACTAGTAAGCAGAGGTCAATGCCTTAAGCAACCAAGCAATCAAAAGAAACAATAGAAAACCAGACTTACAGAAAATTATGGAATAAGTACAATGTATATTCACGACTTCTTATTAGTATGACCATTCAAATGAAAGCTCTTCATCAGTAATTTATTATCCTAAGCCAATATTTATTTTTCTATATCTTACAAAGTTAAACTTAATATTTTTCTTTAAATTATTTTGATTTGAGCTGCTGTTCTTGGACATTAAATAAAAATAAATACACGCGTGAAGCCATATTGTTTATTAACTGTGAAGAATAACAAACAACTTACTGTGTACAGATTAGGATTGTTTTCCACATCAACTTGGACAATGATAAAACTATGAAGAAAGTTGGATTTAATGCAGTCAGGCACAAACTTTGTGTTTGTAGCTTCCATGAAGATGATGCACATAATGTCATTACCAATGTGCCTCTTTCTTTGAAGCTGAAACAAGAATGGTCGCCATGAGTAGGTTAACTTTAATTTTTCTTTGGTCCGTCTAGTATGGTTATCTGGGTGTGACTATCTATTAATTGACCCACTCAGGTTAATTGATTGATTGATCTAATTAATGAATACATTGGTGGCAGAGAAAAACATAAAGTGGGGAGCTGAAATCCATCCCAACCAGCTTCGTTTCATCCTTCGTACACTGTTTTGGGCATTCACATCTTTGGGGGGATTTAAATCACAAGTTGATAGTCACTTTGTTCCCTGTTTTAAACCAATGCATTTAATTGAATTGGCCAAAATGCCCCTTCCTTTACTTGGTTTACTTTACTTTACCAGCCATCATCTTGACTGAGGCCTCCCATGTGGATGAAATCCAAACATGTCTGTACAAAATAGTTGAATGAACAAACGAACGAATGAATGAACCAACAAGCGGATGTATTTGTTGCAATCATAAAAATTCTGGTTCCTTTCATTGAATTTCTGCAAACATAAACTTTCAAGCCTTTCCACGAGTGACACCCACTCCTCCCCTGTACCTCACTTCCCCCTACCCCCCCTGCCCCCACTCCCCACTGTCCCCACTCCCCCCAACACCAACACCCACTGCCCCCACTCCCCCTTGCCCCCCACTCCCCCCTTGCCCTCCACTCCCCCCTTTGCCCCCCCCCCCCCCCACCACTTCCCCCTAGCCCCCCACTTCCCTCCCTTGCCCCCACCCTCCAACTCTCTTCCCAACCAGGTTTAAAAAGGCAACAACAGTTATAGACTGCTAGCAGTCCCTCTCTGGATAGTCGAGCGGGCCAGCAAATATGCGATCGGCGATCCGAGCGGCGAGCGAGCGAAAAGTAATTCGAACTGAGGGGGCTCTGGGGAAGAGGCGGGAAGGGAAAGAGGGACTGCAGTCTCTTCTGTAACAAACGTGTTCAGATAACTCCGCCCACCAAGTGTGAGAACCCATTAAAAATAAACTAATCTTGTCAACTTGACAACTCCGCCTGTATTTGTCTGTCTGCTTTTAAACACGCGCGAAACTGGCACGTGGACTAAAATAGAACAGTGCTTTGTACTATACCGATTGTAGATTTATTATTTACAAAGGGGACTCCATTCGCGTCGTTTATTTAAGGACAGAAAATGTAATTTCTGCTGTTCTTGAGTTTGTTTTGATCGCCTTGATGAGCGAAAAACGCCTACGAAACCGGTATGGAGAAGAAGTAGAGGAAGAAAGCCGAAGAAAGAGACAGCTGAGGCCTCTGATTTTTGTTGTATGTGTGGGACAAATTTTAAGCTCCGCGTGGAGCTGCGATGTTTATAATTCCTCCGTTGTCAATTTTGACAGTCTAACGACTGTTTTGTTTATGCCACTATCATACAAGGACAGAGCTTTGATAAATTATTGATTTTTCGAAGCCAGTTGGTAGCACAGCCATGACATCTTTCCCCGATAGAAGCGCTTCCACCGCTAATGTCTGTTCTTCTTTTAAAACTAAACACACGAGGCAAACAAAAACATTGTCTAAAACATTTTCATTCCCTATTACATGTCATCGTCCCAACTCTGATGTGAAACTGGAGATATCGATTCACACTGGATGTGTCAAGATTGTTAATACTCGTCAAACTTCCCTGACAGCTTTCTATTGTCTATGAACCAATCTGAGTTTTCCGTCCCTGGTGCGGCGGGGAATTCGAACGCGAAAGTTACAGATAAGAGACTGCAGTCACTTTTCCTCCCGCCTCTCCCCCAGTTTCTCCTCGGCTCGTTAGCTCGCTCCAGTCTCACCAAGCTTGTTTTCGTGATTAGCTCGCCCACTCAATTGACTGAAAAGGGACAGCTAGCAGTCTACAACAGTTACCTTCTGAGAATCACATTCCTCAAATGGAAGAAGCGTCGATACATGAAACATAATCTCTGTGTCAGCAAACTTAGTGTAAACAGAGTGCGTTCCTGTCAGGTCGTTATTGCCATCAAGTCCAGCGCGATATTTATCAAAGCCTCGGAGTCTGATCCTTTGTCCCAGCAGATCAAGAAATTCATCAAAAGCTTTGCTATGAGTTTCGTTTCCAAAAAGTTCTTCCTCAGTTTGTTGGTTTTCCTTCATGTAAATCACACCAAATTTATAAGCTTGCTTGATAAATGCCTGCAAAATATAGTTAACACAGAGTTCATGTAGTATATAAATTTGAGATCAAAATTGTCCTTGAATCCACCCCCAGGAGGGTACTCGTGCTATATAATTATTACTCATGCGCGTAGCGGCATGAGTTATAAAATGTCCTCCTTTTTTCTTTTTTTTATTATTATTATTTTTTGTGTCACGATTTTGCATGCAAATTTATGCAGGCATATTTTAAATTGTGCACTTCCGGTTAATAGCTTTGCCATTTGCACTTCCTGTTTAGTGACTTCCAGCTACTCTCACTTCCGGTAAAACAGCGTTACTGAAGTGTCACGACAGCGTCTCCTACAACCCACTACTAATGTTTACGTTAGGTATATATAAGAGTTAGACAAATCACTGGCTTCATTGTGGTACAGTCTTCATTTACAAAACATTCAATAGTAAACAACGTGGTTTGCAGGAACGATGACTGAATGAAAGGAGTAACTCTTCTCCATATCGGACATCTTCTTATCATGTTTAAAATATATCGTAAAACTTTCTTACGCGTGCGGATGAGTATAGGCTGCTTGGAGCCTCTTGTTAATAATACTTTCGAGGGAATAAGTGAATAATACTTTCGAAGTGAATAAGGCCAAATTGTTAGACCCAACAGCCCAGAAATAACACCCCAAAAGTCCCTTTCTCTCTGCATTAAAAGGTAATATGCTTTTTGTCAACCCCTAAAAAGTCCTCACCAAAATCTTTAACCCCCAAAAAAGTCACCACAAAGTTTCTAACCCAAAAAATTCCTCAGATTGCAAATTTCAAACTGAAGAAAGACCTTTACTTTCAGAATTACAATCAGAATGCCACTTTTTGTCATCACATGGATAAGTTCAGTCACAATAATAAATTAGTGAATATATTCCTGACTCACATTGTCCATCTTAAGAATCTCCGCTGGTGCTGACAGAGCAGTAATCAATTTCAGGGGATATTTAATACCGACTTGTTGGCTTAGGAACTGAACTACCTCCTCGCGGCTTGACAGGCCACCATGCTGGTTCGATAACGAGAGAAGTCCAAAGATAAGGTAGTATGAGGAGCGTACCACAATTCTGACAACAAAATGACAATGGAATTATCAACCTTTTCTGATACCTTATTCTGATACTGCATATTGAAAATGGAAAAGGCCATTTTTGACTCAAAGGTAGTGCAACTTTGACACTTTTCAAAGGTATAGCAGTGCTCGACCTTAACTTTTTGGCTTACTAGTCCTTGGGCAAGTGAGGTTTGAAATTCACTAGCCAACAGGCATCATCTGGTAGTCAAGAGTGAAAAATTGACTAGTGGTTCTCTGATTTTACTAGCCCAAACCCATTTTTTACTAGTCCTGGACGGGTGGACTACCGCTAAGGTCGAGCACTGTATAGTAAAGGTGCTGTCAAATAGTGCTTTGACTTGTACCAAGGTACCTTCAATTTGCCTGTGCTGGCATCAAGTGTCTATTTAAGTACTTGTGTCAAAAGCAATGTCAAAAGTACTGCAATCAATCAATCCGGCAATCAATCCTTTATTTAACGTGGTCAGTGCGCTTAGCTTAAGAGCTAGTTTCCAGGAACGCCATGAAATAATATCCTGGCTATATTTAAATAATAATAATAAATTCAAATTTGTAACGCACAGTTTCTATAAAAATATTCAACTGCACCTTACAATAAGATATTAATATAAATAATGCTGATCAAAATAATAATAACAACAGCTTATTGTAAACACTAACATTACTAATTAAATGCCTTATTAAATAAAAAAGGTTTTAAGTCTACTTTTAAATTAAATATTCAATCTAGTGCACAAAAAAGTACACAGGATTTTTTTGCATCACTTTTGGGTTTAGTTTGGGTCCATCTGGATTGCATGGGGTCTACATCCTACAAAGTATGAAATGGCTTTAAAATCAGCCCATTAATTTCATGCAGCAATGAATTCACTCCATGGTTTGAAAAAAGTTCACCACATGATCAAAATTTTGTTCACTGCAAATCAACTACATGATCAGTTACATCGTGACGTTGAACTTGAATAAATGAATTTCAACTCCCAGTCACTTCGAATGTGCTCAGATAATACCTTTCCTAGAAAAACAGTTCTTCCTGTTCATGAGGTTACAGAAAGTTAAGTTCAAGAATATAATTTATTATTTCAGCATGTACAAATAAATGATAAAATTGAATGACGTTTCAGTGTTGTCAGGACACCATTTTCATGTTCAAAATGATTAGAATAAACTGTCAGAAAAAGTGCGCTGAAGACGCTGAAGAAGAGATGGTGTCAATTCTCTAATTAGCAACATTTTATTTCATTTGTGCACTTAACAATCAAACTTAATTATACTTCTTAAGAACAAAAAACTGTTTGTCAATTAAGGGCTTTCAGGACAAATACAGTTTGTTTATCAAGTGCTTGCCAATGGTAGATGACCAGTTATTATGTTCAACACCGGCAGAAAGGGGAGGAGGTACTACCCCAAAATACCTATATGGGTATGTGCTGCCCAAAGGGGTCGTGATTTTGGGACACCTTATCCAAAATGGGGTATCCGTTTTAGAGATGTTTTCTAGAATGGAGTATAATATTTCAAATGCACAAAAGCTTCAAATTATCAGCAGTCATTTGCAACAATTAGAACAGGGTATTAAAAATTGACCTATTTCAAGAACAGGGTATCATTTTAAGAGCAAATTCTTTCTAAAACAAGGTCCAAATTTGGAGACCCAGGTGGCACATTACCCACCCAAAACATTCCCGACTACCCACCCCGGGACTCAACCACGCGCTGGTGTAAATGCCTGAATGTATACCCTACATAGCTAGGAAGGCATAATAGGCGGCTGCAAGTTCAAATTCATTCTTCACAAGTTCGACATTACCAATCTTGCGGTCGACTTCTGGTCAACAAAAATTTGATCTTGTGATTAAATTTTCTCAAACTGCAGAGTAAAACTAAATGTACGTGAAGTGGGTTGATTTTAAAGTAATTTTGAATTTACATCTGGATCAACAGTAGGTTTGGCTCAGGTGATTTTTTGGGGTATTAAAGTTTGGCTTCATCACACCTCTCTACCACAAGTACTACCTTAAAGGTTAATGAAAAAAAAATGCCCTTAGCAATTTTCATTGTCACAACAGCACATTATTAACTGTAAGGGACAGGTTTGGATTAAATACGAGAATTCAATTGATATGCAAGTTAATAACTTCCTTTTTTTCCTGTGGGTGACTTTAATGAAGGAAACTGTGTACTAACAAGATAATGTGATAACAGAAGAGAGAACAGCAGTTAATTAATCCCAGAGGCTCTACCATGGGGAAATAATAACATATCGTTATAAAACCTGGTGGGGAGTATATAATTTAGCCTGAAACAAATATTGATCACCGTTACTTACAAAATCAAGTTCTAAATCAATATAAATGCATAATACTAAATAGATATACTCATAGAATATAAAGATTTTTTGCATTGAAGAAAAAAACATTTTTAACTTTCTGAAAAAGGCCAGATGTGAACATATGTAAGCTTAAATATGTTAATTTTAACTGCTGACACTGAAAGAGCAGAAAAAAACATGTCTTTCTAATGTTTACAAAGAAAAGATAAGTTGTAAGCTTAAGCTTATGTACTTACAAAAATTGGCATAGCAAGTTTTATTCTACTCGATCTTATCTCTTACAACCAAATTAGATTTGTTAATTAAAACATTTTTCAATGAGAATACAATTTAAATGTAAATGCCCCACACAAATGACTGTGTTTTTAATGGCGAAGCTTTGTTATCAACCCTTATCCAGCAACTCTTCAATAAAACAAAACTCACCTAAAATAGCCTTTTGATTGAGGGATTGATTCGGGTTTCATAGTTACGAGAATCGCGCCAACGTCATCTTCCTTTACACAATAATTCCAATGTTTTACCCCGTAAAAAAATTGTCGATAAAATTCTTCAGGAGCAACCGAAGTCACATGGCCGCTAACTCTCGAAGAACCGAAATCGCAATAGTTTTTGAAGCGATGCTCGTATTTTTTTGTAAAAGAATCTCTCATGGGACAATCCTTTTCAATGCATTCGACCCGATAAACATATCCGGCCGTTACGGCTTTTACGAATTTCGGCTCCCTGCAGCTACAATTGTTGCTAGAAATCCCCTCTTTGTTCTCAAATCTGTTTTCTGAAGCCTCGGCTTTTTCCAATGTTGCTTTCAAAGTAAGACTTCTCGCTTTGAAATCGTTCAATGCTTGTATGAGTGCGCGATCTTCCGAATTCTGGCAGCAGTAGTGTTTAGAGCAAACCAATTTCTTATCATTTGAAACACTGTACGTTTGCGTTCTTTCCTCCAGTCTTGAACTGCATACTGAGCAAATAAAACAGTTTTGATGACACAGCCACGGCTCAGAAACAAATCCATTTGCATTTGAAGAAGGATTAACCCTTTGAGCGGACCACAAGCTCACCACATTTTCATAAGATTCCAAACTCGATTTACACACAAAACAAGTTGTGTTCCCCGACATTTTACGTATAATTACAGCGACATTATTCAAATCGGTCGTAGGCGAGAGTTCTTTGATGGTTTTCTTTCATAACGAGAAGCAAATAACAGGAAGCACTTGCTCGGTACAAACATGAGCTAAGATCCTTTAGAATCGCTCAATCAATTAACTTTTCCTTTAGACCCTATTAGCGACATGGATCTCGTTTACAAGGTCACGCACGAATTTTAAACCGCTCGATGAAAACTCGGTCTTCCATATTCATGATAAGTTAATTTGTGTCTCCTTAGGCTAGCGGCTCTACTCATAAAATAATTATGAGAGGTATTGTTTGGGTTTCAGCTGGACTTCGCTGCCCCAAACAGTAATTACCATTGACGAGTTTTTGGGAGAGCGATGACAGGCCATCACAGGCATCAACGTCAATTTTTGATTGTTTTTTGGACATCACCGGACAAATTTGGTCTCGTGCCATGCACATGCAAGCCAATCTGTTGCTACGGGGGCTTCCAACTAACGCAGCTCCGTTCCAATTGTGTGCAAGTGGCGTTTTGCGTCGCGAAAAATGCAAACATCTCAAGCAGGTGTTATTAAGCCGTGGTCACCTATCTCTCACCATCAGAAAAGCTGCCACTGCCATTTTGAAAACAAAGCACAAGAAAGAAAAGTCGGTAGTAAGTTCGTGTTCCAGTACACTAAAGGAAAAATCAGCTACAATATCTTCACTTAAACCATCACCAATCATAACTACACGTCATCCAACATCACTGTACGTCACCCAATGTCGCTAGACATCATCTAACATCACTATTCGTTATCCAATGTCGCTAGACATCATACAGCATCACTAGGCATCATACAGCATCACTAGGCATCATCTAACGTAACTAGACATCATCTAACGTAACTAGACATTATCCAACATCACTAGGCATAATACAGCATCACTAGGCATCATCTAACGTAACTAGACATCATCCAACATCACTATGCATCATACAGCATCACTAGGCATCATCTAACGTAACTAGGCATCATCTAACGTAACTAGACATCATCCAACATCACTATGCATCATACAGCATCACTAGGCATCATCTACCGTAACTAGACATCATCCAACATCACTAGTCATCATACAGCATCACTAGGCATCATCTAACGTAACTAGACATCATCCAACATCACTAAGCATCATACAGCATCACTAGGCATAATCTAACGTAACTAGACATCATCTAACATCACTAGACATTATCCAACATCACTAGGCATAATACAGCATCACTAGGCATCATCTAACGTAACTAGACATCATCCAACATCACTAGGCATCATACAGCATCACTAGGCATCATCTAACGTAACTAGACATCATCTAACATCACTAGACATTATCCAACATCACTAGGCATAATACAGCATCACTAGGCATCATCTAACGTAACTAGACATCATCCAACATCACTAGGCATCATACAGCATCACTAGGCATCATCTAACGTAACTAGACATCATCCAACATCACTAGGCATCATACAGCATCACTAGGCATCATCTAACGTAACTAGACATCATCCAACATCACTAGGCATCATACAGCATCACTAGGCATCATCTAACGTAACTAGACATCATCTAACATCACTAGACATTATCCAACATCACTAGGCATAATACAGCATCACTAGGCATCATCTAACGTAACTAGACATCATCCAACATCACTAGGCATCATACAGCATCACTAGGCATCATCTAACGTAACTAGACATCATCCAACATCACTAGGCATCATACAGCATCACTAGGCATCATCTAACGTAACTAGACATCATCCAACATCACTAGGCATCATACAGCATCACTAGGCATCATCTAACGTAACTAGACATCATCCAACATCACTAGGCATCATACAGCATCACTAGGCATCATCTAACGTAACTAGACATCATCTAACATCACTAGACATTATCCAACATCACTAGGCATCATCTAACGTAACTAGACATCATCCAACATCACTAGGCATCATACAGCATCACTAGGCATCATCTAACGTAACTAGACATCATCCAACATCACTAGGCATCATACAGCATCACTAGGCATCATCTAACGTAACTAGACATCATCCAACATCACTAGGCATCATACAGCATCACTAGGCATCATCTAACGTAACTAGACATCATCCAACATCACTAGGCATCATACAGCATCACTAGGCATCATCTAACGTAACTAGACATCATCCAACATTACTAGGCATCATACAGCATCACTAGGCATCATCTAACGTAACTAGACATCATCCAACATCACTAGGCATCATACAGCATCACTAGGCTTCATCTAACGTAACTAGACATCATCCAACATCACTAGGCATCATACAGCATCACTAGGCATCATCTAACGTAACTAGACATCATCCAACATCACTAGGCATCATACAGCATCACTAGGCATCATCTAACGTAACTAGACATCATCTAACATCACTAGACATTATCCAACATCACTAGGCATAATACAGCATCACTAGGCATCATCTAACGTAACTAGACATCATCCAACATCACTATGCATCATACAGCATCACTAGGCATCATCTAACGTAACTAGACATCATCCAACATCACTAGGCATCATACAGCATCACTAGGCATCATCTAACGTAACTAGACATCATCCAACATCACTAGGCATCATACAGCATCACTAGGCATCATCTAACGTAACTAGACATTATCCAACATCACTAGGCATAATACAGCATCAGTAGGCATCATCTAACGTAACTAGACATCATCCAACATCACTAGGTATCATACAGCATCACTAGGCATCATCTAACGTAACTAGACATCATCCAACATCACTAGGCATCATACAGCATCACTAGGCATCATCTAACGTAACTAGACATCATCCAACATCACTAGGCATCATACAGCATCACTAGGTATCATCTAACGTAACTAGACATCATCCAACATCACTAGACATCATACAGCATCACTAGGCATCATCTAACGTAACTAGACATCATCCAACATCACTATGCATCATACAGCATCACTAGGCATCATCTAACGTAACTAGACATCATCCTACATCACTAGGCATCATACAGCATCACTAGGCATCATCTAACGTAACTAGACATCATCCAACATCACTAAACATCATACAGCATCACTAGGCATCATCTAACGTAACTAGACATCATCCAACATCACTAGGCATCATGCAGCATCACTAGGCATCATCTAACGTAACTAGACATCATCCAACATCACTAGGCATAATACAGCATCACTAGGCATCATCTAACGTAACTAGACATCATCTAACATCACTAGACATTATCCAACATCACTAGGCATAATACAGCATCACTAGGCATCGTCTAACGTAACTAGACATCATCCAACATCACTATGCATCATACAGCATCACTAGGCATCATCTAACGTAACTAGACATCATCCAACATCACTAGGCATCATACAGCATCACTAGGCATCATCTAACGTAACTAGACATCATCCGACATCACTAGGCATCATACAGCATCACTAGACATCATCTAACGTAACTAGACATTATCCAACATCACTAGGCATAATACAGCATCACTAGGCATCATCTAACGTAACTAGACATCATCCAACATCACTAGGCATCATACAGCATCACTAGGCATCATCTAACGTAACTAGACATCATCCAACATCACTAGGCATCATACAGCATCACTAGGCATCATCTAACGTAACTAGACATCATCCAACATCACTAGGCATCATACAGCATCACTAGGCATCATCTAACGTAACTAGACATCATCCAACATCACTAGACATCATACAGCATCACTAGGCATCATCTAACGTAACTAGACATCATCCAACATCACTATGCATCATACAGCATCACTAGGCATCATCTAACGTAACTAGACATCATCCTACATCACTAGGCATCATACAGCATCACTAGGCATCATCTAACGTAACTAGACATCATCCAACATCACTAGACATCATACAGCATCACTAGGCATCATCTAACGTAACTAGACATCATCCAACATCACTAGGCATCATGCAGCATCACTAGGCATCATCTAACGTAACTAGACATCATCCAACATCACTAGGCATAATACAGCATCACTAGGCATCATCTAACGTAACTAGACATCATCTAACATCACTAGACATTGTCCAACATCACTAGGCATAATACAGCATCACTAGGCATCATCTAACGTAACTAGACATCATCTAACATCACTAGACATTGTCCAACATCACTAGGCATAATACAGCATCACTAGGCATCATCTAACGTAACTAGACATCATCCAACATCACTAGGCATCATACAGCATCACTAGGCATCATCTAACGTAACTAGACATCATCTAACATCACTAGACATTGTCCAACATCACTAGGCATAATACAGCATCACTAGGCATCATCTAACGTAACTGGACATCATCCAACATCACTAGGCATCATATAGCATCACTAGGCATCATCTAACGTAACTAGACATCATCCAACATCACTAGGCATCATACAGCATCACTAGGCATCATCTAACGTAACTAGACATCATCCAACATCACTAGGCATCATACAGCATCACTAGGCATCATCTAACGTAACTAGACATCATCCAACATCACTAGGGATCATACAGCATCACTAGGCATCATCTAACGTAACTAGACATCATCCAACATCACTAGGGATCATACAGCATCACTAGACATCATCTAACGTAACTAGACATCATCTAACATCACTAGACATTATCCAACATCACTAGGCATAATACAGCATTACTAGGCATCATCTAACGTAACTAGACATCATCCAACATCACTAGGCATCATACAGCATCACTAGGCATCATCTAACGTATGGATGGGGTTAGTTTCTAGAGAAACTGTGGTGCTGCGTCGGTGGGGGGATGAAACACGAGAATTTAGTTTTATCGAGTGAGTCGATAAGGTAAATTGACCACCGTAAAAAGATTCAAATAGCTGACGTTTCGAGCGCTAGCCCTTCGTCGGAGCGAATCAAGGAATTGTGGGTAGTGTGTGGTTTTATATAGTAAGCGGTGGAGCTACGCTATTGGTGGAAATTTGGTGACGTGAAAAACAAATGTAGATTAGTTGAATGAAAAGCGTTCGTTGATTCCGTGGGGTTTGAGAGTGCCGATTTGAAAGATGATTTTTTGTTCTAGGTTTTTACGGCTTTCTGTGTTACCCTGGTGTAGGGAAAGGCCGCAGATTGTCATGTGTTGTTTAGAATGGTTAGTAAGATTAAAATGGCGCGCGACTGGTTTGGATGCGTCTTTGTCATTTTTTTCAACGTCTCGGAGATGTTCACGAAAACGGTCGCCCAGTCTCCTCCCTGTTTCGCCAATGTATATCTTTTTGCAAAAAGTACATGTAATGCAGTAGATAACATTTACGGAGGTGCATGTAAAACGATCAGTGATTTTAATGGATCGTTTGGGTCCTGTTATTTTGTCCGCGTTGTGAATGAAAGGACAAGTGTTACATCGTGTGCGTGTGCATTTGAAAGTTCCCGGTACATCGTCAGATTTCAGTGCGCTCGTAACTAGAAAGTTGCCTATGTTTTTGTCACGTTTGAATGAAATTAGTGGGGGTTGTGAAAAAATTCTGCCAGTTTCGGGGTCGTTTTGGAGTAATTTGAAATTTTTTAAAATGATGCTTTTGACTGTGTTGTTGTGTGGGTGGAAAGTGAGGGTGAATGGAATTCTCTCGTTCTCTTCCTTCTGTGGCGTTTGTAGTGCTGACTGTCTGTCGATCTGTTGTGCACGTTCTTGGCCCGTATTAACAACAGAGTCAGGGTACCCACGTTTCTTGAAAAACTGGCACATTTCTTCTGATTTGTTGGAAAAATCAGAGTCATCACTACATAGACGTCGAAGTCTGAGAAATTGAGAATACGGAATGGCGTTTTTAACGTGCGATGGATGTGAGGATGAATGTAACAGATAACTGTGGGAATCTGTAGGTTTGTAGTGCACACTTGTGGATAAACTGTTACCGTTGATTGAAATATTAATGTCAAGAAAAGCGAAACCTCAGTCGCTTTTCTTGACATTAATATTTCATTAATATCCATTAAAATCACTGATCGTTTTACATGCACCTCCGTAAATGTTATCTACTGCATTACATGTACTTTTTGCAAAAAGATATACATTGGCGAAACAGGGAGGAGACTGGGCGACCGTTTTCGTGAACATCTCCGAGACGTTGAAAAAAATGACAAAGACGCATCCAAACCAGTCGCGCGCCATTTTAATCTTACTAACCATTCTAAACAACACATGACAATCTGCGGCCTTTCCCTACACCAGGGTAACACAGAAAGCCGTAAAAACCTAGAACAAAAAATCATCTTTCAAATCGGCACTCTCAAACCCCACGGAATCAACGAACGCTTTTCATTCAACTAATCTACATTTGTTTTTCACGTCACCAAATTTCCACCAATAGCGTAGCTCCACCGCTTACTATATAAAACCACACACTACCCACAATTCCTTGATTCGCTCCGACGAAGGGCTAGCGCTCGAAACGTCAGCTATTTGAATCTTTTTACGGTGGTCAATTTATCATCTAACGTAACTAGACATCATCCAACATCACTAGGCATCATACAGCATCACTAGGCATCATCTAACGTAACTAGACATCATCCAACATCACTAGGCATCATGCAGCATCACTAGGCATCATCTAACGTAACTAGACATCATCCAACATCACTAGGCATAATACAGCATCACTAGGCATCATCTAACGTAACTAGACATCATCTAACATCACTAGACATTGTCCAACATCACTAGGCATAATACAGCATCACTAGGCATCATCTAACGTAACTAGACATCATCCAACATCACTATGCATCATACAGCATCACTAGGCATCATCTAACGTAACTAGACATCATCCAACATCACTAGGCATCATACAGCATCACTAGGCATCATCTAACGTGACTAGACATCATCCAACATCACTAGGCATCATACAGCATCACTAAGCATCATCTAACGTAACTAGACATCATCCAACATCACTAGGCATCATACAGCATCACTAGGCATCATCTAACGTAACTGGACATCATCCAACATCACTAGGCATCATATAGCATCACTAGGCATCATCTAACGTAACTAGACATCATCCAACATCACTAGGCATCATACAGCATCACTAGGCATCATCTAACGTAACTAGACATCATCCAACATCACTAGGCATCATACAGCATCACTAGGCATCATCTAACGTAACTAGACATCATCCAACATCACTAGGCATCATACAGCATCACTAGGCATCATCTAACGTAACTAGACATCATCCAACATCACTAGGCATCATACAGCATCACTAGACATCATCTAACGTAACTAGACATCATCTAACATCACTAGACATTATCCAACATCACTAGGCATAATACAGCATCACTAGGCATCATCTAACGTAACTAGACATCATCCAACATCACTAGGCATCATACAGCATCACTAGGCATCATCTAACGTAACTAGACATCATCCAACATCACTAGGCATCATACAGCATCACTAGGCATCATCTAACGTAACTAGACATCATCCAACATCACTAGGCATCAT
This sequence comes from Dendrophyllia cribrosa, assembly GCA_024195265.1. Lineage (NCBI taxonomy): Eukaryota > Metazoa > Cnidaria > Anthozoa > Scleractinia > Dendrophylliidae > Dendrophyllia > Dendrophyllia cribrosa. The sequence continues at coordinate 4,446,655 of JAJLRJ010000010.1, read as the reverse complement.
ACAGCATCACTAGGCATCATCTAACGTAACTAGACATCATCCAACATCACTAGGCATCATACAGCATCACTAGGCATCATCTAACATAACTAGACATTATCCAACATCACTAGGCATAATACAGCATCACTAGGCATCATCTAACGTAACTAGACATCATCCAACATCACTAGGCATCATACAGCATCACTAGGCATCATCTAACGTAACTAGACATCATCCAACATCACTAGGCATCATACAGCATCACTAGGCATCATCTAACGTAACTAGACATCATCCAACATCACTAGGCATCATACAGCATCACTAGGCATCATCTAACGTAACTAGACATCATCCAACATCACTAGGCATCATACAGCATCACTAGGCATCATCTAACGTAACTAGACATCATCCAACATCACTAGGCATCATACAGCATCACTAGGCATCATCTAACGTAACTAGACATCATCCAACATCACTAGACATCATACAGCATCACTAGGCATCATCTAACGTAACTAGACATCATCCAACATCACTATGCATCATACAGCATCACTAGACATCATCTAACGTAACTAGACATCATCTAACATCACTAGACATTATCCAACATCACTAGGCATAATACAGCATCACTAGGCATCATCTAACGTAACTAGACATCATCCAACATCACTAGGCATCATACAGCATCACTAGGCATCATCTAACGTAACTAGACATCATCCAACATCACTAGGCATCATACAGCATCACTAGGCATCATCTAACGTAACTAGACATTATCCAACATCACTAGGCATAATACAGCATCACTAGGCATCATCTAACGTAACTAGACATCATCCAACATCACTAGGCATCATACAGCATCACTAGACATCATCTAACGTAACTAGACATCATCTAACATCACTAGACATTATCCAACATCACTAGGCATAATACAGCATCACTAGGCATCATCTAACGTAACTAGACATCATCCAACATCACTAGGCATCATACAGCATCACTAGGCATCATCTAACGTAACTAGACATCATCCAGCATCACTAGACATCTTCTACCATCACTAGATATCACCTACCATCACTAGATACCACCTACCATCACTAGACATAATCTAACGTAACTAGACATCATCTACTATCACTAGACATCTACAAACGTCACTAGACATCATATACCAACACCAGGGCCCGGTTGTTCAAAAGGTGGATAAAGCTATTTAGTATATACTGAAACAGTGGATAGCATTGTTGGCGCGCTCTGATTGGCTACTGAAACTCGGAATAGCAAGTGCTATTCACCTCCCAGCAATTTGCTCGCGAAAATTGTAATTGTTGACAGGAATAAATGAGTTAAAACGCATCATTTTCGTAGGATTTTGTTAATAGTTATCCACTGGATAGTGAACAACCGGGACCAGGAGAAAAATTTTTGGGCTTGCAAAAATATGTCATAAGTGCTATTCACGAACGATTTCTTATGACCATCCTAAGTTAGGCGTAACTTAGCAGTCTCCTAAGTTTAGTGGTCGCGGGCAGTTATCGATTAGTAAAAGTAAACCAATCAGAAATGGTTTTTATGGCGTGCTCTTATGAATAGTAATTTATGAAAATTACATGAATGAATATTTTGCCTTGTGTAAATTGTTGTTCATGGTCAGCTGCGAAAGCAACATACAAATCTATCATCGTTTAGGGTCCACTTCGATATTTGTCGTACAAGGGTTTAATTTTCACGGAAAACGGAAATATAACTCTGCAAGCCTAGGTGTAACCGACCGTGTGTTTTACATTACTGACCCGGGAAAATTTTTAATGCTGAAAATCGACGTAAAACTCGTCAACAATCGAATTTAGCCCCGTCAAGACAAGTCTTAATAAGTTAGGAGGTCAATATTGACCTCCTAAATTTAGGAGAAAATTTAATACATATTTTAAGTTAGGCGGACTTCGTGAATACCAGTTGAGACATGCATGTCTTAACCCTCGGACGTACACGCAAACTTATATCTCCACCGCGGTACAGGTGATCGTGAATACCAGTAATCTCCTAAGTTATATGTCGGATGCTTTCGTGAATACGGCCCCAGGGTACTATACTTGGCATTACAGAATTTTACGTGTTCGGAAGACCCCAGGGAGCCTTAAGGTTACCCCGAGAGAGAAAAAAACGTGTTCTTTGCTGGTAGATGTTTGAGGATGAAATAACAAAAAATGAAACGAACAAATCAACTCACGAAAAAGATAGCTCCAAAGGACAAGTAAGGCGAGAGTAAGGACGAGTAAGGCGAGAGTCGATCCAGACCAGCTGCTTAAAAGGCGCGTACATAGTACTTAAATTAGCCAAACTCAGGGGCACCCAACGAATCTGTTCCTCACTTTATCTGTTCTCCAGCGGAATTCTTGCCGGCTGGCAAAATATTATGTTTAAATTTTTTTAATTACCATTTTTGCGCTGGTTGACTTGAGAAAGGATTCGCAAGAATAAGCTGTGCTGGTTATCTTGAGCAGATCGAAAAGAGACTGATTATTTATGTGAGGAGAAGTTTGATGTTGGTCAGTTTGATGCTTAAAAGAGTTCAGCTTCGTAGTAACAAATTTAAGCAGTGCTAAGAGACAGCCAAACAGGATTAAGTTCGAGACGGCAGTACATGTTCAAAACAATAAACGAAAAAGCTTCAAATAGTTTGCCATTATTGTTTCCAAGTCCCGTTTTGTAACTTATCCTTATTTTTTGTTTTTGTTTATTCATTTTTTTTAATTGCTGGCTGAAGACGCTTTTTTATCCTGCTGCCTGGGAATTGCTTAATGTGTTATGCTGGGAAAAAGGAACAGATATATTTTTACCAGCAACCTAGAAGAACACCTGGAAATGCTTTTATATCAATTATTTTAATATATTTGAGTAAAATAACGCATTTTGCCAAAGATTGTTCGTTGGGTGCCCCTGCAAACTTAAGAACGTTCCCCGAGTCAAATAAACCCAGCAACCGACAACAACTAATTAAAAATTGTTTAATATTTTTACGTCTTTTTAACAGACGCTTGTTTACAAAAGTGAACCGAAAGACAGTGACTGTAGATCTGTACTAAAAAAGACCTTTAAGTAACACTGCTTAGTACTTTCTGATGACATACAATGTAGAAAGGGAAATTCTAGTCGCCATGAAAATCCTTGACATTTTTATAGTGCCTATCACCCCTAGAAAGTTATTTTCAAAATCAACTCTATGTACATTGAATAGCTGAATGGTAAAATATTTCTTGTTTTGAACGTCGTGTTAGTGAGTTATAGAGATTTGAATTTACAAAATGCTAATTAGATGAGGTCAACCCGGGAATCATTTATTATACAACTACTTATTTTCACCTCCAAGTAATATTTTTTACGAATCAATTGACTATCCACAGTTTATTTTTAGTATTTATCAAATTCATTATCCTCAAGCTTTAAAGTACGTATTGTAAATTGGCGTAGAAATAAAGACAAATTCCTGGGTTGACGTCATCTAATTAGCATTTTGTAAATTCAAATCTCTATACTCACAAACGCGACGTTCAAAACAAGAAATATTCTGCCATTCAACTATTCAATGCACATAGAGTTGATTCTGAAAATATCTCTCTATGGGGTGATAGGCACTTTAAGATCGCGGGTGACACCTTAATTCTTATCTGCATGCATTTATGTACAAAGTGCAACGATCAAATAAGACGATAACCGAAATATGCATAAGTAGCTTTATTACCAAACATTTTATTATTTACCAAACAAATTGTGATTAGCTTGTAATTCAGTTCTCTGAACTGCAAAAGGCTGAATTAAGCCACATTTAGTAAATCATGTGCTGCTATTACCAATGAATTAACCACAATAGCCCAATTTCGATATATTAAAATTAACTTTAATCAATAGACAATACTATGAGGCAATAAACCATAACCTCGTTGTTACGGGGCTTTTTGTGCTGTTGGGGTACTCGCTTGCTTGGGCCCACGTACACAGAGATGGAACCAACGAGAAAAACCACAGATTCGAGTGTAAGATTTACGAGTTTATTACAAATCCACAAACAAGCCAAATAATACAAAACGGGAACGAGTAACACAAGGGTTATTGAGAATTAAGCATCTGAACTTAGGACGTCTGCTTGAGAACTGAACTTGCTCTTGTTGTTGTTGCACAGACTAACCAACTAAACCAACTAAATCCACTGAGCAAAGGTAGCCAATTTATAATATATTTCAGGAAACTATAAACTTAACTCTAAACCAAATAAGGTTAGAGAGTGAATTTGTAGCCCACAAATACAGGATTTACCTAAGGGAACTAAGTGTTTACTACTCCTACACAACGGGAATTAGGTACAAGAAATGTGTGGGAATAATATAACAAAATGATAGCAAAACAAGGTGTGAAAGGACACTTAGTAATTTAGGAAAATAACTGAATAACGACTAACAAGAATCCTTGGTAGTAATTTGGAATAATTTGAATGAAAACTAAACAAGACAAAATGTGACCTGGTCACACTCCTCCCTGCTTTTGCTTGCCATGTCCTCATGCGAGCTAAACAAAATCAATAAAACTATAAAACTAAACATAAAAATTACTTAAATGAAGCCCTAGGCTGATTATAAGGGTTGCTATGTTGTCCTTTGTTAAGCCTGGCAGAACGACGCAGTATTGGTCCGTCTGGCTCTGCGACTGGTAATGGTACGGGCACTTGTGGGGCATCAAATGCAATCTCAATATCGTCAGCATCGTCTGAGGAGTCATCAGAGGTTTCAGAGGGGACTCTTCGCAAGGGTACTCGGCTCCGTCTGTGATTAGGGGGTTGCACCTGTAGGGGCCTTGGTTTGGGGCACACTTGAAGTTCTGAGCGGTTGACAGTTCTGCTTGGGCCATGACCATCAGCTGGTTCAATTTCGTAAACATTGTCACGACGATTAACAACCTTGTAGACCTTAGAGTTCCATCTGTCTTGGATCTTAGCTCTCCCCTGTGGGTGGCTTCGGGTGAAAACTCTCTCTCCAATGGGAATCTCGTCAGGCTTTACTTGTCGGCGGCGATCAAACTGCTGTTTCCGGAAGTTAGCTTCAGCCCTCAGTTTTCTCTGAGCTTGCTGGTGAGCATCACGTAAGCGATTCTGATGCTGGGTTAGCCATTCTCCATTATCAGTTGGTGGGTCATCTTGGTCAGAGGGAGGCAAAAGATCAACAGGTAGCCTTGGATCGGTTGCAAATAAGAGGTAATGAGGAGAGTAACCTGTGGAGAAATGTGGTGTTGCATTGTATGCATAACACAGTTCCTTAAGGTGCTCAGGCCACTTCCTCTTCTTCTCAGCTGGAAGGCTACGTAGGAGGTCATGCAGGGTACGGTTAAAGCGTTCACATTGGCCGTTTCCTTGGGGATGGTAGGGTGTGCTTCTAGACTTCTTGATATCATACATCTGACAAAGCTCTTGCACAACTTCTGCTTCGAAACATCTGCCCTGATCAGAGTGGATCCGCTTGGGGACACCATACACCAGGAACCAGTCACGAACTAAGGTTTTGACGACGGTGCTCGCTCGCTGGTCTCTGGTTGATACTGCGACAGTGAACTTGGTAAATACATCAGTAAGTACCAGGACATTTTCTCTGCCATCTGATGCAGGCTCAAGCTGGGTGAAGTCCATGGCTAGTACTTCCAGGGGCTTTGTAGCGACGATACTCGTCATTGGTGTCTTGACAGGCAGGTAGGGTCCCTTTGCTACGACGCAACGCTCGCATTCCGACAGGTACTGTTTGACGTGGTTGTGCAGTCCAGGCCACCAGCAGCGTTCACGAACCAACTGTTCTGTTCGCTCTAGTCCCTGATGACCACACTGGTCATGAACACGATTGAGGAACTCCCCACGGATACTGTCAGGCAGGATTAGCTGCAGGTGCTGGTTGCCATGGTTGTCAGAGTTGCTGCGGTAGAGTACGCCCTTCTTCTCTATGATACGGTCCCACTGGTTAAGAAGTTGTTTCGCCTCACGAGACTCAGCTCTTCTCTCACGTGGTGAGGGCTTGCAACCAATGGTGCGGTAATGGATCATACGCTTTACGGTGGTATCTGCATTCTGCAATCTGGCCAACTGCTTTAAATTCCAGGAAGGTAATGGGCCTGTGCTGTACGTTTGGGGAGGGTCTACTGTTAACTGCTCAACTGCTGCGGTAGGGTTCTCTGCCAGGAACACTGCTGACTGGAGTAGTTGCTCCCTTACAGATTCAGGTACGGCAGTAGTGCTAAGGGATGAAGCCAGAATTACTTCTACTTGGTCAATGTCACACTCTTCATTTTCCGGCCGGTCGAGGCGGCTGAGTGCGTCAGCATTGGCATTCTGCTTTCCAGCACGGCACTTTATGTTGAAATTGAAGTTAGCTAGTTCGGACACCCATCGCTGCTCAACGGCCTTAAGCTTACTCTTCAACTGCAGGTATGTGAGAGGGTTATTGTCGGTCATTACTGTAAAGGTGGAGGAGATCAGGTACTCACGGAACTTTTCTGATACGGCCCACTTGAGAGCTAGGAGTTCCAGTTTTCTGGAAGAGTAGTTCTCCATTTTCCTCTCAGCTCCTCTGAGGGCACGACTAGCGTAGGCTATTGGCCTGATTCTACCATCTTGTTCCTGCGACACCACCGCTCCTAGACCATCATTAGAGGCATCTACTTCGACAATGAAAGGCTTTGTGTAGATAGGGTAAGCTAACACTGGTGGGCTGGTCAGAGCTTGTTTAAGGCTATCGAATGCTTTCTGGCACTCCTGGTTCCAATCACCTCCAACAGACTTGCTTCTCTGCTTCCCATGCTTGCCACCTTCGTACAGCTTGGAGACCAACTCGTGTAGGGGTCTTGCCAGTTGCGCAAAGTGTTGGACAAATCTTCGGTAGTATGAGGCGAAGCCAAGGAAGGATCTCAGGTCTTTGAGGGTTCTGGGTTGTGGCCAGTTTGTTACTACTTCTGTCTTAACAGGGTCGGTGGCGACACCGTCAGCAGACACTACATGTCCAAGGTACGTCACCTTCGGCCGGAAGAACTGACATTTCTTAGCCTCGATCTTCAGTCCATGCTATCGCAGCCTACGGAACACCATCTCCAGGCGCTGCAGTTGGGTCTTGATGTCTTGACTGAAGACAATGATGTCGTCCAGATAGACAATCAGAACTTCCAGTAACTCATCACTGAAAATGGTCTGCATAACACGCTGAAAGGTGGCAGGGGCACCTCCGAGACCGAACGGCATTCGGTTGTACTCGAACAGTCCAAAGGGCGTGGTGAAAGCTGTCTTGTGCCGGTCTGCGGGGTCAACTTCTACCTGGTTGTAGGCGGAGGCCAGATCAATGGTGGAGAAGTACTTGGCACCTCCTAAGACATCCAGGCTCTCATCTATCCTAAGAAGAGGGTAAGCATCACGCTTGACTTTGGAATTGAGCTGAGGATAGTCCACGCACATGCGCAGCGCACCACTTTTCTTCCGGACAAGTACAATTGGGGATGCATGGTTGCTCTGGCTTAGCTTGATAACACCCTTATCTAACAGATCTTGTAAATGCTCCTTCACCTCAGCCAGCTGGTTTGGAGGGATCCGTCTGTGACGCTGATTCACAGGGATGTCATCAGATGTTGGTATCTTGTGCTGAATGGTGGTGGTTCTTCCAAGGCTATCTCCTTCACGAGCAAACACATCTGCATAAGTGGTGAAGATTCGCAACGCCTCTTGCTTTTCAGCTGGGGTCCCGGGGAAATCTGTCAGGTTTATTTCAGCAGGGAGATCTTGCTTGCTCTGGGGGGTTGCAGGTTTTCCAGGCTCCGGTGATCAGGAAGGCTTCTGGTCCTCTGCTCCCAGAAGGCAGGACACTATCACCTCGTTGCTGCGCACATCAAACTCCAGCTGATCTCCACTGTTCACCTTTGCTGCACCACGTACCGTTCCAAGGCGTGTTCGAGGCTTTAGCCATACATCCTTTGGGGAGGGGTTCACGACTTGGATCAGGAAGCACATCTTAGCGCCATTAACCAGGGTATTCGCTACCTGAATGTTTCCTGGTACTGGTACACTGAGGGGTTCCACCAGTGACCACAGGCGGGACCATGCAGTGACAGCTACACTTGCTACTGAGTTTGGGGGCACCAGCACTGGGTACTTTCCAGCGACTCGGACAAAGCCAGAGGTACAGGTTCCTGCAGTCCTTGGCTCAGCAGTGGTCCTTTGCTGGAGCAGGCCACCAAACTTGGGGATTTGCGCCAGTACATTAGTTCCAAGGAGCCCAGGCACCTCTCGTCTCTGCTTGACAGTGGCAGGGGTGTCTTTTAAGACTAGTACTCCACAGCCGGGTACGTTCACCCCATCAACCTCTACGTCTAGTTCAAGGTACCCCAGGTACGGAATCTCAAGCCCATTAGCAGCCCGGGTTAGCAGCACGCAGGGTAAGCATTCGCCCGTCTTGTCTCATGCGCCCGCAGGTTGGCTGGAGTTTCTTTTTATAGAATTCTTCCGTCACGAAGGACACCATTGACCCAGAGTCCACCACACACAGCACGTCAACACCAGCAAGCCTTGCTTGAACCGTTGGGGTACCACCAACCATGTGTATTGGCGTGCATTCGTCTTTTGGTAGAGGTTTAGAGCCACTATTCCCCTCCTCCACGGCATGGCTCACTGCCGTGGAGTCTTCTCGTTTAACGCTGGCGGCTGGAAGTTCTGTCGGTTGTTTGTCTTTCCGCCAACTCCTCGTTGGTTTCTTCCATTGCTAGCAGGGCAGTCTCTTTGAAAATGACTGGTTGAACCGCACCCAAAACAGCCGGGTTGCCGTAGTGAGCATTGTTGACCGTATGACATAAGCTGCGCAATGGTTTTCTTTAGTTTGTCAAGAGCTGACTGTTGGCTCCTGATATGGTCAGCCAGTAATTTCTGCTGCTTTTGGAGGTTCTCAGCTAGGAGTTTTTGGCCGGCAACAATTTCGTTTACAACCGACTGCAAGTTCACTGACCCCTTCACTGCTTCACATGTAGGCTAGTGATGTTGGATGATGTCTAGTTACGTTAGATGATGCCTAGTGATGCTGTATGATGCCTAGTGATGTTTGATGATGTCTAGTTACGTTAGATGATGCCTAGTGATGTTGGATGATGTCTAGTTACGTTGGATGATGCCTAGTGATGCTGTATTATGCCTAGTGATGTTGGATAATGTCTAGTGATGTTGGATGATGTCTAGTTACGTTAGATGATGCCTAGTGATGCTGTATTATGCCTAGTGATGTTTGATGATGTCTAGTTACGTTAGATGATGCCTAGTGATGCTGGATGATGCCTAGTGATGTTGGATGATGTCTAGTTACGTTAGATAATGCCTAGTGATGCTGTATGATGTCCAGTGATGTTGGATGATGTCTAGTTACGTTAGATGATGCCTAGTGATGCTGTATGATGCCTAGTGATGTAGGATGATGTCTAGTTACGTTAGATGATGCCTAGTGATGCTGTATGATGCATAGTGATGTTGGATGATGTCTAGTTACGTTAGATGATGCCTAGTGATGCTGTATGATGTCTAGTGATGTTGGATGATGTCTAGTTACGTTAGATGATGCCTAGTGATGCTGTATGATGCCTAGTGATGTTGGATGATGTCTAGTTACGTTAGATGATGCCTAGTGATGCTGTATGATGCCTAGTGATGTTGGATGATGTCTAGTTACGTTAGATGATGCCTAGTGATGCTGTATGATGCCTAGTGATGTTGGATGATGTCTAGTTACGTTAGATGATGCCTAGTGATGCTGTATGATGCCTAGTGATGTTGGATGATGTTTAGTTACGTTAGATGATGCTTAGTGATGCTGTATGATGCCTAGTGATGTTGGATGATGTCTAGTCACGTTAGATGATGCCTAGTGATGCTGTATGATGCCTAGTGATGTTGGATGATGTCTAGTTACGTTAGATGATGCCTAGTGATGCTGTATGATGCATAGTGATGTTGGATGATGTCTAGTTACGTTAGATGATGCCTAGTGATGCTGTATTATGCCTAGTGATGTTGGATAATGTCTAGTGATGTTAGATGATGTCTAGTTACGTTAGATGATGCCTAGTGATGCTGTATTATGCCTAGTGATGTTGGATGATGTCTAGTTACGTTAGATGATGCCTAGTGATGCTGCATGATGCCTAGTGATGTTGGATGATGTCTAGTTACGTTAGATGATGCCTAGTGATGCTGTATGATGCCTAGTGATGTTGGATGATGTCTAGTTACGTTAGATGATGCCTAGTGATGCTGTATGATGCCTAGTGATGTTGGATGATGTCTAGTTACGTTAGATGATGCCTAGTGATGCTGTATGATGCCTAGTGATGTTGGATGATGTCTAGTTACGTTAGATGATGCTTAGTGATGCTGTATGATGCCTAGTGATGTTGGATGATGTCTAGTCACGTTAGATGATGCCTAGTGATGCTGTATGATGCCTAGTGATGTTGGATGATGTCTAGTTACGTTAGATGATGCCTAGTGATGCTGTATGATGCATAGTGATGTTGGATGATGTCTAGTTACGTTAGATGATGCCTAGTGATGCTGTATTATGCCTAGTGATGTTGGATAATGTCTAGTGATGTTAGATGATGTCTAGTTACGTTAGATGATGCCTAGTGATGCTGTATTATGCCTAGTGATGTTGGATGATGTCTAGTTACGTTAGATGATGCCTAGTGATGCTGCATGATGCCTAGTGATGTTGGATGATGTCTAGTTACGTTAGATGATGCCTAGTGATGCTGTATGATGTCTAGTGATGTTGGATGATGTCTAGTTACGTTAGATGATGCCTAGTGATGCTGTATGATGCCTAGTGATGTTGGATGATGTCTAGTTACGTTAGATGATGCCTAGTGATGCTGTATGATGCCTAGTGATGTTGGATGATGTCTAGTTACGTTAGATGATGCCTAGTGATGCTGTATGATGCCTAGTGATGTTGGATGATGTCTAGTTACGTTAGATGATGCCTAGTGATGCTGTATGATGCCTAGTGATGTTGGATGATGTCTAGTTACGTTAGATGATGCCTAGTGATGCTGTATGATGCCTAGTGATGTTGGATGATGTCTAGTTACGTTAGATGATGCCTAGTGATGTTGTATGATGCCTAGTGATGTTGGATGATGTCTAGTTACGTTAGATGATGCCTAGTGATGCTGTATTATGCCTAGTGATGTTGGATAATGTCTAGTGATGTTAGATGATGTCTAGTTACGTTAGATGATGCCTAGTGATGCTGTATGATGCGTAGTGATGTTGGATGATGTCTAGTTACGTTAGATGATGCCTAGTGATGCTGTATGATGCCTAGTGATGTTGGATGATGTCTAGTTACGTTAGATGATGCCTAGTGATGCTGTATGATGCCTAGTGATGTTGGATGATGTCTAGTTACGTTAGATGATGCCTAGTGATGCTGTATGATGCCTAGTGATGTTGGATGATGTCTAGTTACGTTAGATGATGCCTAGTGATGCTGTATGATGCCTAGTGATGTTGGATGATGTCTAGTTACGTTAGATGATGCCTAGTGATGCTGTATGATGCTTAGTGATGTTGGATGATGTCTAGTTACGTTAGATGATGCCTAGTGATGCTGTATGATGCCTAGTGATGTTGGATGATGTCTAGTTACGTTAGATGATGCCTAGTGATGCTGTATGATGCCTAGTGATGTTGGATGATGTCTAGTTACGTTAGATGATGCCTAGTGATGCTGTATGATGCCTAGTGATGTTGGATGATGTCTAGTTACGTTAGATTATGCCTAGTGATGCTGTATTTTGCCTAGTGATGTTGGATAATGTCTAGTGATGTTAGATGATGTCTAGTTACGTTAGATGATGCCTAGTGATGCTGTATGATGCTTAATGATGTTGGATGATGTCTAGTTACGTTAGATGATGCCTAGTGATGCTGTATGATGACTAGTGATGTTGGATGATGTCTAGTTACGTTAGATGATGCCTAGTGATGCTGTATGATGCCTAGTGATGTTGGATGATGTCTAGTTACGTTGGATGATGCCTAGTGATGCTGTATTATGCCTAGTGATGTTGGATAATGTCTAGTTACGTTAGATGATGCCTAGTGATGCTGTATGATGCCTAGTGATGTTGGATGATGTCTAGTTACGTTAGATGATGCCTAGTGATGCTGTATGATGCATAGTGATGTTGGATGATGTCTAGTTACGTTAGATGATGCCTAGTGATGCTGTATTATGCCTAGTGATGTTGGATAATGTCTAGTGATGTTAGATGATGTCTAGTTACGTTAGATGATGCCTAGTGATGCTGTATTATGCCTAGTGATGTTGGATGATGTCTAGTTACGTTAGATGATGCCTAGTGATGCTGCATGATGCCTAGTGATGTTGGATGATGTCTAGTTACGTTAGATGATGCCTAGTGATGCTGTTTGATGTCTAGTGATGTTGGATGATGTCTAGTTACGTTAGATGATGTCTAGTGATGCTGTATGATGCCTAGTGATGTAGGATGATGTCTAGTTACGTTAGATGATGCCTAGTGATGCTGTATGATGCATAGTGATGTTGGATGATGTCTAGTTACGTTAGATGATGCCTAGTGATGCTGTATGATGTCTAGTGATGTTTGATGATGTCTAGTCACGTTAGATGATGCCTAGTGATGCTGTATGATGCCTAGTGATGTTGGATGATGTCTAGTTACGTTAGATGATGCCTAGTGATGCTGTATGATGCATAGTGATGTTGGATGATGTCTAGTTACGTTAGATGATGCCTAGTGATGCTGTATTATGCCTAGTGATGTTGGATAATGTCTAGTGATGTTAGATGATGTCTAGTTACGTTAGATGATGCCTAGTGATGCTGTATTATGCCTAGTGATGTTGGATGATGTCTAGTTACGTTAGATGATGCCTAGTGATGCTGCATGATGCCTAGTTACGTTAGATGATGCCTAGTGATGCTGTATTATGCCTAGTGATGTTGGATAATGTCTAGTGATGTTAGATGATGTCTAGTTACGTTAGATGATGCCTAGTGATGCTGTATGATGCTTAATGATGTTGGATGATGTCTAGTTACGTTAGATGATGCCTAGTGATGCTGTATGATGCATAGTGATGTTGGATGATGTCTAGTTACGTTAGATGATGCCTAGTGATGCTGTATGATGTCTAGTGATGTTGGATGATGTCTAGTTACGTTAGATGATGCCTAGTGATGCTGTATGATGCCTAGTGATGTTGGATGAGGTCTAGTTACGTTAGATGATGCCTAGTGATGCTGTATGATGCCTAGTGATGTTGGATGATGTCTAGTTACGTTAGATGATGCCTAGTGATGCTGTATGATGCCTAGTGATGTTGGATGATGTCTAGTTACGTTAGATGATGCCTAGTGATGCTGTATGATGCCTAGTGATGTTGGATGATGTCTAGTTACGTTGGATGATGCCTAGTGATGCTGTATTGTGCCTAGTGATGTTGGATAATGTCTAGTTACGTTAGATGATGCCTAGTGATGCTGTATGATGCCTAGTGATGTTGGATGATGTCTAGTTACGTTAGATGATGCCTAGTGATGCTGTATGATGCATAGTGATGTTGGATGATGTCTAGTTACGTTAGATGATGCCTAGTGATGCTGTATTATGCCTAGTGATGTTGGATAATGTCTAGTGATGTTAGATGATGTCTAGTTACGTTAGATGATGCCTAGTGATGCTGTATTATGCCTAGTGATGTTGGATGATGTCTAGTTACGTTAGATGAAGCCTAGTGATGCTGTATGATGCCTAGTGATGTTGGATGATGTCTAGTTACGTTAGATGAAGCCTAGTGATGCTGTATGATGCCTAGTGATGTTGGATGATGTCTAGTTACGTTAGATGAAGCCTAGTGATGCTGTATGATGCCTAGTGATGTTGGATGATGTCTAGTTACGTTAGATGATGCCTAGTGATGCTGTATGATGCCTAGTAATGTTGGATGATGTCTAGTTACGTTAGATGATGCCTAGTGATGCTGTATGATGCCTAGTGATGTTGGATGATGTCTAGTTACGTTAGATGAAGCCTAGTGATGCTGTATGATGCCTAGTGATGTTGGATGATGTCTAGTTACGTTAGATGAAGCCTAGTGATGCTGTATGATGCCTAGTGATGTTGGATGATGTCTAGTTACGTTAGATGATGCCTAGTGATGCTGTATGATGCCTAGTAATGTTGGATGATGTCTAGTTACGTTAGATGATGCCTAGTGATGCTGTATGATGCCTAGTGATGTTGGATGATGTCTAGTTACGTTAGATGATGCCTAGTGATGCTGTATGATGCCTAGTGATGTTGGATGATGTCTAGTTACGTTAGATGATGCCTAGTGATGCTGTATGATGCCTAGTGATGTTGGATGATGTCTAGTTACGTTAGATGATGCCTAGTGATGCTGTATGATGCCTAGTGATGTTGGATGATGTCTAGTTACGTTGGATGATGCCTAGTGATGCTGTATTGTGCCTAGTGATGTTGGATAATGTCTAGTTACGTTAGATGATGCCTAGTGATGCTGTATGATGCCTAGTGATGTTGGATGATGTCTAGTTACGTTAGATGATGCCTAGTGATGCTGTATGATGCATAGTGATGTTGGATGATGTCTAGTTACGTTAGATGATGCCTAGTGATGCTGTATTATGCCTAGTGATGTTGGATAATGTCTAGTGATGTTAGATGATGTCTAGTTACGTTAGATGATGCCTAGTGATGCTGTATTATGCCTAGTGATGTTGGATGATGTCTAGTTACGTTAGATGATGCCTAGTGATGCTGCATGATGCCTAGTGATGTTGGATGATGTCTAGTTACGTTAGATGATGCCTAGTGATGCTGTTTGATGTCTAGTGATGTTGGATGATGTCTAGTTACGTTAGATGATGCCTAGTGATGCTGTATGATGCCTAGTGATGTAGGATGATGTCTAGTTACGTTAGATGATGCCTAGTGATGCTGTATGATGCATAGTGATGTTGGATGATGTCTAGTTACGTTAGATGATGCCTAGTGATGCTGTATGATGTCTAGTGATGTTGGATGATGTCTAGTTACGTTAGATGATGCCTAGTGATGCTGTATGATGCCTAGTGATGTTGGATGATGTCTAGTTACGTTAGATGATGCCTAGTGATGCTGTATGATGCCTAGTGATGTTTGATGATGTCTAGTTACGTTAGATGATGCCTAGTGATGCTGTATGATGCCTAGTGATGTTGGATGATGTCTAGTTACGTTAGATGATGCCTAGTGATGCTGTATTATGCCTAGTGATGTTGGATAATGTCTAGTTACGTTAGATGATGCCTAGTGATGCTGTATGATGCCTAGTGATGTTGGATGATGTCTAGTTACGTTAGATGATGCCTAGTGATGCTGTATGATGCCTAGTGATGTTGGATGATGTCTAGTTACGTTAGATGATGCCTAGTGATGCTGTATGATGCATAGTGATGTTGGATGATGTCTAGTTACGTTAGATGATGCCTAGTGATGCTGTATTATGCCTAGTGATGTTGGATAATGTCTAGTGATGTTAGATGATGTCTAGTTACGTTAGATGATGCCTAGTGATGCTGTATGATGCCTAGTGATGTTGGATGATGTCTAGTTACGTTAGATGAAGCCTAGTGATGCTGTATGATGCCTAGTGATGTTGGATGATGTCTAGTTACGTTAGATGAAGCCTAGTGATGCTGTATGATGCCTAGTGATGTTGGATGATGTCTAGTTACGTTAGATGATGCCTAGTGATGCTGTATGATGCCTAGTAATGTTGGATGATGTCTAGTTACGTTAGATGATGCCTAGTGATGCTGTATGATGCCTAGTGATGTTGGATGATGTCTAGTTACGTTAGATGATGCCTAGTGATGCTGTATGATGCCTAGTGATGTTGGATGATGTCTAGTTACGTTAGATGATGCCTAGTGATGCTGTATGATGCCTAGTGATGTTGGATGATGTCTAGTTACGTTAAATGATGCCTAGTGATGCTGTATGATGCCTAGTGATGTTGGATGATGTCTAGTTACGTTAGATGATGCCTAGTGATGTTGGATAATGTCTAGTGATGTTAGATGATGTCTAGTTACGTTAGATGATGCCTAGTGATGCTGTATGATGCCTAGTGATGTTGGATGATGTCTAGTTACGTTAGATGATGCCTAGTGATGCTGTATGATGCCTAGTGATGTTGGATGATGTCTAGTTACGTTAGATGATGCCTAGTGATGCTGTATGATGCCTAGTGATGTTGGATGATGTCTAGTTACGTTAGATGATGCCTAGTGATGCTGTATGATGCCTAGTGATGTTGGATGATGTCTAGTTACGTTAGATGATGCCTAGTGATGCTGTATTATGCCTAGTGATGTTGGATAATGTCTAGTGATGTTAGATGATGTCTAGTTACGTTAGATGATGCCTAGTGATGCTGTATGATGCCTAGTGATGTTGGATGATGTCTAGTTACGTTAGATGATGCCTAGTGATGCTGTATTATGCCTAGTGATGTTGGATAATGTCTAGTGATGTTAGATGATGTCTAGTTACGTTAGATGATGCCTAGTGATGCTGTATGATGCCTAGTGATGTTGGATGATGTCTAGTTACGTTAGATGATGCCTAGTGATGCTGTATGATGCCTAGTGATGTTGGATGATGTCTAGTTACGTTAGATGATGCCTAGTGATGCTGTATGATGCCTAGTGATGTTGGATGATGTCTAGTTACGTTAGATGATGCCTAGTGATGCTGTATTATGCCTAGTGATGTTGGATAATGTCTAGTGATGTTAGATGATGTCTAGTTACGTTAGATGATGCCTAGTGATGCTGTATGATGGTTAATGATGTTGGATGATGTCTAGTTACGTTAGATGATGCCTAGTGATGCTGTATGATGACTAGTGATGTTGGATGATGTCTAGTTACGTTAGATGATGCCTAGTGATGCTGTATGATGCATAGTGATGTTGGATGATGTCTAGTTACGTTAGATGATGCCTAGTGATGCTGTATTATGCCTAGTGATGTTGGATAATGTCTAGTTACGTTAGATGATGTCTAGTTACGTTAGATGATGCCTAGTGATGCTGTATGATGCCTAGTGATGCTGTATGATGTCTAGCGACATTGGATGACGAATAGTGATGTTAGATGATGTCTAGCGACATTGGGTGACGTACAGTGATGTTGGATGACGTGTAGTTATGATTGGTGATGGTTTAAGTGAAGATATTGTAGCTGATTTTTCCTTTAGTGTACTGGAACACGAACTTACTACCGAAAAGTCTGCGAACAATTGACCAGCGGCTACCAGCTACAAACTCGGGTTCGCAGGGTTCGATGGGACTCCACGGGGACATTATACGTAAGCTTACATGAAAAAAATAGCGTTAAATTGTTTTCCAAGATGGCGGAATCGGCAGATGAAGTGAAAGGACAATTTCTGTTTTGTTCTCTCTGTCGCTTAAATCACGATCAAGGGAGGAAACACATATATTCAAAGAAGCACAAGAGCCTGCTTGGAAAGATTCTTATGAAATTTGGGAAAAAGGTGTGGGAACTAGAAAGTTGTTTATATGTTATGTTTGTTCATGCGTTTGGGGACTCGACACTCCAAAAATTGGCTAAACTACAGAATATAGGGCCACTTTTTACCGTATACCAAACAAGCCAGCTCGTTTGCTTTCCACTGCCAAGCCAAACGAGCCACCAAATACATAGACGCAGTACTTTAACAAGTATATCAAAGTTGTAGATGTAGATCATTTATTTCTCGTTCTTTAATCAATCCACTTGGTATTCTGTGTTAGATTGATGAGGCAAGAAAGTTTTTAAAGAAGCCTTCAGTGGAGGATGGTGAACTTGAACCTGGATCAAGATTCTGGTGTCATTTCTGTAGCGAGAATGTCAATAAACATGTGACCGATAGAGAAGTAACCATCAAATATGGAGGAGTTTTTGAACATTTTGCAAGGTAAAATTTAGTATTTTGGTAAAAAAATACTCTCTCTAAAGTGGACATCCTTGGGACCAGGTCTAGCGGTCTGCCTTGGAGAGGTGTCCGCTTTATAGAGAGTTGATGCAACGTGACACAGGGCTGTCATTATGCTCCCGGGGTAGCCAATCGATAAAAATCGATATCGGAACCATTCAATAAATCGATAAATTGAAATGAAACATTATCGATTTTATCGATCAATCAATAAAAATCTATACTTACACTATGGTGAAGTTTCAACGTTATCGATAAATTCAATATTTATTGATAAAATCGATAATGCTGATTAAAAAATAGATAATTATCGATTACTCACAAGGAGCTCATTTATCGATTTTTAACGATTTCCGATATTATTAACTAATTTTTATCGATTTTTATCAAATGTTATCGATTATCAATTTTATTGATTGACTACCCCGGGTTCCCTAAATCCCTTTTTGTCCAAAATGATAACTAGAATCTGTATGACTATGTA
Organism: Dendrophyllia cribrosa; assembly: GCA_024195265.1. Lineage (NCBI taxonomy): Eukaryota > Metazoa > Cnidaria > Anthozoa > Scleractinia > Dendrophylliidae > Dendrophyllia > Dendrophyllia cribrosa. The sequence continues at coordinate 4,428,048 of JAJLRJ010000010.1, read as the reverse complement.
TGATATACAGTGAAGCTCAGAAATACACGACCACAAAAACGCGCTTCAAATGCATTAGTTAGAAATGCGTTAACGCGAGTGCGTTAATCTAACGCGCTTCAAAAGCGCGCTTGTAGCAGAGCTTATTAGTATGTATGAGCTAGTTCATTGTTGTCTGTTATTGTTGCCTTTAATGGCCTAAACAATGACCACATATAAAAATATACAGTTGGTTGCGTCCCGCTTTTTTGACGGTGGACGTGACACTGTCGGATGCATCGCTAGTTTTTTAATATTTTGCAGCAAGCGAAATGAATATTTCGCTCGCTGCAAAATAGACAACAGAATAGCTGGACCTTCTATGAAAGAGCATTTCACTGTTTCAAGAACTTTTCTGAACAAGAGATGTGCAAATTTCAATGCTTTTTTTGCGAACTGTGCAAGTCCCCTTGAAGTTTACGGATAGAAACAATAGAGGTGACAAGACATGTCGCTAGAAATCTTTCGAGTTTCGTTCGCCAAAAAATAATGTTAAAATAGTTGGCGCGTCGAAATAAATGCTATCACGAGTTGGATCTTCATCGAAAGACCGTTATGCCGTTTTAAGCACTTTCTTAGACCTTGTAGAACCAAAGATATGTATGCATATTTATAAAAGAAAAAAGGAAATCATTGACATGACCACGAGCGGCGAGATCAAGTTTATACTTTCGCTCCACTTATCACGTCGCTGAAATCTTTTAAGTTTCGTTTGACAAAAAAGATCTTAAAATAGTTGGCGCTTCGAAATAAATGCCATCAGGCGCTTCGAAATAAATGCCATCACGAGTTGGACCTTCATCGAAAGAAGATTTTGCTGCTTTAACCACTTTCTTGCGCCTTGTAGAACCAGAGATATCATCATTTGACAAGGCGAAAATAATGATCCCGCCGCTCGTGGTCACGTGTCAATATTTACATTTTCTGAGCGGTCAGATCAGAACAGTGCATCAAAGAAGCGAACACAAGTTTCGCGAAAGAAATGTGTATTACATTGTAAAGATTTTCTTTCGCTTTTCAAGTCAATTATCTTGAAAGAAAGCGACTTTTTCAGCGAACGGAGCGAGTTCCTGTTTTCCTGCGACGAAAGCTTTTTCGCCAGTCCGTGATAATGTGCACGTGCATTTGGTGCCGGGATTTGGCACCAGTTTGCTACTCCTGGCGTGAAAATAAAGTCGAAATCATACTTGATCACTAGTTTTTGAAGTGTTGAAATTTCTTGTGAATAAAACAGATGAAAAGCTTTTCATGGAATGATTGAGGACATTGAGCGATGTTTATAATATTCGACGCGTAAGGAGTTTCGTCGCCCGGCACTTTCACGTCTTCCATGGGACCTTTATGCAAATTTATACATGTGCTTGACACCGTAATAAGAGAAACGTTTGCTATTTTGCTTCATTTCATTCACTGTCGTCGCATACGGTCGTTTTTAACATTTATGTTTCATCCAAGGTTTTCGTTTTCAATGGCAAGAATAGCTTGTGCATGGCTATTTTAATAGAGAACTTAAGATCCACGACGAACGAGACGACGACGATGTCTATAGACCGCGGGAGGGCTGGACTGAGGACGTCGGTTTCAGTGGAAAAAAGAAAACTTAAGATGCGGCCGGCAGGCAGACGACAACGACTTATTTCGACTTGGCTTGTTGAAAACGTCTCGCTTAAGATGACATCGTTTAAGGACATGAGTGAGCTTCTTTTTTTTGAGCCGTGGATTAAACTTTATTGACGACGAAGAACTTCAAGTTTTGTTTGACCTGTTCGAGCCAAAAAATCCTGATTTTTTCCCCATGGAGAATATCGAAAGTTCGCGCTGGATGAAATGGTCGAGTCTGAGTGTTTGGCCGAGTTCCCGGCACATTAGTATTATTGTGTTCAGAATTCCATACAAAGTTTGGATTCCTAAAAATAAACACGATACACAATTAATTAACTGGCTCGTCGCTCTGCGACGAGTCAGTTCTTAAAATACCCTTTTTTTTTTTTCTGTCGTGTCACCTGCCCCGGGAATCGATTTTGCTGCGGCCAACACCGTACCTAGTTTACTTCCGGTTTTCCGAAATCAGTGATGTCATCTAAAAGACAATTTTTGGACCCACGCGCGAGGCAAAGGGAAATTCCCGCATGTGGCAAATGCTTTTCTGAGCTTATAATACATCCTCCCACTACCACAGTTTAACTAGTTGAATATGAGGATATTATGTCAGTTTTCAGTCGGTTCACAAGGCGAACTGTATAACATAGGAAAAGGAATTTGTAAACAACCTCGTTCGGCTACGGTTCACACGGTTCACACGGTTCACATAATTAAAAAAATATGTATGATATTAATTATTTAATATATTGCGTGAACCGTTGTGAACCGTTAAATTTTCATTCTCAGTCTTTGTGAACCGTATGAAATCAAACTTGACTTCGCTGTAAACCGTATAGATGTTAGTTATTTAGGCATTTTAAAAGGCTCTGTGCTTTCACGCACTAAGTATTTTTAGAACTGCGATATAACGCTGATATTATTGTCACGCAATGCGCCATGTACAGTTGTCGCGCACGAATACACCTCATAATTAATTAGCTCTAACTGCTGGATTTCGCTTTTTTACGCTTTTTCACAAAGTGATTAAACATGTACAATGTCTTCCGAAAAAATTATTTGGATCCCATTTTTTATCGCGGAGTTATAGTAATCCAAAATCATAGACAATCTCGGACAGAACTCGTTGAGACAGTAGTGTTTCCGCGCGCAAGACAACCGTTAGTGTAATATCCTGTCAAAAATCACATTTATCGAAGCCCTCCTCTCCCTCCTCCGTTCAATGTTGCTTTAGAAGGGTTGCTCAGAGACCAGGGACACTTTTTGAGTATGTACAACATTGTTTTGTGGGGGGTAGGGGGAGGGTAGGGGGAGGTAGATATGATAATTCCTTTTAAATGCTAAGAAATGCTCACAATTTGTCTATAGACTGTTTTACGTTTTTTTAAGGTTGTTATTAATTCCTAATAAATACTTTTTTAGGTGCAACTTGAAAATCAGGTTTAAGGTTGTTAATAACAACCTTAAAAAACCTTAAAATACCCTTTTTAACTGGCTCGTCGCTCTGCGACGAGTCAGTTCTTAAAATACCCTTTTTTTTTTTTCTGTCGTGTCACCTGCCCCGGGAATCGATTTTGCTGCGGCCAACACCGTTCCTAGTTTACTTCCGGTTTTCCGAAATCAGTGATGTCATCGAAAAGACAATTTTTGGACCCCACGCGCGAGGCAAAGGGAAATTCCCGCATGTGGCAAATGCTTTTCTGAGCTTATAATACATCCTCCCGCTACCACAGTTGAACTAGTTGAATATGAGGATATTATGTCAGTTTTCAGTCGGTTCACAAGGCGAACTGTATACCATAGGAAAAGGAATTTGCAAACAACCTCGTTCGGCTACGGTTCACACGGTTCACATAATTAAAAAAATATGTATGATATTCATTATTTAATATATTGCGTGAACCATTGTGAACCGTTAAATTTTCATTCTCAGTCTTTGTGAACCGTATGAAATCAAACTTGACTTCGCTGTAAACCGTATAAATGTTAGTTATTTAGGCATTTTAAAAGGCTCTGTGCTTTCACGCACTAAGTATTTTTAGAACTGCGATATAACGCTGATATTATTGTCACGCAATGCGTGATGTACAGTTGTCGCGCACGAATACACCTCATAATTGATTAGCTCTAATTGCTGGATTTCGCTTTTTTACGCTTTTTCACAAAGTGATTAAACATGTACAATGTCTTCCGAAAAAATTATTTGGATCCCATTTTTTATCGCGGAGTTATAGTAATCCAAAATCATAGACAATCTCGGACAGAACTCGTTGAGACAGTAGTGTTTCCGCGTGCAAGACAACCTTTAGTGTAATATCCTGTCAAAAATCACATTTATCGAAGCCCTCCTCTCCCTCCTCCGTTCAATGTTGCTTTAAAAGGGTTGCTCAGAGACCAAGGACACTTTTTCAGTATGTACAACATTGTTTGGGGGGGGGGGGGATAGGGGGAGGTAGATATGATAATTCCTTTTAAATGCTAAGAAATGCTCACAATTTGTCTATAGACTGTTTTATGTTTTTTTAAGGTTGTTATTAATTCTTAATAAATACTTTTTTAGGTGCAACTTGAAAATCAGGTTTAAGCTTGTTAATAACAACCTTAAAAAACCTTAAAATACCCTTTTTAACTGGCTCGTCGCTCTGCGACGAGTCAGTTCTTAAAATCCCCTCTTTTTTTTTTTTTTTTTTTTTTCCCTGTCGGGTCACCTGCCCCGGGAATCGCTTTTGCTGCGGCCAACACCGTACCTAGTTTACTTCCGGTTTTCAGAAATGGCGTAATCAGTGATGTCAGCAACTATAATTCAAATATTTACCGTTCTTATTTCGACGGAATTGTTAAAAATTAAATCTCTGTGATTTTCGGATGTTATCTATATGGTAAAGGGAAAGCGGGTTGAATTTTTCTAACCAAATCAATTGTCAAACAGTCGAGTTTAGATCGAATAAACGTTGAATATAACACGTCCCGGCACGTCACAGAACTGCTGAGTAAACAATTCTCAAGCATTACTCCGTGCAGTCACGTTCAAATTCCACACATCTCGTATTCATGTCACGCTATTTGATCGATCGTGTTGATATTGTTAATTTATTCGAAACCCCATCACCGATTCTCCAAAACGCCTGTGTTTAAACAATCCTGATTGCTTGTGGTTTCAAGGATTTTAAAGCGAAAAATATATACAAAGTTCTAAACTTATGTTTTTTCTAACAGTACCGAGCCGATCAGAGAAAAAAATATAGACCTGAAACTGTAGCCTACTAAAGGGGGGTGTGGGGTGGGGGTGGGGGCAGGTGGCGGTGTTCGGCAATTTTTCTGATCATGAATTTTTTTTCCGTCTTGAGGTTGTGCAAGAATTTTTTTCGGGATTGCTCCATACCTTTTTTTCCTTTCGCTCGCTGTGCATTATTTTTTTTTCTTTACTTTTGCTGTGCAGGAATTTGTTTTTAGTAATTGCCCACCCCCCCCCCCCCCCCCCCCCCCCCCCCCCCCCCCCCCCCCCCTCTTAACAATAAAATGGTCCGTCCCTAAGGAGTGCTTGAAGCGGGCTGTGGAATGTAAATGTGGACTGGACTGTGCATATTGATAGATTCTAGATTGTATATTGTGGCTTGCTAATATAAAACTCTAAAATGAAAACCGGGTGGAAACTGAGGCCAAACGAGCCAGTTTCGAAGCCCATCGGGCTCCTTGTTACAAGAGTTGGCAAAAAAAATGTATTTGACCGTAAGTGAGTCTAAATAATCGCATGTGCAAAAAAGTTACAAAATGAAATGTTTCACTGCTAAAGATTCGATATATTTTTACATATTACAGAGGCGAAAATTCCAGAGTACAAGTGATTAAATTCTTCTATTCAAGGCTTGCGGCCAGCTGCTTGCAGTCATGAATATTTTTTTCGATCTAGTTGTTTCGACCGTAAGGGCAAGTTTTAAAGATAAACGTTATGCTGCCAGCACTTACAGTTGTGTTTTCAAGTCAAAACACAATTGTCCACTCCAGAAACTATTAAAAATACCATAATACTCTTTAAAGTGCAGGTTTGGGTGGTGCTTGATGTAAGCCTCATTTTTCCAATTTCTTTTGTTTTCAGCACGAACTGCACGTGCTATGCTTCAACTTCGTGGCAATTTGCATACGGTGCACATTTGTATGCGAACACACAATGCTACGTCCTAGCGTTCCTACATGTACTCCGAATTCCATTGTGCCATTCTAACAAAGGAGACTTGAATAATTACACCCCGGTGAGGCTGAGCCTGCGCATAAAAGAGTATTATGGTATTTTTCGGAGTGGCCAATTGAGAACTTATAATTATTATTCAGGTTCTCCATTCCTTTTTACAACCTCATGGGAAAATTAATTTACGACTTACCGGTTCGCCTTTTCCTCTTGTCTTGCCGCCAGTTAGTAAACAACACGAAAACACGCACGTTTATATGCAGTCAAATTTTTAATCCAATTCGCTTCGTAAAATAGAAAGAAGAGCTTAAATGAAACCACAAAAGATAAAGGATGAAAAACTATTACAAAAGTGACAAGTCAGTGTAAATTTTTACCCTTGAACTGTGTTTAAACAACTCCGACAAGGACGTGAAACTACTGGCTTGGTCATCGTCGACGAGAGGACGACGACGGAATTCGCGGGAAAATCGCGTGAATCTCACTTCCATCTCACTTCCGGTCGTCGTCGTCCATGCTGTCGTCGTGGATCTTAAGCTCCCTAATATGAGAACAAGTACGTGAGTTTCAATTGGATTCAATTTCGCTTGCAAATCGAAAGTTCCATGGTTGTTTTGATTCAATCTTATTCATGGTGGCCGCTGTTATGCATTTGTTTTAGTGGCGCTTTGATAGCAGGACTTGTCTTTTGTTCAGGAAAACAATGCTACATAAAGCAAAATTATGGCAATGAATAACAAAAGCGAAAGCGCGCTTTATTAACGCGCTTCCAAACGCGCTTTTTGTAACGCGTTAACGCGAAAAACGTGCGTGTGTTTTGCGTGTGCGTTGGTCGTGTATTTCTGAGCTGCACTGTACCATTTAAAAGGTTTTGATTAGTACAATAATACCATTTTAAATGGAGGAAGTTATGGCTGTGATAGAAATGGGTTTGAGACGTAAAAATAAAAACGTTTAGTCTTTATACATTCTAGGTATACCCCCAAACTATACCTCATTTTGCAGCTCTCAGTGAGTAGAATAACACAAGTTCCATCTTACAGCACATATGCATTAAGAAAAACACATTGAAATGTTTGGGGGGTGGTCAATCACATCACATAGAGTAGGGGGTATGATTTTATGTGCTCAATGGGTAGATCTTTCCAAGACCATTTTGGTGGCCAAAATTCATTGAAATTGACCAGATATTGAACAAGTTATCTGATCATGTGCCGCATGGCACTATCAGGGCTTAAAGGGTTAAGGTTACTGGCTACACAAGGAAAATAGGTGGTGATAAACTCAAAATAGCCTTGATCCATGATTTTATGTCTTTTAGTTATTTTTAAACCTCTACAGATCTACTACAGACTAACTCGAAAAGTTTCCAGAAACTTTTTATAACCTGTAACGTGCAAAACCAACCACAACAGTTTCATCCTGCTAGGTACATGCACATCAACCGTCTCTCACCATCTCACCTTCCCTAGAACAAGAACCTAGTGAAACGGTTTACAATGTACCTTACTCCCTCTTCACTTATAATTTAACTCTGGCTACCTTTAAACAATCTGTATCTCTAATTTATCGTAACCCAGTCTACTCTGTATATTAAGCAAAACGGAGAAAACAAAAGTTTTTCAGTGATGCGTGACACTCTGGTTAAATCCTAAAGTAAAAAGGTTTAAATCTTTTAAAAAGTACATCAATATCATTTATAACACAAACGTTTCGGGCTGAGCCCTTCTACGGTGTCTATGTCTAAAATACTCTGTATATTGCTGTAATGCTGCTGTCCATCCCAACCAATAATCCTCATTCACGAGGGTTGGTTTTTCGGCAATTACTTAAGGGAGCTTGTACCTCCCATAGCTGCCTCGATTATGGCATAGATTGAACAATTGTATGAAATTGTATGAAATCGTTTTCTTTAGATATTAGCCAATTATGTCGATAGGATGAAAAAAAAAATGTTTTTCACTGTATTTATCCCCAGAACTTCATCCCCGAAAATTTCAAAAACGCTCTCATACAATTTGTTCAATTTTTTCCATAATGTAGGTTGTTATGGAAGGTACAAGCTCCCTTAAGCGATTGCCGAAAAAAACCTCCTGGTGCCGAGAAATATGACTGCAAGTAAAAAACGTCATGGCGTCATTATGTTGCTATGGCAACTCCAATGTTAATATAAAAATGGTCTTAACAAATTTTCATCTTTATCTAATACAGCTGTGGTGACCGCTTTTCATAACATTGTTAATGGCGTTGTAGTTACTGCTCAAACTTGGGGGTATCGCCCCCCAAAAATCCAGTCGAGCCACCTTTATTGTACAATGGCTATTTAATATTATACAAATGACATTTACTGACTTCTCAACTGATTGACTCACCAACTCACCACCACCAATACTGTCAACAATAATATTCTTGAGTGAAAGGTTGTTAAATAAATCTTGAATTTCCAGTGAAGGTCACCGGAAAAATGTTCACAAGTACTGGTGGGAAAATGGAGCAGATAAAAACCTAAAAAACAAGTTCCTAGTTGACAAGGAAACATTTAACAGGTTTGTTGTTTGTTTGTGTTCTTGTTTTATTGAGAACTGTATTCCTTCAATTCATTCCTAAGTTTTTTCCATTTGGCAAAAGACAAAGCTGTGTAGAAGAATCACAGGGTACCCAAAGGCCCCAAACCATGTTGCCCGGCACTTCTCTTTGTGCAAAAAGTAAGTATTTCTAGTTGCCTGAAGACAACATTTAGTTGCCTTATTCCACTACTTTATCATGTGCATTGTTACACAACCAAAGATATGCACTTGCACCTTTATTATACTATTTAGCATTGTCACACACTTATGTGGATAATATATATTTAACTTGTAGCAAATAAATAAAATTCAGTTTTGAACATGCTATATGAAGTAAGCAACAGCCTGATGCTCGCGGGCACTGCTTGAGCACAGACCTGAAAGATATCCCATGGTATAACATGAAAAAAAATTATAAATAAATGTGTTGTAAAGGCTGGTTCCATATGCCACAAACATGCCAGCCCTGCAACAACATCCACAGTAATTTGGACAATATACATGTATATCGCAGGCAAGCCTTATGTGAAAATGATATTAGAAATGTAAAAAGTTATGGGATAGGTGAAGCAGCCATGTGACAAATTTGGTGTATGGGTGCGTCACTGGCAATGCTCACAAGAGAGAATTTTATTCCAAACTAGCTGGAAGAGCAGGTGGCATGCCTGCAAAGTTGAACTTGACTCAAAAGACCTGGTGTGCATCACACAAGATGAGTTCTTTTGATATCCAAACAATTTCTCCCCACTACTTCTATAGGAAATATATAAGACTAGAAATGAGAATTTAAATTTTGATGTTAGGGCTTAAGGACGTTCGCGCTAATTGTTTATGCGCATCCTTACTGCGCACGCAATTCATGTCGCAACGCCATGCTACGTCATGCACGAGCGTGCGCGCAAGAGAAGAAATCTAAGCACATAAAGGACTGGTGGCCGTTGCGTTACCTTTGCTTAGATTTAACTCGCTTGGATGGTCGGTGACCCCCAATTTTTTTTTGATAGATAATTATCTTTGCCACTTCTCGACAGATTGTGAAAAAATGAACAAAAAATCAATGTAGGAAGTTTAATTTTTTTTCCATTTTTCTACCCGCGCGACATCGAATCCTGCCAATTTGCGGTTGTCAGAGTTTGTAAATGTTGTTGTTTAATGATTAAATTTACTTTAAAAAACGTCACCAGTTAAATGAATTTGCTGAACAGACCTACTCGTATAAAATTTGGGAAATAAAGTTGCATTTTAGAGATTTATTTGCAATATTTTTAGACTAACAGACATTGGGGTCTCATCCCGTAAGGACGACCAATTTTTCAAAATTAGGGTCGCCTTTCAGATGTCTTATCTCGGAAACGAAGTCGGTGACCCCTAATTTTTTTGCATTTCTGACACGAACAACTCATAACCTAGCTGTAGCAAAAGTTTTATAAAAAAATCAATGTTAGAAGATTTTCACGCGAACGTCCTTAAAGGGTTAAAAGTCTGAAAACTTTTCAGGCCCAAAAACCTATGTTATGTGCAGAATGTTTACCAACAAAGATTTGGTACTTGTTTGTTTTGAAAGCTAAGCAATTAAAATCTTTTTTTACTAGCAGTACAAGTTGGGCTGGTTTATGGGCTAAAACCTGTCAACGCTATTTGTTTGAAACACTCAAACTGACTTTTAATAAAACATAGCTTTGTCCAGAAATGTCTTTGGAAGTTTTGTGAAATGTACACCTGAACATGAATCTTCATTTCTTGATTGTTGGTGTTTTGGTGATCATTATAACTGGGAACTGCTCTCAGTAAAAGTAACTGATGTCTTTGGTCTTACTGGGTTTTAATTGGTTATTATTTTTAGTTATAAAGTAGAAGTTGACAAGAAGCTAAAGGAATTTGAAACTGCAAGGGAACAGAAAAGACAAAAGGTATGTGAGAGTATGTATGAAGGGGTGCACGGAATAAGGCCCTAAGTGACTTGATGTAACATCAAATTCTCCCTATGTTTCACAAGGGAGTACAAGGCAATTTGGAATGAGAATGTAGCAGTTTATCAGAAGTCAATAGGCCTTTTTTCCAGGCACCTCTTCATTATTATTTATTTATGTTTTTATTCCAAGAGTAATACAAACATTTGGAATTCTTTTACAATAAACATTATCAAATACCAGTAATAATGGTTGCCCTTTGGATCCAAAGAAGATTTGGCTTATATTTTGTTCATTCTGAAAACAGAACACCCTAACAAAACTATGTTGTTTACATTCTCAAATTTAACCAAAAATTTTCAAGGTACACAAAGTCAAAGTAGCAACTTTTTTCCATATTATACAAGAAGAATAGGTGCAATAATTATTTAGAGGTCTTCTGTTTTTGGAATGGTTAGAATAGGTGGCCAAAATGTCCAGCCTGAGTGTTGTGTGACTCAGTGAACATGAAAGTGACTGTGGATGTGCAGATTGCGCTCTCAAACTGTGTTGTTGTGACAAAGGTAGATCGCACGCATGGTGACCTAGATCCTTTATTACTTTTAACTTGTGGATATGTAAAGTATTGTACAAGATATAGCATCAGTATAGGTAATCATACGGTTTTGAGCTCAATTTGGGATTAATTTGCACGAGTGAGTTTTTCAAAAAGCACAAATTGCACAAGCCGCTTCGGCAAGTGCAATTTGAGCTTTTTGAAAAACTCACAAGTGCAAATTAATCCCAAATTGAATGAGAAAACCATATGATTACTTATTAATAATTATACAAGAAAAAAATTGCAACATTTTTTTTTTGTAATTGTAATTGGAGGGTGGGGAGTTGGATGCAGGGGGTGGAGGTCAGGGGAGCAAAATGCCCAGGGGAGGGAATGGTCAGAAGGTGTGCAGAATGTTTTATTCAGAGCATTTCATATTCACAAGTTGGCTCATGGAAGCCTGAGGAGCTGATTACATGGTGAATTTCAGCCCGGGTTAGGGGGGCTGAGATTTCAGCCCAGTTTCTTGAACAAATCTTCTTGAAATGACGTTTGCGATTACATGAAGAAAGTTTCAGCCCGGGCAAACGGACTGAAAAACCTCATGCAATCAGAATAAAATTTCAGCCTGGGCTGAAAAGCCAGGTCACCTGGTTAGAAAAGTGCACTTGGGCATGCACAATGATTTGTTTTCAATGAAACAAGATGGCGGTGTGGGCTGTCAGCCCGGGCTGACATTTGTCATGTAATCACAACAAAATTCTAGCCTGCCTACCAGGCTGAAATTCACCATGTAATCAGCCCCTAAGATTTAAAAAAACGATGATTGGTAGGAAAATGATTAGGAATGTTTAAAAAAATCATTTGTCAATTTTTATTAAACATATTATTATCCTTATTATTAATACTTTAGGCAGTTTCCCAGATTAAACAAAGGGAAGTTGTTCAAGCCCATGTCAGCCAGCAGGTCTGTTTTGTTCAAGCTCTTGAAGTGGGGTAACAGTATCCTCAAATACACAATGTAGATTGTGATTGTAATGTAACTGAGCTAGACTCTTCTCAGTGACAAAGTGTTTATACTTAAAAAACAGCATGCAAGGTCTTTGCACACCAACGATTTAAATTCATAATAACTTCAGTGAACTCTCTCTAAGCTAGAAACCTCGGTACCAGCTGTGTTTGTCCATCTTTATGATATTTAACAACTATTCACCGAAGTGGAGGTGGGTAGTGGGGCGGCGAGGTAAATATCCACCACTACCCACCTACACTGAGGTGAATAGTTGTTTTAGTATATACTGAAACAGTGAGATAATATAACGAAAATGATGCTTTTTAACTCATTTATACCTGTCAATGATTACAATTTTTGCGCGCAAATTGCTGGGAGGTGAATAGCACTTGCTATTCCGAGTTTCAGTAGCCAATCAGAGCGCGCCAACAATGCTATCCACTGTTTCAGTATATACTAAAGAGAGTTACATTTCAGATCAAGTGAAATTTGGCTGGAACCAGTCTGGCACTTACAATGCTGCAAATAACAGCCTGTCATTGGACAAATATCTAGTATTTTGGTATTTTGACCAGTGAAAGCTTAACCTGGTCTGACAGACGGACTGGGTAGTTCTGCTTCAATTAAACTCATACAGAATATATTTTTTCTCTCTGTCAAACGTGGAAAACTTTCCATAGTTAGCTTTGAACACCAGGCACTTTTCAGTAAAGATTTAACCATGCAGAACAAAATTTTCCAACCAGACTGACTTCTTGTCAGGTCAATATTGTCCCTTAGAGAATGTATGTCTGCCTTAGAGAGGTGTCCGCCTAATTTTATTCTGAAAGGTGTATGGTAAGCTCTTACTTGATCAATAGTTGTCATCATCATCCAATCTATAATGATTCAAGGATGATCATGTTCTTGTTACAATAATGGGGTGCCTGGAAAAAAGCTCTAAGTGACTTCTGATAAACTCCTAGATTCTCATTTCAAATTGCCTTGTATTCTCTTGTGAAACACAGGGAGAATTTGACATTACATCAAAAGTGACTTAGGGCCTTATTCCGTGAACCCCTTCATTATCCTTTTTCTCATGATCACTTTCCTCACCTTCATTGCATGTGTGATCGGTAAAGCAAAATGCTTGGGAAAAGGGAGGGTCTAAAGATTGCTTAGTATTCACGAGTTGGCTCATAGGAGCCTTTGATTGGTTTTGTTATTACATCCTGAATATTTAACACAACAGCCACCAGAAATACAAGTCATGCCAGAAATTGTTTACAAGACAGTGCGGAATGAACAAGGAGTTCTTCAGAATCCTACAGGATGGTTTGTATTTCAGAGCAATGAAACTAGAAATGGACAGCTATCTTTAACAAAAATTTGTAATTACTGCAACAGCGAACATAATTTAAAAAAATTAATTTATTTAAGTGTCAATGTAATTAGCACGAAATTACTAATTATTATTGAAGTCACTGTTTTTATGCTCCCTACTGGAGATGGCACCACCAGTTCTATCTGGTCATCGGAGCCACGTGAAGGTCTAACCGTTTGCACACATCATAGCAAAGGCAGCACGTTCGTCCTCAGTTATTGTAAGACCATGTGTGTTGGTCTGGCCAGGGATGGAACCTGCTACCTCAAAACTGTATCAACTGGACTTCTTTTGCTCAATAGCTGATTTCATTGTTTGAAGAAAGGTCTTTTTGCGAGAGAAGCTGCTAGGGAGCACAGAAATTTATGCACATGTAAAAAATGAAGCGAATACCAGCAAAAAAAATATGGGCAGTGTTTTTAGAATAAATTGATGGCTGTTTCTGCCCGAGCATAAACTGGAGTTAATGTTTAGCTCAATTGAACCTAAAAGCTCCCTGCGGTTTGCCAGTGATTTCCCGTTAATCGACCTTTTGTACTTTGTATTGTAACATGTACTTTTACCCGCACCCTAAAACTCCCTGCTGCTTGCCAGTGCTTTCCCGGTAATCGACTTTTTGTACTTTGCATTGTAACATGTACTTTTACCCGCGCTCTATTCTTAGCGGCCAATTAGACTTCTAGCCTGCACGTGTTCAGAGAGTATCAGCCAATCAGCTTCAACCAAAACTTGCCGTGTTTACGTTCATGTACATCGGTCGCGGCCGATCTCCCCATTCAGCTCAGTTTCACCGCTAAGTCAAGTGTTTATTTCTCCACCCGCCCACCCACTGAAGTATACAGACTTATCGTTACCACTCTCTGGTTATAACATTTCTTCTGTATTTCAAAACAAAAATTATATATATAATATACATTTGTAATTCGTTATGTGGTTTTAGTGTTAATAAATGGTTTTGGGGGAAGCGTTGCTGGCGACAACCCTTCAGTCCCACACTGAAGCGATGCCTGGGTTGCCTTAGCTTGGGTGATAAACGGTGGTGATGTCCACTTCCCCTTGCTAAGTGACCTTCTAGGAGCTTGGCATAGGTACACGCTGCTCAGAGTAGCTGTGCTCCATGACACCCATCTCATGGTTTATATGCCACTCGCTGACCAGCTAGCCCCATTGACTGGCCTCGCACGCGGCAGGCAGCACTTGGGTCCTGGACAACGCTTATCCCCCAACCTTCTCCCACAAAATATGTGCCTTTCAATCGTGCGTGGACATTAAAGACCACACAAAAAATTAGCCAAATATGTATAAAACATAAAACATGACCCCAAAAGTCAATATAGGTCCGTTATAAACAGCCTATGTTGAATTTTGAAAATGTTCATGCACAAATTGTGTTTTGCTGAGTGGTGAAAGCACTCTTTTGCTGAAGTAATGACAGGTTCGTGTAAGTTACAGTAAAAGAGAGCCAATAGTAATTATTATTGGGCCAAAAGATCCTGCACTTTCACACAAAAAGATGATAGATTTTGGCTACACAGCATGCTATATGACTCTTCAGATCAAAGCGCTTTTTTTTTCAAGAATGTGGGATGTTTTGGTCAAAGTGAATCTCTTTTACTTCAACTTATGTTAACCAGTCATTATTTTAGTAACATAATTTAAGAGTGAAAAATGTCAAATTATTCAACTTGACTGTTAGTCTGCGAGCAAGCTCTCGGGCTGCGGTTTGGGTTTTGGGGGAAGGCGGAGGGGGTGGGGGAGGGAAAGCTTGCTTCCAGACTACTTGACTGTTTATGCCCCCGGCCCTTCAATTTATTATATTGTGATCTTGTGAGAAATCTTTTTTTCTTGATAACAGGCATGAAGGACAAAGGGTATGGGGAGGTGGAATTGTGAAATACAGGTGATTATAATTACAATTAGTATATTATTTAAAAGCTATTTGAAATAATCTTTTTCCTTTTCTTAGTTCTGTGTATGTTTTGTAAACAAGATGCATTTTTTTTAGACCAGAGTCAACTCAGTGGTTCCCTTGGATGATGGATTCAGTTGATAATCCCTCATCAACTAGTAAGCATTCTATCTTCATTTAATGTCTATGTTAATTTTAATTCATGATCAAATGCAGCTTAGCTTGCATAACAGGTGCTTTTAAAGTGCGTAAGGCACAAGATCTTGTGCATGACTCATGTCTGTGTTTGCATGGTGCCCTCACATTGCAAATGTTATTGTTACGCAGGCTACATTGAAAGTGTAGCATAAAGTATTGTTGAACAAAACACTCATAAATACAGTGAAATCTTGCTAACTCCAACCAAACGTTTTTCCCTTGGCTAAAAGATTGCTTGCAAATTTATCCTCGATTACTCAAACTTTCGATATCTCAACCAAATTTCCCTTTTCCCTGGTGGTTCAAGTTATTGGGCTTCTGCTGTAATTCATAAGAAAAATAAAAAAGAAATGAATATTTAATGAGTGTTTGTAAATCCGATACAGATTTCATCTCAATTTATATGCATAAACGTTTCCTTCAATTTACTCGCCTAAAATGATTTGAATAGCCAAGATAGTTGATAAAAATGAACCCTTAGATGTCATGTCATAAGTAGTCTAAGATGTTCGACTCCATGTTGTTTCAGATATACAATCACTTGCCTTCAGCTTGTGGTTGTACCTGATACAACATGGCCGCTCATGTTGTAAACACATATTAGCAAAAGTACTTATATAAATCCTTGCTTGCAGCTCAGCTTCACATAAAATTTTAATTGTCACAAACTGTTTGTCTTGTTTGCATCATTAATTATGTAATCATGCACACCATTTTAATTATAACAACTTCTCTTATCTTTACATAATTTTTTTTAAAGGCGCCACGTCCAACTCAAGTAATGTCATAACTCCAAAATATCAGACTGCAGAGGCGTATGGGGAAAATCTTACTTGCATTGGAATCCCGGTAGTTATCTTTTGGTTAATAATATTACTGATTGTCACAAGTTGCATTTTAGTATTCATAAAAATGTATTTATAATAAGGGACAGGTAAAGTATGAGCTGTAGAACTGTATGGAAATTTACAATGGCAATTGAGGCTAATTAGCATTCCTATCAGTATTCTGTATCAGTGATACAGTAAAGATGTACTATATCAGAATTACAAACCTTTATTAAACTTCCATTTCTTTTGTATTTTATTTAGCACAACATGTAATATCTGGTGAATATTTGTCTTGGGGAATATTCACCAGATATTTACTGAGCCTGAGGCAAATAATTGTTTTAGTATAATAATTACCACTCAGGGCCGGGTTGTTCAAAGCGCGGTTAAGCTAACCCAGGGTTAGCATCAATTTTGATTCCAGTTAAATGATTAATCAATGGAGATTTTTCCAAAGTATTTTTGCCCTTTTGTTTCGTCTCTGACTTGTGTTTCTATGTAACTTATAATTAGCTTTTGAAAACACTTCTAACAAGAGAAGTTCAATGCTCGGTTAAGTTTTAATCTTGGGTTAGCGTTAACCGGCTTTCGAACAACCGGGCCCAGGTGATTAGCAGAGAGAAAAAACAACTGAGCGAGAAATGTTAAAATTGTAGTTGTTGTTGTCATTTGCTCAATATTATTGTATGTATCCACATCTGAAACATTTCCACCTGGAGTTGCCTTTCACTAATAAGAACAATTTTCATAATGATATTGTCTTACCTTTGAAAAATGTTACTCCAAACTTAGTTGTATCTTTAGTGCTTTTTGGAATTGCATTTTTTTTTCGTTGCATTTATTTCTTCCTTGGAACATCCACAAATTGCAAGGTGGCCATTTTAAAAATTTGTCCTCCCAGCTATAATCACTTCGTGGGAGGTGATTATAGCAACATAATACTTAAATCTCCACCAATGAGAGCAGCAGAATTTCTATAATAACCAGAGTAATTTTACTAATAAGAAAAATATAAAATATTATAATTGATTAATTTTATGTATGATATAAATTTACTTCTTTCAGGAGCTAAAGGAAGGTGAAGGAAATATCCACACAGGTCAGTTGCTATTAAAAAATTATAAGTGGCCCTGCATTCTGTGGTTGCTCCGTTTTGTTAATTCTAAGTGGTACTATATGTTACTAAACTAGTGTGAGGTCCATACTGGGGTGAGACCAATGGTTTCCCAAATCAGACCGAACAAGCTCGTACTTCAATTAAGTTTTAATTCGTATGGCTCATTCACAAATTTGCCGACAGCAAAGCATTTGGCTATAGAAATATGACATCTGCATTCACTTACTGTGCCTTTCAATAACATGTGGAATTTGAAATTCAAATTTCCACCAACAGTTGCGTTTTACACTGCCGTCAATCATCTTGGCTTACCTCTCAGGAAACAGATCTTCACTTCAATGAATTCAAAAGGTGACGTCCGTGCATTATGATTGGTAGATTTCGATCCATTTTGTTTGTTTCTTTCTTACATGGTCCGTTGGCTTTCGTATTAATTCTGATTGACGGCAGTGAATAACGCAACCGTTGGTGGAGATTTGAATTTCAAATTCATTTTTTTCATGTTATTGAAAGGCACAATAAAGGGGAGGTTTTATGGGAAATGTAACCTTTTTTCGTCAAAGCCATGCTGCAATACCTTTACTTGTTTACAGAATGATACTAAAACACCAAGAGAGAGCGAAATCTACCAATTCTTAAGAGGAACAAATTATGGTTTGTTCTAGCCCATTTTGGAGACGAAAATGTGGAAACTTTCAAAAAATTAGGCTAATTTTTTTTCAAGTTGCAATCCACACACCCAGTCTGTCTATGACTAGACACAGTTTTGGTACAATTTTTTTTCAAATGACACCAAGTCCAAGTAATACTTCCCATTTAACTAATTACTCTAAATCATAACGGTTGTTTATCCTTTAATTCGCAAGAGTGCCAAAGAACGAAATTCAAGAAAAATTCCAAATTTCATTTTGTAAAATATAAAAAAACAAATGGTACCATGCAAAAGTACTGCTGAAGAGGTTTCATTTGAATGGTCACACCATAGGATTTAGTCCACAGACTCAAAAGTTAGAACAAATGGTACCATGCAAAAGTACTGCTGAAGAGGTTTCATTTGAATGGTCACACCAAAGGATTTCGTCCACAGACTCAAAAGTTAGAACTACACTACATGTCTCCATAATTGACTCTGGAAGTGAAAGGGTTAACGTTTTCAAATGGTGTTTCCAATGTTAGAAAAATAATAAAAATCTTATTTATCAAGCATGTTCAGTCTTGATGTAGAAATATTATTGTTGTTGTTTTCTTCATTCACATGTGGACTCGAAAGAACCCGCTCAACCAGGATATAAACGTTTGATTACAAACAACTGTTTTCGATTGTCTTTTGTAGGTGCTACACCACCCTGGATGCGTGATGATGAAGATGATGATGGCAGTGTTACAAATGGAAAAGACGTTATTGGTCCATCTTATGACGCATTCAAAAAACACGGTATTATAAGAGCTGTTTTCCACTCAGGGTTGAAAGTAAGGGCCTGGTCGCACTACAGTCAAAAACAAAAATTAGCCCGTGCAAAAATCACGGGCTAATTTTTGTTTTTGACTGTAGTGCGACCAGTGGGGGCCGTTTCTCGAAAGACCCGGTAATTACCGGGCCCGGAAAGCTGTTTTATTTTCATTGAAGATCGAGGTTTCAAACATTTTGCAGACAATACGATAAAACTATCAGTTTATTAGCAAAACAAAATGGACTGGTTTGTTCGCTAGGACCTGCGCTTTTATTCTTTAGATTTTGATTTCAATATTTGGCTTCGGACCCGAAAAGTTACCGGGAGTTTCGAGAAACGGGCCCCAGGCCCTAATTCTAGTTTTGCATTTTATCGCTCTGCTATAAGTTAAAAAAATGCACGCCACTTTTTCAACCAATCAGAAGGAAAACTGAAACCTATTAAACGCACGTGTCCCGCGCTTGACGCAACCGCGGGAAAACGCGTGCGAGCAAGTCACGATTGGTTTTGGTTTTATTTCTGATTGGTCGAGAAAATGCGCGACATTTTTTAGCCAATCACAAAGCGTAGCAATGCAAAACCAAAGCAATTGTGTAATTTATTATAATTACTTTCGACACTCAATTGAAAACTGCTCTAAGCCCCGGCTAAACGTCCCAACATTGTTGTCCAACATTTGTTGGACGCGTGGCGAAAACACGATTGGCTGTTGCTAGCGTTGTCCCGTTGAAAAGCCGGGTAAACGTTCAAACATTGTTGCGCCTTACAAAATTTTGGGAAAACATTTGATCTAAAAAAAATCTATCCAACAAGAAATGTTGGTCAAAAACATGGGATGCTAAACGTTTGAACATTGTTGAACCAAGAAATGCTGTACTACAATGTTAGTCAGAATGTTTAGCCGGGCTTTAGTTTTACGACACTCAGTTAAGAACTACTCTAATATTTAGGTTCAGGTTTACCGGCAAGAATTACGCCATGTCTTTATTGTTAAATTAAAGGGAGACTATCCCGCGGCGAAATAGCAAAATTTCGCTTAGCGTATTTCCACGTTATATCGCCAAATGCCGCCAAATATACAACTTAGTTGGATAAAAAGATTCTATAGAGCAAAACAAAAGCAGTAGTTTGGAGATAATGTGCAGGATTGCAAGGATGGAAGTGGATTACAGTTCATGAAATTTGATCAATTCTTGACCGCCTGTCAATAAATCAAACTTGCCATTCTTGTGAAATTTTGACTTTCCTAGCCGTTATTTTGTCTGTTTAGTTCATATTTCTTTGCTTCTATCACATTTAGTGATGGTTTCTTTCAATTTTAAGATAATAAAGTAAGCTTAAAGCAAGCTCCTGGCCATAATCTTGAAAACACGATATTTCAGCCGAGACAGCATCCCTTTAATAACTTCCTTGTGTTTCTTTGTAGTTGAGCGCATGAAGAAAATAAACAACAAAAATCCCCAAAGAGTCGGTGCCAACTTTGACAGGAAAAAAGAGACAAGTGAAGATTGGTAAGTTGCTATTCGACCTACGGTATCAGGTCAAACACCCAACAGGCCCCGGTTGTTCAAAAGGTGGATAGCTCTATCCACCGGATAAATCACTATCCGGGAGATAACACAGTGGATTTTGTTAAGACTTATCCACTGGATAGTGATTTATCCGATGGGTAGCGCTGTCCACCTTTTGAACAACCGGGGCCTGTAGCTTGATTCTCAGATGGGCTGAATAGGCGCGCCGCTGGCAAGAATCAGCTGCCCTTCTATCTATTCATCAGTCTCCTCCACCGTGAAGCCAAGCTGACCTCACTACAGATAAGGCTGGTGTTTGAGAAAAAACTGAAGCGGATCCAACGAAAGACAAAGATCTTAAGCCTCTGGGAGGACTATTGTAGTGGCGAGCAAAGTGCTCGGCGGTTACTGAATGTAGCGAAACGACATCGATATGTGGCAAAACGACTTGGTAGCGAAACGACTTGGTAGCGAAACGACCGGATACCCTCGCACTCATTCCCTCCAGTCTCCCCGTCTGAAGTCCTTTGTTTGAGGACTTGACTTTATCTGACCGTTAAACAACAGAGTACGTTCGGTTCCATTCTTGAAATTCCTGATTGAGAAAAAACGACTAACAACCACTGATTGGTGTAAATATTCAACGGTCAGATGACGTCAAGAACAAGCCCTCAAACCAAGGACTTCAGACATAAAGAGGACTGAGTTATCGCGACCTCGGACCGTTTGAGAAAAGGGTAAATGTTGGACAAATTGCCCCGAAAATTGACGACGGGGCGATTTGGCCGACATTCGGACCACAAAGGACACTTTCTTTCGGATAAATCTGGAAGTATGCACTGAGAAGAATCAAAATGTCGAGAGAGATTTAAATCATGTAAGCGGAAACGTGACGCTTGAGTGGAAGAAGAAAGTCTAGTTTCCGCAAGCTTTTTTTCGCTTTTCTCTTCAATGTCCCGAGAGAAATAATAGCTGAACTTCTTCCTGAATCTGGGCTTAATTTAATGGGCGATAAGAAGAAGAGGTCTTATGTGCCACTGGGCAGGCAAGAGATAGGTGAAGGTGAATAAGATAAAATTAATATAAGGGTGGTCTAAAAGGTTATTGTTTCTGCTGTGTGTTTGCAGGCTTCCTTCATTTGGCAGAGTTTGGAATCAGGGTCCTCGGTGGCAATCAAGGTACAAAGTCAATTAACAAAAACGTAATCCCAGCTAACCAATCACATCAAACGCAATTATGCAGTGAAACAATCAGAACGCGAATAAAAAACATGCAACTGGAGCCAAGCGCGGGAAAACACGAGACGGTGCCAAGCACGAGAAAACATGAAACCGATGCCAAGCGCGGGAAAAGATTGAAGCGGTGTCAAGCGCGGGAAAAGATGAAGCCAGTGCAAGCACGGACAACGTAAATCATATGCGGAAAGCATGCATCAATTGCCATGCGCGGCGCGGGAAACGTGAAACCGGTGCCAAGCGCGGGAAACCGCGCGTAGCTGAATCATCATTGGTTTTGCTTCTGATTGGTTTAAAGAATAGTATGTTTGCTGTGATTTGCTAGAGCATGTGGCACGGTTTTTTTTTCACCACTCGCACAACGTAACATACCCAAAGCCAACTCGGTTTGCGTTTTTTTTTTTTGCCGTCCAAACGATCTGCAATGATGAAATCGTTTTTAAAAGTCTTCATTTGAAGGTCAAAACGCATGATAATCTCCGTTTTCATATAAAAAAGATCGAAGACGGGGTGTTAGACAGTCAATCAACAACTGCTCACCCACCCACCAAACCCCCCCCCCCCCCCAGACCCCCACCCCCTCCCCCTCCTCGTCTCGTTAATGGATAAGAAAAGAAGACCAGTTCTGGCAGTGAAACAAATTAAACGACAAACTGATACTTACAGTGAAAAACATCAGAGACTGACAACAGCACTATCAAATTTTACTTTTTATTTTATTTTGCTTCTGTCTTTGTTTTTGTTTGGTTTGTTTTGTTTGTTTGTTTTGCCGAAATGATCAATTTGTCTTGTCGTTCAGTTCGTTCACTTCAGGTGTTAGTACTGATCTGGGCCTGGAAGGCCATATCCGGCCATTCAACGGTTTATTGCTGTGATCATGAATTCTGTGTATTGTTTATACAGTATAAGAACGCAAACCTCGTTCCCAGGGTCTCTCTTCTTCTCTTTCCCTAGCGCGAGAACGGAGAGAAGTCCCGGAAACGAGTTTGAATGGTGATGGCTAAAACCTGTTTTTTCTTTCGTTTCATCAGGCACGATTTTAGAGGCGAGACCAGGATGAAGAAATCAAAAAAAAAACTAATATTGAATACAATGACTGTTTCATAATGTGTTGTTGTTGTGATTCGTCTCTACCCCCCCCCCCCCCTTCCTTTTCTCACATCCGCCACTGGTAACGTGTGAGTAACACTGAGATTCTCGAATACGGTTTCTTACCACTCTTATCTCGTTTACCGATCCAAATGTTTGTACTTACAGAGGTAAGTCGCGTTTATTGTCATCTCTGAACAATTTTTAGTGCGCCTTGTGTGATAAAACGTGCACAAGACAGGTTATGCCTCCTGAAGATCTATCAGCATTTTGGTGCGAACCATTAGAGTTCTGATGAGGTAGGGGGGGGGATGAGTGACTTTGGGAAAAAAATATCAAACAAGCCAACCGTCTTGGGAAAAATATTCTGCCACTACCGAAAAACCGACTTGAGGCTTTGTCAGTTTTATTTTGCAAAAATAAAATACCAAATTTCCCACAGCGAAACAGCGAAAGGAAAAAAATTCAGAGCATGTTTAAGAACACCAGCACCACCCCCACCCTCTCCCCCGTCAAAAGTTTCATGGTTCGTCCCCGAACAAGAAGTTCCACTACAAAAGAGATGGCAATTCCTTCATTTCAAACCTTTTGGGTGCGAACTCAAGCATGTTAAGGCATGGTTAAATAAATATACCTGGATTTTTGAAAACAATATCGCCCTAAGTAAGCGTTTGTGAGTGTTCTTGGCCTTTCTTCAAACCCCCCAATATAAAAACTAAAGACTGTTGCTAGTCTTTTTTTCTCTCGCTCTCGCTCCCTTTCTCTCTCCTCTCTGTGATTTTCGTGCTGATCGGGCTCATAAAAACCCCTGTTTGGGCTAGTTGTAGTGAAATTGCTATAATTTTCGTTGATAACGTTTTCAAAAATCCAGGTATAATAAAATAAATTGTGCATGGTTCGTCCCTTGGTGTAGATCCCTCGCGAAGTCAATTCTTTTTCCCTTTGTAAGTAATTTTTTTTAGTTCTGACAATCAAAAAGTATACATCAAACTGGATTTAGCGTCCTTAAATTCTTTAAGGTTTGATTATTGCGGTCACGTGTCTGATGACGTCATAATTTGGACAAAAAGGAAACTTCAAATGGGGTAAGGATGGTTAACTTTGGCTAAGAGAAAATCATACGCAATATTTTGCCGTTATACATAAAGACTATCCGTGTCCGGAATGGACATTTTTTTATGTTATTAACAATATATTATAAGAGAGAAAATATGTCACGTGACCTCCTATGAAATAACCCTTTAACTGTAAATCATGCATAGTCAACCATTCCGGCCAGATTAATATAAGGGAGAACCATACAAATACATAAGAGAAATATCGTTTCAGAACAAATCTGTCGAAAAATTCAATTCCACATGGGCACGCCTATTATAATCCTTGTGTTTTTTTTTTCATTTTAAATTTTTTTAATTTTACGTAAAATAATGTTTGTATGTAAAATGGATTTATATAAAAAGGTTGTTTGTATGGAAATAATAACAATAATAATAAAAAAGAATGTAAATAGCGTAAAGCAACTTTGTGTAAGTAAGTTCTGTAAGTAATGTAACAACTAAGTAGTGTATTGTAAATACGTTTTGTACAGTTTTTTATCCAGTTTTTCTTCTTTCTTTTTGTAATTAGTATTTTGTCACTGTTTTGTGTTAAATAAAGTTATTGGGACTTTTGAAAAAAAAAATACATTAACGGTTCAATTTATATCCATCATGAGCCATCTCGGCACCCCATTTTCAATTTTCTTTTTGTGTAATAAATATAAAACAGTGATAATAGGTGACGTGTTGCAAATACTGTATTAAACAGTGGTTTAAGGTTATCCAATTTATCCTGCTGCTAAGTTTGAACCTGCTTAGGTAAATCACCTCAAGTTACGATCGTTTTCAGATTTTATAAAAAAAAAAAACTTTAACATGCAAGACTAATCAGGCAGCTGAATTCGTTCGATTTCTTTTAATAATATTTGCCCAATATTTCAGTTAGACAAAACTAACCTTCATCAGGGGCTAAGAAAGCTAAGTGAAGATGAATCCTGATCTGCATAAAGATCCAGCTACATTTAGCTACTGTTTGTTCACGTGGTCCTTGCATCGTTACAGAAGTCTTCAGATTTTATGCAAATTAGGCTCTGAACCATGCCTTATGGCGGGCGTACACCTGAATGCCATGTTTCCTCCACTTGTGGCTTTAATGGAAATATCTCGTTCACGTTTCAAGCAATCCAAAAACCCTATGCTTAAAACATAAACCTATGTTGTGGGGTGTTCTACCTAGTATCAGCCTTGCTCTATTTTATACTTTGATTGTATCTCTATTTTTGGCTGACTAGATCTGTTACAGATCCTACGTACACCGGCAGCATTTTCGTTTGCAGTCCTTTGCTTCTTCTTTCTTTCTTTCTTTCTTTCTTTCTTTCTTTCTTTCTTTCTTTCTTTCTTTCTTTCTTTCTTTCTTTCTTTCTTTCTTTCTTTCTTTCCTTCCTTCCTTCCTTCCTTCCTTCCTTCCTTCCTTCCTTCCTTCCTTCCTTCCTTCCTTCCTTCCTTCCTTCCTTCCTTCCTTCCTTCCCTTCCTTCCTTCCCTTCCTTCCTTCCTTCCTTCCTTCCTTCTTTCTTTCTTTCTTTCTTTCTTTCTTTTTTTCGCCATGTCAAGTGGCGGAAAAATGGCGTTCATGTTTACCCCCGCCTTAACATGCTTGAGAAATGAAACGTGGCTGACAAGAGCGTCCTATAAATAAAATTTGCCATGCTTCAAATGACAAGTCTCGTCAAACCAAGACATTGCCTCAGCAAAAAAAATCAAAGGCTCCTATCAGCCAACTCATCAGATACGAAACAACCTTCGGACGCTCCAGTCTCCTAGGCGTTTTGCTTCACCGAGCCCCCACCTCACCATTCCCTAGGTGAGGCTGCAGGTGTCCATTACTTATGCACCTGTCAATGGTTTCCCCAGGGAGGGGGGGGGGGGGGGGGGGTGGTATCGGGCATATCCACCGGGTTTGACATTAAATTGCCTACCCAGAGTTGGGAATTTGTCAAGTTTGTGTTGCCCCAGGGTCGGGAAGATTGTCAACATTGGGTTGATGGGGGCAGTAGAAGTACGATACACAACGTAAAACCTACCATTGAACCCGACATTTTGGCGCGTTCGGTGATGTGGGCATTTACAGGATCTTGAGAAGGTGAGTGAAGAGTTATTTACCATATTTCTCCAATCTTTTATGTTTAAAAACTTTCCTTCTTTCCACTATTAGCCGATAGATCCGTTTCTTCGCCTGCTGGCGTTAAGTGAAGTAATTTGGATGTGATTTGAACCGTGTAAAATATGGCAAAGTCTCTTACTTTTGACGATTTTAATAAGATTTTTTTAATTAAGTTGTTTGGATATTTTACAGAATTTCCCTAGGGTGGAGGAATTTGAATGGAACTTTTGCCCCGGGGTGACAAAATTGACCAAAATTTGAAGGAAAAATGTCAAACCCCGTGGGTATGCCCGATACCCCCCCCCCCCCCCCCCCCCTCCCCTGGGGGAAACCACTGACAGATGCATTATCGCGAACACAAGTTTAGCCGAAATTGCATGTTTTCCCCCGTATGTTATAATTCATTCAATACTCTGATATAACTTTGGTAATGTGTTTTCCAAATTTTGTCTGTAATGGTCTGACTAATGACGCATGTTTATTTCAATTGTGGTTCATTGACATCTGAAGGTGAAAGTGGACAGGCCACGCCCGTTTATACCGGAACTTCCTGTTTAAAACCTGAAAAGGAAGCAGTACTATACCCTCTTATTGACGGTAGCTGGCGCAAGAAAATCGGAGACAGCCGGCTGCATGCAGGTTATAGATAGCAAATACTGATTAATTTTTAGAAACCTTATCACAAACCGTATTTTAACCAATATAATATTTTGCTGACGCTAGCGCTGACTTCCGTTGACTTCGACATTGATGCCAAGTTTTGAAAATTACGCCATAACAAAGCCAGTGGGACAATTTGTAAATTTCTTTGACAGGGTGTCAAAAATCGGAATTATGTCTTAAAACAGGATAGGAAAATAAGTGAGTTGTGTCCTAAACATGTTCCGGGTTTCAGCCCCCACCCTCCGGAGATGGATAGACGCACAAAGCGTTGTTTGCCCATCTTGTCGCTTGCGAGTCGGTCATGCATAAAACTCCAGCGCCGATTACTTATATTTTGGTCTTCGGAATTAAAATTTGTCAGCCCACCCTTTTTGCGGGTTAAATGGTGCCAAAACAAAGGAACTAATCCCCTTTGAATCAAAACACGGCGGATCACGTGTGTTGTCACATGTTGGCCCACGTGATTGACCTGACCTTGCGGGTTTGATGGACAGTTTCCAATGGCAACAAAAAAGGGCGATGGAGGAGGAAAGGAAGCCAAGTGACGTACTTATCATGTGATGTTCGCTGTCCTCGTGGTCAGTTTCGTCGTTTCTCTCTTCTTGTTCACATGACCAGTTTGTTTGACCCCATGACCACGACTCCGCACTCCAGTTCTCCAACTCTGGACATGCTCGACGGGTCTTTGGACCCGGAGAAAAATTCACCACTACAAGATCCGAAAGGCTCCGATCCCACACAGGTACCGGAGCCAGAAACCGTCACTGTGACGGTTTCGACTGTTTCTGACGAACAAACGGCAGCTGCTCTTGTCGGACAACAAGCGAGCGCGGCGTTCGGAGACCCGGGTACCCTTCAGTTCCAGTATAGGCCAGACGCAAATGGCGTACAGGCGACGGGATTTAACGGCGGCACTCAACAAATTCGCGTTGTGCAAGTCCAGGCAGCCGATCCGAATGGCGAACGGGTAGATGCTGCGAGCGCGGCATTCGCCCCTCAAGTGCAAACTGTTATTCAAAGCCCCTTCAGCAATGGTTCTTCCCCGACGCACACAGTCGAAACAGACGCAACTGCGGACGGGGCTAGATTCACGTACTTTCAAGCAGCCGATGCGGGGGCCACTGCAACAGTGGTTCAAGCCGGAGGTACTGAAGGTTTAGACGCCACAAGCGCTTATACCGTGAGGAATATCCCGGTTTCTCTTCAACAGCCATCTTCCCCCTCGCAAATGCCTATAACAATGGCCGAAGCGCAGACGATTACGACAGTGGGAACTGCTACAGGTTCGTATTTGTCGGTGTACAACTATGTAACTTCGATTTCTCTTAAATGTTACTGTCGTTGAATACGAAATAAGTCTTGTTTTTGCCTTCTATAGGTGGGTTTTATGTTATGATGTCCCCTCAAGATGTTATGCAAGGCGGAAATCAACGAAACATAGCCCCGGCCATGACACACAAAATAACAGCGTAAGTTTTGATCACGACATTTCGATTAACGTTACCTTTTTCTGTATCTTTTCGATTTTAAATATTTCGAAATTCTGGGATGCTTGAATTTGCCAGTTTTTATGGATAATATTTTATTAATAAGAAAATCGTCCGATTTTTTCCTGTCGTGATGTGCGAATGTTGAAATAATTTGCTAGTCATATTTTTGGTGTTTTATTTTGGCTCCGTCGATTTATAGTGTTGCGTTCTCTTCTCCTTGATTTTATAGTACAGTACATGTTAAAGCTTTTTCCGTCTAAAAGCTGACACTATATATTAAATCTATAAAAATTCAAACAAATTTACCAAAGCGTCCGCTCGCTGTAACTTGATTCGTTCGCTTTATTGCCAAAGTTATTCGTGTTATCGAGACGAATTAAATTCCTAAGCTTTCGAAATGGCCGTTTTGGCTAGAATGTCCCAACGTATCTACGCCGATACAGGCATGAGAACTTTCGTGGTTAGAGAAAAATAGCGACGTGTTTTTGAATTTGTTTTTGAATTCACCGGCTGGAAGTCATGTGTTCTTAACACATGACGGTTCATCGTGTCACATGATTTTCTTCAATCATGTGATGGTCATGTTTAGAACACGACAAAGTCGCTCGAACGAAGGTTAGATTCATATCAGTGATCAAGGATGAACGCAACGGAACTTCTCCACATCTTAGCTAATTCTGTTGCTCTTAACAGAAAACTTGACGCACCAAGAACTGCTAGAGATGAGAAAAGGAGAGCAACTCATAACGAAGGTATAAATTGCAAGGATGAATGTGTCATAAAATTTATCTACATTTGTATTTCTCTAATCTATTTCTCTACTTGAGAAGAATTAAAATCCTAACTGGTTTGTAGGAAAGATCTTACTAAAGGCTTTCATTTAAATGGCCATACATCAACTGTATGGTAATTTAAGGTCGATTTTTAACTGAATTTTAATTTAGTGGTGTGAAATCTTTTAGTCTGTGCCACCAGTATGCCACTTCACTCTGTTTATTGTAAACAATGTAAAATATTTGGATCGAGCAAATTGAAATTAGTTTAGACCATGGTTTTGTAAAACCCTGTCTTAACTTCTTTTGACACATCAGCCCTTAACATAAAGTCAGAAACCTATAAGTGGGTTGAAACGTGTAACGTGCATTCACAGCTTCCAAATATTCATTTTTTGCTTAGTACCATATTTGGAAACCCCTTGGTTCCTCGAGGTTGGAAGCAAGTTGTTCTAGCGAATTGATTGGTTAATATTTTTATCTTGATTTTCCAAATATAGCTGTAACAACTTCTTAGCAAGTTGAATAATCGGAAGCTTGTTGTGAAGCGTACAAGAGACAGTTGCACGTTTCAACCCACTTACAGGTTTTTGATAAAGTGTAATTATTATTTGACAAAGACATCATGTTAC
Source organism: Dendrophyllia cribrosa (assembly GCA_024195265.1). Taxonomy (NCBI): domain Eukaryota; kingdom Metazoa; phylum Cnidaria; class Anthozoa; order Scleractinia; family Dendrophylliidae; genus Dendrophyllia; species Dendrophyllia cribrosa. Next base: position 4,398,758 of record JAJLRJ010000010.1, on the reverse strand, counting down.
TGTATAAGGGTGAGAGAACGTGTAAAATATGTGAATGTGTTACATTGTAGTATACCAGTTTGACAGGTTAGAAAGAAAGAGAAGTTAAAAAGGAGCTAGCCATGACGATTTTGGGGTCAAACTGCCCTAAATTAAAACTAAGTGCCTTTGTCGCACACAAGATGATTATAGAACACTATAAAGAGAAAGATAGCAAGTGAATTTTAGAAGAGAAAATAAACCATAATCAGTGTTTTAGTGAGTTTTCCAAGACATGAGTGATATACTTGAAAAGAAATAGCCCATTTTTTTCAAGATACAATCCATTTCCATCCTGGCCATCTGCAGCCCAAGACACTTATTTTTACTCTTAAAGCACTAGTAGAATACCGTAATCACCGGTGTATAAGCCGCACTCGTAGATAAGCCGCACCCCGAGTTTTGAAGCTCAAATTTTGGAAAAAAAAGTTTTTAAAATGAAAACGTAAGTCGGGAATTGGCTCCACAAAATGTGAGCTAGACTTTGCTTCTATCCATCGAATCATCGTGCATTGAAAAAAAAAACACAGTTTCAATTTATAAACACAACGCACACGTTCGTGCGCTACGTGTTCGATGCGGATTGTTCAATTTGATTTTTGGTCTCGGAGGCGCTCTGGCCGCACTGTTAGACAGACGACTCACTTTTCTACATCATCTAAAGTTAAAGAATGTTTGTTCCACGTTATACACCTCTAATAAATAAAATCTTAATTTTGAGGTTCAAAAAGTCTGGTCAAGTAATATCACCAGAAAGTACTATAACCTTTTGCAGATGTTCCCGTAGATAAGCCGCACCCTCGATTTTGAGCAAATATTTTGGGCAAAAAAGTGCGGCTTATACACCGGTGTTTACGGTAATTTGAAACAAAACTGGACCATTATTTTTGGGTTTTCACTGATATAAAGATGTCTTTTGGCGTTGTAAAGTAAGACTAAAAATGGTGACAGAGCCCCTAAGGAAAAAGGTTCTTAAAAAATTGAAAAATTAGTCAAATAATAAATCCCTTGTTTGATGGTTTGACTGATAATACGCTTGCATTTTCCCTCACCCCTGGTGGGATTGGAAAAATACTATGCAACTCTTAAAATATCTGTATGTATTATCTTTCCATAAGGTGAATGTATTCATAGTTGCATGTTGCCCTCACTTGTTTTCACTTTGCTTTAATGTGACCTACAAGAAGCTAATAACATTCTACAGTCTGCTTATTCTGAAAGTGATGTGAGACATTTAGTGAGAATTCACACAAGGAAGGCTGCCAATCAGTTTTCTGTTGGGTGTCTGCTTAATATGGGGTTTGCTTAATAAAAGTTTTGCAGTGGAACCCCGCCTAACGGTCACCTCGTTATTACGGTCACTTTTTTTTTGTCTCGGCAAAACACCCATACATTTTCTTATAATAAAACCCTGTTAATGCGGTCACCCCGTTGATACGGCGAACGGCCACATTCTGAAATCCCAACCTGGATAATCCGTTATAATTTTACCCCGTTAATATGACCACTCGAACCAAATACGCATTAATTATTGACCAAACAAAACAAATACTGTACAGTACTTAAGAAACAATACCATATTTATTCACAATGCCTGTAACTTGTCATGTCATTGACCTCTGTCATTAACGTAATGAAACAGCAATTTACTTTCCTGTTATGAAAAAGAAACGTAGACCAGTCATGAATTTTGACCCTACTCCGTTAATACAGCCACCCCGTTAACACGGCCAAATTTTCATGGCCTGTTGGTGACTGTATTAATGGGGTTCCACTGTACTGTTTTTCGTTAGTTGAGCGTCGTCGCAGAGACAAGATCAATACGTGGATCAACAAACTTGCAAAAGTGGTTCCTGATTGCTGTCAGGAGCAATCCAAAACAGGGCAGGTCGGTGGAAATCAGAATATAGTAAGCATTTTTAACATTGTTTTATAATTAAATTTTTGTTATATTAAGCCATAGATTCTTAGAGTTAAAGCGAAAAATGTCAATTTGAAGCCACAAATGCCGGTTTCTTTTTACTGCTGCCTGGACAAATTTCCACCAAACTGGCCAAATGTCCTTTCTTTATATTTTTTCATTTTTTTCATTTTAAACATGCACATAGTAGTTATTGAACGAGAAAAAGATAAACCAGCTTGATTTCTCTCCTTTTCTGCTCTTTTTTCTCTATTTTTCCCATTTTTTTCATTGTTGTTGGTCTATCACCAGACTTTATTTTGGCAGACAAAGTTTTTATGCAAACACTGGAGAAAGTGAAAATATTTAACAAGAAGTGGCAATTAGTAGAAACATCAAATTTTTTTTAGAATTTGCCAGTCAAATTAACTGGGTTTCTTGCATGTATCTTTGGCCAAATTCGGGGGGTCACTTTCTTTTGAGCATACTTTGAAAGATTTCTTAATCCTGCATAAGTTGGTCATCAAAGACATCTTTTGTCTTAAAAAGTGACGATGTCGCATCGTACAAGAACTGTGGCCCATCGTGGGCAATTTCGAGTGTTTTAGGTGTCAATGGGTTAAACTGTAGTGCAAGGAAAATGTTGCTGAAGTTTATCCTCCGAAAATGCAAATATTGCGGCCAATTAATTTTTCTTTTATATGTAATGGTAATTGGACTGAGTGGAGTACAATGCACGGAGTAATTGGGCGAGTAATTATTTAAAATCGGCCGAGCGTGTAGCACAAGGACGATTTAAAATTACGAGCACAATTACCCCTGAATTGTACGACACAAAGTTCAATTACTAATTAATTGTATCAATAACAAAATTAAAAAGTCTATGTGGAGTTTTTTTGTAATCAAAATGTCAAGGATATTTTCTATCAGTTTGAAAGCAGGAGAAAAACAGCGAAAAAAGGAACCCATTTAAGTGCACCTGATTGACGCTGACCAATTACAGCTATTCAATTACCAAAAGTTGCAATTCGACAGCTGTAATTTGACAACCACGCGACAGCGCGCCAATTACGTAAGAAATATGCGTGTGGATGACCAATCACAATCAAGAATTTTGTTATTGATACAATTAGTATGTTAATTAGCATCACTAGCTCTATTTTAGGGCAAAAAATCTTTTGAATTTTACACTGCTAACGAGGCCAGGGAGGCTAATTATTATATACGTAAAAGTATAATAAATAGGCTGCCATTATTTGCATTCGGTTTATAGGTCTCGACTCTACTGGTTAATTAAGATATAAAATGTTGTTTTGTCTTATGTCCATTTCTGTTTCATTTTTGGCCTTACCTGTTGTATTTGGAAAGAGATGGACCAGCATGAACCATTAAACAGGGCTTCTGATATTACGCGATAAAAAAATGGAAATTATGCAATTTTTTTCGTGGCAAATTATGCGATAAGCAAGGACTATTATGTGGAAAATTATGCAATTTTTTCTGGAACTTTATTATGCATGTTTCACTAGGTTTCAGAGGAAGAAAACGAAAATACCTGTTTTAAAACGGTGCTCGCTATCTTTGTGCGACATTTTGAAGCTTTTAGCTAGGAAGGAACATCCAAAACGAACGAAAGAATCCAAGAAAAGAGTCTGTAAACAAGCGGCCATCTTGGTTAACCTTAGTAACCAGGCTAAATAAAACATGTGCTCAAGAAATTTACGTGGTTACCAAGCTTGTTGTGGCCAAGAACGAACGCAGTTTCGATCGAAAGTGGCGGTTTGTTTATTTGATACAGGATAATTCAATAAAAAAAAAATTTAGCTTAAGTTTCTTAGCTAAAGCGATAGTGTATTGTGTGGTTTGTTCACATTATGTGATTTTGTGTGATTTTTTATAGCCTGCGAGCAGGCTCACTTGTTTGGGGTATCGCACGAGTATCTTGGCGGAGAAGCCGCCAAAGCGAGCCGGCCAAGCCGGCAAGAAGAATGGGGCGAGGAAAAGTGAGTCAGCACGCGGGCTATTGATTTTTTAATTCCGCCCCTTGCGGGGTGTCAAGTCGGCATTTGACCTGTACCAGATAACTATCCAATAGGAGCAAAGCAAAATGTAAACAAACATGACAGAAAGTTGCACGTGAAGATTTTCGCGGATGTGAAATTGCCCTTGGTTTTTGTCATAATTATGTAGCCTGTCATTTTTAACCAATCGGATCGCCCCGTTTGTCGGCGAACGTGGTGAATTAAAGAATCAATAGCTCGCGTGCAGGCTCACTTTTCCTCGCCCCATTCTTCTCGCCGGCTTCGCCGGCTCGCTATGGCGGCTTCGCCGCCAAGATACTCGCGTGATACCCCAAACAAGTGAGCCTGCTCGCAGGCTAGATTTTTTACGAATTATGCAATTTTTTGTGAATTATGCGATCGGATGCGATTTAAGGCCGATTATGCGAAATCGCACCATCGCGTAATGTCAGAAGCCCTGATTAAATGTTCTTGTTATCTTTCGAAGGGCTCATTCCTGCTTTGGTGCATTTTCCATGAGGAAAGGGAGTTGCCAACACCCTTTGGCCAAAAGCCTGACTTTCTTTTTCTTTTTCCTTTACAGAGTAAAGGAGGGATTCTATCAAAAACCGTGGATTACATAAATGAGCTGAAATTACACAATGCACGAATGGTGGAAACCATCAAAGATACGGAAAGGTTGACAATAGACACAGAGCTTTTACGACAGCAAGTCGAGGAACTCCGACAAGAAAATGCGTTACTACGAGCACAACTTCAGCAACATGGAATTGAGCTGGCGACAGGAGGTCCCACTGCTTGAAGATAGAATTAAGATACAGATAAGATCAGGGCGCATTGTAAAGTGTATTGCTCAACTTTGTCAAGGCATTCATAAGAACACTCCTGGATGTCACAAGGTTTCCAACCTCCACTTAGCAATACAGTTGTTAACTCTATATATGATACTGTGAGTGTCTGCAGTGTTTTCCTCTATTAACATCTTAGATATTACAACCCTTGCATGCAACATTTGTTACAGGTTCTGGTCATTTTCTGACACAGTTGTTAAATGCAACAATCTTAAAGGAGCTATAGTAAAACTATTTGGCTTGTTTTGGTCAAAACTGGGCTAAAATTATTGGCCAGTAACTTAACTCATGTAAAAAAATTGTCTTTGAACATCAAGAGAAAGATATTAAGTGAATTATTCAATTTTTTTTTATCAATTTTTCAAAGGCGCAGGGAAGAGTTTGACAAAGTTAGCCTAAATTTTACAAGTTGCAATTTAATAACATCCTAGCCATCTGCAGCAAAAGACGCTATATAGTAGTTTCAGTGAACTAGTATAGTCATATTAACAACAGTTGCCCATAGTATTTTAGGATTCTATTGATAAAAAAATGTTTGTTGGTTTTCTATGAATGCTAAAACTCAGTGGCATTGCTCCTTTTAGCAAGTTGTTGGTTTGATTGGCCTTATTAATCTTGGCAGATGCATAATGCGTCTTGGACGCATAATGCATCCTGGACACATAATGCATCTCGGAGGCATAATGCATCTCGGACGCATAATGTATCTCGGATGCATACTGCAACATGCACCTCAGATTCATGATGCATCTTGGAGGCATACTGCATCAGAGGCATCATGCATCTCAGAGACATAAAACATCATGATAAATACAGAAAATAAGGGTCAGATGTCTTATTGGCCCAAGTCCAATAATGCGTCTGTCTTATGCATCGATTGGCCGCGTAAAACAGGCACATAATTTGTCTTAGACTAATAATGCTTCCGACCCATATGTTGTATATTTATCTTGAAAAATTATATCTCTGAGGTACATTATGCATCTTTCAAGATAAATGCAGGTCATTGACAAAAAACAGTGCATGTCATAGGTGTGTCACATGCATAGC